>JASJOG010000033.1:1200000-1800000 GCA_030142905.1 Heliopora coerulea
CGTTAGGAAGTGGTGATTGTGCAAACTGTTTCTCTTATCCCTTCGTCTTCCCCATGCCCTCGATGCTCACATCTTACTCTACCGTTATGCCTTAGTCTATGCTAAAATACATGAGATCTTACGAATTTTCGAACAGGGAGTCAAAGGACCAGCGGGTTACCTAGGTGACACAGGTTCAACTGGACCTCAGGTATGTACAGAGTGAAACCAGAAATGCTGAAATAAGCTCAGCTGATTTTGATAACGTTTATTTAGCACTCGCTAGACTTTGTGAGTGAGACTTGAAAACATTCGAAGAACCTGTTTGTGATCTATAGTGCGATAATATATGCTTAACTCTTTACCTGGTACTGTCGCCATTCGAAAACGTATTAATTTTATTCTGGCTAACGCCAGACGCGTTTTTATACATTGAAGTACCTAAGAGATTCTCGCAACAATTGATTGCGAAATTATAAATTTAGTCTAAGTGTTTGAGTTTGAGTCAAAATGTTCGGTGTTTCAGGTTTGTTTTTTTATTTTTTATTTTTGTTTTATCTTTTTTTTTATTCTTCACGCACCAGAAGGTTGAATTAAGTTATAATTTTATTTCCAATAAATTTTGTAGATGTAGAAACACTTAGGTTTTCAGAGCCAATCCTTGTTAATAAGTTATTTATTTTAAGGTTAATATGATATTTACAAAGTTTGAAACTTTTTGTTTTTTAGGGTGATGTGGGTGAACCTGGGAAGCCAGGGGACTCCGGTGTTCAAGCAGGACCTGTAAGTTTTGATGTAAACCAGCTTTTATATAAAAGACGCAGTGTTTATTACACTTATTTATTAAATACCACTGGACGTACTTGAAAAGATACTGATAGTTTTCTTGTTACGTAATCACAATTCTAAAACCTAAATGAAAAAAAATAATTACCTATTCTTGTTATATACTTTACGGATCTGTACTATAAGGCTTTGTCGAAAATTTCTGGTCTATATAGCAATTTTTCTTGAATTAAGGAGTTCTGAATTTTGTGATAAGGTCGCTCAGCATGTTCCTGAAATCTGGTGAAAAATGGCGAGTCAGATTTCATTAAGCTTTAGAAAAGATGACTGAATCTTCAACTTTTACATGTGAAAACTATTCCTTTAGATTGAAAACTTACCTTAACTTTAGTAGAAATTTTTCCGCTGCCATGTTTGGTTACTAAAATGGTACACAAACATGGTTCCCCTATGTTCATTAAACAGCTTTTTGACATTTTAATTCCAAGAGACTTCTGCTATGAAGTGCTTTACTGCTCCAAATTTTATCTGTTGGTACATTTCAGGAAAAATTTTCAGGGAAACTCTAGGATGTTTTTCATTATAAAACATTTCAGTGTCTTAGAAAAAATTATCATGTAAGTGAAAGCTACCAGATCTGAATGATAAATGAACAGAAATTTTTCATGATAATCTGACACTGCCGAAGTCAACTGAAAAATGTTGACTCGAGCGGGATTTGAACTCGCACCTTCGGGATACCGGTCCGCCGTTCTGCCTGTTGAGCTACCGAGTCCACAGGGATTGAAGGCGAGTTTTTATCCAACTTAAGCGCTCGAGACATCTCGTGATAACTTAATGCTTATCCATATGAGGATGTGCAGTGTTTCAATTCTATTTCAGAATCTTCACCAGAGATTCATGAACAGAAACGTTTCGTGATAGGTCTGACACTGCCGAAATCAACTGAAAAATGTTGACTCGAACGGGATTTGAACTCGCACCTTCGGGTGCGCCAATCCCCGTGGACTCAATAGCTCAACAGGTATAGCGGAGGGCCGGTATCTCGAAGGTGCGAGTTCAGATCCCGTTCGCGTCAACATTTTTCAGTAGATTTCGGCGGTGTCAGATCATCAAGAAAAATTTCTGTTCAGGTATCTCTGAGGATGATTTTGAAATCAATAATAAATATCATCGGTTTGTGAAAGTAGAAAAATAAATCCAATAGAGGATCCAAGGAACTCACTAAAGGCTTGGGCCCTCTTTAAGTTCGAGCCACATTTATTTAGCGTGTTCTTCACTGGCATTTTCTGAAAATTTAAATATATTTCACACAAAAAGGCTAAAGGGACTAAAACATGAAACTAATACCAATTTGGTCTCAATTTAATGAAGTTACAATATAAACCCCGTTTACACTGTTACATTTTGGGCACGGCTCGGCAAATCTCGGGCACGGCACTCAAGACCTACATATACAGAGATGCTTGGCACAGCTAAATTTTCAGGCATGGGTACCAAATTTTAAGAAGTCTTCACCGTTTACACTGTGAAAATACCCCGTATTGTGTAAATTGTGTAAACGTTATTTTAACTGCGCCTTAGATGCAAGTAATGCCATAAAAGAGACCTTTAAATTTCCAGTTTTCCGAGAAGCATATTCCGGTCCTTCTTAATGAACTTATGCGTTCAGTATCTTTTTTACAGCAGAATTGGCTGGCAGGAATCACCAGAGCTCTTATGATTGTCAATTTTTATTATAACGTAATCTTAATCAGAAATTTCAGGAAGGTTCCCTTTTCATTCCAAAAATATTACATTATAAAATTGTCATGTCCTTGATTTCCATAAAAACTTACATGAAAAAAGCTGCAGCACCTACTTATGTACGAAAGAAAAAAAAATGCCAGTATTTCCTTAAACATTAACCCTCCTAGAGTATTCAATCAATAGCTGTCTCAGCAGCTATAATATTTAATTTTAGCATTGATTGGCCTATAAACCAGACAATTCATCTCGAAAATGAGCATGAATTATCCTAAAAATACATCGCAAACCCCATGCAGAAAACATTACATTATGTAGCGGAGCTTTCACGTACGTCAGCTCAGTTTTTTTTTCTTTTTTTTTTTCCAATTTAAACAGGGTGTACCTGGGTCACATGGTATCGCAGGCCTATCTGGAAAGCCAGGACTGCGGGTTAGTAAACAGCGATATATCCATTCTCCTTATGTGAAACATTTACGAACTCGTTAGAGCATACTTTTTTATTCATCTTGAAAACAAAGACCAACGCAATACACTAGTTTCCTCTTGCTTTCCAAATAGTGTTATGCAAAGTATTTATTGCCAAACTGTAATAATTGCATTACGCAATATATTTGCTCAAACAATATCGAAGTAAAATCATGGCCGAGGAGTTATTATGTTAAACTTTTTTTTTTTCAAGGTTTTACTCATGTTCCATACATGTTCTCTCGTATTCATCCATTTTCTACTTGTGTTTACTCGTTTTCCACTTGCGTTCACTCGTGTATAGCTTTAGACAAGACACTCCCTCGACATGTGCTCCGCTGGCGACGAAATCTCAGATGACCATAAAATGAAACCTAGCTGCTTCTATTTTAAGCCGTCTAATATTCTTATAAGCTGCAACCTGACGTTGGCGTAGGTACTGAGAGGGTAAAAACTTGTTTTAGCTTGTCATGGCCTAAACAGGTTTTACTATGATCAGACGGTTTGGGAGAGTGTATTATTTTTGTCTTGAAATCCGCGGTTAAAAAGAAATATACCAAGCGTTCTAAATTAAAAATCAAACATCGATTTATCCGGTCAAATCAAGCATCTAGTCCTTCATCTACGGTATAATCACAGCTTAGAATCTTTAGATTGAAAGTGAGAGACGCGCACAGCAACTTACCTTGTGAATTTTTTGTCGTCTGTCTATAATAAATAGGAAAAGCACTGATATGTTCAGCAAAGGTCATTGTCACTCAAGTATTCTCGATCACGTTAAACTAATTTGAAGCTTTTGTTACAAAAGGGTGATGTTGGACTTCCTGGTCCTAGAGGACTTGTGGGTCGTTCTGGTCGTAGGGTAAGTGTTACTTAATTATACAATGGCAGGGTACACAAATGACGTCAGAGTTGCGGATTACGCAATGTTTGCCTCAGTAAATTCATTTAGTCCCCCCAAAATAGAATAAGGTTCAACTGGGAATTTATTACAATCATTGATCTCTCTGCACACTCTCTCTAGTGTATGGTAGTGCTGGTGGTAGTAGTGGTCGTGGTTATTGTTGGGAGGGGTGGGATTGGTGATAGTGTCTCAATGTGGCGGTGGGGGAGTGTAGTGGTAATGGTAGTGATATTAGTTGTAGTATTTCTGTGGTTAATTATTAGTATCATCGTGTTTATCATCAACTATTACAGGGAGAAAGAGGAACTCCTGGAAAGAATGGAGTTGGTGGGAAAAGAGGGAATGCGGTAAGCTCATGAGTTTCAGCCTAAATTAAAGTAAAAGCAAAAATGTAATGCAGATGAGGGTAACCTTGATGGTAAATTGGGAAAAAATACGCAATAAGCTCGTAATATAATAGTTGACAAAACGCTGTTCCTTTGTTAGCTGTCCCGAAGTTACGGACTTGAACATGTTTATTCGGTGAATATCGTTTTCTCACTCGTCTGTGGGTGGATTTACCTCGGACTGATGCTCGGGGGCTTGTGATTCAACGTCGTTATCCGATAAAACGGAAAAGTCTTACCATTTGCTGACGTTATTGCAAAGACAGCACATTCTTTGCAGTTATTTTAATTCAGAAAATAACATACCGAAAACATGTTTGGTAAATGGCTGAAGGTCGTGTTATATAATTTGATAGAAACACGAAAAAGCTCTCTCTATTACGTACACCTTCACAAGCGCCATCTCGAGACGGTACGGAGCAACAATACCCACCATCCTGTGCATGCGCTGATTCGAAGGGGCCTAATTTTCTCTCGGAGTACAGAGATACAGCTGATATAATTTCTTTTTATATTAGAGTACAGAGACGTGGTTTGCGTCATGAGAATTCGAAAAAACCTTCGTTATTTTATTAGAAGTAATAGAAAATGACGTTCGTATCTGTGAACTGTGATAGAAACATTTTTTCCACCATTTCACCTGGAAAAAAAAATATCAGATAAAACTCTGCTACGCTTCGCGCTTGCTTTTTGTTTTCATTTCCGATTGAAATGACGTTATTCATATCTCTATCACACTACAGCGACACTCGAGCAAGTTTCTATTTTAAGATAAGGAAAACTATGGAAAATCTCACTCCATCATATAAATATTCTCAAAGGCCATCTTTAACTGTTAAACGAATTTGCTTTTTGACGTAAGTAAAGGAGAACTGCTATCCTACAAGTTATTTTGTAAAGGAAATAAGAAGCATATTTTCAGTTTTTCCATTAAGTTGCTTAAACACTTGGGAAAGTTGGGGAGAACTTAAAATGGAAACAGCCGTTTCGTATTCTCCCAAACTTCTACTAATGTTTATAAAACTCAATCGAAACATGGAAAAAGTTTTCTATCTCTTAAGTCTAGGGTACTGGTCTGATCAATGATTTAACCTCCTTCTCTCAGCTCAGAGGTGGCACTAAACTACCAAGGGCAGAGATTTAAGAGTGTTCCGGCTAGTGACATTATCAAACATTCGACGTAGACATCTGCAGTTATGTTTATTTTGTTTGCAGGGTATAGGAGGAGTGAAAGGAGCTCATGGAGACATGGGACCAAGTGGAAAAAATGTACGTCTTGTCTCATATGGCGTTTATTCATTGTTGATAGTTGAGAATCGAAACAGCCGGGTAGAGGGACAGAAAACACTTTGTGGAAGCATTGCACGTAGTAATGGTCCCAAGATTTACCACATAAGCAACAGACCTTGAGCAGTAAAACTGGCTTACCAGTAAAAAGAAAATGATTCAGTAATTTTACTGAGTAACATTTGCTATTGACTTGGAAGTTACATGTGAACGTTACCCCGAATTTTGTGTAAAAAAAAATCGAAATGCGTCTAAACTGATGAATGTGGAATCTTCCTGCAAAATTTCTCCAAATTTTATCGCAATTCAGCCATTGCAGGTTAATCAAGTACGTTTGCTTTGTACAGGAGTGAAACTTCTGGGGGATATGCGGGCGAAACAGATACGGGCAGTTTATACGACAGAAAATAAACCGCGGCTAATATAAGCAGTGGCTCAAATAAGCCCCAAACAGTTAATTATTCACCAAAGTAGAGGTCAATAGTAGTGGATATTTACCAAGCCACGAAGCGCCGAGGTGAATATCTCGGCAACTAAAGACACTGAGGTGATTAATTGTTTTAGCATATACCTCGCATTATTGTTTTAAATTTTTAAAACAATTTATAGAACGGGACGCCATCTTGTTTTGCTCGGAGGTAAAAAGTACCGAATACTCCGAGATAAAGGAACCATTCAGATTGCGGAAAAAACACTATTCACCTACGAGGTATATGCTAATGTAATTTATACGAGTATTTTAGCGACTTAAATCGGCCTCGGTTTATTTCGTTCGCTAGCAACTTCACTTCGGGAGCCATTTGTACCAGTTTTCGTGGCTTATTTTAGCCGCGGCATATTTCTTACAAATAAACTGCTCAATTAGTCTCAAATAAAACCATCTTCATGGGAATATCCTAATCGTTTGATTATGTCACCTCCAGAAGTTTTGCTCTTGGCTCTGAACGGTTTTAAAAACGTTCAATATTTTATGTAAATTTTCGCAAAAGCCTCGATGATGTTTTTAAGTCGACTAGACACGCCGTTGGAAATGAAATAATCAACTTTCATATTTCGCCTAAAATTTGTTATAATTGTTGGTTTCTTTCACGATTGTTAACAGGGAAAATCTGGAAGGCCTGGTAACCCAGGTGATTCAGGGCGTCGTGGAACTCAGGTAATAATTAAATAAAACTGCTTTAATTTAATATAATTTAACTTAATTTAATTATTTCTTATTTGCAATAGTACTAGCTAGGTTACTGTTGACACTTGAAATGTTCATTTGTTTACATCATGGTTTCGGTCATTTTTCTCATGAATGTTTTGAAAGATTGAACTGAACGTTTATCGTTTTTATCGATAATTTCAAGTGGCAAGCTATTCCAACACAGCTCCACGATATCAAAAGCTATCATTGTTTCTTAATCTGTAGGTATTGTTATGGCTAGTTTTAAAGAACTCAGAAAAATAGTTCGTGGCATACCTTGTAATGCCTTATAAGTCAGAAGATTTTCTCGCTTCATTAAAGTCCTTGTTATTAGCTCTCATTTTAAGTTTTCGAATATATCTGACGATCTGAAGCCTGATTTCCATATAGTTGTAACAGTCACCGACTCAGTCGCCGATTTAGTCGCCGACAGTTTTGTGTTATATGGAAACACATTGCCGCCGACGTCGCTGCAATGTGCCGCATGTTATTCAGCAAGATGGCTACCGATGTAAGTGTAACCAACGAGAGACCAATGGAAGAAAATTTAATAAAACTTTTAATAATTAATCTGATTTGTAATATTTGAAAGAAAACCATGAGCACAATCGCTTTTGGAAAGTCCTTATCACCTGAAAAATATTTCCAATCGCCCAAGCTGAGCTCTTGAGGTAAGGCCTCATATTGACCCATTTATCTCACCTTGAATTAATGCCGGATCCAAAATCTGTGCTTTTGCTTTTTCAGATTTTTTCTTCCGTCTTCGGCTCAGCAGGACAAGTTAACAAAAAATTAACACTCGATAAAGAAACTCTGATTTTTTGCCGCCATATTTCTTTTCGAATGTCAAAATGTTTTAAATAACCCGTTCATACTGGTCGGCGGCTGGTCGGCGACTGTTACAACTATATGAAAACCTAACTTTACTTCATAGCTTGCTCCAGTTATCGCACATGCAGCCCGCTTTTGTAGTTTATGTTACTTATTTGTATCCGTTCTACTACCATCATTCCAAACTGTTGAAAATTATATGAAATATGGTAATACAAGCGAATTATAAATTTTCATCGGCGCATTTTGATTTAAGTAGGGTTTTGCTCTTCTTAAGAGGGCGATAGCATAAGAATTATTTTTTACATTGAGCGTCATTGCACCCGTTTCACCCGTTCTAAAACGCTACTGTCAGTTCTAAATTTTAGAATAACGCTTTGAAACGTAGCCAGATTGTAATACGAGCAACCTGACCCTAAAAAGTTTTCCTCCAAAAGTCGTGGCGTTGGTCAAAATGTTAGGTTATGTGATTAGGGTTAGGGTTAAGTTTCGGATTAGGTTGAGGTCAGGTTGCTCAGATTACAATCCGGCTACGCTTCAAAGCGTTGTTCTAAAATTGACTGACGCTTTAAGCATTTTAGAACGGGTGAAACGGCTGGTCATTGTGCTCTTTCTACTTCATTTACTCGTCAAAAATAATATCAGGGACTTTTATGGTAGGTATTTGTTTGAATGTTTGGTCTTCAATAACTATTTTGTGGTCATTGGTGATTTGGTGTAATCTTTGACGAGGCCCTATTATCGTATACTGAGTATTTTCACCATTTAAGGTTAATTTGTTTGCGCTAAGCCATCTTTGTCCGTTTTCAAGATCGATATTAATGCTGCTTTCGATGTCTGTGGATGATTTCTCTCCCTCGATAGGAGATCTTTGAGTCATACGCAAACATTGAAGCTTGCGTAGTGTCTAAGCAATTTGGAAGATCGTTCATGTACAGCAGAAAAAGCAGGGGATCATGATTTGATTCCTGTGGGAAGCCGCGTTTAATATTTCGGGCCTCCGACAACGTATGATTGAGTTTGTACGTTTGTTTTCTTTCGTGGAGGTATGATTGAAACCATTGTAATGTTTTTCCTTTAATTCCATAACGTTCAAGTTTTGAAATAGGGACTTTGTGATAAACGGTTTCAAGTGGTTTTATTAGGTCAAGAAACGACATTCCGTTAATTAATCCGTTATCCATATTTTCAAGACATGTATAGATTTACAAAGTATAAGAGTGCAGTTTCTGTTGAGCGGGGAGGACGGAAGCCTGATTGGAATATAGAAATTGATACATTATCAATTTATCATTTAAAGTCTGGTACTCATATAATTGCAAAGATTGTGCGATAGTTGTACGATACAAGAGTTTTAGTAGTGCGATTATCGTAGGATTATGAGAACATAGCACACGCAGTTATCGTGAAGATCATGGCAGTCGTGGAACTTGAGTCATGGAAGTAGGTTCGGAATGTACTCTCAAGCCTGGTTCTCATATAGTCGTAACGATTGTGCGACTATTGCACGATCTTTGCGATTATATGAGAACCAGGCTTATGTAGTCAAATAGTTGCTGGTAGATAATCTTCTCGACAATACTAGCAACTGCTGATATTACGGAAATGGGTCTATAACTGCAGGACTCCGTTTCGTCACCTGGTTTATAAACTAGCGTAATTTTTGATCCTTTAATTTCATCTGGAGAAATTCCAGTCTTCACGATAAGTTGAAAATAGAAGCCAATGAGTCATTTATGGAATTGCCAGCAGCTTTTAAGAGCTTGTTCGAAATCATGTCGAGACCTGGTGATTCGCTTTCGTCCTCCTCAATACATAACGAAATTCCTCATTTGTGATAGTTTTATCAACTCAAAAGTACTAGATGCTGGAGTCACATAACGAAGAGGATCAAGATCGCCATGAGGAATTGCTTCTGCTAGCTTGGAGCCGATGGTAGAGAAAAAAAATGTTAAATTCGTTGACAATATTCATGTCACCTGTCACTGTATTATTGTCTACTCTTACTTAAGTCATTAAGCTCGCGTTGATTTTTGCCCAATATACTTTACTTTAAGGGTGAACCTGGTGGTAATGGATTGCCTGGGCCACCTGGATTAACTGGAGTAGGTGGAAAACCTGGACCAAAAGGATCACGAGGAAAATTAGGAAAACTCGGAGAGATGGTACAGGACGGTTACACGTACATGTTAATAAAAGTGACAGGGATGATTGAAATCAAAAATGAATGTTCATTTTTTTTGCTATTGTTAACTATCGCTCAAGTGAACAATCTTTTCGACACCTAGACTAATAGTTCCGAACATTTGGGTAGTTCTTCATGAATGTCTCTAACATATCCACTTGTTTATAGAATTCATCACAAGTTAGATTTTTCCAAAATTTGTATCAAATCTAAATTATCGACTAATCAGTTTTGCATTCGAATTTAAAATATGAAGACTATCACTTTGCTTATCACTGAATTTTACTTCAAGTTACCTCGACCCTATTTGCGAACGTTTTCCTATTCAACATCGAGTTTTGTTTTTTCTATTCCAGGTGGTTCTTATATTATATCATATATTTACATTAATTGTCACTTATTTTAAGGTTCTTCAGAGGGTTTCATATGCCATTTCAATATCAATTATCCCAAAAACCGTTTCCCGGACAACAATCCCGAGATTTGCATTTTTTGGGGTGTTGTTGGCATAGTAGTAGTGCTCGTGTCTCTTACCACTGTGACTATATCAGGTTCGCTCACGCTCCACTCGGTAATCTGATTAAAGTTACCTTGGTCACATGTGAGAAGATTGTTGTCTAGTTTGATTCTTCCAACCATCGAAGGTTTTCTCCCAGTACTCCGGTTTCCTCCTGTATTAACGCCGGACCCGTGAGGGATGGGCCTTACCGGCCCTTCACGGAGAACAATTTCGGGAACGTATGGGGTTATCAAGTATAAATAAAGACACTTTACTTTACTTTACTTTACTTTACTTTACTTTACTTTACTTTACTTTACTTTACTTTACTTTACTTCCTCAAACTCAATAATTGATAAAGCAAAAACGAAAGAAATACATGGTTAATCAGTATTTAGACATCCGAGGAAGATTACGGCTGAATTTTTCCAACTTTCGGCTAGATTTTCGCCTAAAATACTGGTTTGTTTTAGAAGCAATTTCAAACACTCGTTTAGTGTCCTACCTCTGATTTCTAGATCCCTCAAAAAAAAAACTCGGCTTCGCCTCGTTTTTCAACTCGTTTCTTGGTATCTAGAAATCGGAGGGAGAACACCAGCTTGTGTTTGAAACATTACTTACCATACTTTACTTTACTTTACTTTACTTTACTTTACTTTACTTTACTTTACTTTACTTTACTTTACTTTACTTTACTTTACCTTACTTTACTTTACCTTACCTTACTTTACCTTATCTTACTTTGCGCTACTTTACTTTATTTTACTTTGCTTTGGTTTGTTTTACTTTACTTTTCTTGTGAAATATTTTACTCGTTACTATATTGATTTTTTTTTTTTGACAAAAGGAAGGTCTACCTAATTTGAGTTTAGTGTTTAATCTCCATCGTATGGTGATTGTGCTCTCTACATTTTGGTGAGATCGCGAGTCAAACAAGACAATTTGCTTAAACGGAATATTTTATTTTATTAAAAGGGACTTCAAGGGAGTGAAGGAACACCAGGCATTCGAGGAGAAAGGGGAAGTAAGGTATTTATTGCTTTTCGCATATATAACCTGATCTTTTGGAAGTACGTATTCTCAGTTTCTTATTTTTATTCCTTAATTATTTCTGAAGGGCTCTCATGGAACCCAAGGCGCTCGTGGTGACCATGGAAGTTCAGGGCGAAAGGTACTCGCTTCTTCTTTGCGGTGTTTCCATTTTACGGAGCAATTAAGATTATTTAACGAGGGGTAATGAAGTCACATGTCGACAGTATAGTAATTTGTATTCAGCACAAATGCTTTTAAAGGCTCTTCAATTAATCTTTTTTTAATTAATCTTTTCAATTAATCTTTTTTGTGTAAAAACAATAAAAATAAAAAAAATTATGATTGATTTATTATTATTTTTATCAAGTTCATGGTTAAATACAATGTTTTTATTAAATGTATTATTATTATTGAGTGAGAGGAGCAACACGCCATCAAAGTGACGCTAGGGTACAAATTTACGAAGCCCAATATGCCCATCATGACAACCAGTCTGATAAGGGTACACCAGGCACATGCATCACAGCTAAATGTGCGTGATATGGTGTAACTAAAAGAAAACAACGCATGACCTTTAATATTATTATTATTATTATTATTCTGATATTGTTATCGCTTACACATATAAGTTTATTAATGTGAGCATTAATTATGTTCATTTTCATGACATTATCTCAAATTTTCCTTGGAAATTACTGAGTATAGGTTTTGTTGAATAAAATATCTGTAGGGAGTGAAAGGTGAAAGAGGAGGAGCAGGATTGCCTGGAAACGCTGGCAAAACTGTAAGGCGATGCAACTTGTTCATTTTATTATTTGTTATTTTTAGGATTGTTTATTGCTGCGCTATTGTCTTCCTGGATTGTCGACTAGTGCATCCTTAGTCTTCTAAGTCTGTCACGTAAAGCTGACAAACATTAAAGAAACGTCCCTACATAGATTCGAGTCCGGCGTCCGCGTCATGCTTTTATGGATCAGTTCAGTTTTTCATCTCGTAGTTTTTGTGGTTTAATTAGGCCTGAAAGTAAATTGCTGAAGCGCTTTCTCCGTTAACTTATTGTCACATTTTGTCAGTGACTATCTCAGTAAAATATCACAGGTGATTATCATAAAAGCGTATTTATTTGTTTTAGTACAAATGGCTGCGCGACCAGCAGAAAGTTTGTTTAGGGGTTTAGTTGTTAGATTAGCAAAATCTTATACCTCATCTTGGAATCATTTACTCAAAATTTAATTCCATATTTTTTACTTCTTTCTAAACAAAATTTTCTTAATTTTTTTGTTTCTTCTTCGATAACGCGAGCCAATCAATAACTGCCATTATGAAGTTTCTAGAAATGATACAATTGCTGCGCATGAAGAGATTATAAGGAAATTAATGGTTCACTTAGACCAATCAGGGCACAAGAAACTTTATAACCACCTGTGATATTTTACTAAGTCATACAATATATCATTTCACCCATAATTGTCATAATTTTACTTGATAATAATTCGCACAATTTATAAAAGGTCCAGTTTCCTTCTTTACGTCTTGTACTTTGATTGGTTTGCAAAGTTCTATGAGTGACCCCACTTACAATAGTCTCACTGTGATATTTCAAAGAACTGTGTTATTGATTTTTATAAATCTCTTGTTTTCTTCTAAAGGGAAACAAAGGTAACAATGGGGAAATCGGCAAGCCTGGAATGAAAGGACCGACGGTAAGAATAACATCAACCCACTAAAAAACAAACTAAATGGATTAGGCATCGACACCACCATCAATAGATTAGTGAGTAGTATTACGAAAGAGAAAGAAAAATTCCGTAAAGCAACGCCTAGAACAACAAAACCTTACTTGTGTTCGTTCTAGTAGAAGTAATTTTATAATATTATAACCAGTAAAACAGTAAATTTGGTTTATAATTTTATTAGAAATATAATAATTGAAAAAAACATGAAGTAGCACAATCGAGTCTTCTAATAAATTCAGAACAAGCAACTTGTCAGAATCACTTTACTAGCTGTAACACTTAGGAAACAACGAAGCTCTGCAGGTCAACTTGGACCTTAATGCTAGAGTCCAAGTTTTGGCACTTGGCTTTACGCCCTATTGGAGGACGTTTTAACCCTTTACTGACTGATTATTTTTGAGGTGGATTAAGTTAATCAACCTTAAATGCAATTCTGTTCAATTTCGTTATTGAAGACCGAGAGAAGGGTCCCACTTCAGAGGAAACGGGACTATCCTGCGGGTACATAGCAAAAAGGAACACATCCATAATCTTAGAACCCACGTGAGGGTGGACGGGTGTGGGTGAGACACTGCAGAGACTCTGCTCCCTAGAATTCGCTGTACCTGTGAGGGTGTGGGGAGGGAGGAGCAGAGTTTGTTAGATCAGCTTTTTAACAATGTCATACTAAAAAATTTGAAATTGTGCTTTTTAGCTTGATTTGTCGGTTTGTAATGGTTGAAAACAAGATCAACCAAAGTAGGGTCATACACGAGCCTATATGTCGGCTAAGAGTTAAAGTGTGAAGAGAAGTCTAGCTTTTCGGCTTTTCTGACTCCTCTGAAAAGGTCAGGTTAAAACCTGAAAAAGAACACTAAGCAGGAAGTAGTAAGATGCCGGTCGGTGGCAACAGTTAAAGCTATCGGCGCGATGAGCCCGTTCCATTTGCAAGATGTACTAGGGGTATTGTTTGTAACTAGTGGAAATATTAGATGCTAATTTTTTCCGTCATGGCATCAATGTTTTTGTTTTAGCTTTGGTATTAGTTATTGTTTAGATTTAGATCCAGATTCAGATTAAGGCTCAGGTTCTATATAGGTCTAAGTTTTTAGGTTTTAGGTGTAAGTGTAGGTTTATGTCTAGACTTATACTTAAAAGGTTTAAGTTACGATGACGTTAAGAAAAGTTTAAATCATTACAATGTTCACCCTTTAATCGCCAACCCGCCCATATAGGTGCGATTAAATGTATGCAAATTAAATGTATGAACAGATGTCAATAGAATTTGCCAAAGGAATTTGAATGGATTGAATAATTTATAATTTCTTTTGGAAAATTCGGAGTTGAAAGGATTAACTTGTTAATCTGCGTTGCTATTTTATTTTACACAGGGAGCTCCGGGGATCTTAGGTTATCCAGGATACCAAGGCAGAAAGGGCGAAATGGTAAGCAAAATATCACCGTAACGTCTTCCTTCGCGCCCTCACATATTTCATGATCTATGTTTGAATGGTTCTAGGGCAACCTTGGTGCTACTGGTGAACAAGGACCAGACGTAAGTAGCAATGGTCGGAATTTAAAGTTTCCTTTTGTTTTACTTAATATTTTTAATTCGTGCAAAAGTCATACAAATTATCTGATTTTTATTTCATTTATCTATTGATTTATTCGGATTTTTTCTCGCATTTTCTAGGGAGACAAAGGCCAATCGGTAATTCTTTTGTTTTTTATGCTTTTATACCATCTATGAAGGAAGCAAGAATAATTACTGTCAACTGCATGGGGTCAAAATTAATTTAAATATTACCAAGACGCTTAAAAAACCCTGAGTTATCAATTATTGGATTTGACCATTCTCAAACCAATCCATGAGGCAGCAGTCTTTCCCAGAATAAATATGAAAGTGATAATCAAAAAATTGGTTTTCATTAGACGCAAACTGGAGGGAATACCGTAAAGTTCTATATTATCGGATGTGGTTTTCAGTCTGAAATTTTTCACGGTTTAAATTAATTACAATATTGCTCGTAAAACAGCTTAACATCTACTGTGCGTACAAATCCTTTACTCGTCTGTTTGCGGTTAGCTTATATTTTGGGGTCATATTATCGGAAGAATAATATATTATAATAGGAGCACTTATTTTCAGAAATTTACGGTCTTTTTTCTTCGTAACCAATTCAAAATGGAGACTTGTGACTTAGAGCTAGACCTGACCACCAAACCTGACCCAAACCCAAACCTGCAAAAACCTAAAATTAATTAAATGAAAGAGAAAGATAACCAAAATCGAAAGAAGAATCTAATCAATCTTTGTATGCCGTGTTCGATCCCGAGACATTTAACATGATGCAGAATTTGCTTACCACTGACACACGACAATGTCTTTGGACACTGCCTGATAAACAGTGTATTTCTATCACGTCTGTTGTTTTTTGATTAATGTAATTTATGTTAAACCGATTACGAATGGAAAATATTTGAAAACTTTGCCTCTCGTAATCATTGAAAAGTAACTCCACAATAAGCAGAAGCCATAAACTGACATGACCGTTCCTAACCTTCCTTTCGCACGTTAAACTGGCGAGGATTCCGACCTGCGGCGTCTCGTCTGTTTCTTCCCGCTGCCTCCCTCTCCTTGAAATCTTTACAATTAAATAGTTCTATGCGTCAATTTTTCGTCAAAGCTTATGATATGTTTCAATTTTAGGGCATTCGTGGGGCACCGGTATGTATCTAATTTTATTTCATTTCCTACTCCTGTCATTTTCATACCTTGATCTTCTGATCAACTGAAGAAAACTGCTGATGACAAGCCATAAAATCGTTTAGTAATAAAGTTGATAGCTTGCATCTTTTATTCTGATATTAGTGCAACAATTGCTCTGCATCCATTTAGGGACCTCCAGGACCTCCAGGACCTCCTGGTTCTCCTGGATTTACAAGAGCGCCTGAGGTTAGCAATTATCCATCCATATTTAATGATGAAATTAAGCGAGGTAGAGTAGAATTGAAGACAGCAGAACAAAACTGAAAAGAGCGGCATTAAATCGAATAGAACTGAGCAGAACAGAATATGACAGAAAAAAACTGAACAGGACAAGACGGCCCAGCATAGCCCAGAGCAGATTTGAGTTGAGTGTAATGAAATGCAATGAGTTAACGTTACGTGCCGTGAAATGGAATGAATTAAGATAAATTGGAATGAAAGATTGTCTTATATAAATTAATACTGCAGGATAGTATGGAACCAAATGGTGCAGAAAGAAAAAGGATAGGATAGGGCAGGATAGGACAGGGTTATATATGGAAGTGTACGCCTCTACATCATTATTTATAAAGGACTCTTTACCTCAGAATAGGGCAGGGCGGAATCGTACAATTTCTAATAATATACATGAAGACATTTAATTAGAAATTTGACAAAATTACGTGAAAGCGAAATGAAAAATAGATGTTAAGTGGTTGCGATGTTATTTAAATAATACCAACAACAATATTGTCCTAATGAACGTATTCCTTGTAGCCTAAATTTCTGCGATTTGAATTTGTATTCTTATTACAGTTTCCATTTCGTCAGAGCACGAGAAATGAAAAAGGACCAATGGGTTATGGATATTATCGAACGCGAGTGGTAAGACATCAGCATTATACGCTGCAAAGAAAACAAAAATACAAACAAAAAACAACTTCTCAACAATATTGTGACCATATCGACGTTAATTGATTTTTGCTATATCAAAAAGATTATGGGATCACTTCTTGTCAATTCTCATATCTGTTCGTATTCCTTTGTCTTCATGTGGCGTTACGTTGATTGAAAGTTGATTGTACACTGGCAGTCAAAAAGAACTGCTCACTTGTGGTGCAGATAGTAACTTGGTTTGCGGCCGTTGGGACCAGCCTCTCTCAGTCTTCGTCGGGTAATGGAAGTAGAGA
Source organism: Heliopora coerulea (assembly GCA_030142905.1). NCBI lineage: Eukaryota > Metazoa > Cnidaria > Anthozoa > Scleralcyonacea > Helioporidae > Heliopora > Heliopora coerulea. The sequence continues at coordinate 1,216,947 of JASJOG010000033.1, forward strand.
CACTCTCACCATATTCAATCTGCATCTCTGCTTAATTTTCCGGTGCAGACTTAGGGCGATTGGACATGCTTTTCTCACCATGATTCTTTTCTCTCTCTTCGTGGTTTTCTTTTTTTAGTCCAGGGATCTTCAAATCTTTAACACTTCCAGTAAGTCTCGGCTTCTTCGAAATATATGCTGACACTTTGGCTACAGCCCACTTGATCAGCAGTCTCCCGTTATGAGTAACTTTCCCTTCCATTTTCAAGGCTGATCCTTGGCGTTAGACCCATGATTTTGCATGTTGCTTGAAATTCTTGTTTTACCAGCAATTAAAAGTAATCTCCTGGGGAACCAGGAATTCATCTTGACTTTCATATAAAAAATTCCATAAAATGACTGGAGCTCTATAAAAAATTGTGGGAGATACGTTAAAATTATCTGAAATTGACTGTTTTGGCATAGGAGTGAGCAAAAACCATTGCTGCAACCCTTCATTACCCAAGAAATGGAACTTGAGCAATTCTTTTTGACGGCCAGTGTATTATTTTATAGGTAACAAACTACGAATAAGATATTCGGCGAGTTATTTCCTGATAAATTATTCTAAACTAAGCTTTGATAAGCTGGATTGATCTCTTCCTTTATACTCCTTACAGTATGAGACAGTTGGAAATTTCGTCTCCTTTGTTGCATTTATTTCAGAAAAGTATAATAAATTACCTTGGTTCAAGGCATTCAAAGAACGGTGTTCAGCTGAAGGTATGACTATATCATAAAATGTTCGGAAGCACAAATATACGACTATTAAATTAATGATATTACTACTGTGCCAAGAAGGAAATGTCCTTAAAATGGATTCCAGCATCCTCAAATAATGATTTTTCTCGCACTTTTAAATGTTTTGACTGATTTTTTAAGTTTCCTTTAACTGGGGAGTAAAGGTAATACTGTTGACACCGACAAAGAATTTCGTGCACATCTTGAATTTTGCTCTTTTTATGACCACTTCTTGCATGAATGTCGATGAGTTACTGAACATTTTTAAGGACCAACTGTTCAAACAAATATTTAAACAAATGCTAACCATGCATTGCTTGGTAACTTTTTTATCAAAATCAAACAGGGTGTAATGGTTTACTCATAAAAACTATTTACGGGTTGGCGTTGGTTATGCTATCCCATTGGTTGATATTATACCTATCAACCTGTAATACTTGTCAATCCACTCAATTTTCTGGAATGTTTGGCAATCTACAGATACATCTTATAATTTTAAGTTTTATATTTCTACTTCTTATTGTTAGGAAGACCATGTCTTTCAATTGCTTTACAATTTATTTGATATCACGAGCTCATACAGAAGACCAGATGGCAGCAAAAAATTCCCTGCGCTGTCATGTCGAGATCTCCAACGGTTCCATTCTAACTTGCAAAGTGGTGAGTATGTCATCCTCTAAATTTTCCTGATCTTTTTTCTTCGTTTTCTTCCTCTTCATCTTCTTTTTCTTTTCCTTCCATCATTCTTGTCGACGTTTTCATCGCAGTTGCTATTGTTGTAAGTGACTATCGTTGTGGTTTTGGTTGTCGTTGCAGTTGTAGTTGTAGTTGTCGTTGTCGTTGTGCTTGATATTGTGTTGTTGTTGTCGTTGTTTTTCTGTTTCTTGGACTGTTTGGTTGCATATTTAATTATAAGCCGTCATATTTTCAAGAAAATTTGATTAAATTATTACCATTTCGATGCATTTTAGATCACCTAGTTTCACTAAGCCAATCACAGTAATCTATTACGTAGCTCTGCATGTTCATATCCAACGTCATAAGCGTTACATTTTCAGTGTTGGTAGAAATGAAGAACTTTAGACTACTCTAAGGGCATAAGGAGTTTTGGTCACCTTGCCAACTCATAGAGAGTTGTCAAATTGCGTCATACCAGACTTCCAAAAATGGCCTCGAAGGCATGTTAGAATTTCTAAAATTTTTCGGAGGAAGCGTGCCCAAGACCCTCTAAGAGGACTACTGAACAAAAAGATATGATGATCCGTTTGTAAAAATTAGACACACCTTTGCATTATTATAGAAGAGGCAATCGGAGCATTACCATCGTTTGTGTAGTAGTACTGTAATAATCGGGTTTGTTTTCTTGTAGGGCAGTACTGGATTGACCCCAATGGTGGAGTGATCGAAGATGCTGTTTTAGTTCATTGCGATTTTTCAACCAATGCAACTTGCTTTCCTCCTAAAGTACAAAATGTAAGCGACCCTCGTATGGCATGAAACGTTAGTCTTCGTCAAATATATTACCCAAAGTAAATTGTCACTAGTTAAACAGTGAAGCAACGAGGAGGGTTAAAGGGGGAATGGGAAAAAAAAAGTATTAAAATATTCCAAAAGCTCCGTGATATTTTCGTGCCGTAGTCGGCATCATATTCGTTCTTTTCAAGTTGGCAATGCGGGAGGGTGCATCGCAAGTAAAGCTTATATCCATGAGCGCCAGTAGGGTTCTCTATATCATGGTAGTGAAAATACATAACTGTTATCAGACATATATGTTAGGTACATGTACTTTGCTTTCTTGTCTTCCAGCTGGTGCTTTTTCCCTTTCGTGAATCCAATGTTTATTCTCGATATGTTCAGTCTGCCAACGAAAACCAAAACTCAAACCCAAAAACGTACAGATCATGAATAAAGCTGGAAAGTTGAACCCAAGATTTCGTAACCAATTGAATGCTCCCATTACCTGGACCATGAAAGCCAATAGGTGGACAAGCGCCCTAGTGCCAGTCCTTACCCCCAACGAACCCCATGTTTGCACCTCTACCGACTCAATATGGCCACGCCTGGTTAGTTTCCCGCATTTGAATGAAATAAAGGACCAATGCACCATCTTCATTCCTTTATTATCTCTATACCCAGAATGACATAACAGTTTATTCCCAAAATATAATTTTTAAAATTTTGTTAATTTTTGGTAAGGTTTAACTTTTTTTACTTATGCTCACGCCGTACAATAGTTTTAATTGACATGTCACCTGGTGCGGTATGCGAATAAAAGTACCGCATCTTATGGGCGTAAACTAAATGAGTCGATGGAGTCGTGAATAGCTTTAGATGGTTCCTGATATCTATCATTGATAATTAGGATAAAACTTTTACTTAATTTTACTGTACTTAATTTTCAATCATCGTGAAAGATATTCCAATATATCGTTAATAAATACGAATCACAATGGACTAACTTTTGAACATCGGTCAATTTTGTTCATTCTCTGGCAACCTGACCAGGAGCGGATCAAGGTAAAGTGAGATCCAGGGCCAATGTGTCTCACGGGGCCCGATGAATCTATTAACTAGATTGCAAAATTACAACAATTTGAAATTTGTATCCTGTAAGAACGTTGTAGAACCTACAAGACACTTACATGTACAAGTAACTGTTACAGTGTTAAATACAGTATAAAGATTGCAAGGAATGAAGCAGGTTAGCGAGACCCACAGATGTTGTATGAAAAGAGAACAATAGTTACAGGTGAAGAGGCCGTGTATCTTGCATAACGAAAGGCGCGGGGCCTCCTCACAAGCCGACAAGCGCGGGGTCCTGGGCCTTGCCCCACTTGGCCCATGGGTTAATCCGCCGTTGCTCCTGAGATAAAGTACGAACTGAAAGAATTTACCAAGATCTTGCCTGCTTTATACCAAGACAGGCAATTTCATAACTGAATCTAGGCTATATGATAGTAATTGAAAATATTTGTACCAAACGCAGCTAAGCTGCGTTTAACTTTAAAACAGCGTATCAGTATGAGGTTTTCGTTGGTGTGTGGGACAAGTTGTGTTAGAAATTGCTTTTTGTTAAGTGTGAGTATTGGTCGCAGCCAGGATGCAGACCTAATTCGTTTATTGTGGTTAATTATCAAAGGATTTGTGCCAATGCGCATATCATTATGGTCGTACACAATGACACGAAGATGACATGAAGTGGTATAGCTGAGTCCTGACACACGACCAGAGTGCTTTGCACGGTTGCAATACCCATCAGTTCATTGGAACTTATGAGTCTTTATTACTGCAAATTGATTCGAATGCTACACGCTCTCGCCATTTGCCAGTTTGACTTCAATGAAGTCTCAAAAAAAAAAACTCAAGTTACTTAAGCTGCTCTTTTACATCACATAAGGCAATTTAATGGTACCACAGAATTTCCGGAGGTATATATTCACATGCTTCATCCAGTTGCGATTCATATTTTAATTAGGGATAAAATACAAGTCAATTTACTGTTTAATGCTTCAAACATTGCAGATTCCAAAAAAGAAATGGTCTACTCCTTCTGGAAATCACGTGTGGTTTAGAAAAGACATCGTGAAAAAGAATGACGTGAGTTATCATGATATCCACTATGCCCAGCAGAAATTAAAAAAAATAGGAAAGCTAAAAATCCCAACTTGTGAATTAAAAATTTCGATAAATTTTTTCTAAGAGCATAATGGACTCTATCTCCGTTTGGGACTTGAAAAACATTTGCCGAGACACTGGACAAGATGAAGATTTGGATTTTGGTTGTCATATTTCCAAGCACATCTATGCATAACACTAATGTAAAATATTTATATGACGTCGATCCAGACTTTTTTTCGCATAAAAGTGTTACCACTGAGCCAGTAAAGATCTCCATCGAATCAGCACAAAATTTTGACCTTAGGTATCCATGAGTCTTGGCAGACCAATGAATAGAGCGTCCCATCGATCGTTGGAAGTTCACGGGTTCCAGGCTCTTTACTTCCTGCTTTGATGGTAGCGAGAATTGGTGACGATAATTTCGTGACGTCTATAAAGGGACAATGGGCAATAGGGAAATTTAGTTCTACCCAAATTTTTCCAACTACCACACTACAACCTTGCTCCTTAAAAGTTATACTGGGTATCTAATAGCGCTTGAAAATATTTTCACAGTCCAGGTAGCTAAAAGGAAGTTACACCAAAACAAAGTACGAAGGGCGCGTACAGCGTCAGGAATACCACACGTTGAGAAGTATAGAGATGGTAGAGCTAAGTCACAGGTGTAGATGCAGGTTTTATATTTTGTCGATTAAGGTGGAATATTAAAAGTCGACGTCCGAATCAACAGGCAGAACCTTCTTTATTCAACTGGCCAAATTGAATTATATTTCAGCGCTTGAACCATACAGGTTTCAATGATATTAATTTAACTATTAAAGAAGTTGGAAATCATATGTCTCATTTTCCACCTCACCAGGCAAATCTGGCCTTAGGTATTTCAAACGAAACGCCACCCTTGTTCAATTACTTCACCATATACGCCTATTAGTATTTTATCAAAAGTCACCGTTGCTCTATTATTTCAGACACACTAAATAGGATACTTAGCCAGTCTCCCATTTACCTAACTGCTAGAAGGCCGGGCCTGTAATAGATACGTGTTGCTATGGATTCGGGAAGGTTATGGCTTTGACTGCCGCCCACTGCTTACTGAATATTATGCAGTGTCACCTAGGTGTGTGACCAAAAACTTGTCTTGCCATTTTTATATTTTTAGTTTCGCTACGACGTAGATGACAGCCAGTTACGTTTTCTTAAAATGCTGAGTGAATCTGGTTGGCAAAAAGTAACCTACCATTGTCGTAATTCTTTGGCTTGGGAAGATGCTAAAGGAAACAAGCAATTCTCTATCAGACTAAAAGGTGACAACGATGTGGAATATCAGGCATCCACTCCGCGAAAATTAAGACCAAGTGTTTTGGTTGACGAATGCAAGGTCCAGTAATTTTCTGCTTTTGCTTTGTCGTGTATTACATTGTGTGATTAGTGGTGAGATCGGCTGAGTGCACTGGGAAAAAATTAATAATCCGTTGTGACTTAAGATTTCAGTAACTTAAGATTTCAGTAACTTAAGTAGACAACTCAGGGGTGGACGCAGGAGTTCTTAAAGGTAAAGTGTGTAGTTCGAAAACCAGGGAAAAACGTTGCACGGACGGTACGCTCATGATGGAACATTGCGCAGTGCATAGAGACATTTTAACAAAATAAAAAAAAAAAAATAAAAACCAACCATCTTCGTGAAGACTATCTTGTGATTTAATGAGATAATCAAAATGCACAAGTGGTCTCCGTAAACGAAGGTAGGTAAAGATAATGGAGGTTCTGTATCTTTTTCTGCATATTCCCCGTATTTTTTCGCCTGTTTTTCTTCCAGGCCATCTGGAAATCCAGATGCGCTGTCTGATTTAAGCTGTTATAGAGATAACTTTTTTTTTTCCTTTAAGCCAGTTTTCCAGTAGCGAATTTTTTTGCACGAAACGACTTTTTCGTCTTATCTTACCGACTCTTGGTTTTTACAACATAGATATTGATTGGTACTGAAACTCAGGGGTACTGGAGGCACAGTGGTAGTGCATGTGTCTGTCACTGCTGTGACTAAGGTTCTATTCTGGTTCCATGCAGTTATGTCTGATTAAAGTCACCTTGGTCACATGTGAGAAGACTGTTGTCTACTTTGACTCTACCAAGCAGCGTAGGTTTCCCCCGGGTATTTCGGTTTCCTCTTCTAGTAACGCTGGACTCATGGTGGGTGCCCCTTACTGGACCTCTAGGGAGAGCATCTTTGGTAGGTGATTGGGTTATCCAGTATAAATAAAGACACTTTACTTTACTTTACTTACGAAGAAATTTGTACTTTACAAAGAAATTTACAAATAGCACAACTGTTTACCTTACAATTACTGACTTAAAATACTTTTTCCTTTCCAGATGAATGATGAGAAGTGGCGCAAAACTATAATCGAAATTAAAACTCCAAACCCGTCCAGACTGCCTGTTCGCGATTTTGCTACCTATGCCAATGATACAAAACTTCAAGAGTTTGGATTTAATTTAGGATTGGTCTGTTTTGCTTAGATGAATTAGAATTAAAATCAAAATGCTAAAAAGCACCAAAAGGTGCTATTTTATCAAATACTTATCCTACTTGTTCAGACTGAGATAGATTTCCGCTTGTTTCGCACTGCTATAGCGAAAGAAACTTCATTACATCAAATATTTTATCGCTCGTCGAAAGCTCGTTGGCTTGTATAGAGGACTTTAAACAGCGTTATATGCGTTTTTTGTTTAAAGAGTTTTGTAGTTCAAATCTTCATCCCACCAAATTTTTTATTCCTCGTAAACAAATAATACTAATAATAATTTTTAAGCTTTTCTTCGAGTAACGTTAACTTTCTTTCTTTTTCGGGGGCCTTCTTCCAGTTTTAAAGCAATTGAGTGTTTTGTTGTTGTTGTTGTTGTTGTTGTTGATTGCATCCAGTAACGTTGAATTTATGAATTTTCAGATTTGGAAATAAAACTCTTCCCTGTAAAATGCATAAACTTTCAACCGTCTAGTTATTGCAAAAATGAGAGCGGTCAGACAGTCACATAAAATAAGGGAATATGTACGTTTAGTCACAAGCTCAAGAACAGATAGCGTCGAACTATTAGCTTTTTAAACATTATACTCGACATCCCTGATTCAAAAGAGTTCGTTTTGTTTCTTTGGATTTTTTTTTAATTTTTTTACTGCAGATTCCCATAAACTGGTTTTTTTACTGCAGGTTCCCTAGCCATAGCCTGTCCGTGTAAGGAATATGATGGTCTGGTGCATTCGCGATGGTACCGGGGCGCCTGGGGCCCCTGAAAAATTACGGGCCACTCCAATGGCCGCTCCCGTATTTTAAGTTAACGTACTCATTAACCTCTATCAAATTAGACATTTCCACAATTGCAAGTGTTCAAGGCGATGCATTTTAAGTGTTGGAGGAGCAGTCAATCAAATCGGCACTTGACGTTGGATCCCAAATTTACTGAGACCACATCAAGGCCCCACTAGTCTGGAGTTGGCCCGTAGTATTTAGGGCCACCAGAGGTCGGCTGCATGGTTGCTATTGTCGATCATTTATTGGAACGTCTGGCTCAACTGTTTACGGTTTGGCTTGCTGTGAATATAGCCGCCAAGGCGATTTTTCTGTTCCCATAAAATTGAATCGTTTTTTAATCTCAAACCGAGACCTCAAGTCTCCCGTGCAAGCTAGACTTGTTTGAAGTGTCTAAGTCACGCGATGTATCAACCTTCAGGCTTTGCACTCCGGTTGATATACGATTTGAACACCTCGGTCAGGGTATATAACCTTTACGTACGCGACTGAGTGTAATTCATTATCCTTAATTGCTCAGATCGCCTTCCAACGTCGTGATTTGTTTGTTTTAATGGGAAGCATTTGGTTTTCTAACTATTATTTAACTTTTTTTTCTCGGATGAAAGCGTAATTATGATTCAGTTTTTCCACGAGAAAATTCAATGCATTTTTTATATCTTTTTTTGACTGCCATTCTTAGTAAAGATATCACATTTAGTGATTAGTTCTTTATTGCCTTTCTGCTTTGGTGAGGCAAAGATTAAATTAATCAGAGTCCACGTATCGTTGTTATATCTACGTAAGCATTTGCTAATGTCTACGTAATATATCTACGTAAAATTTACTTAACCGAAGACTTCGCTTTCGACTCGACTGTTCGGTAATTAATGGTTCCTGACTGGGGAACCTGCACTTTCAGTTAATTACCAAATATTTCATCGGTGTGCTAATGTTTTAAATTTTCGAGAATTCAGACTATGGATAAAAACCGACACTTTTGACTACTTGAGGTATACCCCCTATGACCTCCTGCCTTTGTTTTTAGTCAACAGAACTAAATTGCTACACTAATGAATTTTAATCTCCGTTCTAAAGTGGTAAATGTTTTCAGCGATATATCAGCATTACGACCACTTTATTTCCTTCTTGATAAAAATTTCACATTTTAGCTACATCGGACTACCAAACTGGTGATACTGGCTCAGTAAAGAGTTTTAAAACCATTAAAAGTTTAAGTACGAGTATGAGCTTCTTTCAGTGCATTTTAGGCGGGAGTAGCCCCACCCAGCGCGTACGTGCAGAAACGAACTCCTGCATAAGACCTTATTTCAGGTAATTTGTTCAGCAAATTGTAGCGCATATGACCCTAATACGGCAAATTGCTTCATTAGATATGATGCCACTATAATGTCATTATCATATATAAGGCAATACCTGTGCCAAAACTGACCCCATGGGATTGCAGTTGCTAGCAGTCCGACTGCAACAGTCACAGCTCTATCACTTAGAAAATTTGACATAACTGCTGCAGCAACTCCGAGGCTCTACCAGCACTGGTAGATATTCTGTACGTGTCATAATACCATCCTGGATTAATATTTCTAAACAGACGTTTGTGCTCGTTCGTACAAAATATCAGCTAGGTCGTTTAGTACTAGCTTTTGTTGATCCAGGACATATCACACTCGAAATTTTGCATCAAAAATAAAATATCTCGGAGTACTTGTTATGATAACAGGGCAGTGTTAGTATGTCAGTATGTAGTGACATAGTTCACCAAGTTTTACTAAAATCTATGTATACAGTTTTTCCAATGCTACTTAAAAACCTTCAATTTCATGAAAATGAGTTTCATTGGCATTTGAATGAAGCACTTACTTTCCTATGAAATGTTTTGACTAAAGCTCGTTTTGAAGCAGGTACAAAGGTAATTAGGGAGTGCCCTGTGGAGATTTGTGGTAGTTTCACGTAATCCGATTTAATGGAATAAACTTTGGGATCTGAACAACTGGATGCCAGTTTACATGATCCACACGATCAGATTTTCAAAAAGTAGAGAAATAGGATGCTTCAAATTAGATCATGTGAACCAGTTTTTAAACCTTAGTTCATGTTTCCTTGATCAACACTGTAGTCGAACGTGACACATGAAAGGGGGAAATTATGACGAGACTATGTGCGGAGTCTCGATCATTTTTTCACTCTCAAAAACAAAATTTTACATCATTTAAATTTAAGTACCAACCAACTTCACACAAATTTTCAAAACTTCACTTAAATCTTTACCAGATTTTATGGGAAAAGAAACACTGTCCTTGCAAAGTGATGGTTATCTTCTCATTAGATGTTAAAAACCTCTTCAGGAAGGTCATGAGATGTTTGTTGTGGGTTTCGTATTTATAGTATTTGTAGTTTCGACAAACATTTAAACTTTATGAAATGCTTGTTGAAAGTTTCCTATCACTAATTCAACTTAGTCAGATGCCGGCGCATTTAGTGATATTAACCAAAAAGTATGCCTATTGCCGTATTTAATTTATGTCTGATACTATGAAAAGCAAACGACTCCAAAGTCAATCCCAAAGTGCTCTGCTTTATCGCCGACGTCATAGACTGCAATATCTCTTATGGGTAGCCGGGCGGTATTCGTTGTGTGAACGTCAATCACTGTCTTGCGCCACGTCCCATCCTTTTTCTACAAGAAAAAAAGTGCTACGTTTCATATCACTGACAACCTTGACATCCAAACTAAGATTTCGTGTTAAAAATATCCTATATCTATGATATATCCTATCCGCTTGCACTTCACTTTCTGAACTATTAATTCGAGAAAGCCTTCTTATTCGCAAACTAAACCCCTCCCTCAACGCTAATATCGGGTCTGTTCCTCTTTCTTTATTCTAACCTCGCATATCTAACCTCCGCGCTAACTTTTCATTCTGTCATTTTATTGTCTCCCATATGTCATGTAATCCCCTCGCCCACCGAGCGAAGAGCGGTGCGAGGGTACTAATCTCGACGTGCGTGGAGTCCTTTTACACCGGTGGTGACTAGGGAGAAAAATTTTCCCATTGCATATCTATCTTTCCATATAAATATATATATATATATATATAGGTATATATCCATGGACTCCCGTCACTCAAGAAGGCCGTGTGCAAGCTCGGGGACTGGTATGTTGTTGATCAAACCTTAGGTTACTTAGGTCCGAATCGAAGCAAATCGGTTTGGTCTCGGTTTTTTTCCGTTTTATGGATGTCTCAGACGTTTACATTATTTGAACACTGAAGCCAGTAAATGATTTAAGACCGGCAAACGAAATGACTCTCTTGGTGCTTGCGGCTGGTTTCACTTTTGTAGTCCATCTTAGTATCTGGACAATTTGTGAGTTGAAACAGCAATTCCTAAAATTAGCTCCTTGGAATATGCATTGCCAACTGTTCATTTGTTGCAGCAACGCTTTGTCTTGTTTCTTCCTGATAAATATGAACAAAAGACGTATGGGAACTCGCTTGCTGTTAGGACATTTGCTAAGCGACTAAGTGTAAACGACATTCTTCGCTGAAGTTGAATAGATGCTGATTTGTATAAATCTCGAGATTTTTCACGTTCTGGTAACCATTTACCTGAGCTACACAATCACAGGTAAGTCTGAATCGAGTAGCTTTGAAATACAAGTTCTGCGAACGGAATTGTTTTGAGCAGCTTTCAAAAGTAGCTTCCCGACTTCATTCTTCCCTAAGGGAGACTTCTTGTACCAAATATTATCGCCTGGATTTTGCTGGTGTTTATTGGTAAAGTAGAACAAAGATTATGGTTCATTCATCTCTGTAGGACGATTACTTTTGAACATTTTGCAGTATTTAACCGGACAGCGTTCATGGTCAATTGTTTGAGAAGTGGGATAGCACACTCATCGTCCAGAAAAGTTGTCCAGGGCATGACAGTCTTTGGATGCTTTCTCAGCTTTCCACACAAAGATTTCATCGCCTCAATCAGGATTTTTTCCCTATGAAATGTCGCCCCACTGAAGACGTTAGGGCGTATTTTTGGCTCGAAACAAAAATGCAAGGTAAACAGCCACCAGGTAACTCGCTGCAAAGCTACTTGATTTTGGTCACCAAATTATTCTTCAGCAAAACAGTTGTCCGCTTCAATTTTTCTCACTTTAAGAGTGATTTGTGCATGATGACCTTTACCGTATTCGACCAGTAATGTTTTCATCAGGATTTTAAAACCTCTCAAGAAAGTTTAAAGTCGTCTTTGCGTAAATTTACCGTTGAACCCTTTGTATTGAGGTCCCACTGAATGCTTAGTTGAAAATACGCAAGAGTTGCAGGTTTGTACGCCATTTTTCTTTTTTATTGATGTTTTACTGTAGAAAAAGTACGTCTTTTACTTCCCTCTTCTCGTTCTTCTTTCGACAAAACTTGCACAAGGTTTTGCTTGTCGTATTTTGTTTTATGTTTTGTATTTTCCGATTTTTGGTCAGCGATAAAAATCCAGAACTCATTCATGTTTTCTTTGTTTATTTCGTTCGTTTTGTAATTCGTTTCATCTTCATGAACAAAGTGTTGTACTTCCGGATGAATACTTAGCATAAATCTTCTTCATAGCACTTCTAATAGACATTTTTAACCAACTTTGAGATAATATAGAATTTATCAATTTTTAAGACAAAAAATATCAAAACAAAATTTCACTCATGAGCTGTCCGTAATGCTGATATCCTACCGGTAACCTTTGAGAATGATCCAATTTTAAGACGGAAACTCTCGCTATCTAAGAAAAAATCTTTCTTTAAAGCAAAATGAGTGAAAAGTTAGATTGGAAAACTACTCAAAATATCTCAAGATGGCAACTAATACAGGGTCTTGCTATGTACATTGGTGGATAAGCAGTAGAATTGTCAGAATGGATCTCTTATCATTTATTAAACCATTAAAGGTTATTCTCACCAAACTTTTTGTTTTAATAAGACACAATAGAAATTTTAAACGTCAATATGACGACAAGCAGTTTAAATGTAAAATAATTTCCCGCTTGGGTTGTTAATATTTGTGGCCAAATATTGTGTTTTCTTTATTGCATTACCTCTTCCAGTTATAGTGAGGACGATTTGTCTTTTTGACAATGTTGCTTGGATTCTCGAGAGATGTATTGGAAGGTGGGCGAGGGTTTGTTGCGTACACGTATTTCTAGTTTAAGAATGTATCCGTCACTCTGATGATGTTGCTGGTTGCAACGAAACATTAGTCCTTTGCCTAATAAATTATTCTGTCTATTTATCATGGCTTTGTTTCGCGTTTTGTGCTGGGCACTTATTTTTATTTTACACATGAGATTCCCGCCTGGTTATTCAATTGCAAAGATTTAGTGTTGTTTTTAGTATTTTAAATTTCCATGACAGAACCCAATAGACGCATTTTTGCCACAGTAATAGTGTGAATAATAATCGGTAGGAAAATCTTACTTCAATCAGTAGAAAAGTGGTACTTCAAGAGAGAATTTTAGGAGTTTTTATATTTATGTCTCAGTGTGACATTTTCAGATACAAAATATTTCTTCCCACTGCAATCAGGTTTTAAACGCTTCTCCAAAACATTTCGGAAGCCTTTTTTTAATTTTTTTTTTCGGAATACATGACAAAACGTAACTTATAAGATTGTGGATTGCCTCGGGAAAATCGCACTGTTGAAACGGTTTTAATTCTCATATCTCAGATTCAGAAAGTTTGAGATTTAAGCCTGGCGAAGGTCCACATAATGTTCAGTACGTCATGTACATAGGAAGGGCATGCAATGAAAAGCTGTTTGGTTAAAAGAAATCGTTGTTTTGCATGTTAAGGAATTTTTACTTAGAAACATTAACAAAAATGGTTTTTTGGTTGGTCCTTAAATTTAGATGAATGAGAAATAAATGTTTGTACTATATTAGACGGTTGACGTCATGCTTTGTGCTTATATAAGCGTTATAAATGGTATGCACATCTGCAGTACCTCAGCTCACCCTACGGTCGTTACCTCATCTGACATCACCTTAACCAAACTTATCTTTACTTATATAACCCCATCACGTAAAGAGGGTTTCAAACTATTTTCGATCAACCAGCTTCCATTAATCAATTTCTGACTCCCTATCAAGTTTTAAACGAGAATAACTGATTACGATTGGTGATATGAGCGCCTCTTTGAGCACTTTAGTTTATCATATGTAGTTGACCATTGAATGTATTGTACGTAAAAATGGGAACTGCAATCATTTCACTCGTTGAATGACCTGAAATCCTTAACTGCAAGAGTTACAAGATATATGGCTGCTTATGTTGTACGACTTCTCAATTACTTATCTTGCGCTGAATTAACAGGAATATCAACAGAAGCGCCGGCCCCAATCTCATCTCACTCATCTCGCGTCAATTTGTATCACCTTATCTAAGTTTTAAAGCAGTTAAAATCAGCAAAGGTTCTTTTCATTCACTGAGTAACGTTTCGTCTAACTCCCACACCCAGAAATTGTTTGCCGAACGCATGCTGTCATAATAGTCACCCATCACAACCTTTTAAAAATATCTGCTACATCTAAGATCCTTTTGAAATCAACATTTGGAAAATTCTTTCTACTCACACACGCACTCTACATTTTAACCTACCATGCAGTCGTCTTGGATGACCACTGGTCTAAATTTGCGAGCGCTTAGTGCATGATATTCCATATCGTTGTCTCCTCGTAGTTTTAGAGAGTTCTGTTTATTGTTTTCGTTGTTGCTCCAAGCAAACGAATTTTGACAATGATAAGTTATGTTCTGCCAAGCATTGCTTGATAGCATCTGCAAGAATTTCATTTGATTTCCATCGAGTTCATACGCGATCTAAAATAATAAAATTGGAAATAAACAATTAGCAAGCTGAAGAAGGCGTCCTGTCGTTACAATTCTGCATGGAATAAACACACATGGAATGAAAGTTAACTTTAAATGTCTTTCTGCGACCTATTCGGCATCTTCTGAACAGAATAGTGCTTTGCCTATTGCCCTTTGTATAAGTAACAGTATGGTTTCAAGGGCAATACGGATAAAACTGGCACCAAATACTTTTTCAAAGCTTATAAAACCAGCAAGAGTCCGAAGGATGATTACTTGCTGAAGTCTTTGAAAAATACATCATTGCTTGTTTTTCCCAATGTCATGGGAAACCATGCTATTACTAAATAATAATAATACGCATGAAAAAAGTAATACGATGTCGAAAAAGTAATTCAGTGCAAATTACTGTTAACTTTTTTCCACATTGTGTTTTTTTGAAATGGCACTTGTAACAGCCAGTCCGAATCGAGGAATTCTGTATGTATATTATTAATAGAAATGAATAAAACGTCTTACGCACCCTTTTTTGGACAATCAACAATTTCTTTCAGGGGACAGAGATTGTACAGCATCATCTAATATTTGTTTGTCCAACAATGTTAGTTGGATGAAAGTCCGCAATCGATCAAACTTTTTTTGTCTTACAAATAATGATGTGCAGCAAATGCTAGATTGTTTAGTCCTTTTTCTAACATTACGAGCCAACAATATTGGGCAATGTCTTACAAAAACGATCAAACGTTTAGCATCGGCTTCAATATTTACAGTTTGCGAACATACGTTAGTTAACTCTTTTATTTACCCCTGTTAAATGCACATTTTCTTTATTGAATTTTGCTCAAACGAAAGGAGTGTTCCATGAATGATATTTTCTTTTGTTGTTGTTGTTGTTGTTGTTGATGATGTTACTGAAGTTCAATTAACTCCTTCGGTCCAGCTCGAACTTTTATGATTTTACTTTTGCAAAAGCCTGATTTCCATAAAATCGTTGTGCGACGTACTCATGATCGTTGTAGTTGCTAAAAAAATTAACTCAGCGATCGCAGCAATAATATGGAAACAGCTTTCGTCTTGGCAATCGCTGTGGTTGCGGTCACTACGTCCACTAGGAACACTAAATTAGAGCTAATGCAACTATTGCAACGATCGTCGCGATTTTATATGGAAACCAGGTTTAATGTCAGACGACACAAATCATCAAGAGGAGACGTCTCCGACCGGAGGGGTTGAACGGAACAAATAATTCGGTGTTTTCAATGAATTTGCTTTCGCTATATCAATAAAATTTCATAAGCCTTATTGAAAACTGTGGCAATGGTTGAACCAGGTGGAAACCTCAACTTTATTACAAAAATGAATGCCCAGCAAAAGATTCGTAACAAACACATTTTGTTTGACGCATATTTATTGCCTAACGTTTCGTCGCATCTCACAATCTATCTGTCTTCTTCCTAGTTAGCATTTATTAAATAACACCTTGTAAATACATGACTAGACTTCTAACCCACGTAAATAGACTTTGATGATGTAACGAGACACGACGAAACGTTGGGCAAAACAAACTGTTTTTGCTACCGTTAATGTTTATGTTGGCTGACTATTCATTTTTATAATAAAGCCTTATTGAAATTTTAAAAATCGTTATTGAGTTTATGAATCACTCCAATGAACACCATTTTTGGTTTAATGAAGGACAAAAGATGTAGTTTCTTCAATACCTTCTTGAAATTTTCAATTCTTGATCCAATCCATCTGTAGCGATCTTCACCCGAATACCACTTTTTCCTTTCAATCTCAAAAAGTAGAAGAAAATTGAGAAATGTCTTTTCAGGATGATTTTGCTGAATGTAAAGTTAAGTACGCTTATCTATTTACCTTTGCAATTTTTGGAGCAATACACGTAGAGCCTCTTTCAAAATCACAGAGAACCAACAAAGCATCTCCCGGAACTCCCCCATTAGGGTCTATCCAATAGGAATCTGATTAGAGAGGAAAAAGCATTACTGTAGATGAAACTCCCCAACTATAGTTATCTTTCCAATATTCTCAAAACAAGCGAGGATGATACAGTAATTTATAATAGTATAGTGTTTCCTTAATAAACGCCAATAGTGGCGTACACAAAACAATGGATATCTATTTTGACTGTTGTGTACTCTTACATAACAATTTAGCGTACTTCTCTTGGACATTTGTTTTTTGTCCATAATATCACGCAGAATATCAACATTTTAGGAACATTAGAAAGAACGCATTCCATTAATTTAAGCGCACGAGGGATTCTCGCGACAACTTAACACTCGATATCCGTAAGGATGTGCAGATTATTAGGGGTATTATGAAACGAAAACTTCACAATTAACCAATTGGAACACTGCACATCCATTCTCATGGATAGCGTTAAGTTGTCGCGAGAATATCTCGTACACTTAAAGCGGAAGCCATTGATGCAAACCATTGCATCAACCATTACTAATATATAGTGGCTTCCGCTTAGGTAGCACATGTTTATCGAACTTGCACCTTAGCTCACCATCTGAGTCTCGGTAGCTCAATGGTTAGAGCGTCTCACCAGTCATCAGAAGGTTGCGGGTTCGATCCCCGTCTGGGGCTCAGAATCGTTTTCTGAGTACATGGCTTGACGCTCATTCATATCTCTTAAGATATATCCAAGCCCTCATGTTTCTCAAACAAAAAAATTGCAATATCTCATGCACTTAAATTGGATAAAAACTCGCTTCCAACCCCTTTGGACTCGATAGCTCAACAGGTAGAGCAGCGGACCGGTATCCCGAAGGTGCGAGCTCAAATCCTGCTCGAGTCAACTTTTTCAGTTGACTTCGGCAGTGTAGGTTAATTATAAAGTTTTCGTTTTTTAAAGTCCAAGATACCGCAAAAGCGAGCTTTCCAAAAATATTAACGAATGAAGTGATTATGAATGAATAAAAAACAATGTTTGAATACAATCGTCGTTTTCCTTTTTCTAAAATTCACTACAAAGTTCTTCTTGATAATTGGATTTCTCTGTCGTCATATAAATTGGATATTTGAGCCAAAATCCGTTGTTTTCGTCGTATTTAACCGCGTTTGGAAACGTCTTTTACTGCGATTGTCGAATGCCAAGATTCGTAAAGAGCAACAAATATGGAAAGTCACTCTTGGAAGAACTTATTTTAAATCTAATTTATTTGGCAGAAGGAAATGTTGAACGGAATTGATAGCTCTCACCAGTTTTTAGACTTGGATGCGATTGCTTTAGTTCTTTGCATGTTCTAGCAGGGAATTCCTTGCTGCCATTAGGATTGTTGTATAAATCGACGTTTAACATCGCATTGTTTACATCCATTAACACTTCTACCTTAAGTAAGAAGGCATTGTAAAGTAAAAATCACTAAACAGATCAATTAATTGATTAATCATTCATTATTTCATAACTAATTTAAAGATGGTAAAATCTTTGGTAAATGTACAATAACTGTAATTCAAGATTCTAAATAAGTACAGATGTAAGGATCCTTTTACGAATTTTAAGAATTCTACAAGATTGCCAAGAAGTTCAATTCAATCAACCACTCGATTGAATCGTCTGGTGTTAGAGTAACTAATCGTCTAGCTTTATGCCAGACTAAAATCATCTAGCGTTAACCAGATTAAATATAAATCGTCTGGCATTTGCCAGATTAAAATCTTTTAGCATTAGCCTGATGAGTCAAATAAGCACCAAAAAGAGTTTATTGAAATAGTCTTGAAACGAATTATAAGACAAACGAAATAACGAATTACTACCATATGAAGCTGACCCAGCATAATAGCCTTATATGCCAGCTACTTGCAGTATATTTGTCAAAAAATTTTAAAATGTCGGTGGCGTTGCAGCTCATGAAAGTTCTGTCACAGAAAAGTAGAGTTCATAAACAATTTGATAATCCAAGACATGGCAAAACAACGGATACTTTGGTCTTTGAATATAGTTCGGAAGTTCATTCAAAGTTTTGACTATCTTAAAGTCATCATTATCTTTCGATTCCTAGCGATGACAGTAATATAGTCGACATGTTGAATAAACGTGTTAACTATATTCGGGGTCTCCATTGTTTTGCATATCATTAAATATAGTGCAAAAGACGTAGTTTGGGGTAAATGTAGCTTGAGTTCATACTGTGAATCTCAGGCTTTTAAGAGTTGTTGCCGCATGCGCTAAGAAACTATTACAGTTTTTTAATTTCTTCATCCCATAGCCAGTCTTTATATGGTGAGACGCAAGCATTATACGTACACATGCATGAACTATTTTCTTTTGTGCGTCACTGAAGACGCATAAAAGCAAAATAATCGTTCGTCTCGATGTATGACGTGTCTCATGATGCCCGTCTCAAGGACACGTACAGGAGACAAACATAAGATCTGCCCAAGTCTTTTTTAGATGCAGATCCAGTCATAGAATCAAATAACCAAACAACCGTTCTATCGAATAATAGTTTGCTTCTTTATAATATTACGATAAATTAAATGTGATACAACGGCATCATTACCACGTATAAATAGCCACCCCAACGTTTGCTTCCTAACGAAATATCTAAATCTACATATAAATCTGGCCGATACCAGTCAATTTCAGTAGAGCTAGGGAGAATGCTGACAAGCGAACGGTTAAGATTGTTGCACAGGTCATTCCCCAACAAATACTTTTTATGTAAGAATCTTCCTAAAGGTAATATGAAAAGTGCAGACTTGGACCGGCCATTATGCCATCGTGTCACAGAACTATGGCTGACCATTGTTTGATAGTAACATGGCACAATGGCCAGTCCAAGTCTGGAAAAGGGAAATTCGTGAAATATTTTTTCCAACGATTGGCGTAGCAGAGGGAGGGATCCAAGGGGTCCGATCCCCACCCTTTTGAGGTATTTAAAATCCCATAGCTCTTTAAATTGATGACAAGATAATTCGTGGGACAAATCAGCAGAGAACTATTGTTCAAATAAATGCGACTCTCGAATCTTTTTCGACTCTTACATGACATGGCACTGTTTGGTTACGATAACACCAGGAGCACATGCTAAAATATCCAGTGTAGAACCAAATATTAAATAAATGTATGTAAGAAATAGAGAATGATCACGTGTACTCAGTGGGATATAGAGTCCCGAGAATTAGATAGAAGGCCACGAGGGGCCGTAGGTCCCGAGTGGCCTTCTATCTAATTCGAGGGATTCTGTATCCCACTGAGCACAAGTGATCTTTCTCTATCCGTCTTAGAACATGGTCACACCCACAAAGAATTTCTTATTTACATGTTTTGTTGAGGGATAATTAGTATTGCTCTTTATAATTATGTCGGAGCGAGGCTTCTATTTCGGACATTATATTTTCCCTAGAGAATTTGAACGGCAATGGTCTTGCTTTGTTTTTTGGGTTTTGTTAATTTGCATGCCTGTGCTCAGTGATAGGTTTTTTTCAAAGCAAAGACGAGCTGTCGCAGCTGGAGCAACTTGAAATCATTGTTGCAACGCAAGATTTGCCGCTTTCTGAGTCAGTAGAAATTTCAAAATATTTGGAAGACGAAGGAAGGGAAATTCTTAGGTTCGAGAAACCTGCTACAGACGAACGGATAAGGCAAAGGGAAAGAAATAGAACTACAAAGAAAACCAGACAAAATACGGCTTGGGCCGTAAACGTGTGTCCAGCTTGGGCTGAACACCGAAATAGTCAAATTGGAACACTCGGAGATTAATATTCTTCGGTTCCCCTCGATTTTGTAACGACGAGCGTGAAAGAGGTCAACTATTGGCTAACAAGGTTTATTTTGGAAGCCAGAAGAGCGGATGGCAATCTGTACTCAGCCAATACTTTGTATAATATTTCACCAAAACCGAAGGAAAGTAAAAAGAAAAAAGTAGGAAACGACGAGGAGAAGGAAGAAAACGACGAGGAAGGTAGAGAAACCGCTTTTTCATCCTCTTGTTCAGTTAACATTAAACATGGCAAAACTCGTATTTTATTTCATTTTTTATTGTGAGATACTAGACGATTTCTGGGATTTCGTGTGTGTGTGTGCTTAAAGTGTGTGTGTAAAGATTCTGAGTGTGATGTTCGAAATACAGTTTCGCTGTTCTTGAGCTACATTTTTGGCAAAAAAATTTTTCAGTAAACATCTTTGTCTTGACCCCTTTGATGGGTTTTTTTCTCACGTTTTTTGCCATTGTCATTGATTAACATTCATGGTGGGCTGATATGTAACTCATTAGTATGCTCTACATAGAGCATACTGAGGCTATTGTTATCTTTTGTTTAAAGCATAGGCTCACTGTGAAGAGTGGTTCAGTGGCATATAGAGCACGGAAATACTCGCTTCTGATTGGCTGATGGGGGTGACCATAATCTAATGATAGATAGAAAGTACTTCATGAGCAGTCGCAAATCCTAGGTCGGCCACTGCCAACGAATAATATTTAGAGTTATTTACAGGAACTGTTATTTGGAACTTATTTGAATAGCCTTGGAAGGAATATACGCAGAAATTATTCAACATACATACCAAACATAACACCTGCCCAAGCGCCGATACTTACACTATAACACATAATCGACTTTCAAGAGGTCTGAAAGTTCAATGCTAAGTTCAACGCTCCTGCTGATTTATGGTCAAGCGGGATTTATGATCAATGAGGGAAACTGAATCGCTGGTATAAAGCCTCAAGACTTCTAGATCCACCACTTGGTCTACCCCTCTCGCTGATATAGTCCAAAGCCGGGAGGTTTAGAAGGCGATTAACTTAACCTTGGATTTATTAAGGCTATTCCTTAAAAAACTAAACGTGCAGCGAAAAAAATTGTGAACTTAAATAGCCCGCTAAGATATTTTGACTTACACAACTGTAAGATTAGCGTTTGATCACGTATTAGAGCTATTTGCTTTTTTGACAACTGGGACTACGTAAAACACAAAGACGATATTCTGTCTTGTTTAAGTAAAATGGTATTCCGTTTATCCTCAATTTTCTGAATTAAACGTGAAGACGCGTCACAGTTTCATTATTTCATGAACCAGAAATAAATCCCCAAATCCAAATGTTCCACGTAATTGTATTGAATAATAGTCTAAAAGAACTTGGCCTTTTCAATTTTGTACCGATAATAATCACAGATGAGACGAAAAAATCATTCCTCCACTTCCAATGTGATTTTAAAATATTTTTGACATAAATGGGAAAATTATGTAAAGTCCTTTAATTTGTATCTTTCAACAACCTGATTGCATCCGTGGACCAGAAGAGATAATGACAAAATAAAAATGCCATTTTCCTCGTTTTCAACAATATTCTTAAAATAAGATTAAAATTAGACGGACTGTTACTTTTTGGTTTTTTGACTTAATGCTAAATCATGTTTTTGCTTGAGGGAACACTCAAATAAATTGAACATCAAAAATATGTAATCATCAGTTAATGAGAGGAAAAATGTACTTACTTTTTTAATATAATCACCATAGTTGTGAACATCATTGCTTTGAAAGCTGTCCATCATCTGCTTCTAAACGAATAACAAGAGCACCAATAGTTGGTTTTCTCTTGTTTTGTTTTGTTTCGTTTTCTTTGAGATTGGTTTTGCTTGGTTTGGTTTGGGGTTTTTTTGTAATTTAGTTCAGTTAGTTTAGCCTACTTCAGCTTTATTTAGTGTGGATTAGTCCAGTTCAATTTACCTCAGTTTAGTTCTCATAATTTTGACTGAAAACCAATCAATCTTAATGCTCTCCAAGACTTACCATAATGCTTCGATAATATTCTGGTGGTCTGGGTCTCTTTACCGCAGAACTTCCTGCCCGAGCTCCATGTAACGAGGATGCAGATTGCTATTGGGTGAAAACCAGCAAAATGGTTGTAAAGACATTCATAACGTTATTCATAAGGGTTAGAAGATTGTTTCACTTTATAATGGTCAAAGGATTAACATCCGTCCATTTTAATCAATAATGCAATAATTCAATTGAATAATATTCTTCGAATATTATTTATTATTCAAAGAATATTATTCTTCAAATAATATCTAATAACACAGCACGACGCTCGTAGGCGACATTCGGGTACCGAGAGTGAAGACAAACACGGAGCTTGGTGTATTGGACACTGTTTAAAGCATGATGTTCAAATTTTAGCTCACCCTCGTACCCAGGGTCTTTAACTCGGCGCTTCCCCACTCGCTTGAGAAAGACCCTGGCTGCGGCTGGTCACGTGCCTACGGCCAAAAGTACTCTTTTAGGGAGGGAAGGCCTTTTCAATCACTTCATGTTCTCACTTGTAATTTAATGCGCTTATTTATAAAGGAAGTGTTAAAACAGAAGGAGAGGGTTGTTGCGCCTTACAACAAATTCTGCTGTGCCTCCCTACCCAAAGCAAATTTTTATTCCATTTCCCAGATTCTGGGAGACATGTGACCAGCCGCAGCGAGGGTCTTTCTTCAGCGAGTGAGGAGTGCCGAGTAAAAGACCCTGGGTACGAAGTTGTTTTTAGCTTTGAAAAAGTTGTCTTGTTTTCATCGCAACATTCTAACATCTAAGATCATTTTGTTACACAAAAGAAAGTGATAAACGATAGCTTGAGCAAGTTGTATACAATTACGGTAATGGTTTATAATTATATATATATATATATATATATATATATATATATATATGGCATTCTTTGCTTACCTCATGTGAACCAGGTGGTCCGGGTGGTCCGGGTGGTCCAGGTGGTCCCTTGAAATTTTGAACAGCAATGTGCAGAATTATGCAAAAATTATTTGTTCTTTAATCAAATTGTAGTGCATGTTGTATTGCATTCAGCTCTTTTCAAGCTCTACCCTTAGTGAAACAAGTGCCCAGGCTACATCCTTGACTTTGAAGGTAGTTTGCAGTAAAAAAGAGAGTGAACAACAGGGCTGCTTAAAATCTGTGTTAACTGTTTATATCTTTGCCATATGAAAATCATCAAATTCTTACCTGTAGTCCAGGGACACCCTATAACAACATTTGAACGTTCAATTAAAAGAAATTCAAACACTTCCTTATTAAAATTTCACGTTGCATTTCACAAATGAATTAGCTGTTTCATGAACGAAAATGTTTCAATGCCAAATCGAGGTATTAAATGAAAATTTTTTATATGAAGGTAATTTCCCTTTGCTGAAACTAATTATTTCAAACAGTAAGACTTTGCAAGTGTAATTTTTTTGGCATACCATTTCACATTGGGATCGGGTACCTCATGTTATGAAAATGTTAATTCTAATTTCGTGTGTGAAACAAAAATTTCATTTCTGAAATGCTTCAATTCCATAGGTCTTTAATCGAACAAAAAGGCGACTGAAATAATTATATGAATGTTCCCAGTTGGAGCAGTACCTTTGGTCCAGTGCCTCCCTATAGTGATAAAGATATAAAAAAAAAATACAATGTCAAAGAACGCAAGTTTGTACATGCTTTACCCGCCCTTGTTCGCTCAAAATTGGCAAAAAAGATTTCTTTTCAATTGGACAAAACCTCCGTCAACTGCACAAGCCTCAGGTATTATAAACGTGAATATAAACTGCAGCACAATCCCTAGTTCAAAGATTTGACCTAATGGTCACATAAGATAACGCTGAGAAGCACTCTTAGATCTCGGGAGCCGATTTTCGAGAAATTTTGACAACTTTAACATACTATATTGCTCTTTGTGTGGGAGACAGAATTTTTAATCTCTTGCAAGACAGATATGACTACTACTTCGTAAATAGACTCGTAGAAACAGATCTACATAAAGAAGTTAGCTGCGGCGGACCGTCCAACGTCAGAGTACTGCCAGGACGAAGGCTCTGCACGAGTGACAGTGTTTCCTCTTTTTCTTAGTACGAGGTTTTTCTTCGTCAGGAAGCTGCTTTTTGAAAAATGGCTATATTTGTGAACAATAAATGGTGTGGGAGAGATGTTTTACTCCCGCTTGCGAAATGCAAAGAGGATTTTCTTTGTTCATTTTGGCTTTTTCAATATTCTCATACACTAACGAATTTCATACACTAACGCTGTTTTTCTGTAATTCTCATACACTAACGCTGTTATGAAACAAATCTTATTTTATCAAGTAATTGAATAAAATTATCATTGAATTCTCAATGATATCCGGTAAAATGCCTTAAAACGGCTCAGGTTAGGAACATGTACTCTCCCTGTTTACAAAAAATCAAACATGTAAAGCAAGTGGAAAACTCTTTACAATTTTATAACTACAGTGTGATAGAAGATCACTTATGCCATTTGAACCATCTTTGTTGAATTATCAAGCTTCTCCAACCTAAACGGTAACGTTGGCACCATATTGTTAAAATCTAGTCCTCTGTTATTCCACACAGTTATTGTTACGTTTTTCTATTTTTTTACTGGCTCAAGAATACGCGATTAGAAAACAAGGAATCGTTCTCCTGTTCTAATCCAGTTTAGGGCTATTTTCTGGACTTTGATAGAAATTCGTCAAGGTGATCTAGTTCTTTTTTGCTCGTGACCGTTTCCAGTGATTACAGGTGGCCTAATTGCTAGGATGAACACCACCGATGATGGCCACAGCTTCACACAGTAGAGAGTATTTTCGGTGTAGTCCTTTTTTTCTTTTTTTTTTTTTTCAGCTACACGTCAGCTGTAGTTGCTTTTCATAGCTACTAGGAGATTAAAGTAAGTTTTTACGCACCAGGTTAAAATTTAGAAAAGGCTTTGTTATCGTTCACTAAGTCACGAAAATTTTAAAACTTACAGTAAGTCCAGTGTATCCTTCCATGCCATCTGCGCCCTAAAATAAAGAACCAAACAGTTCATTGTTTTATTTTTGTTGAGTCATTGATCTAATAGGAAAATAATACATTTACTTGACATCTCACAGCGGTTAAAATGATCCCCGAGCAAATCCACGTACAAAAACACACACCAACTGAAGCAAGCACATGCTTTTATTTATACCAGAAGTCCTGGGGAGCCTTCAAAACCTTGAGGTCCAAGATATCCTGGGTCACCCTGTAACAAACATAATGAAAGCATTTCAGCTTGGGAATATCCATTTGAAAACCAAGTTCTGAGTTCAGTTCATCCCAAGTATTGAAATTTGCACTTTTGCCAACACTAATGCAAAAAAAAAACAGGGAAGAAAGTGGCTTAGACTTATCGAGACCATTTCATTTTCATTTTTTGTTCTCTTTTAATCATTCTCCTTCATATTCCAACTTTTTTCCTATTTCTTATTAGAAATAAGATTTCACATTCTGCTGTCATTCGTAAATTAATAGTAACAGTATTGAAAAGCGAATCAAATGTGAACCCAACTGCACGAAAACATTTTTGCTTAAGAATCGATGACGAACCTCAAATATATCTGCCTGCGTCAAAAAATGATAAACAATAAGTGATGTAATAGAGTAAACGTTGAAGTGCTTTCGTCAGAAGTGTATGTCTAGTTTCGTTATAAAGAAAAATGTGTCCTTCTGCGTAGGAAAGAATGTCTGAAAATAAACATTGTCTTAAAAAGAACTGGCAAGCAGTAATCCGTTGGTCATACGCTTGCAATGTTGTACATATGCAGTCACGAAGATAAGATCTATTAAATGTTGCTAGTGATAGCGGGCTGGTCATCAGAACTCTCTGAATGTTTCCTTCGAATAATTCTTGTCCTGGCTAGAAGTTCTTTATTTTTAACAACAGTAATGCAAAATGTCGTTAGTTTTGGTTTATAATAGAAAATAAGCACCTACTTGAGGTCCCTTTAATCCTGGTAATCCTTCAGATCCATCTCTACCTGGCTCCCCCTTTAAAGAAACATAAACCAAAACTAAAACAAAATGTCAAAGATGTAACAAATTGAAAAGCTTTTGTATAAAGACAAAGACTTTCGTGGACTTCAGATTTCAAGTTTGAAAGTTTGCATCTGAAATTTTCATAAAACCATATTTATACCTTTTGAATGAATATGTTTTTTTGTGAATTTTTCTGTGAAAAATGTAATGGTTAGAATTGGGAATCATTAAAAAGTTTTCTAATTTCATACATATGCTCCAGGCTTGCCAGGAGAACCTTGTTCTCCTCTGTCACCTTTGACACCCTAAAATTACAAAAAAACATGATCAGATGTAAAAACCTGTATTCATTCTTTTGTTAATCGTGCGGGAAGACTCGTTGGCATCGGTGTAATGTAATTGGATATTTGATCAAAATCAAAGGAATCCCAGCCCAAACATTTTCGATGTTAAGTGTTTTTATTATTAATTTCTTTTTTGTAGTTTTCTAAAAGTACCAGGAATCACAATGACATTCTTACAAAATAACGATAAAGTATAAGCGAAAGTTCTTCACCATTCTTTCTCCATTAATCAAAAAAAATTCGCTTTGGATAATGATAAACCTAGGACCCTAATCCCAGAAACAAAGTAGCATGCATAAATTCCTGCAAGTTGCAGCTATACAAAATTATTGCCTGACTTTCAGCTTAATAATTTATTGCCTTCTATGCATTTTAAATAATTACTGAAAGTATTAAATATTAATTGCTAAAGGTATTCTGGTACTTGTATTAGGCCAATGTAAGAAAGGGGAGTAGTCAATTACCCGTCAAAGATTTTACAGGATTCTCTTTCGATGAATAAACAGAGATCATTTGGAATATAACAGAAAAATGTTTTTTAGAAAGCATTTAGTAAAAATGACTAGGACCCTAAAGATGTCCATTATGCCAACAATGAATCACAGTCAAATGATTAAATTTTAGAAAATCTCTGTCTTTGACGAATGGAAATTTTCCATTATTTCTAGTTGTAAGAGTTATACAAGTTCTCCAGCCAGTTCTTTATACAATTCGCATATATTCGATATTGTTAATGCATTGCTTAGTAATGCTGACATCGTACAGTTGACGTCCTCATCAAAATAACGTTTAGTTGTGAGGTAAGTGCCAGATTTCATCTTAAAATCGGATATCACTCTGAGCTACGCAGCAAGCTCGATTCCAGCATGCAGTTATGCCCCTCCAATCATAAACAGTTATATCTATCAACAACAATTTTAAAATTTGTCGAATTATGAGAGGATAAACGATAACTTCACAATTAACCTACACTGCCGAAGCCAACTGAAAAATGTTGACTCGAGCGGGATTTGAACTCGCACCGCTCGAGTCAACATTTTTCAGTTGACTTCAGCAGTGTAGGTTAATTGTGAAGTTATCGTTTCATAATACCCTGAGGATGATTCTGAATTAGAAATTAGATGATAATTTAACCAAATATTGAAAAAATAAAAGAAATAACTACAAATTTTTGCCACACCTTGGCACCAGCAGCACCTTGGCTTCCAGATTCTCCAGGCTTTCCTTTTGCCCCCTAACAAGTACCATAAAATAAGTGATTAGTAGACTCTATGTGATATAACAAAAATGTTACAATGAGCACATTCTGATTAATACACATATCCGAATTGCCAGCTCTACGGGTTACGAGTTCTTAAAATCAGATTTTTACAGAAATTCCAAACAAACATACTCACCCTTTATTTTTCCAAAAAGGTAAAATAGTCAGGAAATTTGTTTGCAAATTTATATTAGAAATAAAAACAAAAACAAAAAATAAACGGGAGGAAAGAATTTCTGTTTACCATTTTTCCTTGTTCTCCTTCTGGTCCTGTTTGTCCGGGTTTACCAGTTTCACCCTAAATAATTTTCAGGATTTTAAAAAAGTGTTGGAAAATTAGTTATAATGTTTCTTGGATATGATATTCTACAGTACTTCAATCAATCAATCAATCACTTTAATCAGTGTCAAGATTATTTAGCCTTATACAGACTGATTTGGGACAAGTTAAAGCTAACTACAAATAATTTGGTATTATAAATATCGCAGCAATTACTGTTATTTTCTACTAAACTACTAATATGATAATTTCTAAAATTATTTTTGAAGATATTAAGGCTGATTGAATCCTTGATCTCATTAAGCGAGCTTGACCATAACAGGGCAGTTGTTGGAAATAAAGAATCCATGTAGAATCGTATGTCCCATAACGATAGTCAAATTCAATGAGATGAATTCGAGTCAAATTAAATACAAGCAATCAATCTATATATTAGGATCAACCTAAGGGTAAAAGGAACTGAATATTTCATGAATTGACCTACACTGCTGAAGTCAACTAGAATACCTGGCTAGAACGGGATTCGACTCGCACTTAAAAAAATGACTTTACCAGTGTAGGTCAATTCATAAAATATTCTGTTCGTGTTATCCTGAGGATGATTGTGAAATAGAGTCAAAACACTGCACATCCTTTCAGATATCGAACGTTAAGTTGTCGAGAGAATCCCTCGTGCGTTTAAATTAGGTAAAACAAGCATACTGTTCCCAGATGACTCAATTAGTGTAGCAGTGTGAGTCAATTTAGAAATTTATTAGAGTAGCTCAATCACGATACAAAAAAGTAAAATCACCTTTTCTAACTGACCGAAAAAAATAGGTGCTGGAACAAGTTTTGACGAGTTGTAATTACTTTCGTGAAGTAAAAACAATACTGACAACAGCCAGGATTCCGGAAACAATTTCTTCAAACTCCGGGCTGTTTTACTTCTGTCTCTTGTCAGTATAATTGCTTCACGTCAACCATTATCTGTTCTCTAAACGTGCAGGCATTAGCAGATTTTTCATCTAGTTTTGAAAGAATGCATAAACATATGAGTAAGTTTCATGACCTTCAAGTAGCACTCGTGCTGTTTTATAAAAGTTGAAAATATTTTCTTAAAATGGTTCTATTCTATTCATGCGTGCTTGTTAATGATTAATCTACAGGCAAATTTAAATGTGGAATAATGAAATATGACTGTCGCACAAGTAAATTATAAGGAGTTAGTGTAGTTGAAATCCTCGGATACACGGTATGTTAATAAGCACCGAAGACAATTTAACAGATTGTTTAACTTTACGGGAAGAAGGTGATTTACGAGGTCAATGCAATCGTAACATGTTCAGTTTCTGCAAAGAGCATGTAGCTGAAACCATGCCTAGCAAAAAACAGCCGAAATCAACTGCCACCTTTATTTTCAATTAATTCTCCAGTTTTTCAAGTATCTTGGATCCCAGACTATGAAAGAGTATCACTGATGAAATATCACTTCATCGGCACCGCAGTCTTACCCTTTTCCCCGGTTGCCCTCGAATTCCCTGTGGTCCTGCATCTCCACCGGGGCCTGTCATTCCTGACAATCCTGTCTGACCACTTTCTCCACTCTCACCAACAATCCCCTAAAATAAAAAGCTTTTTGCATGATAAATGCTGAGACATCGGCGCCGTGAACAAGCTGCTCTTATTTGAAGATAATCTATTTGACTGTGATCTTTTCTTAAACTTTTGAAACCGTTGACTTAAAAATAAACTGCTTTTCTTAAATATTCCATCGTTTAACAAAGATCAAAACAACTATAACTAATCTACTTATTAAGTTGAAGCAAAATATTGAAAATAGTGTCGCAATTTAGTTTAATCAAACTTTTTTCAGCTCGCAATATCAATAATATCTGCAATTACTTCCCCCTACCCTCAAATCCCTAGTAAATACTGATACTGAGCATGAACGTCATATTCGATACGTAACATGCTACAGCATGTTTAGTATTAAAACAAGTATCGATTTGAGGGTAGGGGGAAGTAATTACAGATATTATTGATATTTCGATTAAACAAAATTGTGACACTGTTTTCAATACCTTGCTTCAACTTAATAAGTAGTTTAGTTAAATAAAATAGAAAAAGAGAGTTTAATAAAAACAGAGAGTTTGATTTCATTTCCAAACACCAAGTAGTGCGTGAAAAAGGAGGCAACAACCAAGTTTTTAAATATATTGAAGATGTTTGGAAATCAGATCAGATACTGCGTTTGAGTATATTCTTATGAAACATATATTTTATCGTCATTGGTGGTCTGCAATTTCTACACCAGTTGTAATGAACTGAATTGCAGTTTATTGAATACCATCATGATCTGTTTTGAAAACAACACCTAAACCGCAGCTAGACGATCTTATCATAAAAGTTGTGATGTTTGTTTGAGCGTTGTCTGAGTTAAGATTTACATAGTCTTTATCTCATCCTGTAATTAGAAAGTCTTATCGTAGCACAATAATTATTCCTCTCGAAAATGTCATGAACGATGCTATCAGTGTAGCTTAAAAGGTTTATATTTATGCCACCGTATTTTCTAGGTTAAGGTACGAAGTTGGTATTGTGAAATCTTTACTCTGGTTTGTATAAGTCCAGCCTATACTCTTTATAAACCTTACTGAATTCCAACTATGATGTAATAATTATTCAGCCTAGATTTGAACTTTGAATTGTATATGAAACTGTTAAAAATGAAATAACAACGAGGAAGACTTTCACATTCCAGTTTTACTATGTTAGTTCATTTGGGAATCATATTCATTTGGTATTGGCAAATCTTTTTTCAAATGTCCTTGCTGAACACATCCCATTTCAAACAACGCCTTCATCCGACAGAGCAAAAGACTTTGTCCAAACGCATCTGATTGGTCTACTCCCAGACACACCACTCTCATTCACTATCAACTGTAATAGCCCACAAAAACGGATAAAGAAAGACGCTCTTTTTCCAGAGGAGAAAGCTTAGGAGAAAAGCGGACAAATGAAGAACACAACTGAGTTGAATAAGGAAGGGTTGATAAAAGACAGAAGGAGAACAAAATAGAACTTGCTAGAACTGACCACTGATGTTACATTCGTAAATCTTAGTTATCTTGTGCCGTTTCGTGGTCAAAATAATGGTCCTGTTACTCGCTTAGACGTGCCACAACCGAACTAAACCATTCCTTTTACCCGGTCTAAAACGCTAGCGTCAGTTCTAAATTTTAAAATAAAGTTTCAAGTGTGGCCAGATTGTAATCTGAGCAACCTGGCCCTAAGCGTCAGTTCTAAATTGTAGGAAAACGCTTTGAAATGTGGTCAGATTGTAATCTGAACAACCTGCCCCTAAAAAGTTTTCCTTCAAAAGTCGGGAAGTTGGTCAAAGTGTTAGGTTAAGAGGTTTAGGTCTAGGTTAAGGTCAGGTTGCTGGGATTACAATCTGGCCACGCTTCAAAGCGTTGTTCTAAAATTTAGAACTGACGCTCTAAGCGTTTTAGAACGGGTGAAACGGCTGACTAAACAACAAAATAATCTAACAACTTGATAAGACTACAGAGAAAACTGCGCATTACCATTTTCCGGCAGGATGTCTCCCTTGACGAATAAAATCGTCTGATGTTAGCCAGCGTAAAATCGTCTGGCTCTAGTTTGAGTAAAATCAAAGAAGACTGATTTGGCAGGAAACATTTAAATTTTTTATTTACAAACTACGTCACGATAATGCTTTCCCTTTAGTTTTCTCATGAATTATTATAGTGTTTGAGAATTAATTTATTGACATTATTTCTCCAAATTTATTTCACCGTACAAGAACATGACAAAGGTCCTCAATATACCTTATTCCCTTCCTTGCCTCTATTTCCTTTTCTTCCAGCTGGCCCACGATTACCCTAAAGGAAAATTTTTGAAAGTTTCGAATCATTAAAGAAGGTGGATAAAGAGAAAGAAAAACATTAAAAACAGCGTCTACGACAAAAACCAAAGAAAAAGAGCAATTAAAATATTAGAAAACGACAACTAAATCTTTTTTACACTAACTTCAGTCAAAATGATAACTGTACAGGGTACACAAATGAAGGTTGTATGCAATTAGTATTTCTCCGTATTAGTGGGTTTATTATAAAAAGACCAGCGGGATATCATTGTTATGAACATGACAATATTTATAAATACAAATAAACAAAGGGGTGAACGTTAAATCGATTGCTGGGTAGTACTAAACAACTAGCCTTCCACCAAGCTCTTTAAGGGGAATTTATGACTGGTGGGTAATGAGAAAAGAAAGCTTGCTTTGATGCTATTGATTATTCAATTCCCGCCGCATATCTCACTTGAAAAAAATAATCGATCAGACCGGATATCAAACCCATTATTCAAGTCCTGCCAAATCAATTAGTATTAACTCTTTCCCCACTAGATACGTCTTCTACTATTCTCCTCTGGCAAACGCCAGACAATTTCATTCCTAAAGGGGAGACATCCTTTCGGGAAAGAGTTAAACCAATTACCTTTTCAACTACTGGGCCATGGCCTAGGAATAAGAACAGGTGGCAACCGGGGAAATCAGTCAGAATCGTAGCTGGAGTTTTTCCTTGATTTCAACAAATCAGATGACGCTTTCAAGGGATGATGACAGGCTGTTATTTGTGGGCCAGGGTACCAAGCTATATGGATTGTAGCATAAATCATACCTCTTTTCCTTGTGGTCCTGGGTTTCCCAGAAATCCACTGGGGCCAGTTAACCCCTGAAATGAAACGAAATAAATTTAAATGAAACCAATGGGGATAGTTTGAAAGAAAGTATGATTAGAAGAAAACTAAAATAAAAAAAAAACAGTGAAAAGTTATTTAAATGCTAGAAAGAAATGTGAAAAAAATTATTGCTACAACAAGCACAGTACACTGGCTACCAATATCCAAATTAAGTAATTTTTGGCTTTGAAATGTTCCCTGAAGTATTGCTTCAGTGAAAATAATGAAACAAATGCCGCACAGGTGATTGAGACTAATAACTGCATTTTCTGCATTAAAATTTTTGAAGCTTTTTAAGTCTACTTGGTGTCTATTTAGCAAAGTTACGACAGCTTTTAATTTCATTATAATATGTTAATGTAGCTTCACTTTTTTGTGTGCGTGATTCCAATGCTACAACTTCCGTTTAAAATTGAAATGTACAAAAATTTCTCTCATTTAAATCTCAGAAAAAAATTTGAGAATAGATAACCGGGTAAGTGTTGGCCAAAACGTTTCTACAATATACCGTTTATGCCTATTTAATTAAACCAAAACTACCGGGAAATCAACTTAACTAATCAACGAAAACCTTATTATGGAAATGTACAATGATGTAAACTGTAGAGAACCTTATTGAATCTGTCCAGACAGGATCATAGTCTTCTCAGGGCATTTTTTAACAATTTTCAAGTCGGGTAATCTGCTACCAAAGGGGAAGTGGCGTCCAAAGCAAGGGGACCAATTAATAAGCATCCTACGGTGTGCGTGTGACTGTTAAATGAAGATTCTCCTTGTTCATAGTTAGGGTCTGAAATTATGTAACTGCCAAGTGTCAGTAGCAAATTCGTGCTTGAGTGGACGTTGACTGAAGGAAACTGGTGACGGTAACACTCAGACGATAACACTCAGAAGGATTTCAGCTCTACTTTTACTAATTATGTTACAGGAAGATAATGACGTCAAACATCAAAACATGTAATGTATTGCCTCTTTCCCAATTATTCAAATCTTTATGTCATTAAATTGACTTTCTTCTAAGTTTACAAATATAGATGTGAGATTAGATATTATACTGGAGTGATGAGAACACTGACTAGATTGGCCACGTGGACGGCTGTGGATGACCGAGGCACTCCCCGATCACACAGTTAAAAAAGTTCTGGATCTTATATTGTCTTACTGAGGCTAAAGCTAGAAAATTTTACTTGTCAAGGGGAAGAAGTCTTGCCGGGAAAGGTTTATATCTGTCTCATTAAAAGTACAAATTCACATCGAGTAAGAAGAACTGTATTTTATTTATAATCCATACTACCTGTTTCCCAACGGCTCCATTTTTTCCATTGTTGCCATCATTACCATCGTTACCCTGTAAGATTAGAGCTCAGTCTAGCATTTTTTTTGAATTACTAGCAAATGCACAGTAAATATACGGTTGTAGCGTATATGAAGAATTATCGATGCAAACTATTAAAGTTCAAAAAAAAAATGGAATACAAGTGCAACTGAAAACACGACAGAGGCAATAAACAAGTGTTTAGATCCGATTAAGTATGTACTTTGAGTTTTGTAAATGGCCTCAAAACCGAGACCCTTTATACATTAATTCATACAGAAAGTTCGACAAGAAATGTTTTCTGATTCGCGAAAACTTGAAGAGAAAAGTAAGCGTTTGTTGCTCACATATAAACACACTACACAACTACTTGAATTTTCCTTGTGTTTTCTTCATGAATCATTAATGAGTTTTTGAATTTATTTTATTGCATCGATGCTAAACTAATAGCAAGTATTTACCGACTGAACCTGATGGATAATAAGAAAGCAAACAAATAACTAATTAAAACAATAAAGCACAATAGAAGGAATTAAGTAGTTTTTATCTCTCATTTGCCAAGGCCACAAGAGCTGTAGGAGGAGAATTATATTTTTAGCGATCTTAAAAGCACAATAAAGATATAGATCAGCTGTAATAAATAGGTGATTTGCATTTACTTCCCTGCTATAGGTAAAATACCTATAAACAAAAGAATTCCGTAAATTATTCGATCTGTTGAACATTGCAACTTTGAAGTTGTCCTCCAGATGGGTTGTTTAGCATGTGAGTGCAAGTGGTCAATTGGCAGCTGAGGCATATAACTGCTTAATATCAGCTTAATTATAGCTTAAAATGGAACAAAAATAACTTAAAATATAATTCTACTCATATGCTCGTATGGCCTTATATTGGGGCTGCTCTCTTCTCTTTATTTGTATTTTATTTTCAGATAGTTGCATTGTCAGAGCCCCTCTAAAATTATTATTGATTTTATAATAATAATGTTATTTGATATTCTTCAATCATGCTTTGTTTATGTTATTTGATATTCCTGACAGGTACTCGCGACGATTTAAGGGAAAGATATAATTCATCAAGAATAAAAATCCAATCTTTTATTATGCCCTAGTATTGATAGTGAGTTGAAATACTGTCGAAACATTAAATGGCATGCTATGACTCTTTTCTACTAGCCCATTTTCTTTTTTTGTCGCTTAAGATATCTTGCTTGTATTCATTACAAGCGAACAGTACCTTTTTGGCGTGGCGTTTTCCGAGACAAAATAAAATTCTAAAATGAACAGATTACTTACGATACGATTATGATTAAATCGTTGGTTAGGGAGTAAAGACATGGAAAGTAAAAAAATCCTATTTTCTAGAAATTACTTTGTATAAAATAAGAGAAGAGGTGCGAATTTCACCGACCAAGTTAAGTAACATTACTCGCGTATTTATGCTGATAACGTTTCGGGCAATTTGCCCTTAAATCACGATTGATTTCAAGAACTTTTTTTTCCACTTTCTACGTACTTTCCTGCTTAGTTTGATATCAATCAATGTACAGCAGTTTTTCTTTCAAGGGTACTGACAACGTTATTTTATTGCAGCAATAGGTCGGACTTCCTACCTTTGCTCCTGAAGGGCCAGGAGGCCCATCTGTCCCAGCTGGACCTGCAACTCCCTAAAAATATGTATAAAAGGAATTAAGATTTAACTTTAAGATAAATTATGCACCAATATTTGCTTAGTAATTTCCTTTCGTCTTTTATGATCAATGGTTTTCTGTTGTGCACTCCAGTTTGTTCTAAAGATTAAAATATTTATTCATTATATATATATATATATATATTATGTTTGCTTATCTCTTTGTCGGCTATTAAGTTAGCAATTGTTAACTAATTTCGGATAACACTATCAAGTAACAGAGCTGACAAAGCCGTCGTAAGTAACATCGTAGCGCCTATTCATGCATTTGGATGGCAACACAGCCGGATTAAGTGGAGTTAATACATTTTGGGCAAGGGTTGCAGCCGTTTTCTGATTGTTGATGAAAGGTGACCAGACAATTTTGCATACCAGCCGTTTGAGTATCATATCTGCAAACAGTAATTTTGCTCATATGGTAACGCTCCGTGCGCCATAAATTTCTGAATCGTTAATTTTACTTTATTTACTTATTACTCCTATTTTCTTTTAAGTATGCTATGTTAAAGGCCTGATACAGAGTCATTGTCCGGTCCTATTCAAAAATACATGCCAGAGTCCCATAGCATGCTTAAAACGACCTTTGAATGTCAAACCTTAACACCCTTCGCTCCACTTTCACCTGTCACACCAAAGGCTCCAGGAACTCCCTGAAGTAATTAAAAGAAAAAAAGACTAAGCAAAGAACTGACTCATCTGAATATTTCCGACAAAATCTGGAAAGCTACAGAAATCTACCTGAACAATCCAACACGGCTTGAAACCAACAAAAATTAATTATATAAATTTAAAATTGTGCAGACCTCCCGAAATCAACTCTCCGGCTTACAGCAATGCGGCGTATTTCCTGCAGCATGCACTGCTACAGTCAAGTTATGTCTCAAACTTTCCTCGTTTTGTTGCACTGGGATGATATTGTTGCTCAGTAACATTTTTCAATGTGAAATACGATGAAAAGAAAGTACTTAGTGGTTAGTATGACAATGATTAGAAAAAAACAATCAACCAAATTTATGTATACAAAAACCAAACATTATACACACATAGCTCAAATTCAAAAAAAACAAAGAAAAGATAAAACCAGGAAAAGTCTGTATAACTAACTGCTGTGGTATTTTTGTTATTGGTCTGTGGAGTCTGTCAGATTATTTTTTTTTTCCTGAAGAAATGCTCCAAACTGCCATTGGAGAACATTCACTAATGTATTGTGAAAGAACAATCCTCAAACAGCTTTTTTCAATTACAGCACCCTAAAACACTCAAACATTACTAACAGCATAGCCATAATCTCCCGAAGGACCTGTTTGGCCTGATTCACCTCGAGCACCCTAAAAGACGAAAAGCACTTTATATGGAATGTTGCAGCATACAGCTATTTTAACGTTAATATTGTCGTGTTTTGTAAAATTTTTATCCAACACATATGAAATAAAAACCTACATGAAAGTGTCAATTCTTGTCCAAAAAGTCATTTTACACTCGTATTCAGTTCTAATATTCTATATGTGACACATTCATGGAATTTTCAATGTTATAAAAAATTCTGAATTTCATAAGTGGAATTTACATTTCACCTGATAAATCAACAATTTTTATGTATGAAAAGCACAAACGTAGTCAGGTAAGGGAAGTTGTTCTTCCACCTTTTGTCTAGACCAGACCTGTTGGTACTTTCACTACATTTGTCGGTAGATTAAGCATTTCCATCCAATGCGGATTTAGTTTGTGTTTGAAATATCAATATGAAAAAGTTTTTGGTTTTATATTATATATTTTATAAGTACATTAAGGATGTTCGGTGCAACCGTTTCTCCAGCAATCCTGTTTCTACGGACGAAAATGATAGGGTAAGTGGGTACCACAATATTTGATTATCCCTCAAGACAAAGTGGTTGTGATAGTGGTGATGGCTGAACTAAATAAAAACAATATGTTGGTATATATCATATCTCACGTGAAGCCGTGCGCTCTTATGTTAAACCATTTTAGAAATTTAACTTCGCACATCTCTGGTAATGTAAAAATTCTTCATTATTTTGTCAAATTTCGCGAACAGTTTTACTTTCACTTTCAGGGAAATGCCCTGGTTGATTTTTGCCTAATTGTATTTGTCAGTACATAACGAATATCATATCGGTACATTTGTCTCAATTTCTTCTAATTTCGAGCATAAAAATTTACTCATACTGAGTGTGAAATTTCTCATCTCATATATGAGTTTGACATTTCATGCATGAAATCTGATGTGAAATTTCCGTAATTGCTAACTGTACGTTTCGATTGTTCAACCTATTTTCCTTTCTCGGAAACCGTTCTGTTTTTA
Source organism: Heliopora coerulea (assembly GCA_030142905.1). Classification (NCBI taxonomy): domain Eukaryota; kingdom Metazoa; phylum Cnidaria; class Anthozoa; order Scleralcyonacea; family Helioporidae; genus Heliopora; species Heliopora coerulea. Next base: position 1,255,230 of record JASJOG010000033.1, read on the forward strand.
AATCTGAGAAACTACTTTTAATATTGAGTAATTCATAAACAAGCGATTAAACTCTGTCTCAATTAATAGGATTTGATTTGTGACTGCTATATACTAAAATGAACCTGTACGCTTAGTCATTTCGATCTGTTGTATAAATTTAGTTCAATCTGTATACGTTTAGTTTGGTTTCCGAAACTGTCTCTTTCTTTTCCTTTTTTTTTCTTTTGTGTGTGTGTGTTTCAGTTACGCAGATGTTTTGATGAGGATTTTGCTGCAGATAAATTGTGGATCTTGCATTACTATCTAATCTGTAGGGAGCACATTGGGGAATTGTTACGCGTGGAAAAGATCAATCTGAAAGTACATTTGCTCTTCAAAATATATCTTAAAATGTCAAAAAACGATTTTTCCGATACCTTAGGACCTTGTTGTCCAATACCTCCTGTCGGTCCAGCGTCACCTTTACTTCCCTTGAAAAGAATGATATCAATGTCTTATTATACGATTTTTTAGAAATATGGAGATTTCATTTGAAACAAAATTAAGTATAGGTAATCACAAGGTTTTGAGTTCAACTTGAAATTAATTTGCACGAGTATGTTTTTAGAAAAGCTTCAAGACACAGTTGGAGCTTTTTGAAAAACAAACGACTGCTAATTAATTCCAAATTGATCAAGAAACTGTATCACTACTTATTAATAACATATATGAAAAAATTAAACAGAAAATAGTATTCATTAACATTATACGAGAGACCAAATCCACAACCCTTAAAAAATCTTGTTCAATGTACTACCAACCCTTTGTTTTCATTCTGTAACGTAAGAATTCTTTTTATTCACTTTGTCATCGTTATAATATCCTGTCAGACTGTCAGTTTTTCTTCAACGGATAACCTGAGGATATAGTGCTTGATGTTTTTGCCTCCGATCCCAGCAATCAACCCCTGAACGAGATCTTACGTGCGGTTCTTACCGTTGACCCTTCATGTGACGCTATCACAGAAAACTGAAGATAACTACCTATTTTACTTATCCTTCAACTCTTTTTACTCAACTCCAGTTAGTTTAGTAGCTGAAGAGCAACACTATTGTTGCACTCACTTTGACCGGTAATTCTATAGGATGTGATGCCCTCGATAACCAGAATTCCCCTCAGATATTTGGAGCTAAGTCCATCACGTAAGCTACAAACACCATATACAACTTAACAGCGTTTTTTTCTATCAAATGACAATAAGATATTATTTCATGAAAGTAAAGCGTAAAAATAGTTCATACCTTTTTCCCATTTGGTCCAGGTTCCCCTCTTCTTCCTGATAAACCTACTTCACCCTTGTTTAAAAAGTAAAAAAAAAATTGATAATCCATCACTTCATCGATAGACTGGTAAATGTTTAATGAGAGAAAAAGATTAAATACCGTTGTTTTTGAATAAAACTAACGGAAAAGAACGTTCAGCAATAAATATTCTTTTCATTGGGTTAGTGAGTTTTGGTGGTACTTAGGGCAAACTTAATTTCTGGCGTCCCCCCCATTTCCAGCTAGAAAAATAATAAAAATGATGTCATTTATGCTTAAATATGTAAAAGGCTTTGAGACATTTTATATTTTTTATATCTATATGGAAAAAAATTAACGAATTTACTGTTAGACATCTTATTTTGGCACTTAGGTTAATTGCCCACGCAAATTATATATTCTTTTAAATATACCATTCATATTCTGTTCGACCCTTGTTTAATGTCCTTTTCCGAGGCAATAAAAATTAGTTTATTAATTTGATAACTACCTGTTCTCCTTGGGGTCCAGGTTGACCAGGAGACCCGGATGGACCTTGGGGTCCCTGAAAAATAAGAATAACATTGAAATGGCGGAAAGCTTCAAACAAAGCACATAGTTAAGATTATACAGTGACAAGAGTGATTCTGTGAATAATACTAAGGTGCTTTAAAAAAAAATTATCTTGCGAGTACTTGACGAAAAAATTCAGAGTCTTGGATATTCAGCCCCAGCTGAAATCCGTCAACGTATTCAGCCTCTTAAAGGCTTTTAAGGCTCCATATGCGATCTTTCATTCCCTTGTGGGCCATCGAGCATTGTTTATCGGCTTCAGTGTAACAAGATTCTGTTTGTACCTCAACGGATGTACATTGATAAATATGGGGTTGGAATTAATAACTATAAAACTTTAGGGTTAGGTATAGGAAAGGAAAATGTGGAAAGCAGGAATGCATGGAGAACAATGGCCGGTTCCCCTTATTAACTCATCTGAATACAAGAACCAGAATGCCTTATAACGTTTGTTTTTTTGCAAATATTTAGTACCCAAAGGGAATGGAAAGACAATTGCTACATTAGTATAATAAAGAAGGTTTCGAAAAGCATTCTAGTAGTTGTATTCAGTAGTTAAATTAGGGGGACCGGTCACTATATGCTCATTTTGAGGGGCTGATTACATAGGAAAAATTTCAGCCCGGGCTGAAACTCAGCTCAGCAGACCTGGTTGAAAAAAGCCCGCATTACATGAAATATTTCAGCCCGGGCTGAAACTGAAATCGGAAGCGAACCCAGGCAGGAATTTGTCAGTAGCCTTTGTTGTTTTGGAAATTTGCATCTTTTCACGCCTGTCAATCATTTTTTCAGCCGAGCTGAAAATCTTTTGTGCGATTACATAGAATTTTCATCCCGGGTAGCTCAAACCGGGCTGAAACTTTCTTCATGTAAGCGCGAGCTCCATTTTTTAAATATTTTTTTCAGAAGACCGGGTTGAAATCTCATCCCGGTTTACCGGACTGGAATTTCAGCCAGTGCTGAAAACATCCTTGTAATCAGCTTCTTACGGAGAGAGTAATTCAGGGTCGGAAAATTTGGAGGTAATCATTATTGACATGACAAACACATATGTCCAGGAGAAAGAAAAAGAAAATGTATATTTGTTTTATTGAAAAATTTCATTTATTTACCATATCTTGGCTGCTGAGTAAACAAGAATAAAACTTGTAATAACAATGAATAAGGTAGTGTTCCACTTCAGCTTCAGCCATTACACGAATAAGAAATAACTAACATGGAAGAAAATGAAACACAAGAGATACACGGATTAAATAATGATCGATCTTACTTCTTTTCCACTGTCTCCACGAAGTCCTTTATCCCCTGTAGGTCCTCTTTTTCCCTACGAAGTATAAAACGCGTCAGAACAAATGACAGGATCGCAAGTGTCAAGTAAAATGTCTACCTCAACCTTTTCCGGGCAGGATGTCTCCTCTTGACGGGTAAATCATCTAGCGTTAGCTAGAGTAAAATAATAAAAGACTGATCCTGCCGAGAAAGAGATAATTGACTTGGTTATAACCTTTTCCCAGGATTGATCTTGCAGGCAAAAAGTTAGACATCTGACGCGCTATGCGTGAACGTGATGTATTCATTTATCACTCCGAATCTGGGCATTTTATCATGTTATAACCGACAGGTTTTATCGTTGATTAAATCACCCATATATTTTTTTCTTCAAAAAAATAATAGAGATATTACATTGTCATAAAATATTGACGCAAATCATAACACTTCCGCGAAAGTAATTGCGGTAATGAGTCAACAGGCAAGTACCTGGGGTGCGCAAATTTCAAGCGTGAGAGCAGGCTTGTGGGTTCCTTCCCCCATACACTTTTTAAAATAAGTGCTCTAGAGTAAAATGCTCATTTTGACAACTAAATATAATATTTCAAATGAGCCTAATAACTCTTTCCCTGTGGGCGCTTTCCCCTTGACGAGTGAAATCGTCTGGTGTGAGCCGGAGTAAAATAATCGAAGTCTTATCCCTCCGGGATAGAGTTAAGTGATATCTGATGAAAGCTAAAACGTTGGTGATGCAATTACTATTACCGCGTTTGCTGTACTTCCCTAACAAACTATTTATTAAAAGCAGAAAATTAATCATTATGTTGGCAAATGAGCCATACTCCAGAAAATCGCGGTCCCGTTGGCCATGCTAGTGTAGAACACTTTCGAGGCCTGCACTACATAGTCCTTTCCCCGCTATTTATCCAAATAATATAACAAAGAGGCCTTACATCTGACTCAACTATAAACTGAAACTAAATTCCGTAATGGCCCCATGAATGACAAGCTGCCAAACTGTCTAATTAGATTTCATGCATGATTTTTTGCTTCTGCACGTTTTTTGTCTTATTTTGTTCTCGGCTTTATTCTTTCGTCTTTATTCTTTCGTCTCTTCTATTGAAATCATTAGTTGTTATACGAAAACTACATACATGAAAGGATTAACAACAAGCAGTAAGGTGAATTCCAATTACTTTGCACGGCATAACAGTGCAACGTGAGGGAGCAATAACCGCTTGACCGAAGGACAATCGTCGTGAAAAACATGGCAACGAGTGAGAAAGATTTATCATAACTTTCTTTTACTCATATGTTTTATTCTGGTCATTGCGGACCAAGTTCGCCTAAGATAACCACACCATCATATCACCCACTTCTTATGCCATCTTAAAATATGTCCAATTTATCAACAAGAATCATCAACAACTGTTTGATTAGTTTGATTTAGATTAGTTTCACGACTACAGTTCGGGTAGGATTAGTAAACCCTTTCTGTTCCGGAAAAAAAATGTGATGGGCCTCTGAAGCATTTTATTACATGGAAATCATTACGGTATTACGAGCATTACAGCATAATTTCCCTTAATTATAATTTCAAATTATTTTTGTTTGGACAGCCTCAATCAATTTCAGACTTCCTATCAACATATTAAAGTGTATAATTAATTACGTTAAGCTATTTTTGCGCTTCTTTGCGCTCTTTAATTTGTTCCATTCTATTCCATACATATTCTTTCCTGTCTTTGAATGCGATTCAAAGTCCTTACCAGAAACGTTGTAGAAATATTTGTTTGCTTATTTGTTCTAATAAAACTTACACAAGTATCATGCTACTATAGCGTGATATGCCAAGTTTTCTATGACTCACTGACGTGAATAATAACGGATGTACAAGAATACTTCCTCTTGAAATGATAAGGGGACGTTCGTCAAGCTCTATCCTCAGAAAAACGATTTCTGAGCAACAGACGGCGATCGAATCCGCAACCTTCTGATGACCAGTGAGACGTTCTAACCATTGAGCTACCAAGACTCAAATGGTGAGCTAAGGTGCAAGTTCGACATATATGCGACCTAAGCGGGAGTCACTATATGTTAATAATGATATAATAAGATATATTTTAGAAATTTGATAGTTTGAAGATATCTTGAAATGATAAGGGAATCTGCGTCAAGCTCTACCCTCAGGAAAACGAGTTCTAAGCCCTGCACGGGAATCGAATCTGCAATCTTCTGATGACCGGTGAGACGCTCGTAACCATTGAGCTACCAAAACTTGGATGGTTAGCCATGGGCGAAACGAGGAGGGAGTCGGGGAAGACGGTTGCCCACCCTTTTTTTGGGAAGTGTTGTGAACCAAGGTGCAAGTTTGACATATGTGCGACCTAAGCAGAGGCCACTATATTTTAATAATGAGATAAATATTTTAGAAATGTGGGAGCTTGGAGATATCTTGAAATGATAGGTGAACGTTCATCAAGCTCTATCCTCAGAAAAACGACTTCTGAGCCCCAGACGTGGATCGAACCCACAAAGTTCTGATGACCGGTGAGACGCTCTAACCATTGAGCTAAATTGTTAGAGCATTAAAAACTAAATGGTTAGCTCAATGATTAGAATGACTCGCCGGTCATTAGAAGGTTGCGTGTTCCATCCCCGTCTTGGGCTCAGAGTTCGTTTTTCTGAGGATAGAGCTTGGCGAACGTTCACCTATCATTTCAAGATATCTCCATACTCCCACATCTCTAAAATATATATCTCAATACTTTCTCTGATAATCATTATAGCAACCAACATTGACATTCGCGTACTGTAGAGAGCTATTTTGCTACCCATCCAATATCGACTGGAGAAGCCCTCAAAATAGTCTGTGCGACGGGTTCCCAGAAACATTAATTGTTGACCCATGAACGCCAGGGATATTCTCGTGATGGGGAGGCTTCCTGGCAGGTTGGCGGTTGAACGGATAAGAAATATCTCTTGTGTTTTAAAAAAAATTCTGGCGTAGTTACCGCTGGACAACTTTATAAATTTACTCTAGTTAACGATAGACAACTTCAATTTTCAAGGGGAGACGCCAGACAGCATATGCAAAAGGCGATAGTATTTTACGGCATGTGCACCATCAAACATCGTTGTTGCAGCCAGGCGATGTTATCATACACTGCTTATGTTTTAGGACTGATACACTCCGCTGCAATAATGATTTCATCTGATCGCTATAATTCCCAAACACACCTGATATCAGGTCTGATACAGAGGGTGGATTTTTCGTGTGCATCTAATTCGCGTATAACAATTAGAATAACTATTAATAGTTTACTGTAAAAATGGAACGGTAATGGAACTCACATTAGGGCCACGCTCTCCTTGGCTTCCTTCAGGACCTGTGTTGCCTCTTTCTCCCTAAATCAGTTTTGAATATTCATAATGAATTGATAAACTAATTAAGTAGAATTGTTGTTATCGATCCTACGTATGTTTGTGGTAATATCTCATATTCCATTAGGCTCACAACAAAATGATGGATTACCTCATGGATTATTTTTTAACTTTAAGTTGTACATATTACATGTTTTGTGTTTTGCCTGTTTGACAGGATATGATTAAAATATGTCCATTTAGAAAAACCTCTTACCGCTGACCCTTGCAAACCTGGATCACCGCTTGCTCCGACAGCACCACGTTGTCCCTGTAGGGGGAAAAAAACACAGTACATCGATCGTATTAAGTAATCTTATTATTATAATTATTAATATCACTACTGTTTACTTATTTATTTATTTATTTATTTATTTATTAAAAATCTTTAAAGCCAGGAAGCCTTCTCACACAAGTGGTTTTCAGAAGGGTCCTGAACATAACAATAATAAATTAAAAATTGTATACTTAAATTACAGAATAAAAAGAATTTACATACTAAGACATATTGACATTAAAAATTTGAATAAAACTAAATAAAGGAACCATTAGATATATCTAAAAAAATTATTTCGAAAAGATAAAATACTGTTGGAAAGTTTGATATTCATATTTAGGTCATTCCAGTCTTTTACAGCATGATAACCCAAACTTTGCTTACCCCAATTTGTTTTCACTAAGGGAAGTCTTACATTAGATTTATTTCTTGTATTATGATCGTGAATTCCTTTCTTTTCAATCAGTGATAAATGATGACTAATATAACCGTGTTTACATTTAAAAATATACAAACAACGATGGTAAACTCTTTGTTTCTCTAAATTTTTTATTATCATTACTACAATTATCATTATTATCGTTATTATCTTATAAATCTTCATCAATCAGTCTTTGAGCATCATCGTTATTTTTAATCTCGTAGAAAATTGTACAGTATTCCCATTTTGTCCGCCTAGTAGTGAGAGACAGTAGGGCATTCAACAATAAGGGTTCAAAAGAAATTATTTGATCATTGTCTGAAAATATGATATAGAACTGACCAATAAAATTCTAGCCCTAGTTCATATTTACAGACACCTTGCGGGCCGGGCAACATTTCAAAGTTAACGTTCAGTTTTATAATGTTGTTTAATAGCTTTTACCATGAAAGTATGAGTTTATTTCAACAAATAAGTATGAGTTGATTTTAACTAAGTACAAAGTTAATATCCAGTAAATACGAAAGTAATTTTTTGGCTATATAAAATATTAAATATCAAATGCGGATATTTTTGTTATATAAAGTATTGCAAATAGCAATGTCAACTTTGTGATTTTAACCGTTTTTTAGCTCAATGTCCATTTTATGTCAATAAAGTAGGAAAAATGAACACGCGTCTTCTCACCAATAGCCCTGGTTCTCCTGCATTTCCTGGGTTTCCATGAGATCCTTTTTGTCCCTTGAATATAAAAGGAGCTTCAAATTAATCATACGAACCCAATGAAAAAAGTACTTTTGATGAAAATATTCAATATTTTCTTATATAATGTAACCAATCAAGGATTTCAGAACTCGCAGTAGACATAATATATTTGGTATGAAAGTAACTATATGCTTATATATTAAATTACCTTTCGTCCTTTTACCCCTAGCTTGCCAGCTTGTCCTCTATCGCCTACTGCTCCCTATAGACGCAAGTAATTGTAACGTTCGGTTCACATTTGGTACTTTTGAACATGTCAACTGGTCACCAAAATAAACCAATGATTCCCAGTACGATAAAATATTCAGTTTACTGGGCATACTTTTCAAATCTGAGAAGCTTTTACAAGTACAAGTCCAACAGTTTTGCATCGATGTATAGCCTTCGCTGGGGGATATGAATAACAGCACATTCTCACGTACTTGTATTAAGGGGCCATTCACAAATGCGATTTTGTGTCTTACGATTGTTATCTTGGTATATGTGACAAACTCAAGAGAACCTCCCTGACGAATTCCCGCGAATAATAATAATAATATAAATGCGCTTATTAAAATCCAAACTTGCAGCAACAGCTGAATTGCAATGGATGTTAAAATTTACAGGTATATTTCGATTAACAAGTATTATGATAACGAACAAAACTAAAATTACGAATATAGAAATATGACTAAAATAAGATATTCAAATTTTCAAATTTTAAAATATTCAGGTATTAAGATTAGAATTAATATTGACTTGCGTTAGCGATAACAAAGGAGTTTTTAAAACGGTTTGTTTTGCACCTTGGTAGCCAATAGGATCGCTTGTTCTGTAGTTTATATTGACAATCTGTGTTAGTGGGCGGTAATTACGCATGAAGTTTATGGTTCAGATCTTTGAGAATATCATTAAAGGTTTTATCGTACAATATTTTTCTTCTGGTATTGAGATTATGGAGCCCGGAGGTAGCCAGTGCTTCACGGTACGACAAGACCGAATGGATGATCTTAAGTGCGTGTCGTTGGATCCTCTCAATATCGTCGCTCAGATGTGGCAGGCTGTAGTGGAAAACTGGAGGAGCATACTCCAGGATTAGGCGAATGCAAGTTCAATAGAAGTGAGTCATCTCCTTTACTGGTACTCATGCGCGCTTTAGTTGTCGTAAAAGGTACAGGTGGTTTGACGATTTCTTTAAGGTTGATTCCACATGGTCATTCCGCTTGAGATCACGTCGTATAGTTAAGCCCAGGATTTTAGCGGAAGAAGTCAGTTCGATTTCCTTGTTGTTGATTACTACAGGTAAGGGGTCGGGTCTTCCAGACCTGGTGAAGCATACGCGCATCTCTTTGCATTTGTCTTCTTTCAGAATAAATTTTAGGTCGGTTGACTTATCCAGTATCTCGTCAGTCGCTAATTGGATTTTGCTTGTGGCTCCTTTAGGGACTTCTGCAATAGTGGTATCATCTACGACTTTCCAGAGGTCAACTCCACTGGCGTTAAGTTCGTTGATCATCAGAATAAATAGCCAAGGACCAAGTTTGGTTCCATGCGGCACGCCCGCAGGAACGGCGGTCCATTCGGAATAGCAATCCGAAGCTAACTTGACTCTGCTGACGGTTGGTCAAGAAGTCTGATACCTAGTTTATGATCTCATGTGGGATGTTAAGAGTGTCGAGTTTTGCAACAAGGATATAGTGATCGATAGAGTCGAACGCCTTCCTAATCACTCACTGCTCTAACTAGCGCAGATCGGATTAAATCGAAAACCTGTTAAAATCAGCGTTGTTTGGAGAGGAATTTGGAATAAATACGCCCAAGTGTACCTAAAAAGCACCAAATGCTTTTCAAAAACATATAAAATTGTATCAACCCAAAATTGTAAGATAAGTCAACTTTATTTCTTTTCAGTCATATCTATATAAAAACAAAATTAGAAGGGACAGACTATGTGATGTAAATTGGGCACAATTTTAAAGCCTTCAAAAAAACTAACCTAGTAAATTCATTTCTTTCAACCATTAAGAAATGTATATTATTAATAAAGAAGGCAGTGTTATGAAATAAGCCTATTGCATATGCTTTAATACAGACCTTTAGTCCCTCTGTACCACTGTCCCCTTGTTCACCCGATACTCCTCGTGGTCCCTTTGGTAAATAAATAATAATTACTGTATTTGGTGACTTCATTATTCACAAGTGGTGATCAAAGACCGTTTTCGCTTACGGTGTACTGCACCAAAACTTAAGAGAATGCACCCATGGGCGATCATGCATGCGAATAAAGTGCTGTTCAAACGTCGAACTTTTCATGCGCCGAGTTTTGTCCTTATGCTTATCCTCACGTGTAAACCAGGCTTAAGTGAAAAACAGTCAGGGATCTTTGAATCACCTCTGGAAAGGGAAAAAAAATTAATTTGTGCGCTATTTGCATGAGTGAGCGAACATAACGCCTTTATTAAAATCAATGACCAAGCATCAACAGTGAATTTTATACGACGCAAATTATAATAATTTTGTCACTACCCATGGTACTACAAAATAATACCTTGGCGTGAGGGACTCTAATGATTAAATGTCTCCTCGAGCTACGGGAGCGTTTGTAAAATTCCCACAGTCCTATGCTGCTTGGGAGACCTCCAGAAACCCTTCCGCCGCGATCGGGGTCATTTGATCGCTGGTTTCTCTAACGTGATGATACTTATTCTAATCAACAACAAATTATCTTGAAACAACTCCATGAAATTCGACGCATAAGATGTTGACCTATCTATTCAATTAAAAGTTTACAAGCAGTCGTCAGAAGCGTCATACAAATCACAAAATGGTCAACAATCTCCAGAAGTTATCCATGTACAATGGTAGAATACAAATGTGATTTTAAAACGTTAGAAGGCTCTCTTGAAAAATACATAGCTGAAATACTTACGGGAGCTCCTCGATTTCCAGCGTAACCAGGTTCACCTTTGGAACCAGGTGCCCCCTAAATGAACACCAACAGCAATTAAATCAACTAGCTATCTTATAATTTTTTTCTGAGAATAAATACTATAAAAGTAACTTTGTCTGGATGATAATGTGCTTACGGTCAAAATTACTGCTCTGGTGCGGTTGATTACCACAAGTTTTGGTTGGAAATATTTCATGACAAAATAACAAAATGTAAATCCATGGTAAGAGACAACTCCGGAACGTTTTAAAATAAATTTACTAACTTTTCGTCGGCAACCTGAAACATTTTCAGGGTGTGATTTACAGGTGTGAATATCTATCTGCATATGTGAATACGAATTTAAACCACACGTCAGAATAATAAATTATAAAACAGCGATTTTGTCGTGGTAACAAATTTAAACACAGTTTTTAAATACGTAGATACCATGGTGAATGGTAATTTAAGATAAAGTAGGAGAAGATGACGAGTAATATACGCTTAAAGAGGTATACACAGTTACCAAAGACTGTTGGATAGTTTAGTTCTTAACAGAACTGTTTGAAACTTAAAGAGGTAATATTCTACGTAAAGAATACGCCTAAAGAATCAGAAAAAAAAAAAAAGCACGATGCATTTCGGCAGACCACTTATCAAGTGCTATACGTCTGCTAGCTAAAGAGAAAGAAAGAAACATATCACCTGCTTATATTATCTAAAGAAAACTCGTGACATCAACCTAGCTAGCAGACGTATAGTACTTGATAAGTGGTCTGCCGAAATGCATCGTGCTTTTTTCTGATTCTTTAGGCGTATTCTTTACGTAGAATATTACCTCTTTAAGTTTCAAACAGTTCTGTTAAGAACTAAACTATCCAACAGTCTTTGGTAACTGTGTATACCTCTTTAAGCGTATATTACTCTTCATCTTCTCCTACTTTATCTTAAATTACCATTCACCATGGTATCTTCGTATTTAAAAACTGTGTTTAAATAATAAATTAACTGGGGAACCAATAAAAAAAGGTAACAAGATGGAAGGTGCCCCAATATCCGATAACAGGGTAAATTAGAATATAGAAAGAGGAAATGAACAAATGTTTTCGTCAAAGGCTTAGAGGTAAATAATATCAGACAAGTAGATTGAGGATTGAAGGATCATTTCCAAGAATAATTTCTTCTCGTTCTTTTATCAAATATCTGGCCAACTTCTATCTTGTCATCTTTTTTATCATTGGTTGACCATTTAATTATTCTGAAATGCTATTAAAACTTGTATTTATATTTTTATATAGGTTTAGATAGATAGACAGACGGACAGATAGACAGACAGATAGACAGGCAGATAGACAGGCAGATAGACAGGCAGATAGACCGGCAGAGGGACAGGCAGATAGATTGATAGATCGACAAATAGATTGATAGATGAAAAAAATGGGGATTCGAATCGACGTTGTCCATGACAGAAAGATGTAGAAACCACTGGACCATGAATATTTCGCATCATTCTATTGCATTACCAAACTCTTTTCAATGCATGTATCACGTCAATACATTGTCATTGTCCCAATATTAATCAAGTCACTCCCAAAAAGTCGATCTTGAAATGTCTTTATCTTTTTTTTGGAACCCAGATCGTGCAAAAGCTTTTATTCCAGAGGAATGCGATGGAAGTCAAAGATGATTGGAAGTATGGCTTAAGATTAGTTGCGAAGCAATTAACATGCGTTTGCTACACGCTTCACTTAAATACTCATATATATGTAGGATCATTTCTGACACCACAAAACTCTTGTTTGCAAAGGAAAAACTTGCTTAAGACACTTCAGCACCCCTAGTCTTGGACAACTGTAGACTCAATGTTGTCTGTATGATCATGCTGTGTCAGACGTTCATCTACAGAAATTCTAACATACTTGAAAGAAAATACATGTATGCGTTCAAAGTCATCATCGTAAATTAATGGTTTTACATTGCAAGAATTATTTGATTTTTTAATACTTCCAATGACCATGAATCTTGATTCTGTAATCTTCTGATTCGACATATATTGATGAAGCTAGGACCAGTCATGTATGCCTTAGTAAGTGTTCTTACTCACCAGTGATCCTTTTACCCCAATGCGGCCTCGTACACCTGCGATTCCCGTTGGACCCTACAGCGTGAAAAGATGAAAGTTTGTTTCTATTCCTTTTATTAGGAATTAATAACAACAAATCCCTGAGGTTAAAAAGAAATAACTTAATAATTCAATAATATCAGCAACTTAAGGAAATGACTTATTTCTACTCATCTGTTATTAACAAGTAATAACACAAACATTAATAAGCAATAACACAAACATAATAACACAACCAATAACTGGTGGATAAGTTAATAAGCTCACTTCTTCACCACTTCTTCCTTGTCCGCCGGGGGGACCAGCAAGTCCTGCAGAACCCTGAAAACATTTAAACAAAACACAAATTTTTATTCAGGCAAACGTGAGATGATTCGGTTCAGCTGAGGGAAAAGCATTAGAGGGAATAACTTAAACCCATCCAGTTTATTCCTTTCATTGTCGCAGCGAATCTTTAGAGTTTCGTTTTGGCTTGCAGCAAATGATGATATTCGGGTCAGGTTTAAGCCTGGGTGGTAATTTGTTTATTTAATCTACCAGTGTTTAAACAAGGAATGAATAATTAAAATTTAAATTGTACAAAATTTTATAATATGTATTAATACTGTACTAGAAAATCATGTCTGGACAAACTTTGAGGATATTAGTGTGGAAACATAGAGACTTGGTGACCAGGAGATCGGGTGCGTGATTACCAACAATTTCAAGTGTCAAATAAATAGTGGGTCAGACAAAAATTTTTGAATGCGAAATAGATCAGTCAATGAAAATATAAAGATGCCAATGGCATATGGAGTTTTTCTGGGTACTTTTAGAAGTTGTCCCACCTTCACGCTCTTTTCTCTGTCTTTGAATATTCGTTGCTTCGTGCAAGAGCGCCGACTGTTATTTTTGAAAATTATGAGTGTTACTAGAGTGACAACTATTTCTTGAACTTTCTCTGATGGACTTCTTCCTCTCTTTAATAAAATTGTCTGACGTACGTCATAATAAAATGTTGAAGCTTCAAAGTAGGCCAAAACGTTTCTAACAGTTTGTCACCAGTACGTGACACTTCCCCCACGCAATGGCTGAGCCAAGTCCGTGATGAAATATTCACTTTTACCTTCAATTGTCTTGGAAATTTTTAATATATCAGGTCATATATGAACAGCTGTGCTAAGAGGAATTTGTTGCTAAGCGTTTATCTTGAAACACTTTCTATAAAAGTGACTATTTCACCACTTAAGGTTGAATTTGTTGAGGAATTATTTAAGTTTCAGATTTATAAGTGCACACTCATAAAGTATCCTGCAATATCAGAGTCAGAGAATATATCCCTAACTCGAGAATTCTAGTTAATTTACCTTTCACAGGAGTGGTACAAAATCCATCATACTGGGTTTCGTGTTTCATTAATCGGTATTCTTTTGTTTTTGATCATGCACAAATCCACCATCTTGTATGGTGAATTTTGAACCTTTTAGTAAAAATGTATGTCGAGAAAAAAATTACCATCAAGCCAGTCTGCCCTCTGTTACCATCTTCTCCAGCTTTGCCAAGAGCTCCCTTAAAGACGAAACAAAATTCTGCAGTGAATTAACATGAAATCATTTGTCTGTGCCCAAAGACCGTTACCATGCATTGATAAAGCTTTTCTAAGCATAAGACGACAAATTCCTTGTCATCATGCAGATCATTTTAATTTCAATTGTGCAACATGAACGTAATGATGCCCTAGGTATTGTTCCTGCTTTCTTTAACCAGCAACGTTTTTACTGCCGTAGACCTTCCTTTCCCATTGCCTTACTTTTTCTCCAGGCAATCCTGGCAAACCAGGAGATCCTCGTGTGCCCTTGAAATTATAAGAAAAATTACTAAAATTAATATAAAATGACAAATTACAAACAAAATATTCATCAATATCATTTTGCAACTCACTTCCTCCCCGTCATTTCCTGCTTGACCACCATCGCCAGCTGGTCCCTAAAACACAGATAGTCATTCATATATTTTCAAAAATACTATGCCAAACAATCTGACTTGGTAATGCCTTAGTTATTATACGTAAAGAGAAAAAACTTTCATAGTTTTATTCTTAAGTTATCTGATTTACTTATACTGAAAAAAAACCCTTGGTCAATGGCCTCCATTGGCAAATAACGTCTGTCAAGCTAGTTTTTCCGACACAGAACTATCTTGTTGATATTCCTGTTTTTCCGTCTTTCTTGATTCAGAATAATATTTGAAAACTTTTTACTTTCCCAGCCAGTATGGCTCCTCTGACCGATTTCTCAATAGCTAAATTGTTGACAGTCCATCGGTAATCCATGCAAGAGGTATCGTGTAAAATCCTAAACCCAGATCCAAGATCCTTTATTTAAATATACGAAATAATTTAGGATATTCAAAGTATACGAGAGTAGCCTATTTGTGGATAGTAGTCTAACTGTCCATTTGGCTTCTAACCAACCGATCTGAATACAACATATTTGGGCGTTGTTAATATTTGAATGCTTGAAAAAGGTGTCAAAAAAGGGTTCTGATAATTATCATGAAATCGTTCAATTGATTTTGTTATGTAAACAAACAAAATTCTCTTCGCATATTAATTAATGAACTCAAAGCATTTTGTTATATACTTGGGTGATTTTCTAGATTTTTAGAACAGATGTAACACTTTCCCGACGGCATAAGACTTCTATGATTTTACTCTGGCTTATGCCAGACGATTTTGCTCTGCAAAGGGAGAGCTATCGCCGGGGAAAATTAATAACGGCTTTGAAAGAACTCGGTTCCATAAGGCAAATGTACCTTTACTAATTATAGAAACAGAAAACACTTTTATTATCTAGATACGTCACTGGGTCAAAACAAGAAAATGACTTTATGAAGATAAGTCATGACTTTTACATGAGATAATTCTTACTTTCTTGCCATCTTTTCCGGGAATTCCAGGATCTCCACGTGCACCGTTCTTGCCCTGCCAAATTAAGCATGTAAGCTCATATGCTCAAATGCTTACATGTTTACATACACATTTCACATCTTTACGTACCAACCTGTTTACGCATTGTTAGCTGTGGGCTTATTTGTTCACTGATTTGTGTGTGCTGTTTATTGTTTTGAATAAATCGCCTGAGCAGAAATTAAATTTCTCATAGTGAGTTCATACTGGTCGACCCAAAGGATGCACAGACAATGTATTTTTGGGTCGGCTTTAGATTATTCGAAGGTTAGTAATTGTTGAGTTATCGAACATGTTTAAAGAGGCTCCCTATGTCCTTTATGATAGGGCAATAGTAACTAAATGTGGCTTGGTATGCATACACGAATACCGAACTCGTCAAGATGGTATTCTGCCTCAATTACAATCATCCCCCTGAACTCAAAGAGTTCAATTTGGGAAAGGTAAAGCAAACGAAATAAGTGTAACAGCATACTTAATTTTCAAATTTTTTATGGTTCAGAATTTTTTTAAAATCCTTTAAGTTTTAAAAATAAGATAAGTTTTTAGATTTATTCTGTTTGTAGCCAAATATTCGTCTTGGAAATCGACCTTAAAGTTTTGCAATGTTATCCATTCGTGCAATATGCATAAACCCTAATAATCATTTTCAAAATACCGTGGATTACGCTTCTTTCTTACAATTAGTTATTATTGAAAATAACCAAAGTTACAAGGCTATTGTTGACATGGCAAAAATAGATAATTAAACGTTCGACAAATATCTATGTTTATCAGAGTTTTACCACAGTTACATATAACCAATACATTGTTATTTTAAAGATCAAAATGCCTGTAAATACATACATTTTACCAGAAGCCACTAAACAAAGAAATTTTGGGGGAGCCAAAACAATACAATTTAATGCTTATTAACCATTATTAACTATAAAAACAGAAATCTCTATAGTATGTAAAAATAACGGAAATATATAGTAAAACGTATGTGAATGTCACAAAATAAAATAAAAGTACGTTGGAACGACAGCTAGAATCCTATGTGAATCATAATGAATGATTAAATATCACCTTCAAAATTCAAATATAAAGTATATACTCTTAGGTAGCAACATCATCAGGTCACAGAGGCATACCTAATTTTAGTGTGCAGTGATAACCAATTTGTACAGTGACAAAAGTAAATGTGCAGTGATAAAATTTGTTTTGTCAGTTTTGATAGGCAGGATTATGAAACTGTGCAGTCATAGATAGTCGTAGAATGTAGTAACAGTATGCATTGTATCTTGGTTTTGGCATTTTTGAATATTAAGTGTAGTCTATTTTAAATTCAGTGGTTACACATGTTATCATAAGGGTGTGGTCAGGAATTTTCAAAGGCGTGCTTCTGTCTGGCTAAACTTTTCGCAAAAATGTGCAGTGATAAAAAATTCTTAAAATTAGGTATGTACAGAGGGGTTTAAACTTCTAGAACACAGCCTGAGCTAAATCACTACATGTTTTAAAATTTTCACCTCCATGAAATAACGGAATGATTTAAGATGATCGACAAATTTTTCATCTTGTAAAATTATAGATGGTTAGCACTGATTGTTAAACTCACGTGATGATGTTGACACTTTATGAAATACGTCACCTACCACGAGTCCTGGCTGACCATTGGTGCCCTTTGACCCTCCTTCACCAGTCTCTCCCTGAGTAAAAAAAAAATTTTTATTATCTCAAACAAATCAAGCTCAAAATTGTCATTAAAAAAATCCCCTTTAATGAATTTCCAAGCTGAAATCTTTCAGATCCGTAAATCCTACATCAAAAAATTTCTACGGTGTACAGTTCGTAAACTGTGGTGCTTTGCAGAGTAAAAATGTTTGAGATCAAAAGAAAAGATTAGTGTATAGTTTAATTCTTTATCATTACCTGATATCCCTTAGGTCCAACAATTCCATCTTCACCATCCAAACCAGAATTTCCCTCAAGTCAAAATGTATAATTAATAAATCTTTGCTGAATACAAAATACAATGTCAACAAAGGATCTAATGAAGCATGGTAGAATGATAGAAATGACTAGAACCGCCAGGAAACCGGTTCTGTGTGGATCTTGAGTTAAAACCACAGTTCCGGTGCAGCCAGAACAAGATAATCATTGATTCATTGACGTGAATCTTTTCATACAGTTAACGTTGACTTCTCCATTCAATATTCATAAGTATAGCTACCTTGGAACCTTCTGGTCCATCTCTGCCACGTGGACCTTGAGCACCTATAATACCCTTCAGACAGAAAACACCAGCATATAATAAACAAAAAACTAGGGCATAAGAGCTGTAGAAGCTGTAACCGTTTTCACCGCTACACTTTTTCACGCCGCTATTCATCACCTTAGTTTAAAAATTTGCAATATTATTTTTAAAATTTTTTCGTAATTGCTAACACATCGACGTTTGCACTACTGGTAACGGCTCGAAACCGGTGGCAAGAAGCTGTTTTGAATGCTGTTAAACTCACACCATAAGCTTACATATTCATCAGAAACATAGGATCTTTTCGTTCATGTCATTCAAGAGTTATTCAGTCAGTTCTGTGCTCCTCGAATTCGATTGTACTACCACAAAATCCTCCACAGCCACACTTTTTCTAGTATCAAAAGCGAGGATTCGGGAAAGAAGTACCCGTGTCATGCAGTTTTCAGCCCTCATTGGCCTACCTGCTAATAAAATCCTTCCCACGCCCCTGGAGAAACATTACTTAATAACACGCATCGTCGTTTTTTAATTTATTACATCTGTAAACGAACAAGACCGCGAGAAATTAACTCCACGCAACTGAATAAGTTAGAATAGAAAAGAGGACACTATTCTCGATACGTACCCGATCGCCTTTAAAACCATAGAAGCCTCTTTGGCCAGTTGGTCCAACACGACCCTAGAAGTAAATTACTTACAGTAATATAAAAGGAATACTGTGTAGGCAGTTGTTTATCAAACATAAACAGACAAATGGTTGCATGTGTACTGCCAAAAAAATATATGAGCAGGAAACTGACGTTTCAAGCGAAAGCCCTTCGTTGGAATGGAACATCGTCACGTTTCACTCCAACGAATGGCCTTCTCGAAACGTGAATTTCCCGCTTGTATATTTTTTTAGCAGTACACATGCAACCCTTCGGTTGTTTCTATCAGTAAATTACTTATCTTTATTGTATCCAAATTAAAAGAAGGAAACATAATTCAAGAAACGATGTGTTTTAGTCTAATGTTACTCTTCTGTGGCGCCACAAAATTATGAGATAAAACCGAAATGTAACACATCTATCCAGCGACGAGCTACAGTTACATCTTGTAGCCTAAAGTATTGCCAAAATAAAATCGAACTGAACCCATTGCGAAAATTGCCACAGCAAACACTTTGCATGAATCATTTCTCGCTAGACGTAATAGACTCTGCTTTTTCCTCGTGATGTTTTGGCGCCATAAAATTTTAAGCACTGTTGCGTCAAAAATGACTTGGTTTAACAGCACTTTCAAAACTGAGGTAAAGGAAACATGAAATGAATTTTCACCCTAGAAAACTTAAACGAAGTTATAAAAGCAGAACGTACCTTCTGACCATTTGGGCCTCGAGGTCCTGAATCCCCATCTTCTCCCTATGAAAATTTCATGACACTTATGCTGCATCTTTCGAGAACTCTGTAGTTTACAATGTCAAATCAAGGCATTTTGTATTTTTAGGGGATTGTTTTTAAAACAGCTCTCACACGAAACCAAATTCTGATGCATCACCGTTAGCCCAACATTATTTAATCAGCTGAGATTAATTCTAATTTGATCCAACTTAGAGTTCAATGAAAAAAGTAATTTTTTACTTACAACTTTTCCAGGTGCACCGTTCACACCTTCCTCGCCTGGAAGTCCTGCTTCACCCTACAAATATTTAGGTTTTTTGGACTTTTTTTTTTAAATACAAATACTGAAAATGCTTTCATGACAAAAAAGTATTTACTTTATTTACTTACATCAGACCCTGCTTTTCCAACTGTTCCTTGAGCTCCATCAGATCCCTGCAAATCAATACATTGTCCCATTGTTTGTGTGGAAACAAGTGTTCTTGAACTAGCCGAATCATATTTAAAAACTATTCAATCTCAACTTGTTACTGGACTGACTACTTTAATGTGATTCTTGTTTGTACATGGCAAGAAACATGTTGTTGTCTTGACCCACTTTAATGCATATCATGCAAGTTTTATGAAGCAACCCAATGACTATAAACCTATTTGGATATTTATTTTTATACAACGCGTAAGTATTGGTGTTCGAGAATTTAAATCAGTTGATAGTCTCGAAGAATATTACCTTTTCTCCCATCTCCCCATCTTTTCCTGCAATTCCTCTACCTCCTGCTTGACCCTAAAAACAAAGCAACTTTTGTCCGATTTAGACATCAGTGCTGACGTACTCCAGAATTATTTCAGAACTCTGGTAATAGCCCAGAATTATTTCAAAGAAATGTTGGAACCAAAATTATTGTAGAGTTATTTCAAAACTGTAGAACAGACCCAGGTTCATAACTGCGATACAGAAACGTCAGTCGGAATTCGGAAGCAAAAAGAAAACAGTGAGGAAGATTATTTTTCCGTACCGTTTTTTGTAGTCAAATCTAATCAATCTGGACCTTTGCATGACATTTCGCCTGTTTCAGATTACCGCATGAGTGTGTACTCAAAAATGCCTTTTTATTTTACTTAAACCACATTTAATTTTCAAGAGAATAGGTCACACTTAACGAATCACACGTGCTTTCAGTTTAAAATCCATTACCTTTGGTCCAGCCTGTCCTTTATTTCCTGGAAAACCATCATCACCTAGTAGTCCCTAGAATTTGATAAATAGTCTCAGCGAAGTAGATTGGATAAAGAATATAAATTGAAAACAACCTTCGTTCCTTCATCACTTGAAAGGCTGGCCCTTTTGCGTTATGTGTGGTTTGTTAATAATTAATCGATAATTATTTCGGTACGCAGCATTATCGGATATAATACAGGGAGCTGAGGCCGCAGGCCGAAGCTGCCTGTATTATATCTGATAATGCTGCGTGCCGAAGTCATTATCTATTATAATTACTGACCTTCATCGAAACATATTATGTTTTCTCTGCATTATATCGGCGAATGCAGCGAGCAAAATTTTACAAACTTGACTTGCATAATTTTGCTCTCTGCATTAGTTGATATAATGCGGAGTGAAAACAATAGGTTTTGATGAGGGTCAGTATTATATTTTTATCACTAAGTAACTAAAAATCCTTCAAATATTTAGAGCAAACTTAATACCCATCCGTTTTCTATTCCACTGTTGTTAGAAATTATATCAGTATGATAAAACGTGTTTACAAGGGCGAAGGTGTTTGGGACGTCCGTCGTGATGTATCAAAATTTTGAGAAAATTTACTTTGCGTTACCAGAAGAAATGCACCATCCACCTTAAATCAGATAGAATTGCAGTATTCAATATCTCGATTGTACCTCATTTCTGAAAACTATACATGTTGCCCCAAAGTAGAATCGGGGTCTGCAAGTGAAACATCGAAAAACTTCAACCACATTTCTTAATAATTTTAATGGTTTAGAAATAAGTAAACTCTCACGAATGGGGAGTTCAAAGTTAGAGGAAGACCTGCAGGAAGAAATAATGGAAAAATCGTTGGGAGAAATGGCGTGATTAGTCTGGTGAATATGAGCCTGGATACTGGAAGTAGGAAACGAAGTGGTTGCTCGTTTCTTACCCGTCAAAGGCGAAACTCCCATGTGTTCTGAGATACGCGTGTGTAAGTGGCGCCTTGTTTGGCCCAAATACAATGCTCCGCAGCATTGACACGTATATTTGTAGACAACACGCGATCTCATTAACATGGGGTCCGGTCCTTGAAAGGGAAGAAACCAGACAACCGTCTTCCAGATTGAAAAATAAAACGCAAAGTAACTTGTGGGAAAGCAGATGAACATAGTTTAGAGACCTGTGTTCGGATCTGTAGAGCATGTGATCCTGTGAAAGGAAGCTTAAAATAAATGATATTTTTCGGAGGAGAATCAGAATCTTTTGTGGGGGGACAAAACAGACCATCAAGAAAAAGACGGATGCAGCGATCAAGAAAAATCTCAGGATGCTTAGGAATGGTTATCCTGAGATTTTTCTTGATCGCTGCATCCGTCTTTTTCTTGATGGTCTGTTTTGTCCCCCCACAAAAGATTCTGATTCTCCTCCGAAAAATATCATTTATTTTAAGCTTCCTTTCACAGGATCACATGCTCTACAGATCCGAACACAGGTCTCTAAACTATGTTCATCTGCTTTCCCACAAGTTACTTTGCGTTTTATTTTCAATCTGGAAGACGGTTGTCTGGTTTCTTCCCTTTCAAGGACCGGACCCCCATGTTAATGAGATCGCGTGTTGTCTACAAATATACGTGTCAATGCTGCGGAGCATTGTATTTGGGCCAAACAAGGCGCCACTTACACACGCGTATCTCAGAACACATGGGAGTTTCGCCTTTGACGGGTAAGAAACGAGCAACCACTTCGTTTCCTACTTCCAGTATCCAGGCTCATATTCACCAGACTAATCACGCCATTTCTCCCAACGATTTTTCCATTATTTCTTCCTGCAGGTCTTCCTCTAACTTTGAACTCCCCATTCGTGAGAGTTTACTTATTTCTAAATACAAGCCGTCTCTCAACGAAAATATCTCTTCCACCCCTCTTTCTCTATTCTAATTTTAATGGTTCTTTCAAGAACCCAATATTATTCTCATTTCATGGGCAAAGTAAGTCTCAAGTAAGTCATAACATAAAAATGAATAACAAATACATTATGAACGGTTCCTAATAGACCTTAATAAAATCAAGGAATCGTCATGATCATGAGCTTACTTTTTTCCCTTCTATACCAGACCTTCCAGCTCTTCCTTGATCACCAATGTTTCCCTATAAGAAAATGCAATGTAAAAGATAGAGGAGACAATTCAAAATATAACTTGCTATTTCTCGTTACAATCAGAGCCTCTTTGTAAAAATTAGTCGTTACACATCCAGCTTGTTACGTCAGACAAATAACCATTGGAAAATTAGTTTTCCTTGATTAACATACAAGTTAAATTCCATTTTTCAAATATAAATTTACACAAATGAAGGATTAAACAGAACAGCAGGTGTAACAGCTGATTGTGAGTGTGTCTTAACATAGTCTAGATCAACATTCTATTATCTCTCAAGTCCATTTAACCAAAATTTTGAGATCAATATAGCTCATGGATTAGAATTTTATTATCTTACCCTACTTCCGGTTAAACCAATGCGTCCATTTCGACCTTTCCCTCCAACATCGCCCTGAAAAAATTTGCTTACACTTGATTCAATTTTTACATTTCACTAACCATAGCCAAATAATAAAAAAGTTCCTCCAATTTTTATTTCCAAGCAAACTTCCAATCAAAATCCTTAGCGTTTCTTTGAATTATTCAACAAAAGATTAGATGTATAATTTGCTTCTTTGGAAATTGACTCTGACCGATCATTCACTGGAATGGATAAGTAATGACATGGAAAAACTATATTGACAGTGACTAAATGCAGTCAAAGAGGGAAACTGTTTATTCCAGTATCATTTTCATCAGAGTTTACGATTTCTTGTTCGACAGACTGATGATGGATAATACTTAAGAAGCCAGAACAATTTCGAACAAACCGACAATACAGTGAACTACAGATTGATCTGATTTGGCAAGCTCTCAGAGGAAAAGAAGTCAATAAGTTATACATGTTTTGATGATTTTATAGTAACCTTCGGAAAGAATGATGACGAAGTATTTACTAACACACTCAAACAGTAAAATGTACCAATTTCATAGTGAAGTGTATGGCTTTCAACGACTATTTGGCCGTTGACGGTAGTTACCGGTCTTTACATTTTGCTGACAAGGAAGGTCGCCAGCAGGTGACCCTTAGCGTCGACTGAACTCTGTCCCAGAGATTTGGATGGCTAGTGGTCGTTACAGAAGTTGCTAGCTATTTTTTACAAAGCTTTCAGAAATATTTCTCGACTGTAGGCTATCTACTAAATGCCAGGCATACTGCAGGCTCCACCCTTTCCAAAAACCTTAAGCCACCCCAGCTTGTAGAGCAAAACAGTCTTCAAGCAATATCAAATTAGTTAGACATTTTCATAATTGTAGCTACACGGGAGGACACACTTAAGTATTTGAGGTGCCTCATTCCCAAGTCTGTACTCAATATTGGCCCACTAAAAACGTGCCATTCCTGCACTCAGTTACAGGAGTGAATGAGAGTACAGAGTACAGGAGTGAATGAAAACAACCAAATTGGAAACGAGGTTAAACGCCACTCCAGTCGTGAATGGAATGTTGCAAATCAAAGGACATTTTCGGAAACTTTGAGACTATTTCGTTGAAAACGAAGAGTATATTCTGGTATTATACATGTCTATCGAGGACTAATCTTTTGATGAGCATTGAGAGCAAACTTTTGCTTACATTTTGAAAACAAATAACATGAAAATTGCGGGATCAGAAAATTGATTTCGAAAGAATGTAAACATACTCTGGTTACAATCGGTCAAAAAATTCCCCTCTGGTGTAACAGTCTTGTAACATTACAAAATCAAACCGCAAAATAATAAAAAAAACTGCGGCGTTCTTGAGGTTATACACTATCTAAAAGATAGAAAAAAACTTCTCGACGTTTCGAGCGAAGGCCCTTCGTCCGGAGATTAGTAGCATGGAATACAAAAACACGTGGGCTTTTATAGTAAAACTAAAAAAGTGTGTCACGTGACAAAAATGAACCAATAGAATGAATGTGGTCAAAACAAACACAAAACAATGAAAGGGTAAATAAAGCACATGACAAATTATATGTGAAACTAGACAGCAAAAAGGGTGAAAAATAGCGCGTGGATAGAAAATAATAATGTGGGATAGCGAAGGAAGGTGAGATGATGAAATAAAGTATATGGAGAGCTAAATGTAAGAAAATCGCTCGTTGATACCATGGGGGTGGAGTGTTCCAAGTTCGGAAATGAGACGCATTTCCTGACTTTTGCGGCTATCATTGCTACCGGAAACGGGAACTAAAGCTCGAATTTGCATATCCGAAAGGCTGTGATTAGCACTGTTAAAGTGCCTGGCAACAGGCTGATTAGCATCGTTCTTGGTAACAGCACGACGATGCTCCCCAAACCTGTGATGTGACACACCTTGCACTCCTGTCATGTACTTTCTACCCAAAATTCACAAACCTAACAACCCGGGTAGGCCCCTTTGTGTCTACCTGTGGTTGTCCCACTGAACTCGTCTCCAGCTATCTTGATCATGTTATAGCACCCCTGGTTAAGGAATTACCTTCCTACATCAGGGACACCAAACATGCTCTCCAAATCTTCCAAAACATCACCTTCTCAGGCACCCACACATTCATTTTCACCATGGATGTCAAACCCTTATACACTGTCATTCCGCATCATGAGGGTTTGAAGGCGCTTAAATTTTTCTTCGATAAGCACCCCACCCAGGAACCGTCGACAACCACATTGATTCGTATGGCAGAGTTAGTGCTCACCCTCAACAATTTTTCCTTTGATAGTGAGCATTACCAGCAGATAAGTGGTGTAGCTATGGGCACCAAAATGGGTCCTAATTATGCCAACTTGTTTGTTGGTTTTGTGGAAAAACAAATCTTTGAGCAGTACACTGGTCCTATGCCTGATTACTTTGGTTGGTACATTGATGACTGTCTTGGCACAGCATCATGTTCCCGTGTCGATTTGGAGCGGTTCATTAACTTTGTTAATGGTTTCCATTCCTCACTCCAATTCACATGGGAGATCAGTGAGACCAGTGTATCGTTCTTAGATATACTTGTTTCCATCAATGGCAATAAACTCACCACCTCTGTGTTCTACAAGCCCACTGACTCCCATAGTTATCTCCTTTATTCCTCTTCCCGCCCCAACCACACCAAAAGGTCGATCCCTTTCTCCCAGTTTCTTCGTCTTCGCCGCCTTTGCAGTGAAGATAAAGATTTTCAGACCAAAAGTTTGGAAATGAGAAACTTTTTTGTCCAGCGAGGCTATCCCACCCCCCTTCTCGAGACTGCCTTAACCAAGGCTGCCCAGATTCCCCGTTCTGATACCCTCACAGACTCTGTAGTCAATGTCTCCAAAAAAATCCCCTTAGTGCACACTTACCATCCCTTCAATTTCAAAGTAAGGGATGTCATCCCCAAGAACTTCCATATCCTAAAGAATGACCCTGAAACATCTTCCATTTTCCCCGATAACCTTCTAGTCTCTTTTCGGCACAGCAAAAACACCCGTAAATCCCCAGTTCATAGTTCCCTACCACAGGATATGTCGTCTCCCAAAGGCACATTTCCCTGTGGCATCAAGAATTGCAAAACCTGTAGTTTCATAGATTCCTCCATTACAATTTCGGCGCCAAAATCTAAGTTCACTGTCAAACACCACTTCACTTGTACCTCCTCCCATCTCATTTACTGCATTTCATGCAATAAATGTGGCATGCTCTACATTGGAGAAACTGGAAGAGTTTTGAGAGACAGGTTTGGGGAGCATCGTCGTGCTGTTACCAAGAACGATGCTAATCAGCCTGTTGCCAGGCACTTTAACAGTGCTAATCACAGCCTTTCGGATATGCAAATTCGAGCTTTAGTTCCCGTTTCCGGTAGCAATGATAGCCGCAAAAGTCAGGAAATGCGTCTCATTTCCGAACTTGGAACACTCCACCCCCATGGTATCAACGAGCGATTTTCTTACATTTAGCTCTCCATATACTTTATTTCATCATCTCACCTTCCTTCGCTATCCCACATTATTATTTTCTATCCACGCGCTATTTTTCACCCTTTTTGCTGTCTAGTTTCACATATAATTTGTCATGTGCTTTACCCTTTCATTGTTTTGTGTTTGTTTTGACCACATTCATTCTATTGGTTCATTTTTGTCACGTGACACACTTTTTTAGTTTTACTATAAAAGCCCACGTGTTTTTGTATTCCATGCTACTAATCTCCGGACGAAGGGCCTTCGCTCGAAACGTCGAGAAGCTTTTTTTCTATCTTTTAGATAGTGTATAACCTCAAGAACGCCGCTGTTTTATCGAAGCTATCTACACTGGACCCCCGCGCCATAAAAAACTATTCAATCCGTCATTATGGCAGTTTGTAAAATCGCAGGCATTTCTGGATGAAGTGTGTCTGTTCGGTTTGAGCTAAGAGGACATTATAAATAGTTTCACTTTTACCAACGCTTTGCTATATTACGCCCAAGCCTGATCTGGGCTTATGTTATAAACGAGGCTCTACTCAGGGGCACTACGTCAAAACAATCTTCCGAAAATTTACAAAGCGAAAAAAGCATTCATCGGTCAATCTAAAGCTCTAGGAAGTACTTTAACCAGTTCCGATCCGACACGTTATCCCTTCACGAATGATAAGATTCAGATTTGGACCTAAAGGAGTAAAGTAGTTGTACAATGCTCAATCCTTTAAGGTCATGATGAACCGGAAAATCGGCGAAAAAAGTCATACCGATATGGAAGAATTTCTCCTTGTTTCAATGTTCCTGACGGTGAAAGTGACACAACAAGGGTAAAAAGAAATATTTTTTTCTTTATGAATCGGAAAAAACGTTGAAAAAAAATCTTGCTACGCTTCGGGTCATGGTTTACCATGTAGAAAAAGACCGTGTGGTCAAACCAATACGTAGAGCACTTTTCCGACAGAAAGTTTTGTTTAGCCTCTCAAAGCTCTTCTTGATGGGAAATTCCCAAAGGAAACAGGTGAAAATGGTCAAAGATAAAAACTTCACGAAAATTCACGTGTATGAGAGATGTCCCTCAAGCAATCAAAGTCTAACCGAGATTCGAAGATGAACTGAAAGATAAAGAAATATCAATCACTGTAAAGACTTACTTTCGGCCCCTGATCACCTTGTAGTCCCTGGCTTCCAGGTTCACCTTTGTCTCCCTAGACAATCGAAATAAAAAGGGGTGAAAAGTCCACAGATTCAATAAAAAAAATTTGTTTGTATCCAGTATGGATGACTGATTTTTGTACTCCATGAGCGATAACATGAAAAGCTAAGGGTTGAACGCTGAATTGTTCCCTAGAGGTAAACAAAGCGTAGATCAAAATCGAAAGATTTACGCTGGCGTACATCTTTTATATTCCAGATGAAGATTCGTTTACAGAAGTGTCTGTACCCGAGGGATGCGTTATCAATTGCTTAAGAAGTTTCCTATCACTTTAAACGCCGCTGACAATGGCTTTAATAGAGTAAGGGTTGGAGGTCTAAGGAGACGCATTTCGTGAGAATGATTTCGAAATTTCAAAACCCTTCGAAATGCCATTTTTCGAAGCAAAATGTACTTTTAATAGAATACCTCGTAATATGGAGTCATCAAACACTCATAGTTATATCAGAATGCAATTCATGTAGTGTCTGCTCTTTACAATCCAACCGTGGCAATTTAAATTTATAACGTCTAGCTCATGAGATTACCTTTTCTCCTTGTTGTCCTGGAATGCCTGGACTTCCAGCAGACCCCTATATAAAACAGTTGGAAAGCACTTTAGAAAACATGATTGTTTTTTGGTTTTTTTGTATTTACTTATACCGTAGAATATCGTTTACTGATTTTACGTTTATGTGCTTATATAATCGATAAAGGTAATAGCGCTTTAGCGAGTTCAATTTGTTGCAAATCGACTTCCTAAGAGCAAAAGAAACATAGCCAGGGTAGCTTGAGAAAAAACACACGATCATTGGTATCACTGTCACCTGACCAATTGCTCATATATGACTCAATATTCGCTTAAAATGTATATACATATAAATCAGGTAAATTTAAAAAGATAATATTGACTAATTAAAAACCAAATGTTTTTCACATACTGTCATCATCGAGATGTGTACAGCATTCAATTGATGTCGATTTCAGGAAATTGATTAAGAATATAAGTTATTCGCAAACGGAAAGGTTTTAAGATGAAACATTGCACTTGTTAATTTAATGATGGAGACTTTAATTTGTTGGCTCTCTGCAATCTCCTTTATCGTAGGTCCAATCCCATAATTAAAACTTTCCAAAAAGAGTTATCTGGAAACTTCTTCAAATGCTGTTCCAGTTTGGAGTTGGGTGATGGATTATTATGTTAGCAACTTATAGTTGAACATTTCTCGTGGGCCTACTAACGTACGTGGCCTGATATGGAGTGTTGTCTTTGTTTATAGTATTAGTTAAGGATGTATGTTTTTGTCCTTTAATTTGACAAGACCTTCATTTGCTTTTTTTCCCTAAAACGAACAAGCAACTTGGAAATTTATTACCCGACATAATGCTTTTAGCCACCATAATTGCATTTTTTATATCATCTGGGAAACGAAGAAAATTACAATTCTTGTCAAGTTAAAAGACAAAAACACACATCCGTCTAAGATATCGTTTACGAGAAAACTTCTTCATGTAGAACCACAAATATGTTTGTGAGACCACGAGAAATAATCAAGTAAGAATTGCTCAACATATAATAATCCATTACACCATTCCGAGTCGGGACGACATTTGAAGAAGTTTCCAAGAAACTAAACAGTTGTTTGTATATTTTGTAAGTGCATATTCGATAGGTTTATTTTCATAAGTTTTATAAGGATTTTTCTCCATCGATGAAAAGTATGACAAAGTCGTTTTGCGTTCTCGATTCGATAAAACCACCTTCCCCGCTTGTGAAAAAGCAGTTTCAAAATTCTGATTTGCTCGAAAGTCAATTTCTGAACGATGTTTTCACACCACTAATTTTCTCAGTTAATTTCAGTATGCATGAAATAAACAGAATATTTCGTGAGTTGATCTACATTGCTAAAGTCAGCTATGTATGAAACAAACCTTGCTTATTTTGCGTCTTCCAATTCGGCAGTGAGTATATGACACATTTTAAAAGAAAGAGTTCAACGTTTTGAACAGTAGATTTATCAACAAATGGAATGTTTACTGTCGATTCTTATAGTGGTTGATTTAAGTATGACGCTTCATCAACCAGGTCAAATTGAGTTTTGCAAAGTTTCAATAAATAAGGAAGAGTCATTTCAGCCGCGAGGCTCATTCAAGCTTTTTATTGGAGACAGATCACAAATTTTCTAGCCTCTCGACAGTGATTATATTATTACTGCACCTGTTCTCCAGCAAAAGAAGGGGCACTTTGACCAGGTGAGCCAGGATCGCCCTAGCATAAGACAAAAGAACAAAAACTAATGTAGGACGAGGAAAATAAAACAAAATCAAGCAAAAAGAATAAAATATAGAAAGAGAAAA
Organism: Heliopora coerulea; assembly: GCA_030142905.1. NCBI lineage: Eukaryota > Metazoa > Cnidaria > Anthozoa > Scleralcyonacea > Helioporidae > Heliopora > Heliopora coerulea. The sequence goes on from JASJOG010000033.1 coordinate 1,285,597, forward strand.
ACTAAAAAGATAAGGGGAAAAAAGGGGGGAAAGGAGAAACTAGAAAAACAAAGTGGAAAAAGACAAACAAAAACCACGATTCAAAAAGCCCGAATGTTGTCAGTTGTCGACTTAAAATCTAGGTCCTCTGTTCTCGGTGAGGACGCCTGCAACCAAACTAAGAGAAGAATAATTTGGCTTCGAGTTGGTAGGTCATGAGCCAGTAAAAAAAGATAATTAATCATGGAAAAATTATTTGGTGATGATGATCAGTACAACAATTTAACAGTAAAAAAAAGTTGCAGTATGTCAGGCTAAGTTGACTAGACAATTTTAAGGAAACAAATTAAGTCGTGTAGGTGATCTCCATTCGCTAATAATTATCAAATTATGGAGAGTTTTCTGGGACACTTCTGGGACATTTTTCGTGACTTCTTTGGGAACGTTCTCTTTGCAGAAAGAACATCTTCCCTCCTCACTCTATTTTCCTAATTCATCAATTCATTAAAGTCTTGCTTTACGTTTAAAATGTGGATTTATCTCCATGCACCCATATAGTCAATACATGAAACAATTTATTGTTTCGTTTTACTTACTCTTTCTCCTTTTGGTCCTACTTCACCAGACATTCCCCCCTTTCCTTGGTTGCCAGTTTCTCCCCTTGTTCCACGGACTCCTTGATTCCCTCTGACGCCAGTTTTCCCTTTCATACCTTTCTGTCCCGCATTTCCAGGACTACCCATGAAGCCTGTGAGTCCGGGAGGACCTGGGATACCTTGATATCCCTGATAACCCTTCAAACAAGAACACAATTAAAGTAAATAACGGACACACTTTTCTCGTTACTTGCAACTAATATTGGTTTTTGCAAAGATGTTGAGCATAGAAGCATGCCTAAGGGTTTTGGACTTGTGATCGCACCCCTTTTTGTGATCGAAAATAAGTTATAATCAGCAGTAATCGTGTTACGAATTGAGTTTTGTGAAACAAACAGTTCAGATTAAACGTTTTTTAAGTATTTTGCGTATTTGCAAACGTTTTCCTTGCAGTTTCTCCGCACCATGCGAATCAAAATAATTTTAAAGGCAAAAAGGACCACCCTTCCCTTTGATTCTGCGTTTGCCTCTGTTTGAACTATCTTCCTTGTGGTTAAATAAAAATGTTATAACTTGGCCAATCTATATTACCTCAATTCCAGATTTTCCCGGAGAACCAGCGTAACCCTTCCTTCCTCGATCTCCTCGTGCTCCAATTGGTCCTTCCATTCCTTGCATACCGTGAGAGCCCTTTGTAGAATTAAAGAAGATAGATGAAGCAAAAATTCTGTAAACTAAAATTGTACCATCAACTCAATGAAATTATCATGTCTCGGATATTTTGTTTTTTATTTCAAATGCAAATGCGGAGAATGCGACAAATGAAATATAAAAATAAGAATAATAAATTCCTGATATAGCTTCATGAATAATGGTGGTTCTTTGACTCTTCTATGTGCCTCAGTAACGTATTATAATAGGGAGGTGATAGTTTCATTTTACCTTTGTTCCTTTAATTCCTTGTCTTCCTTGGTTTCCCTGTTTGCCCTTGAAACATAAAGGATTTAGATTGAGATATAGATTTAGATTTATTTGTCATTCTTTGGTGAGCTGAAAATCTTAAGTCCCAGAGTCTACGAATTAATCCAGTTATCTTATAGGGTTGCTAAAGTCTTTCCATCTGCTGGTAAGACAATTCTTTTTTTTTCTTTCAGTCAATGACCAAACTTTATCCTTAACTGTTTTAAAACCTTGTTCAATGGTAGTAGCAGCAGCAGTTGCAGTGGCAATAGCAGCTAGTAGCCTGAATGGAACTTGTCTTTTCAAGTTCCTGTGTAAAATGTTCATAATACCGGTTACACCAACTGTGAATTTACTATAGTTCACTTTCACCACCTCTAAACTCACTGATCTCCACAACTATAGTCCCATATCTCTCCCGACCATTGTTCCTTCCATTCCAAGTTTGCTTTCAATTCAATATCAAGTCTCATGTATTCCCAAGAGCAAGTATTCCCAAAAATAGTGCAAGTTGATTCTGCAATGGAGTGTCTTTATTTCGAAAATTTCTTCAGAGGCTGAATTGTATCCAAACTATCATTTGCTTCATTTCGTATACATCATGCTCCTTTGTTATCCTCTAACTTGAACTAATCCTCCAATCTTCTTCCAATGATGAAATATTTCTGAAATAGTATTGTTTCTTCGGCCATGATAAGCAAGCTCACACAATTGTTAGCAAATTTTACAGGGATCATGAGACGATGACAACAACAATGATAGTAACAGCCGCAATGACCATCAATCATTAACTAACGCTACCTTGCTTCCCTTCCGTCCATTTACTCCGGGTTGGCCTCCATCTCCATTCATTCCCTAAGAAGGTTAAAGAGAGGAAATATCTTTACAAAATACCAATGTATCATATCCGATATCTGACCAGCCAAGACCCATTTTTGGATAGGAGTATCCTAACATGGAAGATTCCCGCCAAAAGTTTTTTGTTGGTTTTGTTTCTATTACTTTTCTAAAAGAATTACGATATTTGTTTTTTTTTGGGCATGAATACGGTGATTCTAACACTGCTGATGCTGTTCGAGTTTCGAAAACCAAAAAAATCCTTGCTTGGTGGCCTCTTATTTTTTAGGAAAAAAACCACTTTAAAAGAAAGATGAGACCATTGTAAAGAATCCTCTAAAGTAGGTAGGAATCCTATAAAGTAATATTGTTTTGCCATGAAGTATGATGTACTGTTCCTAGAGTGTGCATGACAATCTTTATCTGTTATTCGTTGTTTTTCCACTTGGATCTTGACATCGTGCTACATCTGGCTAAGACTGAATGCTAATACATAACTCAGTGACTTCTTTTGTCGACATTTATTATAACTTATCTTGAAGACCATTTGTATGCCTCTGCTGAGACGGTTAACAGGAGCTTCTCTTGATAATGAGATTGATGAATTTTTCTGAGTATCATTTCTGAGAATGTTTTTCCTTCCCATTCAAAAACGTTCCCTTTGGAAAATGTTTTCTTTATTTTCCCCTATTAATGTTCAAAGTCTTTATGAACCATACTGAGAAATCAGGTCACCTACACTTATTTTGAATTACAGTTATGGCGAACATGTTAAAAATTATGTCAAGCTGTAGCCATATAGTCATGGAAACAAAGTCAGTAGAGTACCATTAATCATCAGATCTTATTGAATTGATAAAGTATTACCGGATGTCCTTTTACACCAGGTATCCCTTCTGCTCCACTTGATCCATCAGGCCCCTGTATTCATTGATATGTTAGTTATTATTACAGATTCATAATTAAATTCCTTAGGAAATAGTATTGGTTGTTACTTGTTACGTTTGATATAAATAGCTCACCGACTGACCGCGTCTTCCACGACGTCCTGGTTTCCCATCATACCCAGGTATTCCCTAAATTCAAAATTAGTCATGCGGTTAGAACAATGGAGGTAACAATATTATATATCACCTTAACTTTCAACGTCTACTAGTTACTTTAAAAACTTGCACTTTATCAGCCTCAAAGACAGTCCGAATGTACTTTCAAAAAATACCAGTGGCGTAGTTCAGGGGGGGTGTTTTTACGTAAATGTTTTCATAGCCTAGATTGTCGACAATGCTCGGACAATACTTGCAGTTATACTTCTATAGTAAAACATATTTCGTGTATACGAGAAAGGAATGTTTCAGTGGATTACTAATTTGTGAATTAAAAGACTAAATACAATTATAAAATGTCGTAGCTTTTTTAACCCTTATAAAGGAGACTAAAGGTGACCATACATTTATCCCGAGTTTTAACGGCATCTTCGCACAATTCTAAATTATAGTAAAGTATCAATCATCGTTAAAATGTGTGCAGTACATTAGGTTTCTAAATATTTTATATTTTAATTTTATAATACAAATACATGCAATGGCAAAAATTAGAAAAGCCTTTGCATAGTGTTACCATATCTGTTTTTAAGGGGGGGCCGAGTGATATTGCGGCCCCCCTAAATAAAATAGTAGGGGGGCTGCGGCCCCCGTGGCCCCCCTGCTTCCTACGCCACTGAAAAATACCATTTGCATAATCTTAATCATTCGTAGCTCATCAGCCTTTAAGACACTGAAAGGCCCCAAGCTAAGGTTGGATGTACTTTGAAGACAAGAATGTGACTGAAACTTACAAATAAGGCCTCAGCATGAGACCTAGAATATTACATAAACACAAAAATTGACAGTACATATAGGTCTCAAATGCATCGTAAGACCTGATACCAAGGGCTTTATGTAGTTTCGAGAAAGTCAATAATACATAGACTTAAATAGCCATTGTTCAGCAGCCTCAAAGATATTTTAAGGCCTTTAGCTATATGACTCACATGAATACAGTGAGAAAATAAATTACCTCCTGTCCATCAAGTCCGTTTGCCCCGAGACGTCCCATTTTACCAGGAGGACCCTGATTTCATAAAAGAAAAATGTACATCAAGGGAATTTCACCAAATTTTTTGAGATATTTTTTCATTAATTTTTCAAGATTTTTTTTTTTAATTTATAAACATTTTAAACATCAGATAAAGTTAAATCCTGTAGTTTTTAAAGTTGCTGAAGACTTTCTTTAACAAAATTTGCATTCAACATTTTTAGTCTTACATATCGAAATAATATCATTCCTACCACTGATTTTGATCAAAACTGAATTTTTGTCATTCAACGGGAAAAATTTCTAGTGGAAACACGAAGTGTAGCTGAATGCTTTCAGGTATTTTTCCGGTTGAAACGACACCATATATAAATGTTTCCATCAAAGAACAGAGGCACGAAAGCCACCGTTTATGTTATATTATGAAATAACCAACGTTATTTCCGAAATCGCGTCACGTCGTGCATCAGTTCGTCCTCTAATATATAATGAAAGTGACGTGAGCCCTTTTTCTGTACTGTGAGAGAAAATGAGGCTCGTCCAATCAGAGCATACGTAAGACAGATTCTATTAATAATATATCCATTTAAATCTCACCTGAGATGCACGTGCACCAATTGTCCCTGGCGGTCCTTCAGATCCCCGTGGACCCTAACGTGTAAGAAGAATGACCTAATGTTAATCTGCGATGGAGAAATATGTACCATTTTGAATATCAACTGTAACTTGCCTTTTTAGGCATTAGTTTAAAATAATTTAAATGTCTAAACTGTATCGATGGCCCCGTGTCTGTTAAATTAACCGAAAAAAATAAAAAATTAAAATTTAAAAAAAGGCTGACTGCAAGAAATACAAGTAATGGGCATATTTAGCATTTTAGATGCAAAACAGCGACAATAGAATAATAGAATAATAGGATTTTTAGCTAGCCTTTTTGTCTACCGTTTGTAAGATATTTCAAAAAATAATTAAGGAATGATTAAATTTTGTCTGATTTTGGTGGCTAGACATAGTTTTGCTAGTTTTGTTGGGCGTTTAAGCAGAAGGGGTAATATTAAGGATCTTCCTTTTTTTTCATGGCAAGAATGCTCAAAAATTCAGGGTTTTTTAAGTTAAAGGAAAATCCAGACATGAACCGTTTGTCTAAGGTTGTTATAAACAAATGTTATCTTTCAATGCCAATTTGATGAATTTTTTAAACTTTTCAAGAAAACAGTGGTCCAGTGTACAACTGGAAGTACAGTGAAATTTTCTTATTTATTAAAATGTTTTAAGTTTTCATTGAATGAACTGTACTATTAAAAATTATGTAAAATTTCTAGAAATTTTAATGACTTTACACTAGCTAGCTAACTTAACAAAACTAAATTTTGAGGGTATTTTCCTTTGCTGCTACTTCCATGGAGACCTATGATCACCTTCCTACGTTGCCGAATTTGGAGTTATGGGCTGATACCACTCCAGACATATGACCAAAGGAAGCATGAGGTGCAAAAAACTCGCTTTGCGTTCACTGGCCAAAAAGCATTAGAACGGCATGTATTTTGTGCCATGACAAAAAAAATTGAACTGGCGATTGATATCCAGACCATTCAAAAAATTCGTAAGTAATTTTGAGTTCACCTATTGAGCTATTATATATGCTTCATCTACAGGCAGATTTTGACGTGCATTACCTTGCTGACAAATGGTGTCATTGTACAAATAAGGATTGGTTCGGAACTTCATTGGTAACTCGAGGCATCGTTTCCTACCCTCACAATGTTGACTCGTGATAACTATTATAATTTTGCGTTCTGAACATGTACACGAAAGACAGCCCTTAGTGGTAACGATCTTCCGGGACATCCCCTTCCAATGTTTATGGAACACGGGGCTCAAGTCAAAATATTTCATTTTCGTAATATTTTACTCATTTGCTCATATTCGTTCAAGTTTTATTAGTCGAACTATGAGAATTCGTGAAATCATTGAAAATCCGAACCAGTTTTTTCAGATCTTCTTGAAAAAGAAATTTAAATCATCTAAAACATCGAAAATTGAAATAATTGACCCAGCGTAGAATTGTAACATTTAAAAGCAGGGAATTTGTTTACATCGCTATATGTTTTGGAGAAAACGTTACCACTATCGTAATTTTTGTCTCTATCATTATCCTCATCTTCATCATCGGTATCATCAACTTTATCATAATAATCGTTATCATTATCGTTTTCGTTATCATTATCATTATGATTATCGTTACTTTTATCATCACTGTTATCGTTGCCATTACAACTATCAATATCATGCTTATCATTATTTTCGTGATTATCATTATCATTATCGTCGTCATTGTTGTTGTCATTATAATCATCGCCATCATTTTTACTATCATCACCAGTATCAGTCATTCATCGCTTTTCCCTTATGACTTATCATTTATTATTTCCACATGTCGTTAATCATTTGTCATTTACAGCAAGACAGGAAATGATTATACTACAGTTACATACCCTCTTCCCCGTCGGTCCTCGAGATCCACGAGGTCCCTGTTGGGCAGCCTGCAAAGAAACAAGGTCAGGTGGTCATGCGACTGTTTAACTCTTTCCAGGCAGCATAAGTCTGGCAATATTTACTCCGGCTATTGCCTGACGATCGATTTTATTCGTCAAAGGGCGAGCTTCCACCGGAAAAGAATTAAACATTGAAACATCAGGGTTCATTAACATGACACGATTGTCGCATACCATTGTTCCTCGTGGCGTATGCAATTTTGTCTTATGGGTTAATTCCTACTTTAAATTCGCCGGCTACTGTAGCAAGACGTCCTGAAGTCTCTAGTGACTTAAACACATACATCAGAACGAACAATCGTATAGGATAACTGTATCGTGTAAATGGAGATATAAGCAGGGGTGGCACGAGGAATTTCCCGACGCAGGGGCTAACGTCCCCGACATAGGGGCCCAGAGGGGATAGGTCCACGTCTCCTTTATACTTCTTTATCGGAAGGTAGAAAACATGTTATTTTTCGCAAGAATAATCTCAACAGCTGACTAGAAACAGTTTACTTTTAGATTTGACAGGAAGGAAAGAGTCTATATTATATTTCTTGACTAAATCAATAACAAGTACTCAAAGTTTGTAATATTAATGAATGAGTTATCATCAGGAAAAGTCCACCGACGAATTATTTATTTTTTCCCGAAAGGGGAGCTAAGGTTTCCCAACTGAGGGATGTAGCACCTCTGGATGTAGCACCCCCTGGATATAAGCCTTGATAAATGAGACACGAATGTCTACTACTAAAGTAATAGTGAAAACAGGAAAGAATAAAACAGGAACAGAATGATTTACGTGACCTTTTATTTTTTTTATAGGCAGCGTTTGCAGGAATATACAACAGTTGTTCGAGCTTCTTATACCCTTTTTTTAAAAAATGTCTACCAACTACAAAAATTACCCCTTTTTTATTGAAAGCATTCGTAAAGCGTATCCCAGGTACAATTGCCAGAAAATTGACTATATTAGGTAAATATCACAAAAAGGTCTAGAGGCAAATAGAGGCAAATTTTTGTTTTTACTTCAAAAGATTATGACTAGTCACTAAATTATCCCGAGATTGTTTTCCGAGATAGGACATTTCGCCGTCTCAATTAAACGTTCTGGGGAACGAAGTAAACAACCACTAATTTTATACGAGATACCAACTTACCCCAATCACCATGAAAGCAGGGCCTGCTTCTGGTCCTTTTGAATCTCTGTTACTAAATCGCAGAATCTGTTGTCAATAAAGTGACGAAAATATTTTCACTTATAAATAATGATGTATTTTATTTCATGGCTGCTCGAATTTTCCGATCTGTGTTCTAAACATTCTAAGTAACAATGATGACTTGCATATGACTCAGTTACCAATTGATTTAGCCCAGATGAGCTACAATATGCCTAATTGCGACATACAAAGATACCGTCAGCTCTTCAAACTTACCGTTGCTCCTCGTGTGCCTTGAACCCCTGGGAAGCCGGCAGCTCCAGACCTTCCGATCTGACCAGGTAAACCTCTTGAACCCTGGTAAAAACAAAAAGTAGGTTCATGTCGGCTGAACACAATTTTGCTGCTGTTTCACACCTCGTGCTGCCCTTGAAGATAACTGTGGAATGCTTAATTGCAATAACTCCAAATTTGACACTTCATTCGTGAATTGTTTCAATTCCACATGTCAAATGAAAATTTCATGTAATATTAATTCTCATACGTGAATCTTTTGTTTTATATGTTAATATATGTTTCCTAAATCAAAATTTCACCTGTGGAATTTAGAACCAGTTTATTTCACATGTGAATTAGGTATATTGTATGTGAAAACGCTCCCATTTCAAATGTGAATGAAAATTTCATCGGTGAAAATATTCTAATTCCATATGTTTTTCAGATGTGAAATGACGTGTGAAATTTTCATAAGGGAGGAAATATTAAGGGTTATTCCTTCTCATATCGCAATAACAGTGATTGAAAACAAGAGAGAAAGTCTTGTTTTGTGAAGTTAGCGAAAAATCCGGTCATCTACTCCTCATCTTAAACTGTACAATGCTTAAGGTAAAAAAAATCTAATCTTTTGATACCAATGTGATTACAATAGTAAGAGACAAGTTTTAAACACTTAAAGAAAATAGTTGTTCAATGAATAACAGATAATAGTGTGGAATTTCTCTTTTGACTTACGTTTTTAAGTTTTTGTCTAATGAACTGCGATAACAAAAATCCTGCCAAATTTCATCAACTTAGTTACTAGATACTGAAAAATCATTATTTGCAGTGCAGGCAACTACACATGCCCAGCAGAGCAGTCGTAGGAGGCCGCGCTGTTGATTTTTGATCCACAGCGTTCAAGTTTCGCACGGAGCTAGTTACTATATTAGTTTGGACGTCTACAAATCTATAAACATAAAATTAACATTTAACAATTGGAGTTTACGTATTTTCTACTCATAAGATTCTGAATCTTATTAAAATATATAGGACATTTTACACAAAAAACAAAGGACTGGAACGGTTGCAAAATAAGTGTCCGTTTTCAATGCTTAGTTGTTGATAATAACAGTATCGAACGGAATATGAGAATAGGCCGAAATTCATGCAGCCAAGATGTACGAAGTTCATTTTTCATTTCTAGGTTCGAAATTTTAACTTTATCCTGGAATATTCCATTCCCTATTAGGGCACTGATAGCGGGAAGGCGTACCCAGTCGATCTTTCTCCTAGACTTACGAAGGAAAAGTATGTGTAACTACACTTATCACAGAAAACCAACTCCTAATTCAATGAGAAATATATAATAACTTGGAAATATGGTAAAAAATAACATAGAGACTCAGTGTGAGTTCTGCAGATTCTCTGAAAGGTTAGCAATTCCCATGAGGTTTACTTGTTTTCTAATTTCAATTAACCCATAGACTGTTGTGGATCATTCTCATTTCTCTAGAAAGTAGAGGATACGTTTCTAATCACCCGAGGATTTATGTCACTGAATATGGGTGCCGGTATTTTTAATGTTAAGATTGCATTAAACTTTTCATATGAATAAGAGGTAATTTAAACGTTCAAATAGTTTCCCAGCAGATAAACGAATTCAAGTCCATTTACCACTGAATCAAGACTCATCTAATTTCATCAACTCCCCGACCTTTTCCATGCTGTCTAAACAATTAAAAAAATAAAACCTTTCTTCCTTGAAGTCCTGGTCCACCTACAGATCCTTCTTGTCCTTTCGTACCCTGAGTTGAAAAGAAGTAAAATGGTTAAGTCTGAAACATGTTATTACATACAATTAGGGGTGAGGAGAAGAAATGAGGGACCAATTGGAATATTAAGATTTTTTGGGTCATACTTATGAGTGTTGAGCCCTCTAAGCAGTGACTTGGCTACGCATTCAGTTCCAATAGTTTTCATTAGACGTTTTGGTTCTTTTTCAATATTTTTTACTTTCCTCTTGAAAATTACGTTGTTCACTTCTGAACGGAAAAGTTAAGGTAGCTGTTAATAACACAATACCACACATTAAATTCTCCTTGTGAACGCTCTCATTTAAATAGTCGCGTGATACAAACAGGACCCAATAATTTTAATCAGTAATTCCGGTTTTTTAAACATTTGTTTTTTATTTTCTTCTAAAATATTTTACTATTCAGTGATGAACGAATAAATCAACTTGGCTGTTAATGAGACGATACGGTACATTAGATTTTTCTTATGAACACCCAGAATATCTAACGTGATGCAATCAGAATTTGAGTCCAGACGTCGATTCTTGGCTATAAATAGTCAAATTTGGCTGCTCAGCTTCTTAGATGTTTCTACTAAAAATCCAGGGCCAATTTCCTTTACAACGCTATGATAATATTTATTTATTTTGACACATTTTGGCACAGATTCCGATAATAATTTTTTTTTTGAAGGTTAGAGGTTGCTGTCTCTTCTACAAAAGCCAAAATCCGATCCAATTCAGGTAGCACGAAGAGCTCAATTTCGCAAAATATAAATTTGAAAAATTTTTGCCAAGCTGGAAATTTCTGTGAACTAAATATCAACTATTGCACCAATAGCACCAATTGGAAATATTTTAATTTTTTTTAGTAAATGTTACCTAATCTATGATTGAATGCAATTCAACGTAACAAAAATGAACTAACTGGAGACATTTTTGAACACATGCATGAGGACTGATATATAAGTTACGTAACAAGTTGGACTAAAAATAACTTACTTTTCCTCCTCTATCACCAGAATCCCCAGGCGGACCTTTTAGCTTAGGAAAACAATGACAAAAATAATGATTAAGAAAAACCTGAACAAATGCATTCTAACGTACCTATGAACAAGAATATAAATTGCATTATATTGAGGGGAAGTAGATATAAAATGGGAAAGAAAAAGATGGATGAAGAATTAAAAGAGAAAAAGATTAAGAGCCATGACGTATTTAATTGACGCAAAGAAAGTTATTTGAGTATGGTGATGAAGCAGTGTTACTTAATTAGTTATTGAACACACCGATCCAGACCCTAGTGCAAGTTTTGTACCATCTTCTTCACCAATCAGTCCTCTTCCTCCATTTCCTCTTATATACAGAGTCAGTCAACATTACTTCAGAGGTGAAGGCCACTATGCATGGTTAACAATTTCATAGTTTATAGCTAAATTTTCTGTCATCTTTATTGTTATTCAACTATTATTTTCATTATTTTTATAATTATTATTATTATTATTATTAATATTATTTAGGATTATTAATATTATTCAGAATTAGGATTACGATTGTGATTATGATTACGATTGTGATTGTGATTTCTATATACCCTAAACAGTGGCGTAACGGAACTACTAGGGGCCCTTAGGAGATTTTCGTTCGGGGGCCCCCGTCACCCCCCTCAGTATCGACATTTATTTCAAAACTTTAATCTCAATTGTCTTTACAGATTCATCGGGGGCCCCTTAGAGGTCGGGGGCCCTTAGGAGTTGCTCTAACCCTGACCATAGTCCGTTACGCCACTGACCCTAAACTGTATTTCTGAAAGAAACTTTTATCAAATGATTGAATAATCGTGAGGATAATAACAATGACAATAACAGTAACAGTAACAATACGAATAACAATAACAATCACGATAACAATCTAATAACAACAATCACAACAGCAACGATAACAAAAACGATAATGGTAACGATAAGGATAACTACGACACGAACAGTAACACTTTTACAATTACGCTAACTGTATTAATAGCAACAACAGAAGTAATTGTAACAACAATAATCACAATTAAGATAATTGTTCGTAAAATATTTATGGTAAAGTAATCGTATTCAATGTATACTTACCAATTGTACATCTACCTCTATAATGAAATATATAGAGATCATTAACTAAAAAGTAACTGATATAAACTACGGAGTGTCGTGTTATGTTTGTTGAAGTTGTTTGTCCAGGTTAGTTTAGTTTTGACTTGGGATAGAATGTTGGACTGGCGTGATACGTGACGCTTTGACAGCTTGGACAACCATCTTTTCAGAGTCAATAAAAGAGCCGTTGTCACGTTTGTTGTCTTTTTGTTACGTCATAGGATGACGGTGTTTATGAAAAATTGGTCTATTTTTGTCCATAAGTTGTTGATGTTCTATGCCTGATATGGTCGATATCGTTTGTCTGATATGGTCGATATCGTTTGTCTGAGGAGATCCACTGGTTAGCGGTTAAAACCTAGCAGCATTTGTGTAGTTCACAATCTGATTACTTCTTTACAAGGTATAAAGACTGACGTGAAAGACAATGAATATCTGTACCAAAACCTTGGTGCAATTTACAAGATCAAATGCGCCAGCCGCTTATACTTATGTAAGTACCACAACCTGTAAACTAAAGTATAGGTAACTACATAATTATACAGGTGAGCTTGGACACCCGACTTACTGAACATTGACGAGCAACAACCAAGGGCGACAATCGCTTCCTAAAAGTGGGGGGGACGGAGCCGGCCAAGTGATGTGGAAGCATTCCCTCTGAAAGTTGGGTTTTTTTTTAAATCTAATGTTTATGAAATGCCTTTTCCGGCATTCTGAGATTGTTTCTTTGGAACAACATTCATACCTTATTTTTCAATCGAAAAGAAGCCATGCATTTCCTCCAAACAGCAATAAGACGTTATAGTATGACTAAACAAAGTATTTCTGATTGTTTACAAAATGGCGTCCAAAGAAGAACGATCGGACTGTAAAATAATTTGGCAAATTTTCATAATTTGTCATGTATTCGAACCAACAATACCTAGGTAAGAATTGGGCTGAAAAAGGTTATGTCGGAAAATCGTAAAGGTAAACATGGAGCCATCAGCGCCGAGGGAACAGAAATTAGGCTTCAGTTGTCATGAACTTTGCAAAAAGTGGGGGGGATAATTATATATGTATCCCCCTCTGCCCAAAAAGTAGGGGGATATGTCCCCCGATCGCCCCCAGGATTTACGTCCTTGGCAACAACAAAGACAGACAGGAGAAAATGCAGTTCGGAACACCAGCAAACAAGAATGGACAAAATTGACTTGGACGGCGGAATTCGCCCCTTAAGGCACCTACTGCAATCAACAACTTACAATAGAATCTTGGTATGGAAACTTGAAGCATGAACCACGTGGAAACCACATGGAAACCACATGGAAACTTAAGAAAGATTCATTAACGACTTGAGTGCCTTCAGACTAATGATATCGATAATAACAGGTGTATATCATTAACAGCATAATGACAAAAATGTACCTTTTTCTCGTATACAACCACCCACCCATGACATAATAGCTATAGATACATAATAGGCGAACCTGGTAAACACATTTCTCTTGACTTCGAGATGATCCCCACTGGCGCCGTTGAAACGTGAGTCATCACCACCAATCAACTTCAACAAACATGTACAATTAATTTAGGGCAAAAGTTTATTGTTTTCCGATCATCCTATTGTTTGAATTGCAGAATGTCTTTTTCTGTTTAGCTTATTACATCAAATGCCCAATACAACTTATATTTGCATTCGTCGAATATAAAAACAGAATTTTCAATTGCACACAGTAAAACGAATAAAATATATGGATTTGATCCTAATGTAAACAGTATTTAATACTCTTAAAGCGGCGATTTTAGAAACTAATTAACATGCAGTTAATGAACTTATTTTTTTGTTATTTACGAATTGGATTTTACCCTTTCAAGTCCGAGACCTCTTCACTAGACGCGAAATATAATCTGGCATTAGCCAGAGTAAACTTAAAAACTTGGTTACGGACCAAAAAGAGCGAAATGTTCGGCTATATGTACAGTAAGCTTCCTACATCGGGACTCTGAAAAACTTCAGCAAAAAGCTCGGATGGCATGGCCAGTGTGCTTTCCCCTCCATTTTGAGATATCGTAGTTTGCGAAATTATTAAGATTAATTTTATTTTTTTTTTAATATGAATTGGCATAATATTTTGATAATTAACACCACAGTTCTGATTAAAAACTTTTATTTTCTACATGTTTCGGAATGTGCTTTTTCTTTCATCAGGCAGTTAACCGTAAGTTCGTTACTTCTTTGAAAACTATTTATTTACTTGGTCTAAATTTCATTTTTTTATAAATTTAGAAAATTATTTGCGACATGTTTTGGAATGTGCTTATTCTTTAATCAGGCAATTTCCAGTAAGTTTGTTATAATGACAGTTGAATGGTATTTGATGGTGCTAAATTGGTTTGTGTCAACTATAGCGTTGTGCATTTCGAATTAATACGGATTAAAATTACATCAGTGGAAAGTTAAACGTAAATCATAATTTGTATGAGATAATGGTAATTTATTTAGAGTTTATAAAGACAAGTTTAAGATAACATGATCGTGTTGTTTAGTGAGTTCCGGTTTGTTATGTTGAACTCAATAAGCAACTTTATAATCTTTGTTAATAAGTTAACATTATCTCATACAAATTATGATTTAGGTGTAATTTTCCACTGATGTAATTTTAATCCGTTTTAATGCAAAATACACCACGCTGTAGCTGACGCAAACCAATTTAGCGCCATCAAATATCATTCAACTGTCATTATAACGAACTTACTGTAAATTTCCTGATTAAGAAATAAGCACATTCCAAAACATGTCGCACATAATTTTCTTAATTTATAAAAAAATGAAATTTAGACCAAATAAATAGATAGTTTTCAAAGAAGTAGTTGCAGACAACAACCACGTCAGTTGTAAAGAATTGAACATCTATTTCTTTTTCATTCATTTCGCAAGGATTTTTTCTTAGAATTGCTATTTCAAATTAGAAAGCACTTAAGGGGAGTCATGCAAGGCCTTCTGCACAAATATATTAGTCTATTATTATATCGTTTCACTATAGCGACAGAAATTGACGAACCTGATGGAAATCGTAACTAATCAATCTGATTTGCATGTAATATAAACTCAGTTCTGACTATATGTTACTCTCTGAGTTTGACAATGCGGTGAGATGCATATTAAGTTTACTATGGTATTATGGCAATATTTTCCCGTTCTTTGCTCCGTCTTGATTTTTATTACAAAACTAATATCAGACTGAGTTGCAGGTGTTCAGGTTAGGGGAAATCAATGTTAAGGATAGAAATATGGGAATATGATTTCAGAGGTCGCTCGAACAAGGTGACCTATTCCCAACAGTGAACATATTTTAAGTGTCATCTAAGAAAGCGTGTCAAAGTGAAACGATGGATTTAACATGGCGGGTGAAGCATAACGGACACCAGGGGCGGTAGGCCCCGAATAGAACTGTCCTTTATCCATGTCGATTCCTTCCCTGATAATTTAGGATGGTAAACTAATCGCAAATGAGGAACCAGGAGGGAATCTTAATCTTAGCACAAATATTAGTGCCCAGCATAAAACACGGAACAAAGCCAATGGAATAAGATAAAGGATTTTTTAAACTAAGTAACGAAAGTAACACTCTGATGATGTTGCGAGATGCGAAGAAACGTTATTAACGTTTCGTCGCACCTCGCAAAATCAAGAGGGCGAGATGTTATTACAAAACAGCGAATATATGGCTTTGTCCCGTGTTTTATGATGGGCACTAATGTTCGTCCTGAGATTACGATGGTAAAATGTTTCGGGCAGATTGAGCAAGTTGCTTATTACTTTTTCAACCTTGGGAAAAATTCAATCGACATGTTTGACTTCTCCGTCCAGGTATCACCGCTTCGGTTAGTAAATGACAACTGCTACTTTATACCAAAAAAATTAAAACAGTCAATCGTCGACGGTCTAATTGGTTGTCAACTGCCAAATTTATACCTCAACCTAGATCACCAGCGTAGGATGATACAAACTGCTGGCACATATCTTATTAATTACGATCAAAATAAAAAATTTCTGTTAGACGGACAAACTTTGTTCAATTCAAGGTCAGGTTGAACTTCTGCTTGTTTGATATTTGTCGGGGCATTTTTTGTCTTATCTTTTTGTCGACTTCCCACAATTATTATTATTCAGGAAGTATTCTCGTGATTAAACTTGGTTAGAAGCAGCCACGTAGTCAGACATGCCCCACGGAGACAGTTATTCCAAAACTTCAGTTTCATATGTATGTCATCTCACACGTAGAATTGTCTCCATTGTCATTTTTTTATGAAATTGGTACATCTTTGCTAATTAAAACATCCATTTCATATATTAAATCGCAACATTTTAAATTATGAAATTTTTTTTTATATCCAAATTATGACTAAAATGCATGACAGAGATCAAAACTTAGCAAGGCAACCTTGGTACAAAGAAAATGTTTATCGCATGCTGAAGAAACGAAATTGTGCTGATGAAACAATTTAACATGTGATATTTTTGATTATATGCTTATGCAAGATTTATATCTAAAGTATCATTCAAAACTTGCTTTCAGACTGGGAGAACACCTCGGAGGATTAATCTTTAAATTTCCTTTGTTGAAAAGAAGACTGGCGTGTCGTAATTTGTTTGGGCTGTTTTCTTTTCATCATAGGTGATGAGATAATACGTAAGTACGTCGCACTAAACGATCTATTACGTCAATAACAATTTTAGTCAACTCAAAGCATTCCTTTTCCTAGACACTGCCCACGATAAAGTCAGTACTTTTACAGTGCAGATGCTAATATTTCCAAAATACAGTTACGAAAAATAATTTTTTGAGAAGATAAGATTGAACCTGTAACCACTATCCACTACTCACTACACAAAGTCATAAACAAGATCAAAATACTGAAATGGCGATAGAATCATGGACACATCCTCACGATAGAATAACGGAATCGATGTATTTTTATAATTTTTATTATTTTACATACAATAGCTCTTTCCCGGTAGGATCGTTGTTCTTTGATTTTACTTTGGCTAACGCCAGACAATTCTCTTCATCATGGAGAGACATTCCACCGGGAATTCACATAATTTATTCGAAAACGGCTGGAAATATCTGTAGTTTTTGTTGTTGTTGTTTTTTGTTTGTTTTTCTTGTTATTTTAAATTTCAATCAATAGTTTGCAAAGTAAAGCAAGGGTTGGTGATAGAAATATTACGCAAATTTATTGGAAGTATTAAAGGCTGATGATGAACAATTGCAACAGTTACCTGTCAGTTAATTATTAGAATATTCTGAAATGTTTTGGCTCTGTGATTGTATTAAAGCCAGATACATATTAAGCAGAGCTACTTTGGAAAAAAGAATACCCTGTAATCTCATGTTCGTTATTCCAAATATCTTTCGGAATTGTTTAATATGCAACAACAATTGGTGAAAGGCTGTTTGAGAGCACCATGTGATCAGTGCCTTAGTTGGCGTGTTCTTTATGACAAG
The DNA here is from genome assembly GCA_030142905.1 of Heliopora coerulea. Classification (NCBI taxonomy): domain Eukaryota; kingdom Metazoa; phylum Cnidaria; class Anthozoa; order Scleralcyonacea; family Helioporidae; genus Heliopora; species Heliopora coerulea. Next base: position 1,303,422 of record JASJOG010000033.1, read on the forward strand.
ACAAACTCCTGGGTAAGTTCTAAATCAGGGGTACGGGAGTATTTTCCGCTACAAATTTTAGAATATTTTAACCTTCAAAACTCCAGTTTGAAAATGTAATTAATGAACGGTTATCTGAACGTTAAAAATAGGGTTACTGTTTATTGTCCATTGTAAATGGGGTTCTGTTCATTCTTCATTCATTATTGTTTATTGTTACTCGTGATTATATAATCAGTGGGTATCAAAAGTGAGTGTGGCGAGTAAGTATGTGTGTGTTTGCGTTGACCACAATCAAGTGAAAAAGGTGGAAGGAAGTGTAATATATTCAAAATACCAAGCTACATATCCTTGTTGTCGTGAAAGGGTGGCTTTGGTCTCTGTTTCCCACAGCAGCGATATACTCCAGATATTGCTGGAAGACAGGGATTTGGTCTAAAAGTTCAGCTTCTTTGGACACAATTTTTCGCAATATTTACTAATTATTGATCGAGCGTGAGGTCTATACTAGTGAAACATTGGACCGATGTTTTTAAGTACGGACCGAGACGACCGCAGTGAGTTGAGGTACGTGCAAAAAACAGAGCTAGGTCCGATATTTCCCAAGTGCAGATCGAGAAAGCGAGGTCAATAAGTAGTTTATTATGTGGGTTTACTGAAATTCATAGGTGCAAAGCTACAGAACGTCAAACTGTAAACACTTGCAATTCTGTCGTCATTTCATACAGAATTTCTACAGCAACTTCACTCTGCACGGTGACTTTTCCTTTTCTGATAATTCGTAATACGTAATTCGTGACAAGTTTGTCCAGAATTCTATTTTTATTCGACATAAGCAAGAAGTTTTTAAATTTCATCCCCTGAGCGGGCAGTCAAATTACAGGATTTCCGTATTCGGCCAGCTCGCCGCCACAGCCATATTATAATTATCTGATTGGTTTCTGAATTTTTATCTAGCTCAATTATTACTTATGTCTAGGTTTATGTCTTGCACGGAGCAATCCAAATGAAAAAACGGTTTGGTTTGTCAAACGTTTAGGTTTGGGCAATTCCAAGATTGGATGGACTGGTTGATATTCGAAAAATTCGTAGCGGCAGCTGAGTACTACATTAACCTGGCCTATTTTTGTTTCAAGATATTATTCGATTCACTGTTGGCGCTGTAGGTACTTATCATCACTTTTTGTTTTCTTTTTCTTTTTTCTTGCACCTTTCTGGTTTCAAAAAGGTGACTAAAGAATATGAACTGGTAAAGCATTTTCGACAAATGGGTGGGGTTTTTTGGGGGGAATTGGGAGAAGATTTTTTGGGGGGTTCTTGTTTTGTCGTTTTTTCCGAAAACTTGAAACTTGAGCTAGGTTCTTACCGCAGGATTCATATTGGCAAAAATCGAGGAACTTATCACTTAGCGCTGCACTAATATAACCATCATCACTATCTTCGTGATTTCTTTAGCCTAAGCAATTTTCAATTTAACAACCAGCGACCCACCGCAAATGATGGCAAGATAACGATTTCAACCCCCCTGGCTCTTTTGGTTCGAGTCACCTCGATTCACGCACCTTTTGAGTTTCCCTTTGCTCTCTATTGCTAATGGCTGGCTCAAGCCGGTAGCTGAGCTCACTTCAATTATTTCCCGTCGTTTATTTTGTTGGCTACTTCACGTGTAATTGAGACCTGAATAGCTAACATGACAGAAGCACGTGGCTACCATAACACAAAAATTACCTTAATATATTATTAATCCAGAGTAAAAAAAACGTACCTTTGTAATGCCTTTTTACACAGGATGTACTGTTTTATCGATTGAAAACGCATTAATATACAAGAAAACTAAGAGACTTTTTGTACCACAAATCGCAGAAAATGGCCATTGGCTACAAGTGCCAGAAACCTCCTAACACTTGACCCCTCTTCCTTGGAATTATCGGGGAACAAACTAAACCCATAACTTTTAGAATAAAAATGAGGTACTGGTTAAGTTCAGTTTTAAATGGTGTCACACTGTTTTCTTCAGGCGTGAAACCAATAAACCATAGCAAGTGGGTGGACTGTTAAATGCTGGCCATTGCTAAAAGATAATGTCAACTGCCAACACCGAAACGATATGACACGGCAGCATTATAACAATGCATGAAATTCAAGTACTGCTCAACCATACCTTGCAAGGTATGACTTAATAAAGTTGAAGAATTTGTCTCACAAACATGCGCTAGTTTTTCTCAACGGGCAAAGTTCTCGTGTTTTAAATTAAAATGTAAATGGTTTAAATGTGTAAGTGAACACTAGGCCACATTTCCCATTGTTTTGTTATTTTCAAGTCTCTTATTGCGTTTGTTTGCCAGAAATACGAAACTCCAATCAAGCCGTCATACACATGTCATCGCGAGTGCTCGCTCAGTAGTACTTTAATTTGCTTAATTTAGATAGCAATGTCCAGTCGTGACCTGTGATAGTTTGAGTTAGCTTACTTGAGACCAGTTAAACTTTCCTCAGTTAATCTCACTCTTTTAAACATACACAAGATATACTTTGCCGGATGTTCATTCTTTTGTCCTTGAAATTGACACAAATAGGGGTCAAGAACTATCTTTTCATCAAGATCTAGATTTCTCACCTCGTCACCACGTTGAAATCTACAACCCTTTTTTTAACAACTTGAACAAATATGGGAGTATATGGACTGAGAAAATCTCAACCTGGTCAGTCGGGTTGAAATGTCCGCGCGGGCTACGACTTCCATCTTCAGAAATTATCGCGTAATTACAAAACGAAAATTTCAGCCTCGTCTGAGTTTTTGAAATCGCTGCCAACATAGCCGGACTAAAATTCTTTAATCTAACCCTTGGTTACGTTCAGACGTAACTTTGCCAAGTAATTGTTTGCTTTAATATAAGGCTTTCTCCCTTTGACCCAGCGTGTATAATACACTATTCCCCAAACAACGCATTCCCTTGAACAGGGTGTGGAACAGGCACATTGCCAATGATAACAAGAATCCAGGACGGCGGGTGGGAGGAACCAAGTGAATGGTCGAATTGTTATGATTCGGAGGACAGGCAAATGTTTATGGTATATTTCGATGACACATGAGAATATATTGATCTAGTATGAACTTGGGACTAATAGCAAAGATTAAAGCTTCAGTTTGCAACGACAATGTACTCGTAGGAACAGGAGATAAACGACTGGGCTATGAAGTTTAACGTATTTACGATATTTTTATTCAATATAGCAAGCCAAACATAGCAAACTATTTGTTAAGCCTCTGTGATGCGATATCAAGGGAAAGACACTAAGTCATTTGTTTCTTTGCCTCAATTCAATAAATGTTGGCGATATAAAGTCTACAAACGTAAAACTTGGCTTACCCTGCGCGTTCATATCCAGGAGAAGAACTAATGAGAAAAGCAGCTGGAACAGCACCACTAACTTGACCATTTTCACAACTGAGCAATCGCTATATATGGGTTGAACAATGCAAAAAGAACAATTCGTCGTAAACAACGCCTGGAAATTGAGGAAGCCACAAGGCAGAGTCAGTAGCAAGGAATCCGCTTAACACCTGACGCTGATCCAAATGACTAGCAGGAAATCCCCAATTACAACTAACGCAACACTGCAGCTTTGTTATCAGTCATGAAATGTGATACCATACATTCTTTGAGGTGCATTCTAGATTTTGCTGGCCAATGGTGATTAGATCCAATTTTACTGTGAGTCATAACAAAAGTAGCGATAAGCGATTATGTAGCAGCGGTACGCCAATTAAGATTCTAAACAAAAATCATTTTCAACATATATCGAGCACGATGATAGTAATTTAAAGATGTTAACCAGACCTTGGAATTTGTAATTGATGTAGCAAAGCTGGTAAAACCTTAATCTACAAAGTTTGAGTTTTAAACTCAGTGAGCTAAGATCTTCCTTGCCAATCCCTGGTGTTAAACTTTATGGGAGAAATGTGAGAAACTAGTTCTGCTCATTCATCTACCTCAGTACCTCAGTAACCTCACTGGCATCTGTAAACGTTTCTTGAGGGTTCAGATTGCCAGCCTTGATAGGTGGCGACTTTAATCAACACTAAACTTGGCCGAGTTAATTGCGGAGAGGTCAAACGGTTAGATTTCAATTGGCTTTGTTCGTTCTCAAAACCTGTTTCTGAGGCTCTCCAGTTATACTTTTGTGGGGAGTCCATACAGGAGCGTAAGAGCCAAGGACTACAGTATCCCGACAAAAATGTACAATGGAGCTCTACATGTTAAGACCGGGAAGTTTAACATAAAAAGTAACCGGAGTTTAGTGAGGAACAGGAAATAAATAGGGATCAAGAAAATTCTATTACCATGGTTATGATGCAAAATCTACTGGGACGAAATTTCAAGGAACTTATTCATTTTTCGAATCTTCCAGAGAAAAATAATTCAAATTGAAATAAAGGAACCAAATAACATTTTCGGCAAAAGGAAAATAACACAAATTTTTAGAAACCAAGGTCAATTCATCTTTGGCCGGCTTCTTTTGACATGTCGCTGTCCTCGCCCTGGTTCGATTAAACCGCAAGAATGAGTCGTACTGTTAAGCCGATCGCACACCGCCATAATGACAGTGACCTTACTCCCACTCGCGGGTAGGCATCTCACAAGCTTACTGCTCAGTCTTCCACGATTATCGAAGATGGCATCTTCGATAATCGTGGAAAGTTGAGCAGTAAGCTTGTATTAACGTTTAGGAATCTTGACGATTTTCCCAGTTCAAAAAGCCGCATCTACTTCATGTCCGACAGCAGTCTGACACCGTTCAGTGCAGCGATAAGGGGGAAGGCAGCCCCCCGTGATGTTAAGAACAACTTTCTCGCTTGTTGAAAATCTGTTGAGGAAATGTTGGGGTGTAATTAAGGTTTTATTGCTCCAAATTTCGAATACATTTGCATACTAGAGAACATAACATTTAAAATTTTGTACGGACACAGGAAATCATAGCCTGTGTTCTACAATTCGTCGCCCAGAAAGTCACACCCTAGAACATGTAGTGCCACTGAATAACGATCATCCAAATTCTAGGAGAAACAGTCAAGGGGACCGGAAGGTAAGGTATCTCAGTGGTTTTACATTATCCCCTCGCCTACCGAGCGAAGCGCAGTGCGAGGGTACTAATCTCGACGTGCGTGGAGTCCCTTTACAGGGAGAAAAATTTTCGCTTTGTGTATGTATCTTTCTATATATATATATATATATATATATATATATATATATATATATATCCATGGATTCCGGTCACTCAAAAATGCCGTGTGCAAGCTCGGGGACTGGTATGTTGTTGAACAAACCGTACTTAGGTACCGTATTGAAGCAAATCGATCTGGTCTCGTTCTTTTTCCCCTTGTATGGATCTCTCGCAAGTTGTTTACATTATTTGAACACTGAAGCCAGTAAATGATTTAAGACCGGCAAAGGAAATGGCTTTCTTGGTGCCTGCGGCTGGTTTCGCCACCTCAGTAACTCGACAATTTATGACTTGAAAGAGCAGTTCTCAAAGTTAGCTCCTTAGAATATGCATTTGCCAACTGTTCACTTTTTGCAGCAACGCTTTGTCTTGGTTCTTTCTGATTTATATAAACAAAAGACATAAGGGAACTCGCTTGCTGTCAGGACATTTGCTAAGCGACTAAATGTATTAAAACGACATTCTTCGCTGAAGTTGAATAAATGTCGATTAGTATAAATCTTGGGACTTTTCACGTTCTGGTAACCACTTACCTGAGCTGCACAATCACAGGTACGTCTGAATCGAGTAGCTTTGAAGTACAAGTTCTGCGAACGGAATTGTTTTGAGCAGCTTTCAAAAGTAGCTTCCCGACTTCATTTTTCCCTAAGGAAGACTTCTTGTACGAAATATTACCGCTTAGATTTTGCTGGTGTTTATTGGTAAAGTAGAATGAAGATTCTGGTTCATTCATCTCTGTAGGACGATTATTTTTGAACATTTTGTAGTATTTAACCGGATAGCGTTCATGGTCAATTGTTTGAGAAGTGGGATAGAACACTCGTCATCCAGAAGAGTTGTCCAGGCCATGACAGTCTTTGGATGCTTTCTCCGCTTTCCACACAAAGATTTCATTGCCTCAATCAGGATTTTTTTCGCTATGAAATGTCACTCCATTGAAGACGTTAGGATGTATTTTTTGGCTCGAAACAAAAATACAAGGTAAACAGCCACCAGGTAACTCGCTGCAAAGCTACTTGTTTTTGGTCACCAAATTATCCATCGGCAAAACAGTTGTCCGCTTGAGTCTTTCTCACTTCAAGAGTGATTTGTGCATGATGACCTTTACCGTATTCGATCGGTAATGCTTTCATCAGGATTTTAAAACCTCTCAAGAAAGTTTAAAGTCGTCTGTGTGTAAATTTACCGTTGAACCCTTTGTGTTGAGGTGCCACTGAATGCTTAGTTGAAAATACGCAAGAGTTGCAGGTTTATACGCCATTTTTCTTTTTTATTGATGTTTTACCTTAGAAAAAGTACGTCTTTTACTTCCCTCTTCTCGTTCTTCTTTCGACAAAACTTGCACAAGGTTTTGCTTGTCGTATTTTGTTTTATGTTTTGTATTTTCCGATTTTTGGTCAGCGATAAAACTGCAGAATTCGTTCATGTTTTCTTTGTTTACTTCGTCGATTCCGTAATTCGTTTCATCTTCGTCACCAAAGTCTTGTACTTCCGGATGAATACTTAGCATAAACCCTTATCATAGCAGATCTTAAAGACATTTGTAACCAACTTTGAGGTAACGTATGATTTATCAATTTTTAAAGTCAAAAAAAATGTCAGAAAAATATTCAATCATGAGCTGTCCGTAATGCCGGTATCCGTTTGATAACCTATGAAAATGTTCCATTTTTAAGACGGAAAATCTGGTCATCTAATAAAACAATCTTTCTTTAAGGCAAATTGAGTGAGAAGTCTAACTGGAAAATGACACGAATTACCATAAACCCGCAAATAATTCAGGGTATTGATCCTATCATTCATTGTTTAATAATTTAATTGTAAGGATGAACATCTTACAATGTCCTCCTCCAGTCATAGTCAGGAGGATTTGTCTTTTTGAGAATTTTGAAAAATTATCATTGTTACTTGGATTCTCGAAAGATATATTGGAAGGGTGGGCGAGGGGTTGTTGCGTGCACGTATTTCTAGTATAGTGTGATGTCCGCTACCTCACCCCCATTAAAAATTCCCAATGGCGCTACCAGACCATCAAGTAGTCTTCACCGGTGTTGACCACGGAAAGAAAAACGAAAAGTATAAAAAAAACTATGCCGAAATATAGCCGGAATGGACTTTACCTAGAAACCTTTGGATTTTCTGCTCTCTATATCTAAAATTTCTCACATTTTGGCTTTTTAAGTTGACGTCGGTGTAACACTGCCGACGCCTAATTTTTATTATCGTTTGGACAATCACGACTGACTGGTAATTTTTAGCTTTGCAACCAACCATGGGAAAATATTTTTTTATGTGATCTGACTGTCCTCTAAAAATTGCGTCATATGATTATCGCCCTTCACGATGGTAAAAAATCTCAATCACGGCCGTCAAGTTGGGTTACTTTTCCTTCATTTTTGGCTTACGTTTGCTCCTCAAAGGCACTCTACACCTTTCAAATATTCTTCTGGCGTTAAAATTGAACAGGCTGCTTTGTTGCTGCCACGAGCCTATTTAGATAATCGATCAACGTTCGTCAAGCCCTAACCTCAATAAAACGATATCTGAACCTCAGACAAGCTCGTCCTCTGAGTCTCGGTAGCTAAATGGTTAGAACGTCTCACCGGTTATCAGGTTGCGGAGATCCCTGTTTGGGGCTCAGAAATTGCTTTTCTGAGGTTAGGGCTTGACGAACGTTCATCGATCATCTAAGATATCCTCAAGCTCCCATATGTACACTATATATCGACGAGCTTATTTAGTTGCTACAAGGTCATTTCTATCAGCCGTCGAGCCGGTTTACATTCTGGAGTCGCCCTTAAGGACCCTTTGATTCTTCAATCGCCCAGTGTGTAGAGGGCTCAGGATACATTCAGTCGATTTCAATCAATCGATCGATCGATCATTTAGTTGTACACGTAACACTTAGGAGTACAAGACTCCTTCAACATGCACGCTTAATTCATCAAATTACTTAGTGTCCTAACTAAAAATAAATTAAATAAATACATAAGAGTGTATATAATTCTAACAATTACAACGGCATTAGTGAAAATATACATGGCTAAACAGACGATTTCAATAGAATAATATTTACGTCAAGCATATTGTTCAATATTATTTACGTCAAGCAAAGTGTTATATTCAACTGTAGCTTATTATACAGAAATATCACGCAACTTTTGACCCACTCACCACGGAGGGCTTTGTATAATTACCTGTGTAGTTATTCTAAAGTTTTACTAACCAGTTTTGGAAATAACATATCAAACATCTGAGGAGTGCGTTTGATATGTGCAAAATAACCATAACAAGGATCAAAGGACAAGACAAAAGAAGTTGACCCCAGAGAGAGTTAATTTGCAACTTAAGCCATCGATATCGGCTAAGTCAAACAACTTATTTCCGGCTACCAAGCGGCCTCTTGAAAGTTGTGTTTTCTTCGTTCAAACACTGCTGTAACAGCCGGAAGACGACCATGACGACCCATTTGGTAAGACAAGACTTGTCTGAAAGGCTTTGCGAAAATCATAAACCACTTAGAATGCTTCTCGCAAGTTCTAAGAAAAACTACGGCGGTGGATTAAGAGGAGCTGTTAAGTGCCATTTCAAGTGTGGGAATCAAACTTGAAAAACTGCTAGACTATAAAAAGTGATCAGAAGACTATTACCTCCTTTGAACCTCTAGCTTGATGAGATTTCGCTCGTACTCTCGTTTAAGTACTCAAAATTTGATTGCAAGAGTATACGTAGTGTCAAGGTTTCAAAGGCATTTTCAATGTTTATAAAAGGAAATCAACTCATAAATGAATTTAATATTTCTGCATTTTCATGCTATGTATATACACCCTTTGTATACCAAAAGCAGATGAAATGATGGAAAACCTCTTGAAAGCGGACACCTTCAAACAAGGAACAGGAAGCTTCCAGTGTATTTTTGGATAATGTTGGACAATAATGAGCTCCAGGGTCCTTTTCCTTTCCTTTTATCTCTTCATCCTCTAATTTCCCTGAACAGTATTTTATTTTGTTCAGAGTTCTTGCCTACACCTGTTAACTCCCCAAGAGGAAGCCTACTTGTAACCCTCGAATTATCTGCAAGAAATGGTTTACGTTGGTCCAAATATCCCTTTTCCAACGTCGCACTCACGTTCGCGGTAATCCACGAAGAAAAATTATCCGTACATATGGCGAATGAAAATTTTCACGACTACACGACAGTAAACGAGGGAATTCACATTTCAGTTTGACGAAAGAGGATTAACGTTAAATTTTTGCCCTGCGAGTGAAATTTTTGTTATACTTCCTGCCTTTGGTTCTTCATGATTCTTCAGTCTGGCATAAGAATGTACGTACACTAATTCCAGCGGTAATTTACCCGCAAATTTAATGAGTTGTGATCTGAGCCTGCTGAAGTTTGTTCCCATCGACCATACCTATTCCACATCGTCATGAGAGTCAATACGATGACATTAGACTCCAACAATAAATCAGTTTTCTTGCGAGTGTCTAGTGGCTCCAGTCTGGCATTTTTCGAGTCATAACGCTCGAAAGGTCTTAATGGCGTAAAATGTTGACTTACCTATACGGTTAAAATAATATATTGGTTTGTTTGAAAGAGCCCTTAGAATTTCGAAGAATGGCGTTGGAAGTCCTTCGATATCGTTTTCATTATTGAGTTATTTAGTTTTTGATATTGCGCAAATCAGGTGTATGATTATGTCATATCAGTCATATTTGTGACACATCTGACGTCCGGTATTTCTAAAAAATTATCCACTAAAACATTGAGAAACGCTGCACACAGATAGACTACCAAATCACAAAATAGAGCATGAGTTGCATTTTTGACATCGCAACAAACCAGTTCCCAAACTTATTAGTTCCCAAAGCTCAATTCTTTGTTTTCTTTCAAAAGCAGGCAACGTTTTCAATTGCAGACTTGATTTTCAAACTGGTAAGGTTATCGTGAATGTTTTTAACTACCTGACAGGCTGAAAATTCCCAGCATCTATAAGAACACAAATTATTTTATTCGAGAAATCGAGAGGTATGGAAACCAATCGGTTGCTATATTGCTAGCGTTTGGGGTCTCTGAATGTTCTTGATATCTTTGCTGATGAAGTTAGAACTCGGGGAGCGATTACTCCCGCGAGAAAATGATGCAAGCGTTTGAAATGAGGAATAAATGTAGATGGGACAAATACGTCTGGTTAATTGGAATGATTTACAAAGTTCGAAAAAACATAATATAATTATCATCCAGTAGGTCAGTTCTGTGTTAATTCACTATGTTATGAAACCTGGTTACGTTCGTGGAACTGTGATTGTTACCACGTGCACAATCTCGCGAATGCATTTTTGCGTTCACAAGGGGACCTAACGATTTCATTTTATTTCCGATTTTCAATGTGATAATTAAAGTAATGTAAGTGGAATTTTGTGCAAACTTCTTGTCTAGAATAGCTAACATCTTTGTTTCCACTCTAGTAACCGAAATGTTTGTTTTCAAGACACCATAACTCTCTGGTTCACTTCTTTAATCAACTAAATGGTTCTTGAAGGATAGTTCCGCAGGCCTTTTTGATACGAGTTGTTTTTGTTTCATCGCTGCTATCAGATATGGGTGTCGTTGTGGCAGAAGCATTGTTGGACAAAATATTGGAACCTTTCTTGCACAAGTGCTCTTGATTGTGGTGGCTCGCAAGATTTTTCGTGGTCTTTACATCAGCTCTTTGCTTCTCAATGGTCTTACTTATTCCATTCAGACTTAACCAATCGGTTTTTTTACTTACCTAAAAGAAAAGAACAATGTTTAGAGCTGGATATGAGGAATATTTATGGTTTGAAGTATAATTGAGGAATTCGGTGATATACCATTTATTTTCGGCAATATATTTATTATTTTCGACAAACTATTTTCGACATGATACAAGATAAAATGGTAATTAAGTGCTGTTACTGAGCACGTCCATAGATCAATAATTTAGCTCTTGTTATTTTTCAATATTTCACCCAACAATCTAATCATTACTCGTTGCCGAAAGTGTTATCGGGATTTTCCAGACGTGATTAAATAAAAAAGAACATAAAAAAAAAAGAAACTAGACAAATCAAAACCCACTCAGAGATAAAGATATCATCGAAGGAAAAATGGTTGATTGCGTCGAACAAGCGCTTGGGAGACAACATAAACAAGCATAAAATTTTATGCAAAGAGACGGTTGAAAAAACAAAGCTCTTTAAGAGACTTATCATGGTATCTTATGAGATCAGTTGTTTATGTATATTCGTTAATTTCAGAGTTTGGTTATACGAAGTCCGATTTGATTATCACGCGTATATGTCATGTTGGATGAATAGCACTATTCATAATCTGAACAAACGAATTTAAGTTTTAAACATCGAGGAAAGCAGTAAGGTGAGGATAACTCGTAATTCGAGAGATCAAATTCGAGCACAGTTGTTCGGAACATGGATGTCAATTTCTATTCGTTAGGGCTTGCCCGTTGGATAACCAGCCTCTAAACTCTAATGCTACATTATTATACAGCAGCATTAATTTTCATGGAGATGGTACGATACTATACTTTATACCCCAGCAGAACATTGAAAAAAAATATCACGGTATTAAGTGTAGCGTGCGTCAAATTTACTATAGGATACATATTCTACTATATTTTTTTGTTTTTGTTTTTCTTAAAATCAGATAAATAACAGAAAAATTGTGAGGAAAAAAAATTCTTTATGTTGTTCTTCGAACAAGATCTGCGTGAAAATTCCGTCGATATTCGAATCGTTTTCAGCGTGTTTTTTTTTTTTGTTGGGTTTTTTTTTGGGGGGGGGCGGGGGGGTTTGATAACTCATGCAGTTTAGGTTTTTATTTTTAAGTTTTCTCGAATAATTTTTGTCAGGCTGCCGCTATCAATAGGGAGGACGAATTTAGTTTATAATGAGTTATGAACTTATTACAATAAAAAGACGCCAAATTTTCAAGATACCTAGTCTGAAAGGTGAAGGAAATGATGTAACAAAAAATCGCACTTCAAGAAAATAAGACATTACTTTGATCATGTACAGATGAATATCAAACACAAACATCAGTTGCATTAGATAGCCATCTAACGTTGAATTATTTATCAAATGGCAAAAATGGAAATAGGTGCACGATTACAGTTGTGCGCAAATATTGCACCTTTCAATAAGCGTCGTCAAGAATGTGATCAAGAATTATGTTCGAGTTGGCTGGATTGCTGGAAGTTATGATTGATGAACGTTGATGGAATTTTGGATTTAGACTCAAAATTTAGTGGTAAAAACCTTTTTGTTTCACATAGCCAATCTTACTCACTCTTAACCCTTCTAATGCTTGACTTTTTTTCTTCGTTCTTCCTTCGTTTTAGTTATGTTCCCTCGTTTGTCCTTTTGTTTCAAATAAAATAATTAAAGTATCAACTCGTGTACAGATGATCCAGTCTTAAAATTATCCCGAAAGTAAAGACATTCCGATCCTAGCGACCTTCAAAAGTAACGAAAAATGTAGTAGTAGCGGTGGTTACAGTGGCAGCTATAGCTAACCAATTGCAGTAATAGAAATTGCTGTAATAGTAACAGTACCAGCAGTAGCATTACTAACAAAGTACCAATAACAAAAACAGCAGCTGTACCACTACTAACAACATTAGTAGTCCCTGTTATGAAATTCACCCGTCTTTCCTGGTTTTGCAGACCTGCATTTCTTATTTTATCTTGTTCTTACTCTTATTCTTATTCTCCAGCCAATTTATAGCCGAGCTCATGCCTTTAAAGTGCGCTTAACATCATGTCAGGGGACTCTGAACGTTTTATTTTGCTTTTAATAAAGGTTGCGTTCCAGGTATGACGTCGCAAATGCCGGGTATCATGTCACATGAAATTTCTATAAAGCGGACACCTTTCAAAGACGGACGCTTACAGCTGGTTCCGAGGGTGTCCGCTTTAGAGAGAGTTGACTGTATTGCTGTTTTTCTGCATTAAGTAAAAAGCTTAGATATTGAATTGCATGAAGATCTAGGGTTTCTCCTATTCAGGATAAATGAATAATAAGCAAACTGGTTTGTAATGTCCCGACATAGACCTATGAACTGAATAATAATTCAGAAGAAGAAAAAAGCTCAATCTGTCACGTTCCCGCTCCTATCGGTCCACTACTCCCACCCTTAGTGCTTTGTCAGTAATTTTCCTGCTTAGAGGTAACGTAAAATTTTCAAGATATTTCTATGACTACGTTTTAAGATGGGTTTTTCGTTCCATAAATTAAACTTATATTTAAAAACTGACGACTACCTGTCAACGGATGAACATGTCAAATTTTACATTCATTTGACATGGATGGCATCATCGCGCAGAGAATGCTGCTAAAAGGTCAAATGAAGACAACCATTCATACCCTTGATTCTAGAAATAAGAAACTAGATCGAGAATTCCTAAATGCTTAAGGTTTATCGTTTTCAAGCAACTAGAATCTTCTGCAGTTCAGAGTTCTCTGAGCATTAAGGCTCGTAGTGTATTTTAAGTAAAGGTTGAAACGATTTGTCCTCGACTGAAATTTGAAAAACCCTTAAATGTTTCAAAATGAATGACATTTTCTTATAACTAAAAACAGCAGACAAAACAAAAGAAAAACAAAACAAAATGGAACGGAATCGAATTTGAAACTAACAACTTGGTTTTCATACGAGTATGCTTAAAGGGATAAAACGATAAGAAAGTAGATTTTTTTCCGAAACCAATTCCTCTTCAAGGTGAAAATTATGGGACTCTTTTGCGGTCATGAATTACTTATGAAGATGAAAATATAAATAAAAAGCAATCAGCGAAAATGACTTCGACAAAAGCGTCTGTTATCTACATCAGAAAAATATTACGTCTTTTACACCTTTATACACCTTTTTGAATATTTCAAATACTCTTCTACTTACACCTAACACAAATTTACGCACATTGCATGTTGCAAGCTACAGTCGTTTCCAAAATTATTTGTCACGCCAGTAAAATTTTCACTTTCGCCAAAAAGGTTTCGGTAAATTATCCATACTCCCCTCCCCCTCCCAATATTGTTTAAAACGATCCATAGATACATCTGCAGCAAGGTGCAATTCATAAATCTCCTCCTGCTGAAATAACAATATTGAAACGGGAGAAGGGGGTAGAACAGTGGGATTTTGAATCGTCGTGCCAACATTTTTGAGAATGATTGTACGCGCCTATGAAATCGGCTCCTTTGACATAAAAAAATATTTGTATTCATTAAATAATGTTCTTATGAAGTGCATATGGGCCGTTCAGGTTATCTTTTGGAACTCCTGCAACTAATAACTACCAAGCCAAGTATATTCAGCATGGTAATATAGATAATATGCTAACAATTCTAGTGCGGCAGTTTTCAAACAAAGCAAAAAAAAGGCAATGTCCAAGAACAGGTCTTTTATTAAACGTTTCATCATTTACCAAATAGGAAATCAGGGAATTAAAATTACACATGAACTCTTTAGACAGTTTTCCTTACAGTCAGGAAAGAAAAACACACTATATTTCCTATCATGATGACAAAATTATCATACAGCGAGATGATGATACTTAAAAATCGATCAGTTGGAGAGGCACATTTATTTTCACTCGAACTTCAACCTCTGCAATATTATATATGCAACCTCTGCATGATACTTCAAAAATCGATCAGTTGTGGAGGAATATTTATTTTCACTCAAACTTCAACCTGTGCAATATTCACAAGTTTCATTTTGTGAAGTTGATATCAGATGATCAAGACTTGCTCTCAAACATTGATTCCAGCAGGTGGCAGGTTTTGAATTTTGCCGGTGAAGTGTTTGGCTGCTTTTATCTTTTAATTAGTAGCATAATGGGTTACTATGGGGCGACGAGTGTCAATTTATTATTCAGCATCAATGGTCTCAAATTTTACCTGATTTATTTGGTTTTATCCAACAACCAAATTCATTGCCGTAGTTCAGTTTGGTTATTTCAAATAACCAATTCACATGATTTGGTTCTATCAAATAACCAAAATAGTTTCTTCACACTCGGCGAGCATTATTTCAAATAACCAAAATAATTTCTTCACACTAGGTGAGCATTATATCAAATAATCAAAATAATTTTTTCACACTCAGCGAGCATTATTTCAAATAACCAAAATAATTTTTTCACACTCAGCGAGCATTATTTCAAATAACCAAAATAATTTTTTCACACTTGGCGAGCTGGGCCTGCCAGTATGACGTGGTCAGAGGTCAACACACGTGCTTCCTTACTTCGTTCACTTGCCTTTGGCGCGCTATCCAAACCCTCTTTTATGGAAGATGGTAACGCGATCGCAACAAGATTTAACGACGTCCTTAACCGGAGCTGTGAGGAGGGGGATTAATGAAGCTTTGATCCCCGCAAAAAGATGCCACAGTACAGGTAGAGTGACAGTTATGGAAACCATATAATCATTTTGCGTCGTGGAGTCTTGACATTAACTTAAATTCAACTATTCGACCATTGTTGAATTTTGAATAATTACTTCGTTTTCCGAATACTTTATCATATCCTAGTTCTTACAGATACAAGGACAATCGTGGCTAGTGAATGTGGATCCTATTCACGATGTTCGTCTGCCACAACTTGTAGTAACGGCGACAAATCGCGGACCTATGACACCACTGGCAACTGTATTATTTGGTCGACTTGCTTCGGCTAACAGGTCGTTGTTGCGGCGGACGGACATCGTGAATGGGACCTACATTCACTAGCCGCAACCGTACTTGTGTATGTGAGAACCAGGATATCATGATAAAATTAAAGTACTCGGATCAACGGAGTAATCATTTAAAATTCTACAATGGTTAAATAGTTGAATGGTTGAATTAATGTCAAGACTCCAGGACGCAAAATGATTATATGATTTACATAACTATCACTCTATCTGTACTGTGACATCTTTTGCGGGCATCAAAACTTCATTAATCCCCCTCCTCACAGCTCCGGTTAAGGACGTCGTTAAATCTTGTTACGATCGCGTTGCCATCTTCCAAAAAAGAGGATTTGGATAGCACGTCATACTAGCAGGCCCAGCTCGTCATTGGTGAAAAAATTATTTTGGTCATTTGAAATAATGCTCACTGAGTGTGAAAAAGTTATTTTGGTTGAAATAATGCTCACCGAGTGTGAAGAAACTATTTTGGTTATTTGATATAACCAAATCGGGTGAATTGATTATATGATATAACCAAACTGGACCAAGATGAATTTTGATTATTTGATACAAATAAATCGGCTAAAATTTGACACTATTGATGTTAAATAATAAATTCACATTCGGCGCCATATAGGTTACTGCACTGCTTGAAAATTCATTTTAAAAATTGCTTTCAATTGGCTTTTTCGATTTAAAAACCAGGCTTTCATTTGCGCCAATTAATAGAGTCAGCGAAATATACTATTAAGGGCCATAAAATACGTGGCGCCGTACGTACCCTGTGATTGGTCAATTAAAGCGTTTGCATAAGCTCCGCATGCTCATGACGTCATAATTATTCTTTGTAAAGATGGTACGATATGATTGGTTCAAAGCCTTCTAAGAGGAATTTAACATCAAAAATAAAGTTGATTACTAAATGTCTAGTTCCTTGTTTATTTTATAAAAGAAACGGAAACTGTTTGTGTCAGTATGGCCTGATATAAACACTTGAAGAGTTCGGGAAAACTGTTCACCGAACTCTGTTATTTAATTGGGGTGGCTAACCGCCAATGAAAAGGTGAAGTAAAAAATGACGGAATTGCATACCTATTGGACATCGGTTTCAGTCTCCTGAGTGGTTATCTTGGACGTGAGTCTTAGCCCTTCGCAGTCACAAAAAGCCAAATCATGTTTCTTACAGCTTGGTCCTCGTAATTTAGTCGAAAAGGGTGACAAATTTCTATTATGCTAAAGGATATGGTCAAGAACAGGTATTTCACAATGAGATGGATAAAGTGTGCCTACCAGTGAAAGTAGACCGTCGAAAATACAATTTTACGAGGTAAAAATGTTATATTTCTTAGTTTTGAATGGAAGTTTTCAAATCAAATATTTTTGCTAATTTTTTCTTAGTTGCAGTATTGGTTTTCTTCAAACAACCAGCGTTTCTCCTTTTCTGCAATCTTTGAAATTGTGTCAGCAAAAAAGACATCAAAATACCTGGTAGAAGACTGAAACTGACATCCCAGATGACCGCGTATAAGACTGAAACTGACTTCAAACGACCACGTGAGACTGACGTCCAAACACCTCCACATCCCCTATTTTTTGAATGGCATCATTATATAGTCCAGTGATCGGCTTGAGTTAGTTTTCCTGTTACAATACCGTTCTATGGAACTGTCAAGCTGCTGAGTAACCTTTCGACTGTCAGTCTCGGACTCACGCATTAGCTTTTGAGCGCCGAAACTTTTCCCCGTTTTGCATCAGGCTAATGCAAACACCAAACAGCCTCTAGTTTTTAAAACTTCTTAAAAATTTTCCTTAATGGCCAACAGAAGGCTTTGGCTTGAAGTTCTGTTTGAAGATGAAATTTGTTTTCTCACTCAGTAGAAAAACTATCCGTTCACGTCAAATAAATAGAAAACGTTTTCGAGTTCAGCAAATAGTGCTAGAGCTAGATAAACGTGAGACGGGTTGATGAAACTACGCAGAAATGGTGGATGGAACAAGAAACCTAAAGAGTGTTTCAACAGCTATTTCAAATCATTTCCAAACCCAAACAATTATTTTCACAAGCTACACATGATTAAGTTATAAACTATTTGTATTATTTTTAACGACGCAAAATAAGTAAGCATCCAAAAGTCTAAGTCATTGTCAGTAGCCCTGATGACTGCGTCTTGGTATTCTATGTTGTGATGTGACGTTAAGGCGATCATGGTGGACGATAAATTCAAAGTTCCATAGTTTAACTGGTGACACTTCTGTTCACAAACTTTGTTCCAGTAACAAAGGAATAATGGTGATGCGGTAGGAATAAGAAAGTTCTTGCCATCGCCATCAGTCCGGCAAGCGTCCTTGAAAAACATTCAGGCCCTAGGGTTAATTCTACTTTTTTGGGGAAAAAATAACTGCACATTTGAAAACTTTAAACTTTAGAAAATGATACAAACACTTTTGTCCGATGATACATGTCTTCTAGCAAAACGTCAGCAGACGAAGATGCTTGGAATAGGAAGGCAGCAAAAAATAAGCGGAAAAACAGATCGCGGAGTTGTACGTCTGGTGTATTGTTTATTCTGTGACTGCGTGGTCGAAAATCGCAACATACTTAAAGGATATGGACGTTGCCAGCAAGTCACGTTTGTGTCTTATTTGTAATGTGTCATACTTTGATGCTTACATTACTTTGCATTGTGTCGCACTTTATTATATTGTATTGTATTGCATTGCATTGTATTGTATTGTATTGTATTGTATTGTATTCTGTTGTGTTGTGTTGTGTTGTACAGTATTGTATTGTATTTTACTGTAATGGTTTGTATCGTATTTTGTAATGCTGTATTGAATGGTTTTGAATTGCAACGCATTATGTCTGTCTTGATTTGCATTGCATTACATTGTTCTGTTCTGTTTTGTTATGTTATGTTTTGTTTACGATGCTCTCAAGTTTCTTTTCGTCGGGCATCACATTTATTGTCAATTGATTAGTTTTTGCGATTTTTCTTTTCAGTGATACGTGTTTGCTTTTAGTTTCACTGGAAAATTTTTTCACCGTCCACAGTTAAGCTTTGATATTATCATTTAATTTCGCTTAGCGCAGTATTTAAGCACGTGGATCACGTTATCTAAATAAAACAACAAATAATTTCGGTGTGTTGATCAGATGTTTACTATTTTGACGTTTACGTATTGTAATACTAACATCATTAAAATGCATCTCATGTAAAATGCAATTCATGTGAAGTCGACCAACAGTTATATTATTTGTTCGTTTGTTTGTTAGTTTGCCTATTTGTTTGGTAATTTATCTACCTGGACTGGAGTTTTCGGATTCTTGGATTCTTTTTGGAATGGAGCTGTGGAGGGATGCAAACGGAGGAGCTGCGAATTCAGGTCCTTGATGAGAGGATGCGACGGGTGAATTCACAGCCAACAACACGGACCGTGCTGGTGCACCTATATGGGATCGATGTTACAAAAGGAAGACAAATATTTGGCGAATAACTGTCGTGCTGGTGTTTCAATTCAATAATTGGGTAGTTATGAAAAATGACAATCAATAAAATCATGAGTTTGAAATTACCTTGTGGGATTATGACCCAGTTGTCCGAAGAATTCAGTGCTCTGGTACTCATTCGCCGCCGCCACCAAAAATCCTTGTTAGGAGCATGAGATTCTTCTTCCCTCCCTTTTCCATAGTGCAACTTGTCCATCATATCATGGATAATTAGGCTTGGAGTAGTCCTTGTGCCATAGTACTGTAGTACGATTGCACAATGGCCAGCACGAACTCGTGCAATATGGTATATTTAACGTCTAAAATGCTTTAAGTACAAAAGCATGTTTCTAACGCAAAAATTGCAGTATAATTTTTGCTTCGAGTAAACATTTCCTGAGACGTAAATTTCAATTTGTAAACTCGCCCATTTTAATACCTAAAATTACTTATAGTATATCTGTATATGGATCCTCAAAAACAGATCTTAATACTATTCAAACATACTTATAACCAGTGATGGTATTCCTTATATCAATATCTACCAAAGCTTAATCCAACTACTGTGTTTAGGCAGCAGAAACCTATATTTCCTAAGTGTAACATGGAGTGCTATAAAAGGTCTTCCATTAATCGACTTAGTTTTATATCTAATCTATTTACATAAATTTTTAGACCTTTTAATTTAGTATTTTTTTTTATTTATACTCCGTATAATTCGTAGACTTTTTTTGGTATCTCAAGGTTGCTACACATGTTATTTAATCATGTGAATTAATAAAGATTTAAAGACTTATTGAATTTAATAGTTCAAATGCTCTGTTTTGGCTTTCACATTTCAGAATCCAGACTGTTTTTCCTGGCCAAAGTACGGCCTAAAATATCGTGCACCGCTAGTTTACAGGCAGTCTAGATGCTAAAGTAGCTGATATGAATATTTGTTTATGTCGTTAATAAAGCTACAAAAGCTGTTTTTACTTTTTTATGGCGGGCGAAAAGAAGAGAGAAGCCACTTGACGTGACTACGTTAGAATCCCAAACTCGCCCCGCACCCCTTACTGACGGCATCGCACAATTACCTAAGATTGTTTTTAAAAATTTAGTTTTTCTAAGTAGATAAATCTAAATTTTAAAAACAATCGTAGGTTATTGCGTGAAACCGTCAGTAGGGGAGCGGGGCGAGTTTGGGATTTGCACGTGGTCGTGTGACTCCTCTCTTCGTTTCGCCTGCCATAAAAAAGTAAAAACAGCTTTTATAGCTTCACTAACGACACAAAAAAACACTTAAGCCAGCTACTTTCACATCTGGACTGCCAGTTACTGAAGTCAACCACTTTCATATCTGGCTGTCCTAGAATTAGTGATTATCACAAGTTACTAGCTTTTTGGGAACGTTTGGCAAACCAGGCTAACTTAAAAGTTTAATGAAATAGAAACGGTAACCCATTAGGCAAAATTAACTGCAAAGATGCATCTGATTCAAATGCATCCTAAATGAGCATGGACCGAATTCCACTTTGTGGAATATTAAAAGGTATTCAGATAAAGGTATTCAGCATACCTGTTTTCATATTTTTCATTTCAACAATAGTCTCCAAAATTCAAGATTTAAATTGCAAGTTACCTAGCCCCAATGGCTGATTGTTCTAGCCCATCGATAATCGCCGTCTAGTAGACTTACGCTAAGATCAAGCGCTGCAACTGAAGTGAAATCAATACTTCATTTATTGTTACGTGACGGTCGTCACGCTGTAAGAACAATCTAGAACATTTGAACTTTTCGTAGTCATTTCTTAGTCATGTTGCTAACTCACGCTGACCAATGCTGGTGTAAGAACTTTCTAGGTTACTTAAGTCATGAACACTGTCATGATTGTTACTAAATATAGTATATTAAGCTATTTTAGAAATTATGTAAATTACGTCATTGTTTACGGACAGACTATATAAGCACGATTCGCTCCGACCCTCAGTGTGTTTGTGTTTTGTGTGCTTAAGACTGTCACCTTTATTCAAGTCTCATTGGTGTAAAATAAGGAGTTAACAATTGTTGTTGGAACTCTTTACTGGTAGAATTTTCATCTTTTGTCACCGCTGGGTTCTCAAAGTCTCAAGCTTTAAAGTGTCAAGAAGACAAATAAGCTTTGAACGTTTTTTTTAGTTGTTATCTTAGTTCTTTAGTTTCTTTTCTTGTTTGTAAATAAATTTTTGATTTCTTGTTACACGTCAGTAACATTATAAACCAAATAAAATATTTATTGTCTGAGGATAACATTGACAAAAGGACCGTTAGAATCAAAACGTCTTTCTATTTGTGCCCACTTTTTATCAGATAACCATATAACTGTTTTTGCTGCATTGGATCTTCCCCCTTTCGTGTCAAATGATTACGACGTGATAGGGCAATGATGATCACCCAACTATCATGTTTTCTCGCAAAATGTTACTTCAAATCTTAACTAAACTTTCTTCCCTCCTTAAAAACAAATGTTTTGGTAAACAGTAACTCGTAAGTCTTATAACACCATAAAATCTAAAGAAATTAGGCTTATTTTCAAATACTACATGTCAATACCACGTTTTAAATTATTTTACAGCTGAGCTGAAAAATTAACGTAAAACAGAAAATATTTGAAAACGCATGTCACTTCTTGTTACGCCATTGCCTTCTCTGGAAGAACATTTATGAAAGCATGAAGTTTGCATTACAAACTAAAATAGCAACAATGGAACTTTGCTGAGGATGAACTGTAGTGTTAAATATTTATAAATGTTTTGCCCAGAGTTAAAGAACTTTGTTGAAACCAGAATTCTATTAGTTAAGATTCTGTAATTATTTTTGTTTCCCTGCGCGTGGGGTATTCGTTAACTATGGTGATCCAATCCCAAGCTATTTATCATCGACATGGATTGGAACCCTTTCTTAATCTGCATGAGAACTTCGTTCTGGAGCCCAACAGTTGGTGAAAAAGCATGGTGGCCGCCAGAATTGACTGGCTTGATTAAAAAACTCTGACAACGTTAACAATATTCCTAGTGATACATGCGGCAATCACATCCTTTTTTCTCATCAAGGTCAAGTCTTTTCTTTTCTATGCCATGATATCTTCCCAACAAATTCATGAATCTAACTTTTTAGATTGCCCTTGGTAAGCAAGCGACCAGACAACGTGCCGCCTCATTCCAAGTCTATTTATAGCATCAGTGGACACAAAGGGAATATACACATAATGTACCGAATCGTGACTTAGAAAGGACACCAAGGCAACTATCTTTCTCAGGAATTGTAAGAAAAACATGTAACTGTTGCAACCTTGACGATATATATGGTTGATTTATGAAGTATTTGGAAGATCGTGCAGATGGTGTAACACACGAGTAGACGAATATAAGCTTAAACCTGTTGTACACGAGCGACGTAAGCATAAGGACAGAAGCGATACGAAAACAAAGCATGATATCTTCTCTGGGACTTTCGAAGATACAACAACAAGAATTTTTCTTCGTTTCGTCTTCCGTTCTGCACTTGGCTTATGCTTGGATTACGATCTTATACTTATGCTTACCACCACCCTTATGTCGCAGGCTTGACTTCATTCCTTTGTTTTGCCTTTTATTTTGTCCTTATACGTATGCTTATGCTCATGTGTAAACCATACCTTATATAAAGGCTGGTTTCCACTAAGGAAAATATGTCGTTGAAAGGAACGGACAGGAAAGTTTCCATTGTCTTGTGAACTTTCGGGCGGAACTAGTGACTTTAAGACAAAGAAAACTTTCCTGTCCGTTCCTTTCCAGAGAGACATTTCCCTTAGCGGAAACCAGCCTTTACCCTCAAGGAATTGTTATACAATCATCTATATAACATCAGTACATCAATGACATGACTTGGTTGAAAAACATCAAACATAATGATAAGCCAATATGGAGATTGAATATGCGTTCAGAAATGCAACGCAGGTTTTATGCGGTGATCAGAACACATACTTTCTGTTCTTTCATTTTGTAGGTTTACGTTCAAGTCATGCACGGTCCAGAGGGGTATGCGCTCTCATTGTACAATGTAATATAACGATGCACCTGACACTAAGACCCAGGGCAAACGTGGAAACGTTGTTTCCCAGCAACGTTTCCCGGACATGGCTAAACGACCAAACATTTTGTAAGGAACGTTCACAAGTGGTGCAAACCAGTGGGTACAGTGCAGTATATACAACCAAGTCCTGTTTCTCGGATGGGCGAACGAAGAGACAACGTTTCCCAATGAAAAATAGAGGCCGAGAAGCAAAAAATGGTTTTGAATTTGCTGAAAAAGCTTTTTTGCTTCTGCAACAATGTTCCCTAGGGTGAGCTCAATTAAGGGTGAACATTTGAGGAAACATCTAAAATCTCAAATGTTTCCACAACAGTGTTCCCTTGTTTGCCCAGGGCCTAAAGAATAAAGGATAGCGAGACAACTTAGGGAAGCGGGAAGCTTAGCGTTGGGCTAATACTGCGTTTTGTCCCCATGCTTCCGTCGTTACAACTGATCAACAATGACGGTTGACCACAACGAGGGGACATAATTTGCCACCCTCCAGTTTGTGGATCAATAAGCAAACACCGTGGCTACGTTTACTGCAATGTACAAGTTTTACACTTGAATTTTTCGTTCAAAGCTACAGACATGAATAGTTTGTAGTCCCAACAGTATTTTTACGTCGTCCCAGTACTGCCCAGTAGGTAACCGAATACATTTTTCACGGCTACATTGGCACACCAAACGTGGAGCTTTTTAAGTTGTTTAGATGTTGACCAACAAACCAGAATTGTTTAGAAGGTGTTAAAACAACACCCACAGTTGATTACAACGTCAATAATATGTTCTATTCAAATGCCGAAACATAAAAGCCACTTTGTTGAATGTCGTTGTTGTACTAGATAGCTTAAACTCTCTTTCGATATATTGAGTGTGAAACTGAACTATTCTTTTGCCACATTACCCAGTAAGCAACCGTCTCGATGCCTAAGACATCTGAAACTAAGTCATAGTAGATGTGTACTTCTGCAAGGATTAGACAACTTCATGACCAAATCCTTGCCGATCGTGTTTAGGGGAAAATTCAAGGTAAAAAAGGCATTTAAATAAGTGTGATATTCGAAATGTCTCCAGTTCTTTAACATTCTATCCATTCCTCAGAGAAACCGTCTAGTATTCTTAACTCGGTCTTCTAAATTCCGCTGTCTTAACATTGCCCAATGTTTTGAGACAGAAGCAAAGCAGCGATTTCCTTTCAATTTTTAAGTCAGGGGCCGCGCCACCGAGGAGGCCGCGGGGACCATGGCCCCCCACGTTTTTGCAGAGAAATGTTTTGTTTTTATATGATTAATTTTAAATTTCGGTAGCTTAACAATTATCGAAAATGAACAGCAGTGTAAAAGAGATAATTATAGCTCTTGTGATTCTATTGTTTGGAAACGTCACGAAAAAGAACAAAACAATAGACATTTTCATTTATATAAATAGCCAGCTGTTTCTCAAAGCCAGTTTGGTTTCCACGTGCTACGTGCGTAGCAAGGATTAAGAAGTGTCGCAAGATAGAAACCAGGTTATTGTTTGTATAAAGTTAATAGAATCATTTTCGTTTCCCATGCAGAATATCTGAAAATAGTTTTCTTCTACGACAGACAGGAATGATATCAACATGAGTAAAAAAGTAGTAGCTTTAGTGGCCTTTGTATTTTCAGGGTGTATGTATATTTGATAAACGTTTAAATTGTACATCACTTTTTACACATAAAATCTAGTCATTTTTCTCCTTAATTTTTTCATATTTTACAAGGAAAATCCCGCTAAAATGCATATTTGAAGATAAATTCTGGCCTCCCCACTTTTAAAATCGTGTCCTGGCCCCTGTAAGTTGTTGAATATCGGACGCAAAAAGGAAAAATTCAATAACGTCCAACTTTGTGCATCAGCTTTGAATCAAACTCCAAAATGATGACTTCTTCAGAAACATAATCTAAGCAGCATTCACGAACAAATTAAACAGATATCATAGTCAAGAGTTAGGTCAAAATCATCGTAAAAGACACGATGTATCGTATAATGTGCTACCAACTCTCTTCTGTATTAACAACATCAATTATTTACTTTTGTATTTTCAATATAGATTGGCAGTGGCGAGTGGATCTTACATACTGCTCTAAATCTACCGTCGTATTTGGATTTTATGCTTTTGTTGAAGTTAATAAGCCTAGTTTGACAGTCGAAGAGACATGTTAAGGGTCTTAGAAAAATGAAACGCCGTGTTACATTATAAGCTGTTGGTGTTACATTATAAGCTTGAATTTTATTATTGAAAAAAAATTACGAATCACTGACGTCGATGTTTTTTGTAGCTTAAGTGCTCTGTTCTTTCAACAGAATTTTTTTACAGAAAACTTTTTTCACATTCCATTGCAACGTGCTTACCAGTGATTTCTTTCTAGCTTGTCATCTAACATGGCTGTATCATCATTGTTCACACGATGGCTTTCAAACCTATTTATATCAATTTGTATCCGTCGCCAAAAAGGCCTAAATCAAGTTTTGTATGTATATAATCACGATATCCATAATACCATAGCAAAGATATCAAAGAGGTGCTTTATGAAGGCAAAATCTTAAAGATTGATCAAGTGATATAATGATGTCAATATGACGCAATTGTAAAATAAGATATCCAAAATTTGTTGCTAAATTTCACGGATTGTACCAAAGTTTCACGAGCGATTTGAATCAGCAAAGTTGCCTGAATAAAATAATGCATGCATTTTGAAAAGATGCTTTCAAAATGCCTCGATAAATGCATTATTGTTTCTATCTTACCGTTAGCAGGCCTGTTGATACGTAAAAATGTAATGTAACCCTAGCAATTAAAGAAATTAGGAAGTTTTCAGCTTTTTCATAACGTCATAGTGAAGTCACATGCTGACGTCTCCAATTAAAACTTTTGCCCTCGTCCTTTATTCGTAAAATGTTTTGTTTTAGTCCAGACCTGTAATGATTCGCCACTAAATCAGATTTTTTAAAAATCCCGGGTCTGCAATATCGGAGCACTTTAGAACATCATTATGATCCCTAATGCGTCAAACGAGAGGTCAAATGGTGATACCTCTAATGCACCATAACGACACATAAGGTCCATTATCATTTCAAAACACGTTTACGAGAGGGCCGGGTTTGCTTTCCTAGTTTGGCAACAGCTCTACATCAGTGACCGGATCAATTGTGCTACTTTCTGTTGTGAAGTTTATACAGGGAATACTGCAATATGTCCTTACTCTGCCCGCAAATCTTGATTTGGCATTCCATCGATTCCATCGACACTTCATCACTTGTCTAACTTCACCATTGAATACAACATAAACAAGACAAGCCAGAGTTCCCTGAAAATATTAAAACAAAAAGTTTCAGGTTTATTGGGTGTTTACTAACTATAAGCCTGGTTTTGACATGACCAGTAATTTCAGTAGAGGATAGGGGAGCGCTACCTGCTTCAAATCTACATATAGGTGACCCTGTTCAGTGGTCTCATCTGGCCCCATTACTTAGGGTAATGGTTATGTCGCTGCTCTGAGTTACCTTCGATGAGACAGAATGCGTCAACAAATAAGAAACTGAGACAGAGAACAAATTCATTAGGGTCATTGACAGAACCAACTTAAATCAATCTTGCGCTTTTATTTCATGTCCCATTGGTACCCCAAGGAGCACAAATTGTGGTAAACGCCGTGCATATTTATTGACAAATCGCCTTGAAACAAGTATCGACGTGTTTGCTCAACCGTGGACTAAATAGTGATGAAATGTGCCATCGGTATGTCTTCCACATGTAGCAACTGTGTAATACACGATCGTGCTGGGCTTAAGATATTCCACAAAGGCTCAAATGAAATTTATCAAGTTTTGCGTGCTCATGAATTCTATGTGATTGTTAACTGAGTAACATTGTTGAAACAGGAAGGAATTTATCCAAACATTTGCAGGTACATAAGATGCATTCTAAGGCAAAGCTTGAGAAACATGCTGTGGCAAAACATGGGTGGGAACTAGTCAGGGCCAAAAGATAAAATGGGAGGAGTAGTTATATCGCTAGAAATGCAGGGGGAGGGGGGAAAATTCAAAATGGAAAGAATGCAATGATTATGCAAGGACAAGCCTTAAACACCACGTGGTTGATCGTTTTCAGCCAGTAGACATAAAAATACCTGTCATACATTTTTTTTCCTATACCATTTTTTCCAACTATTTTCATTTGTTTTTATTAGAGTTTGAATTAGTAAAATTACATCACTGCTAGCATGACATTTTCCGCGTTGCATTTGTCGTTAACGTGGCGTTTACCAAAATTGTTTCGACGCTCTAACGATGTCCTGAGTCAACGTGACGATTGCTTAGCTGTCTATAGATTTAGTTCTGTGTATTACGAGAATCATTTAAAAACCACATTACTCACTTGTGTTGGGTAAAGAATTCGTACGAGGTAGTTGAACCAATCAGGAGCATTGCTCGGAATGTAAAGAATCATGAGGTAGATAACGCCAAGAAGAGGCATCAAGATTAAGGCAGCTTTAACTCCTTTCCTTTAAAGAATTTAATTAGTATGTTAGAATTGATGAGAATCCCATGTGAATGACATCACATAGTATACACATATACATGTATATATGTATATATGTATGTATGTATGTATGTATGTATGTACGTGTGCATGTATGTATGTATATATATTTATGTATACATATATTTCTGGGAAATCTATTTCAACTTAGGTCATTACGTTTCAACCCTTGTAATCCCAGATTTTCCTCAAATTTCAAATAATTCAGTCAATTCAAAACCTTTTGAAAATGCATTAGATGCGTTTATGCATCTAATTTGCAAATATTAAATCGCACAGTCATTTACGATTGGGAGCTAAATGACACCATTTCAACCTAGACCAATTTGCTTGACTCAAAGACAGTTCTGAAGTTAAATTAGGATGTAGGCATCCCATCTCCTTCCTTAGTCTTTCTTGTAATCGGCTATTCGTTTACCTTCACCGCCAACCATTTGTTCATCTTTACATCCAACTTATCTGTCTTATTACGCCGATTTTACAGAAACCTTATTCTTAACTTCCCTCATTGTTACCCATCAAGTTACTACTCGTTCAGCAGTGCTTAACTTTAACAGTTTCCAGATCCAGCCTATCACCACTACATCACACGACGTTGTATTTTTTCATCATTTTCTTCATAACACCTTCCATAAGCCCCAGGCCAGATTAATCGGGTTTGCCTCCCTGCTTATACCCTAACCCAACCCACTCGCAGGTTTACAGCGTCGGGAGATTTTTTGGATAATTTAACCCAAGCAAAACCCGTAACCTTGGCAACAAAACGATTTTTAATGACAATTTTTACAATAACAAATTAAAGTTAATGGACGATACCTTATACACTAGCTCAGAGACACTGTTGTATTCAATGGCACCACAAACTGGCCTTCTATCTATGACTCTTTGTCTATAGCTTTGAACTGGCGCTTGTTGAAACAATGCTGAGTTCTAACATAGGCAGCCATTGATAACTACCTCAAGCCCCAAGGCTTCTATACTGTCTGTCGTTCATTATCCTTCCTTCATTGTTTATTGACCTTTCGTTCAGAACAATAAACTCTAGTTAGAACTACTCAACCTTAAATCAACTAAAATATACTTACTCCATCATTCTTACCGATAATTTCAAACAGTAAGGTGTGACGATTGATGTCAGCAATATCATTAGTTAATTAACAGGATTAGCAAATAAGCATGATATAGCAATTCCGGTAAGCACTCCCTTTCCTGTAACACTCTTCCTAGTTGTGGCACCCTCCCTTGTACGTAGTAATTACATTTTTATATTCGGTTATTTCTGTATAACGCCCAAAGTGTGCCTAGAGTATACAAAAAAGTAAGATAATGAAAATAAAGCAGATTCAAACTGAAAATCTTGAGGTGTGTTGGTTTGTGAATCTCGCTGCGCTATAAAGGGTTGCTTAAAACATTTCCTTCTTTCTACGATGCCGAAGACCAGAATGCGCTCTTCTCGTTCTTGCGTACGCAGCGTCTCAAACCGGCCAAACATAAACGGTGCAAACAATTCTTTACCCTTCTCGCTACCCGAAGACTTGAAGTAGCTGTACACTCCAGAGTTGCAAAATCTCTGTCTCAACCTCCAACTTCCAACAACAAGCAGCAGACGGACGCTGAAAACTCGTCTCAAAGCTAAAGCGCGTCGTGAAGGAGAAGTGACGGTCAAAGAGCCGTCCACAACCGCCACCTCCTTGAACGTTCATCAACACGTCCAGTCGCGACAGCCTTTAATGAACAGTAGCTAGCTCAGATCAGTGAAATAATTAAGATGTCCATCACAACATTTTTCGAAGACCAGCCACGAGAAGCCACTCCTGCCATTCAGCGCCAATCGCCCCAACAGAATGTCCTTGACCGAGCATGCGAAGTCTCTCAGACGACGGCGCCCCGATCAACACCTCTTGACAGGTTAGAACAACCGGACTAATCCTTTCCTTTTCTAACGTCACCTGAACTACCACAAGCTATGGCAACCGCCGACCAAATGTCCTATCACGCAGCTGACGTTTCTGCTATATCTTTGGCATGCTCATTGTCGTTCGGAAATCCCCTAACCGGGCTACAGAACTACTCCACTACATGGAAACTATTGGATATGTCACCAAAACGCATGGCGGCCTTGGGTGGTGTATTTATGACCACACGATTATTTGATCATAGAGCCCCCAGCTCAAACAAAGCCTTACTCCCTGACCCAATCATGCCAGGCAAGTTTAACTAGCATGCTCTTAACTTTCAAAACTTTGGGAGTCCCTATAGCAGAACATAAAGTTGATGGACCTGGTCAAACCATAGAATTCTTAGGTACCCTCCTTGATTCCCAAAAAATGGAAGCTCGATTACCCGACGACTAATTAGATCGTTTACGAACAGATTTAAACGCTTCGCATTTCAAGAAATCGACTACCGTTAATGAACAGCAATCTCTCATAAGTACGTTAAATTTCGTCTGCAAAGTGGTTTCTCCCGATCGCGCCTTTCTTCAACGCATGATCTAGTTGACTCGGGGGGTCACTAAGTCATACTATCACATCCGACTAACTCACGGTTTTCATCAGGATGTCACAATGTGGCAAACATTATGCAGGAATGGAACGGAACAAGTCTATTTCTTAACGCTAGCTGAGAGAATTCTAATAACCTTTCAAGGCTTTCATTATTCACTGACGCATCTGGTACACTTGGTTTTGGGGGAATTTTTCAGAAACAGTAGTTCCAGGGCTCGTGGTTACCACACCAGACCCTTGACACCAACGACATTAAGATTGATTGGCAAGAAATGTACGCAATCGTTGCAGCGTCCTACGTCTGGGGTGGTCAATGGTCTCAAAAACGCATCCTTTTTTACTGCGACAAACAGACTGTTGTTTCAATTATAAACGCAAAACGTTCCAGAAGTCCGCGGATGACGGATCTAGTTCAAGCCCTAACCCTACAAACGCTAAAATACAACTTCTATTTCAAAGCCGTCCACGTACCCGGACACCAAAAAGACGTTGCTGATTCCATATCTCGTTTTCAATTAACCGGCTTTTGGCGACTAGCACTTCACGCAGATCAATATCCTCAATCATTACCGGAAACACTTTCTCTTCTAGTCGCCGACTTACACCATTATCAAGTTGCCTTGTTAGCTCAAGGTACCAGAAGAACGTACAGCAATGGAGTGAAACAGTTCCTAAACTTCTGTTTTCAGTTCCATTTACACAAAACCAGTCCTATTCTTCCGCACTCAGAAACCGTTCTCATCTACCTCGCTGTCTTTCTCGCTAAAACTTTAAATCCGGATACGATAAAGGTATACCTCGCTGTTGTTCGCCATTTCCACTTAATTAATGGGTTCGATCTCCCGGAGAGCAAATTCTCACGTCTTCAATACGTCTTAAGAGGTATAAAGCGCGTCAAAGGCGTAACTGCTGGGACCCACTTGCCCATAACTCTGACCCACCTTAGCATATTCTATCGGTTACTCCACTCAAGAGCCGTGCCCCTACATGACGAACTCATGCTTTGGGCCACAGTTTCATTAGCCTTCTTTGGGTTCCTCCGGATTGGTGAAATGACCTGCTCCATCCCATTTAACCCATCCACACACTTAACCAAGTCCGATATTACCTTCCATTTGATTGGCGCATGTCAAAGCCAGTATATGCAAGTCAAAATTAAAGCCTCCAAAAAAGACCTGTTCCGTTTGACAGTTACAATTACCATCGGCGGAAACGGCTCCATGTATTGCCCAGTTAAAGCTATTAAGGGCTACCTTTCCAAGTGCACGAACCCGTCGGGTCCCCTATTCTGCTACTCAAATAGCACATCCCTGTCCCGTAGCCATTTTGCCAAGGAATTGCACCGACTTCTAGCCCAGGGTGGGTTCAACTACTCAAACTTCTCAGGCCACAGCTTTAGAAATAGAGCTGCCACAACAGCTGCTTCTCGCAGTCTACCTCACTGGCTGATTCAAACACTCGGCCGATGGTTTTCTGGCTGTTATCTGAGATACATCTGTACCCCAGTCAGTGTTCTGACAAACGTGTCAAAACAATTAATAACAGAATAACCTATATCCAACAGTTAAAATAGTTTGATTAACACTTGTTCCTCTTTTCTGTTTATGGGGATCACACGTTGTCGTCGTGTGATTGTGGCGGCAATTGCTCCAGTGTGACGTCACAATTATCCCATTGACCTAGAATTATCAACAGAACATAACTAACTCGCCTCAGAGCCCATAATTATTATTGCAAATTGCTCAAAGGGACAATTGACTATCCTGCATAGGAGTGTTTGCCTGAGCAGATCAGGACCCCGCTCCACGAATAAGTGTTTGTCCTGATCATATGTCCTCATGACCCAGCTCCAGTAGAAGTGTTTGTCCCGATAAAATTCTCAGGGCTCAGCTCCAAAAATTGCATGAGAGTATTTCTTCTGTCAGACCTCCTGGGCCCAGCTCCCGATTTAAAAATAAACTTCCCAGTGGAGCAGTTGTCCCACACTTCCATAACCCCACAAGATGTTTGTTGAGTGTCATCCATTGATTCAAAAGTTTAATCATAATTGATAGAGTATATCAATCGCCTCACCATTCGTTAACACTCACCATTAACTCACCATTAGCAGGTGCAATGTGCAAAGTTCTTTTTGATCAATCCTTAATTCAAACCTTACCCATCACTGGAACCAAATACACGACGAACCTCAAGCTACAGTACTACAGTAGAACCTGTATATAACGGCCGCCCTCGGGACTTCAGAAACTGGCCGCTTAATGCAGGCGACCGCATGTAAGTTTCAATAGCGTATCATACGACACTGCATTCAAGCAAACAATAAGAAAATCAACGCTCTTTGAGGCGATCTTTACTTTCAACAAAGTTGCTAACTTGTAAATGTAGCGGTGCAATAAACGTAAAGTTATGAAAAGGTACAATCAATTGTCTTCTGCTCTACTAAGCAGTATTTCTGACTTACAGTTCACAACGACATACATCTCATTCCGTCATTTCATAGTTCTTATCATCAATGTGGAGATAAAACGGAAATTTTGCTAAAGTAGCGTTGTTGAAAATAAAATTCAAACCAACAAGCAACGGAAAAGTCACTGTAAAGGGCAAGCGCATTGAAAGTGGTGGTGGTTATGACCTGGAAATCTCGTACAAGTATACGTTTGGAAGCCATTTCTTCACGATCACACTGCTCAAGAACAAGCTATCTGAAAAAGTAATTTCAAGTAGAGCTAGAGGGAAGCAGATTCGAAACAAAATTTTTTGCATCTCGTGATTTTGTACTGCAGCTCATTGCTGACATCTGGAAAAAAATTGACCATAATGAACGGTTAATTATAAGCATTAGCATTGTCATTTCTATAATGATGACGGATCGCTTCTTAATCACAATCAGACACAAAAAAATATTGTATGAAAAAACATGTGGCTTTGGGTTTCCGTTTAAGGGTGACCGCTTAATACAGGTAAAAAGAACAAAGAAAGACAAACATGGGACTGCTTAAGGGTGGCCGCAGCCGCTTAATAGAGGTGGCCGTTTAATAGAGGTAACAATTACAGCATGTGTATGGGCCAAAATTCGGGACTTTGAAAACTGGCCGCTTAACAGAGGGTGGCCGCTTAATACAGAGCCGTTATATACAGGTTCCACTGTAGCTGCCAAGGCCCTGCGTTCGCAGGTAACAAGTTTAAGAGTTATTGACTTCCCTACGCAGATATAGATTCCACTATAATGACCCATATGACTGAAACGATTCAAATTGATCCAGGTTGATGCGTAATGACTCAGGTTAAAATATATGGGTACATAATATGGTTACGTAATAAATGTACATGAATACGTATATGTATATGCATGATCATATCAACCAGTAATCTTGTTTCATTGGGACTTACTTTAATCTCAACAGCTCGGACGTAATTGACTTGCGTAATTTTTGGATAAGAACATATACAACATAAATAAGTGTTCCAAAGTTGATCTGAAATTGCACAAAAATCATAAGGTGAGTAAGAAATTTTGACAAAAGCTCACACAACACTTATTGAACAAAATTGTTAAATGCTTGAATGACACTTTTATAACAGCTTCTTAATATCTATGTCACTTGCAATCTTAGTTGGGTAAAATTTTATTTCGATCTAACCCATCATTAGTGTGATAAATCAGTGTATTTGTCCAAGTAAAATTTGGTGATAAATAAGTTTATTATGTTTATCATGAGATAGCCTACATCCTTGAGTGAAAATTTCATGTTGGCACAATTGTTCACAAGAAAAATTAGTGCAATTAAATAGCTTTACATGTGAATCTTGTCTTCTGATAATTAACTGAAATGAGCGTCAACAGAGTGAGACAGATAGGGCCATGTAAAAGCACATGTTTGCATTTAATCATATTGGAAAAACAAGTTATCACATACCAAAAGACATAGTCATGTGAGGAATGTTACATAGAATCTGCATGAGGTAGCTTGGTATTATAACGGCCGACATGTAGACGTTTATCAAGCACGTATGTCAGAAAAACGATTTCTGAGCCCCAAACGGTGACCGACCCGAAATCTACTGATCACGGTGAGGCAGTCTAACAATTGAGCTACCGAGATTAAGATGGTGAGCCATATATGTTACAGGTTTAACATATGTGCTTCCTATGAGGGAACGAAAATATGTAAATAATGATGATGAATGGGATGAATGTAACATCAATTAATATATTGTATCCAAAGACGTAAATCCTGGGGGGGATCGGGGGACACATCCCCTCACTTTTTGGACAGAGGGGGATACATATATAATTATCGCCCCCCCCCCCCACTTTTTGCAAAGTTCATGAAAAGTGAAGCCTAATTTCTGTTCCCTCGGCGCTTATGGTTCCATGTTTACCTTTACGATTTTCCGACATAACCTTTTTCAGTCCCAATTTTTACCTAGATATTGTTGGTTCGAATACATGACAAATTATGAAAATTTGCCAAGTTATTTCACAGTTCGATCGTTCTTCTTTGGACGCCATTTTGTAAACAATCAGAAATACTTTGTTTAGTCATATTATAACGTCTTTATTGTTGTTTGGAGGAAATGCATGGCT
This sequence comes from Heliopora coerulea, assembly GCA_030142905.1. Lineage (NCBI taxonomy): Eukaryota > Metazoa > Cnidaria > Anthozoa > Scleralcyonacea > Helioporidae > Heliopora > Heliopora coerulea. The sequence goes on from JASJOG010000033.1 coordinate 1,338,571, forward strand.
TCGTTTCGATTGAAAAACAAGGTATGAATGTTGTTCCAAAGAAACAATCTCAAAATGCCGGAAAAAGCATTTCATAAACATTAAATTCAAAAAAAAAACTTTCAGAGGGAATGCCTACACATCACTTGGCCGGCTCCGTCACCCCCACTTTTAGGAAGCGATTGTCGCCCTTGATTGTATCATTATATTTTGAGACGACGAAAACACGTTAAAGAAGATGCACCATGGTAAAGGAATCGACAGCATAGAAAGCCAATTTAAGATTTTAAAAAATGTAAAGGGAAATTAGACTGTTTATTTAATGAAATTCTGTTTTTAAGAGAATAAAGCCAAAGCTCAACAAATAATCGGACTTTTTTTCTTTATTCTTAACACCATAACATTAGTCATGATAATTTATTCGCCTTTGTTTTCTACGTGTTTTTGTCACATACTGTCGTATTATATAGTTCCTATTGTATATATAATAATAATTCTTTATAATTATACAGGTTAACTTCGTCAGAAAGACTCTGGTATCAATGAAGGACCTGTGTGTATAAAACTAAATATTAACTAAGAATTAATTAAGAAACTATCGAAAAAATTGTAGTACAGTTTAAGAGTTGGGGTTAGGGTTAGTGCAACTTGTAACTTACATTAATCATTCGAACTTAAAAATGATATCCTTAGCTCGCCATCTAAACGTGAATTTCCACTTGGTGCAAATTGTTGCATGTGCTACAGCTGCATTGTTAGAATTGAATAGATTATCTGCTTGGTTCCATACGAGAGCTCCTATGACAAAAGGAAAAAATTGCGCGCGACATTTTGCACCAAGTGGATATCCACTTTTAAGCTGTCAAACTTTTCATGAGCCAAACTAAATGCAAATCAGTTTGAAGAAAGGATTTTGCTCATTAACATTAGATTTGGCACATGAAAAGTTCGACGTTTGAACTGGACCTTAGTCTTGGTAGCTCAAAACTTAGAGCGTCTTACCGGTGGTCAGAATTTTGCAGGTTCATCTCCATCTGAGATAAGAACTTGACGAACGTTTACATACCATATTCGAGAAATTATCAATTGAATCAGCATTGTTTCACATGTAACAATAAGCAATGCTCCGGCGACAAAGTATAAGAACATTTCGTATATACGTGATCACATGTGAAGAGCTATACTAAACGCACTTTCGTATTGTATAGAAGTTCATCCTCGTTTTCTCAAATACAGACAATAAAGACTCACCAGCAAAATTAACGTCATTGGACCATAAAGTACAAACATGTAATAGGAATCTTTCTCGTTAGTCCAGCACCTTTAAAGTATAACGGAATTAGATGATACATAACTATAGAATTAGAATATATTTTCTCTTTCGCACACTATTCACTTCAGAAAAAGCAGTGAAGCGAAATGGGGGTTAAAACTGCAGTAGTTAAAGCCCATTTTCAAAACATGATTTTATCTTACTACTATAAAACATGACATGAAAAAATCGTGATATTTTTGCATGCTCAAAGGGGATAGATCGACTGAACGACCAAGAATAGTGCTAACAATTGGAAAGAACTTATTGTATGATTTATTGACCATTGTAGTGCCACCAAAAACCATGACCAGCCGACAACTTCAAAAAGTATAAAATAAAACCAAAGAATATTCCGAAGAATAATGTCATCTTGAAAACTCAAGATATGAGCCAATACAAGATAAAACTATTGTTGAAACTGTGATATTTTGACTTTATTTCAAAGTCATCTTCAGACAGAATGATATTACAATAACGTGCCAATAACATGCCTACACCCACTAGACTTTCATCTTTACAAAAATACCTATTAACTTAACACAAACGAGGCGAAATTACTGACAGTGATTACAGTTTTCTACGTCCTAAAACAGCACATTTCGGTCGAGCACATGGTTTACCTAAAACACACAAAACATTTTCATCCTTTCCCAAATTTGGGCCAATTATTGACACGATTAACACTCCACATTACAATGTCGGGAAATTTCTTTCTTCACTATTAAACCCGCTAACCGTAAATGAGTTTACACTTTCAGACTCTTTCGACGCTGTTACACACATCCAAAACATTCCCAAACAACTATTACTAGAAGGATACCAGTTTGTTTCCTTTGATGTTGAATCACTATTTACTAATGTTCCACTATCTCGCACAGTTAATATTATCTTAGACCGAATTTATAATGAAAATTTATTAAATACCACTTTAACGAAACGCACTTTGAAAAAGCTGATTTTGGATTGCTGCAGTAAAACTACCTTTTCTTTTAACAACCAGTTATATGAACAAATTGACGGTGTATCTATGGGATCGTCACTAGGACCTGTCTTGGCTAACATCATACTAACTGAGTTCGAACGGATTATAGTTTCAGATCTCATTAATAGCGGTATCATTAAATTTTACAAACGATATGTTGACGATACTCACCTTTTGATTAAACCTTCCAACATCCCATCGGTGTTAACAAAATTTAACAAATTTGATAAAAACTTAAAATTTACAGTTGATACTTTTCCTGATGGTAATATCCATTTTTTAGACATTAAAATTTCGGCTGATGGCACTGACGTTCATCGTAAAGATACTCACACTGGTCAGTATACGCACTTTACAAGCTTTGAACCTTTTTCACGCAAAACTGCATGGATAAAGTCTCTTTTCAACCGCGCTCTTAAAATTTGTGGCTCAAGAAAGCTTTTTAACAACCAAATTAGTTTTCTAAAATCTTGTATGTCATGGAATGGTTATCCCAATAGCGTAAAATATTTTCTAATTAATAAACTAAAACGCAAATACAACGCTTCTACAATTAAAACGAATAGGTCTTCCGATGATGACAATTTACCCAAAATTTGGATGCGTATTCCTTTCCTTGGTAAACAAAGTGAAAATCTAGGTAAATCATGCATTTCGAAAATTCGGCGTCATCTCAATCAACCCGTTAAATTTATCGTTATTTATGACACGAAAAAGTCACCTATTTTATTTCTAACAAAGATAAGATTCCGGACATGTCTCGCAATAATTTCGTCTACCAAATTACTTGTCCTGGTTGCAACAAAACATATATAGGTAAAACCGACCGTTGTCTTCACAAAGGTCTTCCCGAACATTCTACTCAACATAACACCAGTGCAGTTGCCCAACACTTTCTCGAATGTGAACACGCTCACTTCATTAATGACTTATACGATCAGTACGACCGACTAAATGACCCTCCCTCATCTTCTAACATATCTACCTCCATTAAAAATTTAATCTTTAATAACTATAAAATTCTTTATACGAGTAAGTCTACTAATACCAATAAACTTCTAATAATTGAAGCACTCCATATTAAGTTTAATAAACCTGAGCTTAATTCTGGGCTTAAAGCTAGCAAAGAACTCAACCTTTTTATTTAGATATTATGCACACTTGTTATCTGTTAGCCCGATACTTCTATTGTTCACGCTCAACCGCTTTATTGAGCATGTAAATAGTGATTACCGGTAGTGTTTCCTAATTCCGTCTCGATTATGTCATCACACCTCCTGTATATAGACTCTGACATGTTATTGTAATATCATTCTGTCTGAAGATGACTTTAAAATAAAGTCGAAATAGCAGAGTTTCAACGATAGTTTTATCTTGTATTGACTCATATCTTGAGTTTTCAAGATGACATTATTCTTCGGAATATGTTTTATTTTATACTTTTTGAAGTAGTGCCACCTTTTCGCGTTATTACAGTTCTTCGAAGGAAACTTTTATATTTGAATGGATTTTATTTAGCATTGAATGGTTCGTGACGTTATACGTGGAAAAGACCCAACTGTTCTGAGCCGAAATTTAATGCAAGTTCCAAAAAATGTAATTTCCGTTCCAAAATTCGAACAAGAAGTTGTTCAAAACGGGGTGAAGCTGATAACAACCATATTGTCAAACGCATCCGATCCATCTGGGAAATTCAGACTTAACTTGCTTACAAAGGCGGTAGGTGCTTTTTTTCCGCCAAAAATTCATTTTATCAAAATTACTGCAACTTTTTCGAGCAATTTTTAGTGTTGCGTCCTTTGTGCTAGAAGGGCAAGACAGGATTTTTCCCGTCCATTCGTAGTGGGATCTTTCCCGTTCCGCGTAGCATGTGCAAAGAAACATTTGGTTGCAAAGCAACAACATCAGCAAAAGTCGTGGATATTTGGCAAGCCGCGGATATGGATATTTGGCAAGCCGCTTCGTGGTTCGGTAAATATCTGCACTATTCACCGACATTGAGGTGAATAATTGTTTTAGTGTATATCTCGCATAATTGTTTTCACACATCTACTTTAAATTTTTAAGACAATTTTACGGAACGTCCGCTTGTCGTTTGCAAACAAAACATTTTGAAACACATTCTGAGAGCATTTATCGCTAAATTGTAAAGCAAATACATATTCCTGAATACTTTATTGCCACGTTTCGTTACATTTTTGGTATTGTCTGGCACGGCGGCTTAGTTTATTCAAAACAATTTCCTTCTTCCGTAACTGAAACAATACTGGACGCCATTTTGTTTTGCTCGGAGGTGAATAGTGCAGAACATTCCGAAATAGACGAGCCAATCAGATTGCGCAAATAACACTATCCACCTGCGAGGTATGTGCTAATAATATATATTACGTTACGAGATGTACGTTTATTTTTATAAAGTTTCTGACATCAAATGCATAAAGAAGCTCTCAACAGTTTTATTTAGCTGAATATGCGATCGAAACAAATGCTGTATTAAGGAGTATTGAGAATAAGAGTTCATTTTTTATTAAATAACCATCTTTAAATACGTTGTAATATTTTTAATTTTTAATTTAACCATGGCAAGTCAACGACATGCGATTTTGTAGCTCACTATGGTAATTTTGATTTATGAATTATTTATAAATTCACGACAGGATCGAGACGGACTGGAAAGAACCATAAGCAAGTATCTTGCTGCATTGACTGACATGGGGTTATTGCATACACCAGGATGACAATCTCAAGACACAATCCCACGTGTAAACATGCCTTACGAGCCCCTGTAATTCCTAATTAAATCCTGTGACTCATTATTTCGCGTACAAACCCAGGATCAGTTTTCTTTTATTTCCTGCCTACCGTAAGCAAGTTTTACCCGTCAAAGGAAAACATCCTGCCGAGAAGAAGTTGAAGAAGTGCAGCTACGTTTTCCAAATTATTGTAAAAAGATAGTCAAAATTAATATCTTACAGCAGCCTCTTTTCTTGATCAAGGATGGTGAGCATGACGGGAACATAAATAGCAAATGTTAAAAACGCAGGAAATCCTAAAAAAATTTTGAAAATTTCATAATTTAACCCATTGCTTGATGGTAAGATAATAGAACAAGGTTTCTTGGAGTGGGTAAATAATCAATTGAAAAGCAAAGAAATATTAGACTATAATAATTTTTATATCAACACTATTAGTGTAACTTCGTGCGAAGTTACTTCTTCTACCATTTTGGATACGCAACGTTAACTTTTAACTTTAACCCTTTTTACCTAAGGGACTTTGAAGTTAGTCCTTCAGTAAAGGATTTAGTTGATATCCACATTTAACTGTGGTAAGGAAAGGGTAACGTTACACGTAGCATCAAGTCTTGCAAATTTCACGGCTTAATAACATCGCAAGTAAAAATGAAAATGTGAATGGAGCTCAACTTTCAGCAATGATTGCTGCCCCAAAAACATTGCGAGACTAGTCACTGTTGGGTAATACTAAGTCAGCAGATAATAATAAAAATAGGGTGCAAGTACTAGTACGACGTTCAGGTAAACAAGAAATGCTGTGACGGCGAGCAAAGGTATGTAGGAGAAAATGTAATCGACAATGGTAATATATGTTCAAACGGACAATGTAATTGAGGCTACACTCCTGGCCAAAAGTACCTGGGACAGCATAGTAAATGACTCCCCACTAACCGCACCAAAGACGAAAGAGGGAATACCACTCGCTTCTCCTCCACTCTCCCCCTCCATCAATGTTGCTTCTTGCCATCATGACGGATGATCCTGGCTGGGCCACACGCAAAGCAAGAAATTCACCAAACACTCGCAACATTGAAGGGAGCGAAAGGGGGTGAAAAGCGTATTCATTTTAAAGTGTCGTAAAGGTTGGCGGCGGTGTTTAGAAGATTAGACCAAAAACCATAACTAGCCGACAATTTCAAAAAGTAAAGGATTAAACACAATCCGAAAAACGTCATCTTGTGAGCAAAACTTTTCGAATTATTTCTTATTCTTTACTTTTTGAAATTGTCGGCTGGCTATGGTTTTTAAGGTGTTGTCCCAATATTTTTGGCCGGGATTCAAGTCGTCCACACATGATTATCTTTGATAAAATGAAGAGAGCATATCAAATTGCAGATTTTCCAGTCCCTTGCAATACAAAGGTGAACTGGGCTATCATTCACATAATTCATTTTGCGAGAGTGCCGAGGAAAGTACTTGACGTTCGAGAAGTCTTGTGGACACTAAGACTCAAAAACAGAACACCGTTGACTGTGATCTATGAGCAATAGAAATATAATGATAATGATAATAATAACGACAATGATAATGGAAATGACTATGACAATGACAATGATGATAATGATAACGATAACAACAATAATAATAATCAAATAATCTTTATTTCAAGAGGGCATCAATGTACGTTATTACTCATTTAGGTATTCTACCCAACGGTCCTCATAGGCGCAGGTTGGGTTTTAGGGAGGGCGGTCATTCAAACTCCCTTCAGGCCGTCAAATTGCACCCTTTGCTCAGCAAATGTTCCTTACTTCCTTGACAAAACGCATCCCTCTCAGAAAGTACGATTCTGCACAGTTATTTGTTGGTAAACGCTGACATAATAACAAAGCATAGCAACTGTGTTTTACATCCAACTTTGTTGCGCAACAAAATCGCAAGCACCACAGGGTGAAAAATTCCCTGTTGTAAGAGCACCTTGACAGAATATAAACTCCATGAGCAATTACCACAAAACTTTCCGTTTTCTCTTTAATTACACATTGATTAACAAAAGCAGTTCTTTTCACCAAACAGACAACTGTACGATCCACATTTTCTGCATAGTTCACTTTTATCAGAAAATGGAAGTTTGGGATAAGTTGAGGAGATTTCATACTTTTAGGCACATCTCAAAAATGCGACAACTTTCGCCATTCACGAGATGTATTACAGAACTTCAGATTAACAAGCAAAAAATCCTATTTACTTACCCCATCCAAACGCAAAGAAACACCAGAAATAGGACTTGGTGTCAAAAGTTCGAAATAAAAGCTTCAGCAAAAACAGGGCTTCATTCAACATCCAAGTTACCTCGGAAACCGCAAAATAACGGTTAAGAACCCAAAATACGTTGCAACTTGTCTAAAAAGTTATTAAAGCAGATATTTTTTAATAAGTGATTAGTGTTTCAGGGGGCGGATTTAGACGGGGGGCGAACCGGACGCGCCCCCCTTTTGATTAGTTTTCATTTGACGATTAGCTTGGTTATAAAACACTAGCATTAAACATGTAGCCCACTAAGAAGACTAATTATTTTCGAAGAGAATCGGAACAAACAGCAAAGAAAAGAATGGGTGAGCAGATGAAGTTAAAATTCTAAAAATACCAGAAACACTTTATTTTCATCAGTTTTCAATATTTTTCCAATTTTGTTTTAGGAATACATTAGACGTAATTGACTGAAAGAGCACTGAAGTGACAATCAGTCATTGACTGATTAATCGACAAAAAACACTTGTCGCTTGGGTCTCGCAAACATTTGAATTTGACATTGGCATAGAAGAGGTTTTGGTTTGATGTTCATGCTTGGATGATGACGACGGTAGCATAAAAATTCTTTCACTAAATCGCCACGTAGCAGTATGAATTTATTTAAAAATTTGCGCCCAGTCCCCCCTTTCTCGAAATTCGGAATCCGCCCCTGTGTTCGGTCATCGTCAAGTTGCCAGGTGCCCATTTAAGGCTTTAATGATGCAAAAAAGATTGCGACCAGTTGAAAAATTACCAAAAATTTTTTCCCAAAGTTCAATAGTTGCTATACACCAAACCCTCGCTGGTAAATAATTTCAAATGAATAGAGAAGTTGCCCAGTGATGTAGAGAATGTTGATAAGTCTACATTGGTTTTGTCTTCTCAGAAAAGGTAAGTTAATTGAAAGTCTATCGATCATAGTAAAAGTAAGGGTATGTATTTAGGTGCTTTTTGAAAATCTGTACATTATGTGGCAGTCTTGTCGCAGCTTAGTGGTCAGGTTCTTATTTCACAAATCCCACAGTTAGAGAAGCTTAGGGTTAAATTAAAAAATGTGAAGTAGATTAGATATTTTTACACAGATTTCTTTCTTATCCATGTTTTTCGCTTGGATGTCCATATAAATACACTGACAAAAATGGACATACTAGTCAACGGACAGCCATTGCAAATCATTATGGATTAAAACCTGGTTAAAGGAACGTAAGCGATCTTTTATTGAATGCGTATATGTTTTTGCGTTAACATATCAAAAGTTTTTAAATGTTTTCACGTTTTCCATTCCAATTTCTTACCTCATTTCAGAGCCCTTTTTGCTTCAGTGACAACATTCAGCATATTTCTAGATCATGATAAGTTACTAACATATATACCCGGGTAATATTACAATTAGATACTATTATTAGAACGGAATAAGCTGTTTTAGGTGTTTTAATGGTGGACACTCGTCCTAACGTCCTCAAGCAACTATTTAAACCTGATGCCTAATATACCCAGTAAGCGAAAGATTCTTTGAGGATATTATATAATGGCAAAGTGACGATATTTTGAATCAACGTGCTACTGACCTTGCCAAGATTTCCATAATGATCAACGAAAAACGTCACAACTCGCAAAAAAAATGCACAGATAAGGTTCTTATGCAAATTAAAACGAACATTCTTGCTATCCCTATAAGAAAAATAATATTCATTAAATTCCAAAACTAATATTGTTTCATGAATAAAAGAAAGGGAAAAATTATTCAGCAAAAATGGCTCGAAAATATGGCCTAAAATATCGCAAAATATTTATTGGATTCGCTATATGTTGTAATGTAAACCTCTGCAACGGTGCGGTCTATATTGTTTATCTAAATTACTTAATAGTAAAGCGACAATACGTCTGAATCAGAAAAGTCGAGAAGGCGGTTCATTTTGACGTTACTTTTGATGCACAATACATGTTGGCTTTTCAAACAGCCTATTAAGCAAAACTCGTCAAAGAAAGATGCTCATGATTTTCCAGCTATCCCGGTTAGGATTTTCAGCCGAAACAACATTAATCTTTGCCAATGTTCACACAACTTCACCATTATACGTTTGGCTTTATAGCTTACCGTAAATCTTATTGTGTTCTTTTTACTCACTGATCGTCAAGATACTCGACACTTTTTCACTTTTATACACTGATGCTTTAGGGCTAGGATCTCCTCGTTAAACAGTCCATGTTCGACCCAAAAAATTGGTTTATTTCATCTATAGAAAACCCTGTTCTGCAGTATCCATCCTGTCTTTTTAAGTTTCTTTCAAGCCTACATCGGAAGCTGCTGCTTGATGTGATTATGTGAATTATCTCTTCCAAATAAGCTTCCTTCCTACTTATCACTATTCATTCAAAATTTTAGAGGATAAGTTTAACTTACATAAAGTAGAATATTATAATGAGTGAAGGGACCATAAATGACAATGATACCCAACTGAATATCACATAAACTCTGTCTTGATAATTCTCAGTTCTTGATTTCTTTTAGAAATAGAAAGAAAAGACTAAAGTCAAAATAGTTTTTGAGTTGAAAAGGAAGGAAAGATTAAGGGAAAGAAGAAAAGAAGGATAGAAAGAAGGAAGGAAAAAAAGAGGTTGGAATGGTAGGAGGGAAGAAGGGAGGAAGAATAGAAGAAAAAGAGGAACAGAAGGGTGAAAGGAAGCAAGGAAGCAAGGAAGGATGGCAGGAGAGGAAGGAGGGTGGGAGAGAGGGAGGAAGGGAGGGAGGAAGGGAAAGGAAGAAAGGACAGAAGAACGAACGAACAAACTGAAGAACGAATAAAAAATAAATTATTAAGCAAACCGACAAGCAAACGAGAAAACAAGTGCTTGAATTATTTTGCACCATCACAACACCCGAAAAGTGTCCAGAAATGAAGGACACCGAGTCGACAAAGTACGCTAACTAAATTTCAAAATTCAGTATGGCAGAACAAATAGGATTCACCAAAAGCAAATCTCACATGCCCCGCTGATCGATAACCTCTGAAAGTAATTTGCTGAGTACATGCCTTGAATTGCAAGATTTTGGCAAAATTTCACGACATTTTTGTCATTTTACAACGCTATTTCGTCAATCCAAAAGAACTTGACAACCGTGTTCTTAGTCAATTTGGATTACGCAAAGAGTTGCTGGACACTAGCCGCAGATTCTGACGTGTTTTGATGAAGGTTGATCTCGATTATGATGTTCATCTGACGGCATTCGAGTTGGTATCATTCAACAAAATAGCCTTAAATCGGTTTGTATTTTGAGTTTTCTAAATTAACTGTACCAAGAGGTTATATTCAGTAGTTTGCCTTTGTAAAATAAGCCATAATCTTTGCATATGAAGTTTCGTACCTCAATTTTGAAACATAAATTAACAAATGCTAAGTTGGGTGTTGCAAAGTATTAAACATTAAGAAAATGTTTGTTGGTTATAAAACAAAAGGGTTGACATTTACTATATTGTAAAGTAGCTGAGCAAATGCTTCGGAAGAAATACCCCTTTGCCAATGAATTTATTTTAAAATGGAAATTAGGAATGGTGTTAATATTATTTACATTATGAGTAGTTGTGCTGAATCGGAATTTTTGCCGAATGTTTGTTTTTGATGACCCTCATTTCTAACAGTAAACGAGATCATGAGTCCGCGCTTTGTAGATGGCTCCACTGTAGTTTCTTGGGTAGTTTTCCAACAATCTTTGGTAATTTCGCTGATTTACGATAGTTTGCATGTATGATAATACATTGTGTACTGCTTATGATGTATCCAATTTTTGTTTTGTTTTAAGATCGTAACACGTACCTCTTTTAAAGTTAGGTTCCGATACATTTCCAATGCGATTTGATTTGTATCTTTAACTGAATACCTTGTACATTTTTTCATATTGATTAAACTGAAATTCCATGCGCTTTTGCTGTCACAAAGTCCAGTAATTGTAGCTGACAATAAAAAAAGAGTAAAAACTGCATGATATTTTGCTATATTACAGCTTAAACTAGAAACACAAAAGAGTAACAACTCCTTGCCCACCTTTCCATCACATCCTGCAAGAATAGGGACAAAGTTAATGGGCTATTTAGGTTGGAAAAAAAGACTAAAATTTAAACGACAAATTCCTCTTATTAGAATTGGAAGCTGATAAAAGTCAAGTGTGAGCCAAAAGTCATCATAAAGCGATGAAAGTTAATAATTACAAGTGAAAAATTACCCACTACCTTTGTATCCCCTACCCTATTCAAACTCTCGTCCCTCGGCAGTGTAGTTGAGAGAACTGCGGAGGAGCTTACCATGAATAGCTTTCAAAGCAAAAACAAACATAAAATAGTCATTCTACTGATGAGAATTTGAACTTTTTGTTTGATAGAAATAGTAAAGAAAACCAAAAAGAAAAAAGTCAAGAACAAGCTTACAACATAAAATACAAAAGGAAAAATGTTATGAGAAGAGGCCAGTGCTGAAGGCAGGACTTGAACCCAGGACTTTAGAATTTGCAAACAATTATTGCAGGGTTTAGAACATTTGGCGACTGAACCATTATAGTTCCTCCTAGGGAGCATCTAGAGGTGCGGTTGGCGGGTTCGCAACCCCCCTTTTTGTGGAAGATCTTATGTGCGCCTTGATAGCGACAGTTTTTTGCCCTCATCCTGCAAAGGCATTTAGATCTACTTCACTCGAAACAATCAAAATCATCTCGACAATGCCTTGACCCTTCCCTCCAACCCCTGCCCTTTGAAAATCCTGGTTACTCCCCTGTACTGTGGCTAATTTGTTATATCTGAACTAATGGTCACTATGGTTAAGCTATAACTTTGTTTTCATGAAACGAAAAACGTTTAGCAATTATTTACCTCAACGGCTTATGAAATACGATTAAATCTGTTTTCAAAAATTAAATAATACGCGCCCTGATCAAAGAAGTTTGCTTCATCTATCGTCGGGACTGGCTGGGCAAAATTAAAAAATTTCGGAATGTTCGAAACAAGTCTTCGGAAGAACAAAGAAACGACAACGACTTCAAGCACGACAGTTCATTCATTTGTTTGTCCGAAAACCGAGCTGGTTAAATAATTTTACTATTAACCGTAGTTTATGGTGGCTCCAATGGAAGTTCACGATTGGTAAAAGTTTCGGTTGACAAACAATGGCCATACACAGCAATTTTCGACATTATTTCTAAAACTACATCTTTATAGAAGAAAAATTATTTGTATTGTTCCTTTTCTCCACTGCACCGGTTTGACTTCATTAATTTTCAGTTGCTAGTTTAAATAATTTGAACACCTGCCGCTCAACTGAGTTTCACTCAACAACTCTGCCTTTCGTACTCCGTTTGTACGGAGCCTGATTAGTTTGCGTTCAAACCATCGTTAATTTAAATTTAAGCCTTCACAGAGCTTAATCAGTTTATGTTCGGTTTCGTTCTCGCCACTTTTTCAATCTCTTTTTTCAATGGTGTTCGTTTTCTTGTTTTATTTCCATAGCGATAAGAATTATTTATTCACCTATAGAAAGCAATTTTCACGCACAAATTTGACTTGCTTACTTTGGCCACTTCTCGACTTAGTGGCGTTCTCAAGCTCGAAACTTTAGGTTCAATATCCGACGTATCAATTCCAAGAACCTCTTCAAGTTCAAGGTATGCACTTTCTCGTTTTTCACTGTTGTGGTTGTCCTCATTAAAAATGTCCCACAAACAACTTTGCTTTTGGAATCTGTCGACTGAGGTGATCGATTTAGATTCGCTTTTACTTTCCCCTAATTCCTTACTAAATTCTTACTAAAATCATGTGAGTTGTGCAGTTGCAGTGCGCTTGCGCGTGTTTAACAAAGTTGAGAGAGGGTGTCAAACGGCTTCAAGATTGGGAGAACAATAGAAATGCTATGATGATGTTGAGATAAAGTTTAAACGAAATCAAACTCTTCTCAACATGTCTGAACACACTCCGATATTGTTGAGAAGGGGTGTCAAACGGCCCCAATATCGGCTCTCAACAAATGTTGAGAGAATGTCGAAACAAATGTTGAGACTGTTTAACAGGGGTTTTATTATCACACTAACTTGCAGGCCTTACGAGCCGCGAAATTTTGCTCTCTTAGTCACCTCCAGCGTAAATGGACTCCACGCCTGTACAGCCTCCAATGCAGGCTAAGATCCGTCGAGTTCAGTGCCCACACTCGCACCGCACTTCGAGGGGTGGGCGAGGGGGCCAACGATATAAAGCATGGCATAAAACAATTATATTATGTTTGGTCATGTTAAAATGTACTATACGGTAGTAATGTACTGTACAGTATTGCATAATATTGTATTGCATTGAACTAAGCTGAATTGTTCTGTATTGTAATATATAGGATTATATTTATCCTAGACATCATGGATCCTTCATATGTTTTATTTCGTCAGCTGTTGACATGAGGTGCATCGTTGATAATCAATTGAGGTGTATGCTTACCATTAGGGTAAAAGTAAGGTTCGGGGCACCTTGCCTTCCTGGTTTTCGTAGGACATGTTTCATGCCAGCAGAAATATTTAAGAAACGATGCTCGACACTTTTTAACACCGGGGCCTGGAACCGAGCGAAGAAAAGTACAATCAGTTACGTTAGCAATTAGGTCAAGTCAATAAAATTAAGAATGAGGACAAAAAAAAATATTTAAAGTTGGTGTATATGTCATGGCCAATATTGTAGTAGACGTAATGCGAAAACAAGCAAAAAATTCAGAGCCAAGAGCAAAAAGACTAGAAAAAGAAAAGCAACTGATGAAAATAGGTAAGCGTATGACAAATAGTATAAATTCATTTTGCAACTGAAATATGTATATATATGTATATATATATATATATATATATATATATACATATATACATATATACATATATACATATATACATATATACATATATACATATATACATATATACATATCCACATATCCACATATCCACATATCCACATATCCACATATCCACATATCCACATATCCACATATCTACATATCCACATATCTACATATCCACATATCCACATATCTATATCTATATATCTATATATCTATATATATCAAAAGTATGATCGAACACAAGTATCGATTATAAAGAAAATGGTATGACAAAAAGAAGATCAATGTAGAAATAATCACTCGTTCGGTTCAAATAAATAATTTCACACACAAACGTTTTCGCTTCTACAAGCTCTTCATGTGTGGGATTATTCGAGTGGTTAGGTTCCTTTTATGCTTACATTTACGTCAATCTACTGTTATGTTAATTATTTTGTCTATTTACAGAAAATTTTTCCTGCATTGCGTCATCACGTATATATGAATATTTTCAATATTATAGCTTATATATAGGGGCGAGCAAAAAAAAGTGGCCATCCTAAATAATTATGGTTAACGTAACATAATCATCACAAGATGAACAGACGTGGTTAAGAATGATCGTTTTAGGATGCATGTGTCTAAGCAATTTCAAATATCATCTCAAATCTTAATTTTAATGACCGATTTTTGAAATTCACAAACGTTACGCAGTTTTTAATTATATTATAGTTTACAAATTCGTGGCACATCTCTGATGTCCTTCATTTTGACTCTAATGAAGTTGTTCGCACAATCGCCAATAAAGTTTATTTACAAAGTACTACAGGCAACAACAGTAACTCAAGTACATACCCAGTGTATGTACCATTCAATACCTAGCTGGCACCCTCTTCAATTTGATCACAGCTTTGCATAAACGAGGCATGCTTTCAATAAGCTGATGCAAGTATTCTTTGGTGATTGTTTGAAATCCATTTTTGATTACTGCAAAAAGTTCGTTTTCATTTTCCAACTTTTGGTCTTTTATTAATCAGTCCAACTCAGCCCATAAATTCTCAATGGGATTTAGGAGAACCCATCCCCATTCATCAATATTCCCACTAATGTGCTCACGACCAGATGATAATCGCGGTAAACGATTCTTCTCACTCCCAAATGGTTTCTCAGATTTTTTCTCCATTTGAATTCTCTCTTTCAAGAGGTGATTTATGGTTTTGGCGGAAAATTTGATCCCTGTCTGAGCTTCTAGTTTATCAGCTAGCTGATGTTTGGTTGGGGTGCCTGATTTGGACGTTTTAATAATTAAACGGTCGCTTCGATTGGTAGTTTCCATCCAGAACCAAGATCATGACTGCAATCTCCACTCAATTTACCTCAATGCAAAGTTCTTGTTTTGTTTTTTTTTTCCCAGAACAGGTCGATGTGAATTTTTTTTGAAACTGTACATGTGGTAACTCCAGCTTAAAGCAATCCAAGAATTTCATGATTCCTTCTAATTTTCATCTCAGATTTCTCGGTGCCGACTTTTTTAAGTCCCTTATTAGCCACATCACTTTCACATAAAACCTCAACGAAAACGTTCAAAATTGCACATGTAACTGGTTTTTTGGCTAATAATGTTTTGTACTTAAGTTATCAACTAAATATTGTAGGATGCGCAATATTTTGATAATTTTATGGACAAGTTCATATCATCCAATTTGTAAGAAATAGGAGAAAATGCACTATGTTTAGCAGAAGACATTATCATAAAAAGTATTAAGAATTGACGTGTGTTCCATGCCAGCACTTAAAATTAGTATGTCAAAAGCTTTTTAATCAGATCTCCAAGAAAGCTTTTAAAAAAATATACGGTTTTCTTTCATTTCTGTTCTTCCAGTGACAGTTATATCAAATTGACTATATTTTTGACGATGGCCACTGTTTTTTGCCCACCTCCTGTATATATATATAAATACTACTTCCAAGTGAATCGAACCCATACCAGGAAAGTAGAGAAAAACTCTACTTGACCGCCTCCTTCGGTTTACTAATCCGACGCTCTACCTACATTGCTACAAGGCCAAGCCGGGAGAAGGCCATCGGATGATGGTATTTGATATTTCCAAACACTAGTTTCTTCCATATCGGCACAGACTCGGACTTTAGAACTCGGAAGTTTACTTGGACTAGTAAACCGAAGGTCGCGGGTTCAAATCCCAGCCGCGGTCAAGTAGAGTTTATCTATAAAAAAAGTTATATATATATATATATATATATATATATATTTAAGTGTAATCACTGCATAGGAATGACGGCAAACTCTTTTAAAGAACGCTACAGAAATCGCTTAAAATCATTCAATAGCAAGAAATATGCAAACGAAACCGAACTGTCGAACTACGTTTGAGAGTTAAAGAAAAAGAAAAAACCCTTCTCAATCAATTGGTCTACCGTGAAACAAGCGGCAGCCTACTCAGCAGGAGCTGATCGGTGCAACTTATGCCTGGAAGAAAATCTTGCCATCATGAAAGCTGATAAAAGAAACCTTCTTAATAAACGCTCAGGATTGATTTCAATGTGTCGCCACTAGAGCAGTCTGCTGTCACATAAACAGCAGAGACGCAAAAAGAACTCACTCAGTTGCCTGAAGATCGCGAACAGCGCGAAACTCAGAGTAGCGACGAAAAGGACATCCTGTATCTTACTAATATATATATATATATATATATATATATATATACAATACGATCAGTTTCTATATTGACTTTATGTAGAGTGCTCAATATCTTGTAAGATAGAGCAGATAAATGAAATGAATAAGCTTAAAATTCTGGGTTGTTACTCAGAGTTTGTTACACAGTTGTCTGCTGATCGTCCAAAGAGACGTGAAACTCTGAGTAACAACCCAGAATTTTAAGTTTATTCATTTCATATATATATATATATATATATATACAATACGTAGATTAAGTAAAACGAAGTAGAGTGCTCGATACCGGAGGAGAGCTAATATTTATAACATTATGAGTTCAACTGTAACTTTCTAGTGTTGAATGATTGTTCGTCGGATGAAAGCATCGAGATTCTTTTGTTGATGGAAACTGGGAATTGTTTAATGATAGATGGAGGATGGTTGGAGTGGCGGTCTACGTACAGAGGCTCTTCATTTGGTTTCCGGTAAGGCTGGTGTTTTCCGTTGTTGAGGTTCAAAGTAATGTCAAGAAAGTTAGTTATCTTTTGGTTAAATTGTGTGATGATCTTCAGACCAAACTCGTCGAAAACCATTATTAAATTTTTCCCCGCTTTATCGGCTAGTCTCCCGGTGGTATTCTCGAGGAGCATCAAACCCGTCATCTCTATATAGGCCCATGTTGTTCTTGCCAAATTTCTCTCCCAGGTTATTCAGGATGAATAAACCGACCAATTCACATATCTCTGCACCGTCAAAGCTTCCCATTGTGGCATCGAACATTCCCGCGTTGTTTTTCTTCACCCATGGTCTTCCTCCGCTGAAAAGCACTGATTTACGTACATGTTTGATGATGGTTATGTGGTCGTCTGGAATTGGAGTCATCATTTTGGCCTATGAAATAGCTTTGTCTAAAAGATCTTCGGTTATACAAGGGTAAAAGCCCACTATGTCAAATGATAAAAAGGAATGTTTGTTTCTGTTATTTATCGCGTTGAACCATTCGAAGGGTTTAAAATGTAGATATTGGTGTGCGTCGGTTTCCTTATAAAAAATATCAGTGTGTAGTCTTGTAACTTCTTTGTAAAGCAGGACGTCGAGAAATGGTAGTTCTTTGTCGTCCTTTTCCATGGTAAACTTAATTTTTTTGTGTAAACTATTTAACAACGAATGGAACTCGTTTAAATTGTCTACAGTATCGTTCCATGGGAAGAAGCAATCGTCTAAAATTCTTTTAAACATTTTGATAAGGTCTTCTTTGTTTGCACTGCCGCAAGTTGCTTCGTATTTATCATATAATTGTTTCTTCAAATATCTCATCACCAGTGTGGCATACGTCGGCGCTATTTTTGTCCCCATTGCGGTTCCTTGGAGTTGTTTATAAAAATTACCATCGAAATGAAACGTATTTTCCTTTGGAACGGTTGGAATTGCTTCCAGGATAAATTCTTTCGAAAATGGTCGCATCAAGGATGTGTGGTAGTTGTCTTATCAGTATTCTATTGCTATTAAACCTAGGTCGTGAGGAATGTTCGTGTAAAGACCAACTACGTCAAAGGATACCAATAATGTGTTTTTGTCAATCTGTTCTGGAATCTGATTAAGAAAGTCTAAGTCGTCTCGCATATAGCTGGGAACATGTTTGCATAGAGGTTTTAGTATCAGGTCAATGAAATTGCTGAGTCGGTGTGTAGGAGAAGAAGGTCCAGCAACAATAGGTCTCATCTTTAAATCCAGAGTTGATTCAGGTGGTAGTCTGATACATGCTGTTTTGAGTTGAAATAGCGTCCTTGATTGATTTCGACTTATGTATTTTTGGCACTCCGTAGAAGTTTGATATTTTCTATACAAAATTTTTGATGTAGTCTTTTTGCTTGTGAGTTAGTTCTTGTCCGTATTTTTTGGCTAATTTTTCAATTTTTCTTAAAACAACGTCGTCCTTATTGTCAACTCCTAGTTCCATTTAATTTTCTTCACCGGAAAGTAATTCGATTATTTTGTGTTTGTAGAATATTGAGTCCATGATCACTGTTGTCCCGCCCTTGTCTGCTTCTTAAATCACAATTGAATCCTAAGTCGTTCAAAACTTTCCATTCATCTTTTGATATGTTTTGATTTTTTGAGATGTGGGTTCTGCTATCTGTTCATGATAATATTTTGCAGCGTCAAGAATTACCGAAAGATACCTGTCATTTGTTTTTGGAGGAACGATGTGAGATTTGTTTTGTATAAGAAAGTTGTCTCGATTTTGTTCCTCGTGTTCATTAAACCATTCCAGAAGTCGTAGTTTTCGTCCAAATTCTTCGATGTCTGTTTTAAGTTCGGTTTTATTCGACTTTGGAGTTGGTGCAAGTTTTAGGCTTCTCTTTAACAGTTTTATCTTACTAGGCGAAAGTTCCCTGGACGAAATATTGACTATTTTAGGTTTGGTTAGATTTCCGTTTGTATTACTTACTTTTCTTGGAATGCTTGTTGGTCGGTGTTGGTCGGTCGGGTGCCGGTGTTGCTGATTCTGAAAAAAAAAATTATTAGATTGCCTTGATGTATATTGTCTTCTGTATTGTTCGTGTTGTTTTTGCGTTGGGGGTGGTCTTGCTTGTTGGAAAGGTCTTCTTACTGCTTCTGAATATGTCGCTGGTCTTTCGTTTAGTCGCTGATCGGGTTGGGTTGTTGATCTTATTGGTCTCGGGTGTCTTGTATCTTGGTAGGTTGGTGTAGCTATCTTTTGTTGTGTTCTCTGGTCTCTGCCATTTAACCGTCTGATTTCGGCACGCGTATGGTGTGGTCGGAATTGGGTTTTCCGTTGATTGTTCGAAACTAGTTGTTTGGTCGTATCTTGGTTTTGTTGTCGTGACCATGGGATGTCAGTTCTGGCTGGAATCTTGTTGGTTGTTCGCGCGTTGAAATTTCTTGCGTAATTTTCCTGCGATTTTCTGGGCTTCAAATAATTATCGTTATTGAATTCTTCTTCATATTTCTCCAGCAATTTCTGTTTCGTCTGTCATCTTTCTTGAGATTTTGCTTCTTCATCTTCACATTCATCTATCCACCAGGTTTTCAGTTCTCTTGTGGTATTATCATCGAATTGCCTCTTTAACAGGTCGTTCATTTCCTGGTCCACCTGCCTGTACTTGTTTGGATGACGGGTGGCACGAATCTTGAGTAGTTGGGACTCAAATTGAAACCTTTCAACAACCGAACTCTGTCGCATTTTTCTTTCATCTTCAGTTTCGCCTGGGATGAATTTTAGTAAGAATTTTCTCGGAATTATCTTCTTTTCTTTGTTTGTCTAAGTCTCGTATATAATGGCGGTGTTTTCACAATTAAGGGTGTGCCAATACAACTGCTTTCGTTTGTTTAAATGTCTGTTCCATGTTTGTGAAATAAACCTCCGTTTCTGTGAGATTTCCTTCCTTGTTGATGAGACCTTCGAATTCTTTAAAACTTCTCTCTTGTATCTGATTTATAGATGTTGTGAAAGGTCTGCAAGTTTCTTCTCATGCTAGGTTTGCGTTACGTTGGTTTTGGAACATTTGATGTAATGACTCGCTGATGTCTCCTAACTTTAGCGAGATCGTTGATAGGATATCTTTTATATCACCATCAGGTTAATCCTCTTGTGTTCGCGTTGATCTTCTCGTTGACATACTTGTATTGAAATTTGTATATAAAAATACGTTTGGATGTCAACACAAGTAAATAATATACAATTTACAAAACGAGCAGGAGTGTTTTATCGGATATAAAGCACGAGGCGATGGCCTCGTGTGATCCAATAAAGCACGTACTGCGAGTTTTGTAAATGTATTATAAGACGAACCTCTTTATACACGAATTCCCTAAGAAAGTTTGGCAATTTATGTTTTCTAAGGCGAAAAATATTGAGGAGAATTTCAGGAGAATTTCAGGATAAAGCACATGTGTCTGTATCACATATACAGACACGACACGGTTATGATTTTCTTTTTTATTTTCCTTATGAATTCTTAATGTTTATATATATATATATAACTACAGACGGAATCGTTTCGGCCTACTGGGCCTCATCAGTGTAGTGCTGACGAGCAGGATGGAGAAGCCTATATTATATAGGCAACTCAAATGTCCCACACATGTGGTACATCTTATATATATATATATATATATATATATATATATATATATATAAGATAATCAAGAGCCTGCTCGACATAAAGTAAAATAAAAACATGGATCTACCTTTGGGAGTAATATTGAAAAGCGATCTTTCCACATCAATCATTCTTTTGATTGAGGTTCCTGTGGAGTTATTTATTTAATAATTTGTGGTAAATGTGGTAAACAATATGTGGGAAGCACCATCACATCGTTTAGAACTCGTTTTAACAATAAGAGTTTATTTAACAGATACGGAAAGGGTCAGAGGTATTTGTAGAGAGCGTTATTATACTCATTTTTGGGAGGAAGGTCATAGGGGATTGGACGATGTGGTGGTAAAAATGATTGGTTATACTGATGTAAGGGAGCCAACTCGTACAGAGACATTCTAAATTGAGAAACTTAATTGCTATATACCTCAAGGACTGAACACCCTGGTAATTAAAAGGCTATTTAGATTTGTGTTACGTCTCTATGTACGTTTATGCAACACGGCCGAAAATTTAGTTTTTTCAATCCTTTTTAATGTTTTAATAAAACGTTTAGATCAGTTACATCCAGTCAATGTCTGTCACTGGTGTTGTATCTGGTGTTGTGTTATGACGTGTTGTATCTGAAGAAGGGGCTGTGCCCCGAAACGTAATATTTTACGTGATTAAATATCATATATATATATATATATAGTGAGGTTTTGCTTAAGAGTATATGGTTGCTACTCCGAGTTTCACGCGGATGCGATCTTCAGGTAACTGAAACAGCGTCGATTCATTGTCTCCTTTTTCTCTGTTCATTGACGTCATGGTTTGCGTGGGTTGGATGACTCATCGCTATTGTCCTCGTGTGGCTTGTCTTTGAGATGAGAAATCTGTTCCGGTGTCTGCACTTTGAGACGATCTCCGATCTTTTGTTGAGAAGGCCTACACAAGCGGAGCAAAAAGATGTAACCTTTGCCTGGAGGAAAAGTTTTGCATTATGAAAGCACGCCTAAAAAACCACCTAAAGAACCTTCTCAACAAAAGATCGGAGATCGTCTCAAAGTGCAGACACCGGAACAGATTTCTCATCTCAAAGACAAGCCACACGAGGACAATAGCGATGAGTCATCCAACCCACGCAAACCATGACGTCAATGAACAGAGAAAAAGGAGACAATGAATCGACGCTGTTTCAGTTGCCTGAAGATCGCATCCGCGTGAAACTCGGAGTAGCAACCATATACTCTTAAGCAAAACCTCACTACATTTAAGCTCTGCCCCATATGGTATCGAGCACTCTTGGATCCATCGTAAACATCATCTCAGTTATATATATATATATATATATATATATATGATATATATATATTTTGCAGAAACAGTATGCAGAAACAGTATGACGTTCTATGGAAAGAATTTTTATAAATAATCATCATACCATTAAAAGACCATTAAAAGATAATTACCCGTAATTAGCAGGTAATTAACATAACAGTAGACTGACGTAACCATGTAAATATTATATAAGTTAGTCACCACTCACAAACAACTCACACCTGAAGAGCTTCAGTAGCGAAAACGTTTGTGTGAAATAAAATATCATTTAGACAAAACTAAGTGGTTTTATGATTTTCATTCATACTGATATCTTTTTGTTGTCAACACAACTTTTACCTATAGATTTACTTGTGTTCAACCATTTACTCTCTCTCTCTCTCTCTCTCTCTCTCTCTCTCTCTATATATATATATATATATATGATACGTTTCGGAGACCAACCCTTTCATCAGTTCTTATATGTGCATATGTACATATGCACATATGTACACATGTATATATGTATATTTGTGTGTATGTTACTTAGGCGACCAGTGATAGACAAGTTAAACTTGACCATTGATAGACATTGACTGGTTGTAACTGATCTAAACGTTTTATTAAAACATTAAAAAAGTTTGAAAAAACTAAATTTTGGGCTGCCATCAACGACCTTCCTCAGAGTTCTGCCGCTCATTCGCGAAGAAAGTTTTGAAATTTATGTTTTCTAAGCCGAAAAAATTATCTTTACCACATACAAAAATAGGACACAACCATGATTTTCCTTTAAAATTTCCTCATGAATTCTTAATGAATCTGATAAATGTATATATGTATATATTGACATGTATACTGTTTAGCAGTGGTGTAACGCTGTGTTGTGAAATATGGTTATGTGTTGTGAGTTGTGTTGTGTTGTGTTGCAGTTTCTTCGTTACATTGTATTGCATTGGTCGAGTTGCTTCGTGTACTGTGATGTAATTTGATTTGGCTTGCAATGATGTTGAGTGATACTAAATAGTAATCAACAAGGTTGGTCCAGCGTAGGCAGCGGCGCAACAGCACAACACTAAGGGAGGGATTCTCGCTTGCCACAACCTGAAACAGGTCAAGCACAGTTTTACATGCGTTTCCTCCAGCGTCACTTACTGCATCTCCTGCTGTAAATGTGGTATACTCTACATTGGAGAAACTGGAAGACGTTTAGGTGACAGATTTGCTGAACATCTGCGTGATATAAAAAACAATGAGTACAACAAACCTGTCGCCAGGCATTTCAACAGTGCCAACCACTCCATTTCTGACATAAAAGTTTGTGCCATCCTCTCCATCACTGGTGCGAATGATACCCGCAAGAAACAAGAACAGCGTCTCATTTACAAACTTGGTACTCTCCATCCCCACGGCCTTAATGAGCGTTTTTCTTTCATTTAGGTCCTCATCAGTCAATGCCTGCCTCTGCAGACATTCACAGTATTTTGTATTACTTTTCTATGCCATTTGTTGTGTTTAATTTTCTACTGTGCTCTTACTTGTTTTATATTCAGCCTGCATGCAGGCATACCCCTTTACTATCGGGTTTGTTGCTGTGCGCGGGCTTAATATTGAATAAGTTTTAATTTTGTTATGGTTACGTTTCTGTCATTGGTTAATTTTGTTTCACGTGACTGCTTGTATAGCTTGCTATATAAGCAACAAGTTTGTTTATTCTATTTCTCTTTCTACTAACTCTCCAGACGAAGGGCCTTTGCTCGAAACGTCGAGGATAGAATATTTTTATCTGTTTCAGATTGTGGCAAGGGAGAATCCCTCCCTTGGTGTTGTGATACTAAATAGTGTTGTAATGCATGCAATGCTATGGTATTTCGTGAGATGGGATGGTATGGTATGGCGTGAAATAGTGTAGCGCGATATGGGATGAGATGTATAGTGTGCCGGGGTATGATAAAGGTATGGTGCGGCGTGATTTGGTATGATATTATGATATATGATATGAACTGGCATGATATCTGTTTAAGTAA
Organism: Heliopora coerulea; assembly: GCA_030142905.1. Lineage (NCBI taxonomy): Eukaryota > Metazoa > Cnidaria > Anthozoa > Scleralcyonacea > Helioporidae > Heliopora > Heliopora coerulea. The sequence continues at coordinate 1,362,832 of JASJOG010000033.1, forward strand.
AATAATATACAGTTTTCTGATCATATTTATTGAACAGATATGTTACCATACATGGGTCATTATCTCTTCTGAATTTTGAATTTTCAATACAGCTTTTTTTCAATGCTTGAGAGACGATTTTAAAATCTGCACTGACTTCTAGGCAAAGATCGGAAAACTATCAAAAAGAATAGGCACCATTAATCTAATTGCTGATTATTTATAAATGATACCATAAATGTAATTCTACGTGGATTTTCATTCCTGGGGATTTATGATAGACGCACAAATGATATCACTAAAATAGTGAACCAATCACAGCACTCCCGCAAGGTAATATCACGAGGCAATGACGCTGCCTCATTTCTACAGATCATGAATCAGGTTAGGTTACTTTTTTTATCTCTTGCCATGTACCAGAAATTCCCGGTAAATTTTCAATCAATCAGCCTTTTAACTTTGTTGATTCTATTGTTTGTTGTATTAATTATATAGATTCATTTTTACATTGTCTCTTCCGAGATAGATAAATAGAAGACATCGCCACATGGCAAGAGCATCGATGATCAACTTTCTTTGTCCTTCCTACGATGCAACGTTAATTGTTCATCTTTCGGTCACATTTAATATCTTCCATAACCCAGCTAATTTCGAGGGATTTTTTGTTAAAAAAATAAAGGATTTCCAATTCATCAGAGTATAATGCTGTCTCAGAGGAATTTTTTTTCGAAAATATTCCCCCCAAAAAATTATAGGTTTAGGGTTGCGTTAATTTTAGTTGGGATCAGGATGTTTAAGAATTTAACTTCATACACATAGAAAAAAGGCCTGGGCTGCTTCCGATAGGAATATTTCAAGTGTACCCCAGCTGGCGTCTACCTCATGTCGCTAATCTGATCAATGGATGGCTATTTGCGGCATGCAAACAGATATGAAGCCGGTCTTTTCAGTGACCTTTGATAGGTTTCCAGTATGCTTAGTCTTCCTCGCTGCCTTTCTTAGTCCAGTCTGTTGTTTACCCACGCGGAATATCCCTTCTTACATTGCACCATGTTGGCCAATAGCTAATGAATTTCGCCAATTGGCGCGAATTTTTGCTTGTAGCTGTAATTGAGGAAGTTCTTGAATCCTGGGAACCCAGCAGAGACTGACTGATTTGGGGAAAAGGAATGTTGTACTCGAATATGCAGTTGCACCTAAGGTTAGGGCTATAGTTTTAAACTCTTAGATTTTATTTACTCCGACAAACGACCAGGACTAAGGTCTAATTTAATTCCCAGTCTGAAGAGCGACGGTTTAGGTTTAGGCTTTAGAGCCTAAATTTCGGGCCGAACTTATGTCAATAATTCATACGAAAAATACACTACCTGACCCAAATGTTTGCAATGTGTCACAATCATTAGACCATAGGGTCTCAGACGGATAGTATGATGTTAATTGGAGACCTTGATTGTAATATTGATATGCCTCTTTCGTACTTGAAAGCTGAACACATCTGTAATGTGATATTGTGTATAAGTAAGCTTAGTAAAATAAAATTTACTTATACACAATATCACATTACAGGTATGTTCAGCTTTCAAGTACGAAAGAGGCATATCAATATTACGAACCAGGTCTCTAATTAACATCATACTTGCCGTCTGAGACCCTATAGTCTAGTGGTAAAACAACCGTACCGGCAATCGGGAGACACGGGTTCGATTCCCGTTGGGGAACTCAGAACTTTTCTTAGATAAAGCTTGAGAACAAACTTTTCCTCATATATATCCAAGCTTACAAAACATCTACACTTAGTAAGATGAAATTTACTTATACACCATATCTATATATTTACATCTACATATATATCTATATCTATATATAGCTCGATCACATAACCTCTCTCTGCCAAAGTTTAAGATTAAGAATATAAACCATTAAGATAAACTTTCAAAAAACTTTATTCAACGTTTCGGGGCAAGCCCCTTTATCAAGAATACATTTTACTAGCGATGCAAGTCCTGCATTTATACAAATTGAACTCGTTTGTCCCAAATGGTTTGAACATTAGAGATTTTTTGTAATATATTTGAATTTTGAATAGTATTTTTATGTATAAACACAGGACTTGCATCGCTAGTAAAACGTATTCTTGATAAAGGGGCTTGCCCCGAAACGTCGAATAAAGTTTTTTAAAAGTTTATCTTGATGGTTATATATATATATATATATATATATATATATATATAAGTAATATTTAAAAATCGAGTAGGAGTGCTTTATCGGGATTTAAAAGACGAGGCGATAGCCGAGTCTTCTAAACCCGATAAAGCACGAAATGCCTTATGAAATTCACCTTATGCCTTAAATGCCTTATGAAATTCACCTCTTAATACGCTAATTCATGAAGAAAGTTTGGAAATTTATTGTTCGTAAGCCGAAAAAATTGAACTTCTTCACATATAAAGGCACATGTACCTGTATCACTTATATAGATCCGACACGCTTATGATTTTCTTTTGTCTTTTCCTCATGAATTTTTGATGAATTTTATAAATATACATATAGATACAGATATAGATATAGATATAGATATAGATACAGATATAGATATGAGTTCAAAGCTCAGGAAGAGGTCTTTACACTTGAATAAAAAACCGACAGTGTGGCTGTTATATGCTCATTAGATCACGTTCTTTTGTTTTTTGGAGTTTTATTTTTTCTTACTTTAAACGCATGTGACATATGAATTGACGGTAAAATGACAGTTTTTAGCATTGCTAACTAAACTATTGTTCTGGATATTTTTCAATAGGGATTCATCTTCAACAGTTTGAGCGCTTCGGGTGTACTCGCTACATGAGGAAAATTATGTTCCACATACATTTATGGATGGTAATGTTCTTTCACGCTTGTTCAGCTGGCATCGTGCTCGACGAGAGGTGAACATGCATGAAAAGAGTTAAAGATGAATTCTGAAATGAGGATTCTTTCGTTCGATAGATGGATAACAGGCAGTGTTAAAACACTGCCTCAAGAAACTGAAGGTGACGAATAAGCGTATCGAGTCAACATTGTTTTCCATTATTTTACGTGAAGAGGGACGAAGAATTAGAGGCCCAAGCTTTCTTCATCTAATCAGGGGCAAGAAAACATGAAACCTAAACCTCAGTAAAGAAGTTCCAAGCGCTATTATTGATTGAAACATCTTTGTGAAACACCTTGACATAGAGCGTAATCTTTCTAATTAAAACTACAGTACTAATGTTGTGGAGGGTTACTTGCATGCTTCAGTATGTCTCGGTATTCGGATAAACTGCTTGAATTAGAATCTGGGTTGACGATAATGTTTATGGTTAATAGAATTTCATTTTAAAAAATAACTTACCCCAAAATCATTATTTTAAGTAAAGACCGGTCTTTACGTAAAACAACCTCTTGATGTTCTATGGAATAATCAAAACCTCTGCCTCCATTTAAAATGAGGTTACAACGCGAAATTGAAAGTGAACGAGAATCAAAAGAATATGTTTCACCCGTCTGATATGGTTTAAAATTATATATGTGAACAGCCATGAAATGAGTGAACGACTTCTACAGATTTGTTATGATTAAAGCCCGAGCAGTTATTAGTAATTGAAAGTAGATAACTTGTACGTCAACTTAACCAACATCTGGCCTGCTAATAATATGATAAACCGACAAACACAGTTAATCGTAAGCTTTTTATGACTAACCATCAGAATCAGAAATAAAAGCCTGATTGCAATTCCAAAACTTCGGCGAAGTCTTCTGCAAGTTGCTGGCATAGTTCGTCAAGAGCGTTAATGTTCCCTCTGCTAGACGTTTCTGATCTAAAGAACAATGGCAAGCTATTTGTTGACAATATCAGAAGATTGCATTATACCAGAACAGCTGTTCTGGGCGGATTGTTTGCCTCAAAACTGTTGCTGTTAGATTAAATCGTTTAGAATCTAACATATATGTAGTTATAAACTTCCTGTATTATTTCAAAAATACCTTTTATAGCCTAATGATCTCACTTGGAGTACATATTTACTTATAACTAATGTATGAAACTACGTAGTTGAGCCATGTTTTCACGCTCTCAGCATTTGCGTCATGCGGCGATCGCGTATGTTTTTCAAATGACTTGTTCTGAGCTCCTGACGGGAATCAAACCTATATTCTTCTAATAATCGGCGGACACTATTACAGGAATAAACTGAGATGGTTGGTTAAATATGAAGAAGGAATTTGTTGTACCAAGCATGAATAGACCTTTTTCACAAAGAACTTGTGCACAACGTAAGCTAGAGTTGTGAGGCTCGATTTCAAAACAAACGCATGTAAAACAATGACTGCCGACAGGAAGACTTTTTATTTCGTATGGATATTTGAAACGTTTTTATTTTGCCCCTGTTTTGTGTCATGAATAATAGAAATCCTCCTAGAAAGAAGGCTTGCATTATTTTTGATATTCAAATAAAGTTTGAATAGCTCTTGTTTGACTTTTGTCACTCTTGATGTCACAATATCGATTTTTTTTTCAAATAAAATTCAGTTTATGCCAAAGTTCGTTTACTACACTCATAACCAGTTGTATGATGATGTCACCTCTTCAAGAAAACAAAGTGAACAAAAGCAGAGAACACGACAAGTATATAGGAGCTATAATACTCAAAAAGTAATTCGAAATCGACAATATTGGTGATAGAATTGTACTGAATCAAAAAATTGCAGCAAAAATGGTAGAGAAAACTGTTCTTTTTGACTTGACAGCTCCGAAGTAGTAACTAAGTTATGTATCAAGATTTTATAGAGATATTGTATAACACACCAACATCGGAAAGCAACTCGGTAAACGTTTGAGTAACAGAAAAGACCAACAAATCCGAACTAAATCGTTCTCTCAAAGACAACTTAAACTTAACGTAAATATCAAAATATCATGGACTTGCTTTCTGTACTTCTGTTATCGCTTGAAGCATAAAATCGTGATAAAACAAACACGGCCACTGAATAAAAGGCGTTCTCGTCGGTGCCCATTGTTTTCCCTGATTATGACTTGTAATCGAGCCTCGCTTCTGTGCAGGCCGCCCATGTGGAAGGTCAACGGCTTGTCATATTTGGCGAATAAGTCCAACGAGTGAACAGCGCTATTTATGCTTTGAACAACCGAACTAAAATTTCATCCGCCGAACCATGAGTTAGTCATCTTACATTGCCTTTACGTTGATAAGATTAAGTCTGATTATTCAAGCATCAATATTACATTTCACTCGCAAGGACGTGTTCGCCAGATTAGCCATTCGGGGTTCGTGCGTCTAGACTCTACCTCCAGTTCGTTTGGGTGAAGTACAGGTGGTGGATATGTGACACAAGCAAACAAGTCCAGCTTTGCAATGGTGTAAAACTATCTGAATCCATGTAGCTCACTGGTCAGATGGTCTAACGGGTCATTTGGTTACGGGTTCGATTCCACGAATAAAAGCAAAAAAATTTCCCTAAGATAATGAATTAAACAAACGTGCGATGGTCGGTCCACTCTGAACTGGCACAATCATGATTAAGTCCATTTAACCCTTCTTCATTCATCTTAATAGTGTTCTTTGTTTTTGTCGATGTCAAGTTGTTACAGATTAAGGACTTCCAATTAGAATCCTGTATAGTTTAAATATGACATGCGCATGCAGGAAGACCAGAACGTTGAGAAACACTTCATCGGTCAAGCGTTCATACTTTCTCTGAAGATCACGGCCCGAGTTCACGATAGCTTATATTAAAATTACACACGTTGTGACCAACAAATCTTACTGTTAATAAAAAGAGTTGGCCAACATTCTCATAATGGTTGAAAGAGCGGCTAAATCATCCAAGATTTGTTGCATCTAATCATTTGTTGGGCAAATTTTTCGACCAAACTTTTATTCAAACGACCTTGTGGAACCGACATTTCTATGTCTCCCTATGTTGTACTACAAAATTCGAAAGTTTAACCGCTAGGTATGGACGCCGAAAGTAGCTAAATTGGATAATGAACGAGTTTCAGGAAAGTGTTAAGGTTTTCCCAAAGAGTGGCGCTTGTTTTGTCAGGGTAAGATGCGATCGGAAATATATATGATATAAACAGGCAAACGGCATAATTAGGTGAGTGAGATCCCGAGTTTATTATGAATGTTTTACTTATTATCTTCCGTTTCCCACGAACTATTCTTAATTGTTTTTGACTCGACTATAAAGCATGCTTTCTGGATTGCCCACCGATTGTACAGTTTGGGCAAAGGATCTTGCTCGTTAACATTAGATTCGGCTCATGAAAAATTTGACGTTTGAACTTGGCCTTAGTGTACTTACGGATTACAGAGCAATTTGATAATTCAAATCCTCAAATAGGGGAAAGAACGAAACCAAATTTATCGCGTTTACGTCAGTGAATATTATTAACTGTCTGCCAGCGAGATACGTCAAATGATAACACAGGACCAGATAGGACTAACGCAGCAAATATGTGCCATTTTGACTCTGCGTCTTAAATGCGACCAACTTTTTGTCGTCTCAATACATTTACCATACTTAGTAAATGGCATAATATGATCCATATCGAGAATGAGAAATTCTCAGAATACCGCTTTGCTTCATGCAAAAAATTCATTTCATTATTTATTCTGTATGTTCCAGAGCAAATAGAATCATATTGAAAGCCATTACGAGGTGTTTATGGGCGTTAAGGAAAAAATTAAGTGTATATCGACTTGATGAACGTCAGAGAAACTAAGTATATGCTCACGCATAGCTTTATCAAATAAATGGTGAAAACTCCAACCAAAAAAGTCATCAATAAGCTGCATCGCGTGCATGATTAGAAAATCAGGCATAAAACATTTCATTAAGACGTAGGTGGTCTTTACATCATATCATTTACATGGAAGTCGCAATATTATAGACAAAAGCCGGCGAACATTTGCTTTACAGCTGGAACCTGAAGGAGCTTATGCCTTCATGAACCAGTGTAATAGAATTGAACAAACGTACTATTTTAACCAATGATTCATCAAGTAAAAATCTTAATACTTCACTGCCTGAATTTTTTTCTTTTGTTTTCTTTTCTCCATATGTATTTGTTTTGTTCTCTTGTCTGTACTTCTGTTCCAGGTGTCCGACATATCGGACACTTGGTTTCGAAATACTGGTCGAAGAATGAAATAAAAGCCCACCTCAATGGATGAAGATGAACAGTAATTCTGTAAATCACAGATCGGTTTTCCAGCCACATTAAACCATGGAACCTTCTGGAACAAGTTCCACTTTTTACAATTAAGCAGGAACAGCAGATCCAATTTGGCTTTGCCAAGCTTCACCAGAGGACATCACGTGTCCCGCATGCTTTCCAACGATTTCAGTGACCTGAATTGAAATTGCCAAAAGCCAAATTGGATCCGCAGTTGCTGCTTAGCTGAAAGAAAAGGAACGTGATTCCAAGGCTTCTGTGATTTAAAGTACCATTTTAACTGTAATTTTATTTCCATACCGGAGATGTGGCCGGAGATTTTAAATCAAGATATACTTTTTGCATAGCACATCGTAATTCATTAAATCCTATCATAAAAGATCAAGAAAATAGGCTTTGTTTGCAAGCATACTCTGCTGTCTCTATTGTTTTGAGATTGCTTTATCCTAGAACCATACGGTGAATTAAGCGTTGGTACCGCTCGGATGGTAGTTTTCTAGGCTTTGTTCACATTTTACACCTTGCATTCATTGTTTTAATTGTCCAGGGCACAGATCTATGCCAGTGGCTGCATTTCCAGATGCATGTAGCACTACTGACATCAAACGTAGCAGCTTATTCCAACAGTAACACATTTGTTATCCAAAAATGTATATGATCGCCTCGTATCCGTGTCTGAAGCTAACCCTAACCCAACCCTAACCCCAACCCGAATCCGAATTCGAAAATGAATTCTAATCCCAACTGGAATCCCAACTGGAATCCCAACTCGGGTTCTTGTCGTCCTCGGTTCAAGTCATTGTCAAGTTGATTATTCAAGTTCATGTCCTTGTCACTTAAATGAACACCTGGCATAAAAACTTTGCAGTTAGAAAACAATGTATGGGAAAATGAAAACTTTGCAGGCTTGCTGACCAGCTCAGGTGCACAAACCATATAATATTCTTTTTTTTAGACAATGTCTTTGATTAGACAACGTCTTTTTTTTTGGTGATATTTGAGCAAAAACATCCCGTACACATGCGTTTAATTCTGTTGCACTAAAGATAACTTCAGGACGATTTTAAAAAGAGAAATAAAAATTACTGACGTAAGAAGTGCCTTAGCTCAAGTAAACTCGTCCATTTAGACGAGTATGAAGCGGCGTGTTGTTTTAGCAGTGGCTTACTAAAGATGTGACCGTCATTTTTTACCTATTTATATGCGAGTTTTGCATAAAATATAAGGCGCATTGTCAAGGCCTTATCCATTATATTTTTTTCGGCAAAGACGGCCCTAATAAAATGATATAATTTGAAATATAATGTGTTACCGGTACCGAGAGTGGTATATCTTGACCCACCCTAAACTAAAGAATTATCATTCTTTCTCCTACGATTTGTATGCTTCTAAATACTCATCTTGGTGGTATTTATTGGGTTTACGATTGAGTTTTTTTGGGTGATGACTTCTATGGGCTGTTGAGAGAAATCCAATTCCCAACAGTATGGTAAGACATATGCATCAGTTAGCAAAGTTTTCGGATGTAAAAATAAGCATCAACTTCAGTTATAAGCAAGGTTTCGGATCTACTTATTATTTAGTTTAATAATAATATGTATCACGTTAGTGAGCTAAAAAGACATTTACAAGAGAAGAAACCATTTTCTCCCTCATGCATTAAAAATGTTTAATCAAAGAAGACATTCGATCAAAAAATCAACGGCGACAGCTTGATTTCGTTTAATTTTAAAGTAATGTTATTTGGAAAAGGAAATGTGACAAGCATCAGAAATCATTTTGATTCGGAAGAATAGCGAAAGCGATTACATCTGTGGATCTCAAAAGGCTTTCTCACGGCGACAGGGCTGTTTGAACAGCAGTCAATGAGCTCTTGTGACTTAAAATCAGCGATGAATTAAACTAGGCAGACACCGAAATCGGTGTGATGGCTTCTCTCTGCTAAATACTCGTGTCGTCATGCAAGACCTTTTTTACTACAGTATATTCGATTATTGGTATGAGAATTTTATACTAAGAATTATTTCGTTGAAAAGGAGAGGATAAAAAAACTTCTTTCTCTCAAGCCAGTGAAAAGGTGCTATGTATATATAATATGCTAATCAGCGATGTCAATTTTTCTTTTGTCGTCACGAGTGGTGTATGTTTGGGTGCTCGGAATGATATGGAGTTTTAATAAACACGACGGAAACGTCGCAGACAAAGTGTCGATCTAGACAATGGATTAAATTCAAGAAAATGAACAGTTTTCTTTTTTTTTTCTTTTTTTGCATTATTATCATTATTATCCTGAGAGTATTCATGACGTCTTTGCTGTTCTTCACATGCCGTTGCCGACAGCACTTTTGCATTCTTGCCTGAACGTGAACGGTTATAGATCGTAAAAAAAGAAGTCTGTTGTTTTAAAACACCGAAAAGATTCCGTCTGAATCCTACTTTTATTATTTTACCCTGATTAACGCCAGACGATTTTACCTGTCAAGGAGAGACGGAGCAGAATCCGACTCTAGTTTATGTTACTCTGGCTAATGCCAACTCACTGTGCTCACCAAGGAGAGGCATCTCAGAACGAAAAGAGTTACACTCTTTCGTTACGGAAACTGTCCCCTTGACAGAGTATAAGATAATCTGGCGCTAGCCAGTCTAAAATAGAAGTTTTCTCCCTCCGGGAAAGAGTTAATTTATAAGGTAGGTCGGACACAGAATGTGACAAGAGTACAGGGTACAACATAAGCTTGAAATAACGCTTATAGTACGTGATATTATAAAATTCTACCCTTGAACAGTACATGATAGAAGCCCAGAAAAGCAAGGTACATTCAAAAGCCAATGATTAACGTTCTTAGGCTGACTGACTTAACTGGGCTAAACTATAATTTTTGGAATAGCCATAACTGATACCTGTGAATAAGTAAATTAAATTAAATTTTAAGTGTTGGAACTTCTACAAGAGACGCCTCATACTGTTTGTAAACCTTAAAAGCCCTGGACAAGATATATCCACGGCATAGGTCTGCCACATCTATTATAATACTTCACTAAACTACTTCCAATCCCAATGACCTGTGTATATCCATTATTACAAAATTCATTTTTTTACATTGACTGAGAGTTGCGAAAATGATGCACCAACTTCGAACAGATTTATCTTGCATGCGAAGATTGCATTGCCCGACAAAATCACATACCTGCGAAATTTCAATATATATTCCGACCAGCCTATACTTCTAAGTTCTGCAAACCACATGAATACAACATTTCATGGACAATATAGGATGCATTCTTATCGGCCAGAAAATTCTGAAAATTCTTATTCCACAATATCGGAAAGAAATTCTGTTTACGGAAACAAATTATGAGAAAACCAGCTGATTATTTGCTGTGCCAATTCTGCACGCCAGAGCAGAATAGACAAAACATTATTCTTAATTTAACAGAAATAAATCATGAAAAGTCGAAGTCACAGTTTACTCCGTGATTTTTCATTCCGGAACTATCTAAAAGGAATTAAACGCCTTAATACCGAAGTTCTGCGATAAAATGAAAGGGAGCTACTCCGGTAGGAAAACACACAAGTCTGGTTTTCCTAATTAAGAGACGCTTGTTAGGGCCCACCAAACGATCTTTTCATGCAAAACCAAACTCAGACTATTTACGTTTCTCGCGTACTTTTCCAGAAGACCTCGCCGGGACAACTTTCACTTTCTCGACATAATGTATTGTAAAACTGCTTCGTTAGACGGTTATTTTCAGCCTACCGACTTGAGACGTTGAACAGTTGTTGGCTTAAAAATGGCAAATCTGATGCTGCTCACTATGCTCTTCTCAACGGTGTAGCTATGGCTTCTCGGATTCTAGTTCAGATGCTTAGACGATCCCAGATCGATGTTTTCTTTTAAATATAGCAGACTAGCAGTAAGGCGCTTAAATTCTTCCAGACGGTAGCGACCTCTCGATATTTGACTCTGGCTAAAGTCAGACGATTTTACCCGTCAGTGGAGACCTACTGTCAGGAAAAATATAAGCCAGCTCATGTGACACATTTCACTCAAACAACTTCGTAAAATTCGCAACACTTCATAGGGAAAATGAAAAACAAAATGACGAAAGCATGATTAGCTCCGCGATAGACATGTCACATACGACAATATGTTATCTTATGATACTACCCGAAAGAAGTTAAGAAGAAAGGAAAATATACGTCTTACAGTTAGATAAGGAGACAAAGACTGAGAAAGGGAAATCTGGTGTCTGACGTCAATTGTTCAGAGTACCTCTAGGTCGATTTTTCTTTCTATCACGTCCAAACGACCCTGAAAAATCTTCCAAACGACTTGCACGAACCTGGGTCAATACAGCTGCCACACACGTTCACTTGTAATGACAATACAACGGGTATAAAAGCTCTGAAAGAACTATGTGGACAGCTATTAAGGTAATTAATTGGCCCGGAGGCTGTTATTTTGCCTGATGATTTGAATTTTGAATGCTCTTTACAGTAAAAACAAGTTACGCAACTACTTAAAGGTCGTTTCACGACAGACACTAATGTGTTTACGTTTAAACAGTTCTGCATGATTATTTCTTAATTTAAAATATACAGGCGCTTCGATTTTCATTAATTCATAGTTACTATCCTAGTCGGTGACGTTAAAAAGAACTGCATCACATCTCTGACAGGTTCTGCCAAATGTTAAACAAATAATTAACAAACATGAGTGATAACAGCAAGCTAATTGGGGTCTATATGAACGACTTTTAAATAAACGTCGAGGGTGTTTTTTGAAGTCCCGGCGTTTATTTGCGGTCAAGCTAACAAGTAAAAATAATCTCTTGAATAGCATTCTTACGACATACTGATATGTTGCTTTGCTACTTTTAATAAGCGTTCAAAGGAAAAGTAGCGGAGAAGCATGATTAGGATGTTGTACAACAAAATAAAACCTGGCAATGTTCGCGTTCATGTTGTATACATTACTGACGCACTTTCTTTTTTGTAATGTAATATAGTGCTCACTGTCTTGGAAATCACAAGGATCCCATCAGTGTTTTGTTTATTGGTTGTCTCAGTCTTTTCATAATTTGTCCTTTCTCAGACGAAATCGCGCACTGAACAGTAATAGGGACTTCAAGGTCACCTTGTTCCATGTTTCCTTGTTTGCTACAAATCATGTGTTGCTGCATTAAACTATGGATGATAATAAATCAACCTTAAATAATACCAAAAAATTACACCTCGTTGATTAACGCCTGATCCGTATGAACGCCGGGACCAAAATGCCGGTTTTTAAATAAACGCTGGCGGCGTTTAATCGAGACAATACGGTACGATAAATTATTCATCGAAAACATCAAGGCAGCTTGTCAAAAGCATTTTCCTGCTTTGAGAGAATCAGACCCCAAAAGCGAATTTATCATAAGTTTATTTACAAATCATTTTAAATTTTTTCTTCGTTTACAAATCAGTTCGATTTGAAAGTGGCACGCTTGTTCATGTGGCAACGATAGGCTCTCTAAAATTTTGTTTTAGTTTTAAATCACTTTGCTTTTCTTGTTTTTGTCTTTTCTCTTTTTATTTCTTTAAATAATTTTTATATTTATTCTTTCATTTAACTTTTATCTAACTTATCTTGAATTTTTGGATGGGAACGATAGGCCACCGTATACTGGTCTTTCTTTTCCACGAATTGGTTTGTGGGAAATTTACCATTTCCTTAGTGTTTGTTTTTCCTGCGACTTCGCCATTCACCAATGTAATTGTTTTTGTCATCTTTTCCAGTAGTTCATTCATACTGATAGGGTGTTAAATTTGCTTTTTATTTTCGGTTTACAAAGTAAAATTGACTGGACTACAAAATAAGGTAAACGTCCATAGTTTAAAATGTATTCTCGAATCGATCATGTAAATGGGTCAAAGGTTTAAAACGAAAACGTCTTGCGTCAATAGCAATTACTGCATTGCTTTATTTTTTTAATTTATAGATTCATCTGACAAGCCGGTGAAAAGTAAATCAAATGAAAAGCCTTATAAGAGATGTAATTTAGTTTAGAATTTTGATGTTCTTATCCATTTACTTGGACAGTAATGCAACATTTGCTGGGCAAATTTCCTATCTTTGTTATAATCTTTTCCACATATTACTATGACTTGGAGTAGAATTTTATAAAGTTAATGTTGCATAGCTCTGTGTTAAGCATAATGGTTGGTTTTACATAAGCATCTCAAACTCATTAACAATTCATGAGGAAAACACAAAGGAAACGGTACCGAGACGTAGTTTGGATATCTGATCTTAATTAGCATAGCATTTCGTCAACTTTAAACCCAGCTTTCTCTTTAAATACCGATTCGTTTGGGATGTCATATCATACACTCGAAAGTCGTGCTTCGTCAGATATCCAAACACCACCAAAGCTGGTTAAAAAACTCGGATATCACCTCGTTTTTAATTCACTTCTCGATGTTTGGATATCTGATGAAACACTCTTTCTCATGTATGATATATTACATAAGAGGAAATGCTTCTGTGATATATGTCATAAATGTGGGAGCTTGGATATACTTTAGATGATGGATGAACGTCCTTCAAGCCCTAACCTCAGAAAAACGATTTGATTTTCTGAGCCCTAGACAATGATCGAACCCGCAACCTTCTGATGACCGGTGGGACGCGCTAACCATTGAGCTACCGTTGCTCAAATAGCGAGCTCAGGTACAAATTCGACATATGTACTGCCTAAATGGCAGCCACGATATGTTAACAATAATATAAATGTGATAGATGTTGTAACTAAGGGGAGTTTGGAGATATTTTAGATGATCGATCAACGTTCGTCAAGTACTAACCTGTTACAGCTTTGGCAGCAGTAGCACATATGTCGAACTTGCAAAGAAACTCACCATCTGAGTCTCGGTCGCTCAATGGTCAGAGCGTCTCAGCAGTCATTAGAATGTTGCAGGTTCGATCCCCGTTTGGGGCTCAGGAATCGTTTTTCTGAGGTTAGGCCTTGACAAACGTTCATGGATCATCTAAGATATCTCCAAGCTCCAACATTTACAACACATATCACATTAACATCATTATTAAAATGTCGTGGCTGCCGCTTAGGCAGTACGTATGTCGAACTTGCACCTGAGATCGCCACCTGAGTCCCGGTAACTCAATGGTTAGGGCGTCTCATCGGTTATCAGAACATTGCGGGTTTGGTCCCTGGCTGGGGCTCAGGAATCGTTTTTTCTGAGGTTAGAGTTGACGAACGTTTATCGATCATCTAAGAGATGTTTTTGTTTAGGAGAAAAAGTTTGAAATTATGTTTATAGTGGTTTTTTAAATGTAAAATATTTATATAACTGTTATATTTATATTAAAATATTTGTATAATTGCTGCTTTGTTAGGCAGTGGGATTACCATGACACAGCAAAAGTGGCACCGGAAAGATCCGCTTGGTTTAAACTTTTATTTATGAGGAGTTATATTTGACAAGTTTCCAAAAATAAGGTTAGAACAGCTAATTCTTCTGGGAATGCAATCGAGACCCATTTTTCAGGTTTGCATTAAAAAGTTAAATACAAATGAGGTAATATTTTGACCACAAATCCCCTTCAATACCTCAGGGCACTAACATAGCACAACCAAAACTAAGTTATATTGTAACTTATATCTTAAAGTGTTCAGCGCATTTATGTAAAACTACCAAATAGAAAAGACCTGTTGTTTTTTATTAATTTTATATAACGTTGAATAAAGATATGCGTTGTGAAATGCAAATGATATAAACTATCTGATTCGAAGAGCTTTGGCTTTTTATGTATCTTAGCTTCCACAAGTTGAACATCAAAAGAAAACAAATCTACCTTTGCTTGGACTCTATTCGTGAAGAACAAAGAGAATGAGTACAACTTTTGCAGCGGTAGATTTTACTTCAAGGAAACGGATATAGGAAATTCAAAACGTTTCATGATTTTTTTTTAATAACAAGAAATCATTAGTGAAACATTCAATTATACTGACTTTTTGGCGAAAAACCAACTCTGTTAAAACCAAGGACAAACTACGCGACTTTATCACATAAGTTAACGATTTTAAAATATTGATCGTAAAATAGGAATCTGGCAAAAGAAAGGTTAAAATGCAATTGTACAACAATACTTTTTAATTGATATGACCGACGGAACCTACTCATAGCAAACTTTTAGCAGATCCATTCATAAAAACATGTCGGATTATAGACGAAAAATCATCAAGCTCACACCACAGAAAAACGATTTTGGAACCCCTGATAGGGATACAACTAGCAACCTTTTGATAATCGGTGAGACGCTCTAACCTTTGGATTCAGATGGCGAGCCAAGATATAGTTTCGACATATGTTTGTTTTTCTGTGGTATGTGCTGGACGACCGTTCATCGATCATCCGTCTTTCTTCAAGCTCCCACATACGTAACATATATCTCATTGAATATCATTATTAACAGATCGCAACTGCCGTATTGGCAAGGCGTATGTTGAACTTGCATCCCCGCTCGCCACCTAAGCCTCCGTAGGTCAATGGTTTGGGCTTCTCACTCATCATCAGGAGGTTGTAGGCTCAATCCCCGCCGAGAGCTCAGGAATCGTTTTCCTGCGGAATGAGCTTGGCCATTGTTTATCCTTTCATCGGTAATATCTCCAAGATAAATTATGATGACAAAAGATGTTTGTTTGCGAAAAGTGTTTGGTTTAGTCCTCGCATCAGGTCAAGTTTCTTTGTAAAAAAAGCAAGTCATTATCGTGTATCTCTGTAAGAGTACAGTTTTAAACATGTTAACCCGGTGTAATGTGTCAGGTTGATCATTATGGATTGTGAAAACATTTCGAAAATTTCTTTACAAAACTTGTACACAAAATGCTCGAATGACAGTCACCATTTTCGTTTGAAGAGCAATGTTGCGCTATACCACGATGCACTGCGGTTTTCCCTAAAGGTAGAGACACTATCGCTGTCGCCGAGTCGCAGGAGCTTAGCGATGCATGTGTGTGGTTACCAAGGCTTGTCGCTCTGTCGCTGGGAACACGTCGCTGAAATCGCTGAGTTGCTGGTGAAACATTTCAAAATAGCGTCGTTCGAGGAGGTTCTGATAAACACAAATTGTACCTGATACTTTACGATAAGTCACGGACGGACTATAAGAATGAGAAGATGAAGTGGAATGCTGGGAAAAAGATTGGGTTAAAGCTGTTTTCCACCAGGCAAATGTTATCGCATGAATCGACATTTCTTTGTGTTAGTTACAGTCGAGAGCCTATGGGACGAAAGAAAAAGTTGCTTCGCGTGATAAAATTTGCCTAGTGGAACACAGTAGTGTTGTTCGATTTATTCGCTTTATCGCTAGCGACTTTTACAGTGTGCCTGGCCATTTCTCGCTTGGTCGCCGGTCGCCTTGTTGCTGAGCTATAGCGACCTGGTGATGCGATAGTGTGTCTCTGCCTTAATAGGGGACGTGCCCATTTCTTAAAAGTAAACTGAGTATTTTTGACTTTTGAGACCTAGTCTTGGAAAGAGTTTGACTCAACATCAAAATCACAGATGTTATTAATCAACAAATAACCCACACCTGAGGCTAGGGATAATTAATCCTGAACTGAGTGATGTTCAGGCTTCCTAACCCTGTCGCAACTGACCTTCTGGATTTAGGGTTAAAGTTAGGGTTTTAGCCTTAGTTTATAAGGTGTGCCATGCCGAGCCATTCTGGCATATTTTACTAGCTCGGCTGGTTATGGCTTGGGTTTTTAAAGCTGTGCCGTGCATGCGGCTCTTTGCCTGTAATTCCCATCCCTAAAAAATTCAAGAAAAGACACCAGTCCTGTGTTCCTCAAGAAACAGAGTAGCGTATGTGTTCGCACGCCACAGTGAACCTAAACATCGGTTTATAAGCTAAACTTTAACCGTGTCGAGCTGTGCGGCACGGCCTCCAAAGCCGTGCGGGTCGGCTTGGCTTGGCTTGGCACAGCTTGGCTCGGCATCGCACAGTTTTAAAAAAATGGCCTTAGGATGCATAGAGTCACCGTTGAGATTAGGGTCAGAGTTAACATTAGAAATAAGGCTACGATTATTAATATATAGCTATCATAATGGGGTATTTAAACCAAGAAAATTACCATCCCTACGGATAAGGGACGAGGATCAAAACAGGGATCATTCATCCCCGCGGTGGTTATTATTCGTTCACACCCGACAGTTATTGTATATGCAAATTTGAACTGACTCTGAACATGAACCTTTTTATATACAGGTATAAATTCAAAGGTAGTCACGTACAGTTGATGTATCGTCTTCGTGAAGACCAAAATTCAGTTCTACCACGAAACTGTCCACATTTATCAGTTCTTATGACCTTCTCTGAACTTAACTCACACACTCAGCGCGAAATTTCACTTAGCGCGTTTTAGTGTTTGTAAACACATGAAATGGATTGAAATAGAATTCAAGTGTATTTAGTGCGTGTCCAGCTAACCGTATTATGGCAGACCATAAGACTTGCCTTCAGTCTCTTTACCCCTTATTCTCCTTTACATATGAGAACATATTACATTGCCAGGTGAAATCTTGAAAGCCGCTTCTCTTTCCTTCTTTAGAGAAAGGATGTGAAAGTGTAAACATGAAAGTGCAAACACGTCTGAGATGCACAAATCGAACTCATGCGAACCGGTCAGTTCATGTTTTATGTAAGTTATGTCCAGTGCAAGTTGCGTCGATTTTATCTCGTATAAAAATGCCCTAGCCTAGTATTTGACTCGAAATGAAAGGACATGTATAGTTGGTTTTATACCACAGTACATGGCTAATAAAGCAGCAACTTTCCTTTCTAGCGAGGAATATTCAGTGAAGTTTAATCAAGATATCCAAGTTAAAAGATAAGTTTCGAGAAGTAATAATAATCACAGTTGAGTCCTTGTCTCCCTACGGTGTTGGCATTTTGGCTAAGTCTCATAAGGATTTTCATGCATTATCTGATGCACTGTAAATTTTTCTTGTGAAGAGGTTGGCAGACGTAGAAAAGAAAATGGTGGAACTCCGCGATTTCCTCTGGCGGTCTTCCTAAATTATGGTTTAGCTGTCGAATTTTGAGGCAAGTTTAACTTTAAGCTTTGAGATGTTCTCGCTGATTTAAACTGTTCATAATGTACAGGAAAAAAATTTCTCAATTCTAATTGGCTGAGAGCAGTGAATTTTCAGGGTAACACAGTGCGGATATAAGGTAATTTAGGGCCGAAAAAAGGCAATTTCACCCAAATTTCTTGCGGTGAGAGAGCAAAACATCCCAAATGGTTGAAAAAAATCTTGTAACACATAAAAAGAAAAAGAAAAAAAAAGCGACCTCTAAAGTGATAAGAAATTTAAAAAGTTGGGGCGAAACTATATAGCGGTCGTTTTCGTTATTTGCATACATCCTGCTTAATTTTTTCACATATATTATTAATGGCTAATAGCATGGTCTCTCTTGCAATTGGGAAAAATATGCACTAGTTAGTTTTTCAAAGACCTCAAATACCGCCCGTCCTTTGGACTCGTGGTATTTTGATAGTTTTTCGAAATTGCACGACAAACCATGCTATTACTTGTACTAATACTGTATGTTCAGTGAACTGACACAACAAAATAGCTAGGCGAAGCTAGGTGCGAAAACGTTTTACTAGCTTTAACTTAAATGAACTCTCATCAGTGACTGCAATGTTACGAAGTTCCAGCAACATGAATTCTGCTAGTCGTAGTGAAATCACTCGGCGTCGTTTGTCGGTAGAAATTTCACGCCGTTAATTTAACTTACAAAAGAAATGCATGAATGAATGCTCATGAATTTGAACTGATATCACAACCTGCTTATTAAGGAACAAAAGCCATATCTACTTTGGAGTTAGACTCCGTTCACTCGATACCGGTACGAAATGAAACCGTAACAAATCATTACGGTTAGGCCTTGCGTTCACACGGTACCGGTATGAAAAAGTATGAAACCGTAATGCTAACCGTAACGATTTGAAACCGTAATGTGAAACCGTAATGAAACTGTACCTCTACCGGTATCGTGTGAACAGGTTCGTACTGTGATATTTTGATACCGGTGTAGTTTCGTACCGGTATCGTGTGAACGGGGTCTAAGATGCTACCGCAATAGCATGCCCAGTTATTTTGTTTTGTAAGTAGCCTTTTCACTGAGACCAATTTAGCGACAAGCATGTAAAGAGCAATCCTAGCCACAAACAAAAAATGCGCCTTCTGCCAAAAAATTTGGGTATTTACCTTAGGGATCACTTGAACTTAGGGATAGTTCAGCTGGAAATTTCCTTTAGTTTTGCTGATAAGGCTCAGTTGTAATTCTTTTTCGCCCAGCGTTATGGCAGAGCTATAAATAAGAGCAACACACAATCTCAGCGACTGCGATGCATCCGGAAAATCGATACCATATTTGGTAAAGAACAAGAGTACAATGTCTAAGCTAACATAAAACTGATTAGCAATCGAGACTTTAGAAACGAAATGGCAACCGCTGGCAATAATGTATTTATCTGTTTGGGAAATAACACAAGAATTTTCTTTCTCCCAACATACTCCTGGCAGACATTATGCAGTTGTATAATGATTTGTGAAATGAATTTACTATGATATATTTTTAAGTATATCTTCTCTAAACTGATGACATTTCTTGTGCCAAATTAACTCAGGCCCTAGTTGAACAACACAATCGAGATTATCTAAACATTGGCAAGAAATATGAACAAATGACTGCAAAGGAGATTCCGCACGGAGATAAATGTGAAAATTGCAAATGATTAAAATTCAACTAGTCTCGACAAGCTTTCAATATTCAAAACACGCTGTAATGAATTTACTCATTGATTCTTTATAAACCCTTTTTTTCAGATTTGAAGACTTGCTTAATTGCCTTATCACCTTGAAGACTTTTCGCCACCTTACTCTCACTTTATACAAACTCAAAACAAATTCCAGCTTGTCATGTTTCTATACACTGCACCCGCACTGGACCATGGAAAGACCGACTTAGTCTATTTCTTCATTTTGGTACGCTAATGTTGTTTATATATCAACCATATGTTGAACCATATGTCTAACATTACAGACTGATTGCCTTAAAGAGCACCGAAAGTATCCTGAGTTGACAGCGCCAACAGGCGTTCTCCCCTTCATTTTATGGTTATACTTCTTGGACAGATCCAAAACGTAGATCATCGTTTTTTGGGTTTTTTTTTCTATTCCATAGGACAGCGTTGAGACATTTCTCGTTGTTATATTGATTTAAAATTCTGAATCATGCAATATGTGGACCGTCTTGGCAGTAATGGAACCTGAATCTTACAGTCAATGTAAACATGTAACGACGTTTACATCGGACAGGCTATATCTTTAGAACAGTTTGATAGGATGAAACTGTCGGTTCGGCCGGCAACTTAATAGGATCGTATATACTGGATATTAACGTACGCTAAAAGCAGAAGACATGTAAACTCACAATAACTTGATCGGGGCATGCTATCCAGGAGGAAAAGGAATAATAACCAAAAGATTAATCTGTGATATATCCACTCTTCTCTGCTTTATTTGCCTTGGTTAGTACTTAAGGACACTTAATAAACGTTCCCTTTTGTTTGAAGAGAAAATATTCATCTACGGAGTAAGTGGGTGGCTTTTCAATGAGTAATCATACTCAAGAGTAATTACGGATTAATCATTTTGGATTGACAGACGATATAAGAATTCTTATGCAACTTTTATCACCAGGACAAGCCTTTCGAGTTGTTTTTTGTTGCTCTTCCTTGACATCCCTTTTGTTCTTGTATTTTCTTGTCAGTTTAAATCAGGCAGACATATATTTCATTTTTAGTGGCTACGCAGACTCGACACTTGACTGATTTGAAAGATGGGCGTTATCTTAAAATCAGAAGGAAAAATTTGAAGAGATTTGTTTACTTTCCTTTATTACTGAATCCAGAAAGCCTATCGAGCTCAAGTATGTCACACTACCCGGTTTCTGGTTTATTGGACTTCAGTCCATTCCCACCATCGTTCACGGCATGCAATACGAACTTCCAGACATCGATAGAGAACAAGATGAACGCACAGCACAATATTGGATAATTCTGATGATAAATCCCGACCACAAGATCCTCTAAAGTTAATGGAGGATCCAATAATCTATGAAAAGCACACAAAGCGAAATGTTTCCTTTAATGTTCTAAACTTTAAAAAGATTATTACCCTCCTAATGACTTGATTTGAGGGTAAACTACGACAGAGATACGCATTCGGCTCCATGTGTTAGATTCGTCCGACCATGCTTTTCCATAAGGTCGGTGAAACAG
This sequence comes from Heliopora coerulea, assembly GCA_030142905.1. Classification (NCBI taxonomy): domain Eukaryota; kingdom Metazoa; phylum Cnidaria; class Anthozoa; order Scleralcyonacea; family Helioporidae; genus Heliopora; species Heliopora coerulea. The sequence continues at coordinate 1,384,385 of JASJOG010000033.1, forward strand.
TATAGTTTGACGGACTTCAAAAGGTTTGTTTTCATTGTTCAACGTAAAATACACAGAGTTTGAACATCAACTCCATGTAAAAGCTGAATTAGTATGTTGATTCCCGCCTAAAAATCCTTAGTCACATTTATTACGGCATACTTATTTTAAATTAACATACCATGAAAATTGGGAAAACCGATGATAGTTCGCTATCTTTTACATCTTTTACTAGCTAATTTATTACCTAAACGAAATTTAAATTTGCAGTTTCAATGCACAAACGTCAGACGTATATTTAGTCTGTCAATAGATTATATTCCATCCTCCAAACTTTGCAAATTTAAAGAAATATCCTAATTGGAATTCATGCGGTCAACTTTTAAAAGATAACAAAGAAATTTAATATGAATGGTATTTCGTTAATCATAGAAGACAGAATAAAGAACAGCAGAGAAACAGCTGCTTCTACACTTTTCCGGCCACTCTATTTAGAAAATATTAGTGGCTTAACTCTCATTAGATACAATGAAGTTTAGAATTAAGTTTCAGCAGCGTGGTGGCCTTTATTGAAACAGACCTTCACTATACTTTCGTTGGTCAAGTATTTCGAGTTCCAGAGTGTGGCTGCCACATTTTAATTTTTCTCGAGGTTGATCGGAGCTCACTTCACGCACAATAAGGCGGAAAGCTGTGTGATTTGCAAAGGCACCTTCACACGACAAAAAGAAAATTTGTAAACAGAATTGGGTAAACTCTTGTTTTCTCACCACAAACCTCCACAAATATATAGGTCTCCTTCACAAGATGCAACCGTTTGCAAAGACGAGTTGACAAACTCCTAAAGTTATTGCTTTAAAGCCCTGTAACGTCTTGTTTGCTGTATTTTTGATCCTTCTAATGAGAAAGCGTTACCAGAGTTGATGGAAAAACAGATGAAAACAAAATCTTACCCATCAAGAAATCCTTCCTTGGAGCACGTAAGATTATTATCCAAGAAGTGAGAACTGAACAGAAGAAACTTTCTTGTCCCTGCATGTAGGTAACGATATATTCCAAGTGCAAGATTCGCTTTGAATTATTGCAATAACCTGAAAGGACTTTCGGCACACATTCCTCTTCAGAAATTTAAACCAGTTAACGTAAAATCATGTTAATAGTAAGCGAATTATTTAAGTTGGTTGATAATGTCTAAACGTTCACGCGTCTAGGTTTGCTAACACGAAAAAGTTGTTCTTTCAAATTACGGATTTATTATATTCTTCTATACTTCAGCCTCAGCGTCACCATCCGATTCACTCAACTTCAATGTCACTTCCGAGTCCTCCGAGTAGATTGAAGCTTGGAATTTCTCCGACAAGTTGAGATTACATTAGAAATAGTGGTAATACGCGTGTGATGTGATCCTGGATCAGGAATGACTTACTGTTTAGGAATTTAGGAAAGCACGAGCAACGCCAATGAACACAGGATATGCCTTGATTCCAAAAGTTCTAAACATATTCCAGTTACATGAACAGAAAGTTTTCATGATAATCTGACACTGCCAAAGTCATCTGAAAAATGTTGACCGGGGGTTTGAACTCGCACCTTCAGGCATATCTCTGAGGATGATTCTGAAATAGAATTGAAACACTGCACATCCTGTCATGGATAAGCGTTAAGTTGTCGCGAGAATATCTCGCGCACTTAAGTTGGATAAAAACTCGTCTCCAATCCCTGTGGACTCGATAGCTTAACAGGTAGAGAGGCGGACCGGTATCATGAAGGTGCGAGTTCAAATCCCGCACGAATCAACATTTTTGTGTTGCCTTCGGCAGTGTCAGATTATCATGAAAACTTTATGTTCAAATATGTCTCTGAGGATAATTCTGAAATACTCTATTTAGCTTGTATTGTTACTTTTATCACAGTCTTTATAGAAACAGATTTTATAGACTTTATATGCACGCGCGCAAAATGCAAACATGGGCGTCGATACCAAACGAAAGCTTGATATTTTTAACCTTATTGGGTTGAGAACAGAGTTGATGAAACTAGCCTGAAACTTTTTGGCTTAACGTTTCTCAGAAAATGAGGTGTAAATCATCAAATTTTGATGCTTTCTTTGTCGGAGTCTTGCAATGGATTTACGCAGATCTCCTAAATAGGCGCCAGGTTAGATAGATTATACTGACATAAAACATAATATCACAGAAGGTAAAAGCATGTACAGTTGACTCCCGATAACTCGAACCTTCAAGGGAAATTGAAAAAGGTTCGAGTTATCGGGAGTTCGAGTTATCGGGAGCTGAGAACAAACTTCCGGAAATAAGGAAAAAATAGTGTTTACTGTTTTTCTATTCATACAGAGCACATTTTAATCAATCTTAATTACAGTATAGAGTAGTCGAGTGAATATTGGAGCAATATATTTGTTAATCATTACTGTATAAATCAGAACGTAACGTGAAACAAAAAAAAAGCAAAGCAGCAGGAGAGATCCGTTCTGCAAACTTTGCAGGTCCAACGAGAATGTGCTACTGCTGCTGAGTTCATGAGATTTACATTTTCGAGAAATAGTCAGTTAATACGCCCTGACGCTTCTCAACTAATCTATTACGGTCTATTATTCTTGAAAGGTTTCTAAGGTTCGATTTGAAAGAATCGGTATCAACCTCCATAAACAAACTAAACGTCTGTTACACGTCAATGGCTTAGCACAATTCGCTTTTTGAGGGGCGTTTTGGCGGCGGCTCATCAATCACAACCTCCTCCTCCTCTTCAAGCTCATCGTCATCTTGTCGAAATTCAGCAAGAATATCACGGTCACTCGGCATCTCAGTATTTGCTGTAAGGAGTTCGTCATCACATCCAGTCATGGTTTCAGCGTTAACTTGCAGTAGTACGTGATCTTGTGCTCTTTTTCTAAGGTTTTCGAGTTCTTCATTGAGCTCTTTAAAAGGGTCATCAGTATCATTTAAAGCAAACTCCTGTGACTCCTTTGAGATCCCTGCTTTTTTGAAGCAGTTTTTAACTGTTGTTTCTGACAATTTGTCCCAGGCTGCAGTTAGCATATTCATTGCTGTTAGGATACTTATTTTGGGCAAAGGCTCGTTATTGTCAACAGCGCAAATGAAAAGCTGGACTGTGAGGGCTCTGTAGTGCGCTTTAGGTGACCTGATAACGCCTTGGTCCATTGGCTGGGTCTTGGATGTGGTATTAGGAGGCGAGAACAGTAAGTGAATGGCCTTGAGTCCTTCAACGTGTGGATGAGCCGGGCAGTTATCCACTATAAGCGCAACTTTCCTGCCTTCTCTCAGAAACTTTTTATCCAGCTCTCTGACCCACTCTTCAAACAAAACACTGTCCATCCAACTTTTCTTTTGCGATCGGTATCGACAGGGAAGGTTTCTAACGCCGGCAAAACACCTTGGTTTTTTAGATTTGCCGATTACGAACATCGGCAATTTCTCGCCCGCGGCATTTGCAGCAGGCCATCCCAGTAAACTTTGTTTTGCTCAGTTTACCACCCACACACTTCTCAGACTTTAAATGCAAAGTCTTATCGGGAAGAGCTTGATAAAACAAGCCAAATTCGTCCGCGTTGAAAATATCTTCAAGCTTGTAGTTGGTGACAATGGTTGGCAGAGTTGTCCCGTCCCACGAAGCGGTCATTTGAGGGGTGCATGAGTTTGCTTCTCCAGCAACCGTCTTAAACGTGACGCTGTGCCTTGTTTTCCAGTGGTCGAGCCAGCCATCAGAACCTATAAAATCTTCAATCTGAAGCTCTTTGGCAAAGAGAACTGCTTTCTCTTTTAGCACGGTACCACTGACAGGAACATTTCGCTCTCTTGCATTTGCAAACCACTTGTATATCGCTTTATCTAAAGCGTCAAAAGCTGCGCCTTTAAGCTTCATTGTCTTTGGACTTTTCCCATTCTCGAAAGCAGCTGAAATTTTCTCTTTGTTTTTCACCCACGTGGACAAAGTGTTTAAAGGAATGTCATACTTCGTTGCTACCTCCTTCTTAGCTACGCCGCTCTCAATTTCTTTGAGAGCTTTATATTTCTCCTCCAAAGATTTGGTGATAATCTTACGCTTAAGAGACTTCTTTTCCGACATTTTCAAGCAGTACTATCGAATCTCATATAAACTGCAAGGTGTGATTTCAGCAGTAAACGGAAAACAGGAAGACAAACGTGATGAAAATCACATTGTCCTACAATCCAGTGTTACTTTACACGGTGTGAAAGAAACCTTCATGCTACTGAAAACCAAAACACCTTTACGCGTTTAGAGCTTTATGATTCTACAGTACTCAAGAAATATATGAGCCGACCTGAGTTTTGACTTATCATTAAAATCCGCTGTACATATTTAATACAAATTTTAGTTTTGATAAAGGAGTTTTCTTGAACCACTTTCAACTGCATGCGTGTCTGGATTCTGCACAGTATCTGTCAGGCGACTCAATGTTACAATGTGGCCGGTCTACGAACATCCGGTTTGACTAAAGACAGCTACTGAGAGTTGTAACTTCGCTTTAACGTTACTATGAATTCCCCACAAACATCCGCAGGCATTGTCTCTTTCAACCTGGATTCCTTTATCAAAGGATATCATGTCTACCAAGAAGTCTGGTCCCCAGAGCTTCACGAGGAGCTAAACGCTGTACCAGAGCCAAACAATTTTGTCGACAAGTACGCGGTTTGTGTGCAACGTTATGGCGAAGTTATAGGACATTTAATGAAAGGCAAATCAGGACGTTTTGCGAAGACAATGTTCTATTTTTTGCAGGTCGATCAGAAGAACGAATGTACTGTGGTGGTGACCGGCAAGGCAGTTAACCTTGGAGATGGGGAAGGAATGCAAGTGCCATGCACACTGCACTTCAAGGGAGACAAGAAATTCATTGACATTTTGAAGAAGGAGTTAAGGAGTAAGGCTTTATGAACATACAGTGCACTGTAATTAAGTGTATCCTAAATCAGAGAAACCTGAACTGGACTGACATGTTTGGTGTAGTATAAAAAGACTTCATAACAAATTCGATGTTTAAAACTATGATACACCGTTTTGTTTTGTCAGGTATTGACATACATGGTTCGAGTTATCGAGGGTAAAATTATGTAGAAAAGGACCTTAATGGAAATAAAAATTGCTTCGAGTTAGCGGGAGGTTCGAGTTATCGAGGGTTCGAGTTACCGAGGGTTCGAGTTACCGAGGGTTCGAGTTACCGAGGGGAAAATTACTGTAAATGTTTTTCAAAAATCAAGGGGAAATCAATTTTGGTTCGAGTTAGCGCGAGGTTCGAGTAAGCGAGGGTTCGAGTTACCGGGAGTCGACTGTAGATGCTTTTACTGCATATTATTGAAAGACCCTGAAACGACAGGATTGCAGAACACCCGATCATTTGTGAAGGCTTGAGTATCCATTTTGGCGGACAGATAGATGCGAAGTTGGTTCACTTTAAGAAGCGTGAGTATAGCTAACAAACCCCTACCATGGTATACATACATAACGTTGTAGATGCTTTAACGTGGATACATGGATACGTAGTCGATCCCTACCTTGCCTGATCCTTACCAAGGAATATAATAATCAACACAGATATATATTTTTTCGTGGATATACGGACATACAATCGAGTGTGTTTTGAGAATGAAGCTTGTGTATCCTTAACATCTACCGTTTTAAATAAAATTGACAACTGTTTATATTTTCGTGGATTTGCTGATACAAGAGTAACCAGTGCACTTTTTATCGCGTACTCGCGTATTGAATCCCGATAAAGCACTCTTGTTCGGTTTTTAGATGTTACATATCTGTACACTGGGTGTTCGACATTTGTGTAGGAAATCTAAGTCAAATCCATGCAGCTTTCACCTTCTTTCGTAATGATCGTTGGTAGGTAATCGTAAGCTTGCGATTATCAACCAACGATCATTACTAAAGGTGAAAGGTGGATTTGACTTAGATTTCATATACATATATACATATACATATATCGGAGTTTCACGCCCGTGGACGATCTTCAGACAACTCGCTTATCGCTATATCAGTTGCGATATTGAGCACTCTCGAAATACGTTGATATGCTACATCGTCATTATTTATATATATATATATATATATATATATATATATATATATGAACGTAAAGGAATCAGAAGAGTATTTTAGGTAACAAACGCACATACATGGATACACGAGTGCATAAATACATACATAATTTCATGAATATACGATTACGTAAAAATAAACCAGAAAAAATATTCTGACATGCAATAATGACATAGACAACCATAAGATTAAAAAATTTTAACGGACGGTATACCGAGAAAATATTTTAATCCCCATCCATAAACCAATCTAGACAGCTTATTTGAATTGCACACATTCGTTTCATACCTCAAAAATGACATATGAGGTGCATTCCTTACTGTTTGACGTTAAGTAGATTCCTGCGCCAAAAGTCAGTCGTTGTGCATTCGCAGAAGCAATCTAGTTCCACAGAAAGTAATGTGCACACTTTTGATAGCAGAATTTTAAATACGATTGGTTCATTAGGGTTCTTAGTTAATTTAATTAGTTATTAATTAAGTTAACTAAGTTTATAAATATATATTAACTACAACGCGTCGCTGCTTTTTGTAGATAAGGCATCTCAAAGGCGACCGTTTTTAAATCGTTTTACATTCAACATAGTTAAGACGTAAAGGATTCAAGTGGAAAGAAAAAACTAAACGCGCGAAGCTTAAAATTTGACGAACATCAAACGTTCAACGCCAAGCAACAATCCCATCATTCACCTTTGACTTAAAACGTAGAGCTTACATAATCTCTCCACAGCGATTAACATCAAGCCGTGGGCACATCTCTGTAAATACATATGCCGAATGAATATGAATTCAACTTTAACTTAATTTAACGCTAACACAAACCTTCATAAACGGAATTCGCCACGCCGATTATTCCCTCAGTATACAAAATAAATCTGCTCGAAGATTAAATCGTCAATCTCAGTAGCTCGTACATAAATATACCGCGGTTCTTGTAGTATTCCAGTTGGTCTGCCTGGTCTGAAAAGAAAATAATGGAAGACATGTGAAAATGCTTTTTCGCTTCGTGCACGACACGACACTTCATGAGAAAAACAATAGAATTCCAGTGTAACTACCGTGCATCGACACCAGACCTGTCATCACGATAACCAGATGGGGCAAAACTCAACATTACTTAGCCAGTTGGAAAACATGTCTTCACTATTTCCCTTGAGCCGCCACATTATTTCGAACTGGGTTTGAGTTACTTGTATTTCCTGTTGACTTATGAGCAAAATGCATCAAGATGAAAATCCTAGATGCTTAGCATTATTTTAATAGAGGCCGAGGATCGTAAAAGTCCAGAGCCTTATCGCCATTCTGCTCATATAAATGGAGATAAAGATTGCAAGAAATTACGTCCAACTAGTCGTAGTCGTTCAGTTTCGTTGCGTTTTTGCCTGGATGGTATCGAAATCAGAAAAAAACTACTGCCAGACGTTTAACTAAGCATGTGGTTATTGTTTACAGAGAAAGTAACACATAAATAAGAAAGCCCCCTGAGGAAACACTTGCAATCCAATTAAAAAATTAAATAGGAGAATGTTTAGTCGGTAACATGGAAAACACGGAGTCGGAGTCCCGATACACGGAGTCCCGGAGTATGGAAAAGACTGAGTATGGAAAACACGGAGTCTGACGTATATTGTTGACGGACATTTTGAATATTTGAATATATAATAAGCTTATTGTTGAGCCGATTTGAAGTGATTTTGACATGTAACATGACATGAGAAAAGACATCATTTACACAAGGTAAGTTGATTTTGTTCAAAAAGTATTGATATTTAAGACAACTACAAACTCGTTCGTTTATTTACTCTAGTATACTAAGCTTATTGTATATTCAAATATTCAAAATGTCCGTCAACAATATACGTCAGACTCCGTGTTTTCCGTACTCCGTCTTTTCCATACTCAGTCTTTTCCATACTCCGGGACTCCGTATTCCGGAACTCCGGACTTTCATGTTACCTCTTTAGTCAAGCTCTCGAAGTTATATAGCGGCGATTCTTTTGGGACAATCTGGAATACAAACAGACGCAGAAAATCATTGCAATCATTAGGCCTTTTCGAACATGTTCCAGTCAATGTGCGGACGGAATAATTTCATATATTTAAATTTTAGTTCATGATAATCCATTCGTTAATATAAAAGTAGCTGTTAGTCCATTCCAATTTGGAAGGCAGAATGCACATAGTTCATATATTGTTTAGCGTACTCAAAATACAGAGTACTTCTAGCCTGTATTTGGGAATAAGAATTGCTAGAATAGGCTCAAAACAATACATCCATAGACCTACCACCCCATTCATATACTCGTACACTCAGATAAGCCGTTCTATACGAGTTTCATGAATGTCACCTTATTCTGTCCACACTCAACTTACACAATTACTGTAGAAGTACGATAATCAGTGATCATGGCAACTGCGCGGAAGGTGCCATGCGGCCTCACATGTAAAACGAAGTAAGTAAACTTAAGTAAAACTACCTTTATTTATACTGGATATAACTCTATCGATCAATGATTAGCTGTACTCCTTGGAGTCATTGTGAGGGCGATCCACCATCCGATTGGTCCAGATTCATCCAACAGGATGACACTTGAGTGAACCCCGTCAGTGAACTGTGAAAGCCTGGACTGCTTGGTTGTATCTAGCCTGCTGTGCAGACGCTTGCGCACTTCCTGTTGAGCGTCTGCACCGCATACTAGGTGGTGTCAAATTGGGCAGCATTTGTCTCACATGCGACCAAGTAAACAATCTAACAATTGCGGGTGCAGGAATTGAACCACAAGAGGTGGTAGACATGTGTACAGCCATTGTGCTACCAGCACACCTGTATGGTGTTGATTACGTGAAGAATTTCAAGACGGCTTTGCATGCCAAATGACTGTAAAATAGCATACGCCTGAGACCTAGGCCGCTTAACTAGGAACGACTTTAATGGACAGACGTTTCAGTCAAAGCTCACGAAGAAATCCCTTCGAAGTGTCATGAGACATTTTCCTTAAAGTTCTACTGAAATGAGGTATTGTCTGTAAGGAGAAAGAATGGCACTCTTAGTTTTTAAATACCTCATCTCATTCCAGAGATGGTCAGGTTTTTGAACGATGACGTCATTTACTCCAGGTCAACAAATTCACGAAATGAGAAATATCTCTGGAATTAAGGCATAAAAATCACTGAAACTTGCCATAGGTATGGTAATTGAAAAAGTGCATTCCTCTATAAACATTAGATTGATCCCACATTAACCCTATTATCCAGGCTGTTTTTATCGTGGAACATAAAATCTGTAGTTCTGTTTCTTCATTTCAAGTTAAGATGGTTCAGACCTTTGAAAGGAAATGCCTAAGTATGCCACTGAATCTTCCTAAACATGAACCGCAATAAGCAGCGTTCCACAGTAAAGAAACCAGAAAACTTAATTCTATCATTTGCACGAAGACTCCAGAAAGCAATTAGTTTCCATAGCAATGACGGAAGTTACCAAGGGAACTGTATTTTGCTTACTACAAACACTAAATGTCACAACAGTTTCTATGGCTTATTTCGGCAAGGATATTTCCAATATTCTACGAGTTTCCTTTAGTCTGTACTGAGTAAACGACGTCAAAAGACATCTAACTTGCATGTTTCCTGCAAAACCCCAAATACTTCCGAAACGCGATAAGATTTCAAACATACTGGAACAAGAAAAGCATTTTTGGGATCGAAAAACGTTGGCAAGATAAACGATCCACATGTTACTGTGGCAACAATGACCTTTCAAATTTATTTCTGCCAGGGAAAATCACATTTTACTGTAAACTCTCTCTTAACGGACACCTCTCTGAGACGGACACCTCCCTGAGACGGGCACCATGTTTGGTCTCGACCTTTTGTTCTTTATTTTGGGATAACCAAACTCTCTATGACGGACACCTCTCTAAGACGGACAACAGACATTTTTAAGGTGGAAAAAAGGTTCAAAATACTTCCCAGAGCGGACAGGTAATGGCTGATCAATAGATTCGTATGATGAAATCTGAATATGTCACAATAACGAAAGTGACTTGTGTTCTAAAAATTAACAAACACTTTGTGGTATGTTTAACTACACGACGTACATTTTAAGGCTTTTTGCTCGAAACGCCAGCACCTTTCTCTCGCGGCATAAAGACTGGCGCTGAGTGACCGAGGCTTAATAGCTTTAATCCTGATGGCCAGTGTCAGAATACGTCATCTCTGTCTCTTCTGACACCTCTCTAGTATTTTACCTATTGACGTGATACTACAGCAGCTTACTGGAAAGAGACTGAATTCTTATATTTTTTAAGCTTAGAAGCCCTGCTAAGCTATTTTTTATCAAACAACATATAATTTCAGAAGTTTCAATAATTTTCTTTTTTTTTTTAAATATTAGTTACTGGTCAGTAAAAATGGCTTTAAAAAATCTCGAAGTCTTGCTTTGTGATATATATTTTGTTGAGGTTATGCTTACTATACAAAATACAGTCACATCATATTAAACCCGTAACACACAAATTCCATTTCCATGTCAAAACGACTGTGTAGGGAAAGTTAAAAATCCGACATTTGAGACCTACCAATACGAAACATTTCACAGATGAAATTAAGGCTTAACATATGAACATTAATTGCACATTAATACGAAACATTTCACAGATGAAATTAAGGCTTAACATATGAACATTAATTGCACATAAAGGAATTAAAATACCTACAAGACTTATGAAACACCCTGTGGAATTTTAGGGAGGCTTTTATCAAAGAGATCCGTTTGATACAAATGTGGCGAGTCAAGACAATAGGTGGGTTGGGTATGGATCATTACCACAGACGACCTACTAAATAATATTGGTCTTAATAAATCTTAAACCGGTTAACTAAAAAGAAAATCGCTCTTCCTCTTCAATAAATTCGTTAAAATTCATCTGAAATATGTTAATTCAGTCGCCCTCTGAAAACGTAGGGCCGAGCTTGAACTATGTCTCGACTGTGCTTAGATTTGGAAGTATGTGGTGCATATGTTAAGGCCTATTTACACGATACATCGACTATTGTACACGATTGCTCCTTCTGGGGTATGCAACGTTTTCTCAGAACACACGATATTCCTGCTTTCGATTCTCTTACTAAAGTATAGCAATACGTCTGGAACACTTTAGTGAGTTAATTAGACACATCAGGACAAACAATAGTATGTGATAATCATATGGTATAAATGTCTGTGTTCGCCCTGGCGATTTTTGACGCACTTTTGTGCCATTTTAAGTGTCTTTATCGACACATTAAGGGACTGTTGTCATAACTTTGAACGGGTAAAGACAACGCAGAGGTGTCAAACAGGGAAAAACCGGGAAAGGAAACATGACCAGCACTTTCTGATTTATGATCGTTGATAAAATCGCCGCTAAAATTGTAGCCAAATCCACAACTACTGTAGTAGCAAGAATTTACACAGTCTAGTGCAAGTCTTAGTTCATGATGGTCAGCGAATTCGCCGATAAACCTTGGTGCAATACCGCCGTCCAAATCGTTTGCTTTAACTGGTCTTAATGTTGGTTTTTTTTCCAATTTAGGCGAGTCTGTTGGAATTACTGAACATATGCCGATTCCAGTGCCTAAAAGCCGTTTTCAGTCTTATTGGGGCATAGTATTAATTATACAGTAATTTGAAGTTGCTTCTCATCTGAAGGAGTAGACAGATGACTCGTACAACAAGTTAGGCAAATACTTGAACACGAGTTCAAGGCTTCGCTCTCGAGTTGTAGAAAATACGAGGCTTATCAATCACCCAAAGTAAATGAACAGCTAGTAAAAATGAAAGGACTCTTCATCGTCAGTTAGGGTAAGCCACAAATACAAGGAACTAAGCAACGGAACCGGTTTGTGTTCCACTGGATATCCACTCATCACAAAGCCAAAAACCGTGTTGAAAATAGCCCATAACCCACGTAAGGAGAGGTTCACTATTTACTGGCAAGAACAGTCTTTTCGACATCGTTTAGCCGAGAATCCACACTGTGCAAGTCAGCGGTCCCCACTGGGTTGAGAACCCATCATTGGTCTGTTTTAGTGAGTGTTTAGACATTGATTTCAAAACATAATAATGTTTCTTATCAAGGATTAATGGTCATGACGACAATGATCGTTACAGCACTCCAGGGTATTCATGGCGTGTTTTTTTTCTTTTCAAAGGTACGGTCAACAGCAATAGAAATCATAAGTTGGAACTTACTTCCCACAAATTTGTCGAAGGATTGACCAGATTTTTTTTTCAAATTAAAGACCAATTCGTACCCAATGTGAGAGTGAAACTGGAATGAAAGGCGATGTATTATAATGATGAATAATTTAATATAAGACAGAATAGGTTTTAAGGAAGATTATAAACCTAAAGACTTTTCTGCTAAATACTTGTTCGGTTTGTTAACAAAAAGTTGAGGAAATGAAAGTACCAATCATTTTCATAAGTTTCTAGCTTCCCCTTACCTTACTTAGACGGCTACAAAAACATTAGCATTTACTGTTAGAGATTTTTAAAGTTATTCATCCCTCAGGTAACTCGAAAGTCCCTTAAAGACTTCCGGTTATATGTTAAACAATAATTGGAAATTCGTTCTTACCTCTTTCTCACAGTCGGACCGAATATCTAAAAGGTATAAATATCTTGTATTACGTTTAAAATGAGGTACTATCAACGAGGTCGATATTGAGAATACAGTGCTGGCTTGGCCATAGCCATAGGAAATAAATGCTAGCGGGAGACGAATGAATTTGATTATCTCAAGCAATTTTATAGGCCTTTGTATCACCATCAGATAAATCCTGGTGGAGATCAATGGAGAATACGCAGCTGCTCTTGGAGGTTTGACAGATGTCCGGAGGTCTTTTGAAGGTGATTAACAATTGAAGTAGAAATGACCAATGACTGTTGAGATTATCCACGGGTAAACCCACATCATACAGACCTTTAATTAGACAACGTTTAGCATGCATGAATCAGGGTTGTATGATTTGTTTGTCGTTAATAATTAATCAAACGTTTAAATACGAGAGGCCGCACACTGAAATAGAGCTTGACGTTACTGTCGTTGAATTAACTTGTCCCCTCTCTTTGTCGTCAGGATTCAACGAAAAGTTTTTGTATAAGCACAAGCTCGCCTCAATCGTTGATAAAACAGATTTGGACTAATTCCTAAGTAGTATATAACATGGCGGTACCAGACCACTTTTTTTTGGCTTATATTTTTTTACCCTGCATATGGTTTAACCAAGTTTTGGAATACATTAAAGTGAGTTAGCATGGTTTTGGTAGACCTAGTGAAAAAATCAAACATTAAGGTTGTGAGAAGTGGACTTCATGAGTAAGAATAAATTAGGTTGGTGAAGCGAATTTCAGCTACCAATTAAAAATACCCAAAAACACAAGATTTACATGAGGAATTTAAAACATAATACCATATAGTTCAACTTTATGGTATTTGACCACTATATTCACCAGCGTAGGCAAGAATATAGCGACTATTAGTCAATATATAGTATCGTCTTTTCTTTAGGTTATTTTTAAAAAATAATGACCATAAGCATAACTATCCAAACCATTTTCACGTAGATAGCGCTTGTCATATTATTGATGGTCTATACTTCTTATTGTTTTCATTTTGTGATATATTTGTTTGTTGTTTAATAGCACGTCTTTATAATCATTATGTTTTATTTCTTTCTTTATGACATTCTTCTTTATTCCCTTTGCTGTTTTTCCGCATTTATCATTCTCTATTATATATGAGTACATTTTGGTTACGTAATCCAATGAACTCTTTTATTGGTGTTCCAGATGCTTCATCTTTAAATTTCACTATGAGTTTTTTATTTGTTTTGTCAAAATATAGGGAGTTTTCTGGATAATCACTGTTATCGAATTTATCCTTATCACTCCAAAAATCTTTGTAAGCGTCTTCTGTCTCTATTTCATAAGTCAGACTATCAGTGTCTGTGAATAATAGTTTGGCTTTGCCACCATACTTTTGTTTGATACAGTTATAGTGGAAATCATACATTAGTGACTTATTTAGATCTAAGATACACATACCCACATATGCCGGCCTATTGAGGGTTAGAGTTTCTTTAATCTTGTAAATGGCAACCAGTTTCTCATTGAATATTTTACTGCTTACAAAAGTCGGTTTTGAAGTTAATTTCAATAGTTTTTTCTCATCTGTGACTAATTTGACGTCAACTCTTTTTCGAAGGTTTTTCATTGTTTTACCAAATACTGAATTATTCATCAGTTTGAAGAAGTCTTTTTCAAATGAATTCTTTGCATTGGTTCTTTTTTGAGTGTTAAAGTCTATGTATTTTCTTAACCATGGTGATTGGTCAAACTCTAACGCTCTGTGTATTTTCTTTATTTTCAAACCCAATTCTAGGTATAATTGCAAATTTTTGTAATGTAAGACATAATTTTCTTTGTTTTTTAATGTTGGAGTTAATTTTTTGACTTGACCAATTGTTATGTTGTATTTTTCTCTGATTGATTCACAATATGGAGATAGCATATCTTTTGTTACTTGCATCTTTTCTGGTGCTAATGGGTAGTCATTATAAAGGTTATGTAATTCCTGTGGGTATTCTAGATCTACTTCTAATATTAATCTTTTTTTACTGTCTTCTTTATATTTATTTAAGTCTATGTTGTTTATTTCTTTCAACCATCTGAAACCACCTGTTGGTAAATATTGAGACATAGCCCATCCATAAAGGTTATTAGCATCTAAATACATTATATACTTTGAGGGCGCCTTCTCATCGTATTCTTTCATGTATTTATTATTTGCCTTACCATGATGATTGGCTATATAAGATACTCCACCACGCATTCCCTTTTCTATAAACTGAAACATATCAACATCAGACATCAACTTTAACTCTATCTTAGTCATTTTCAACATCGCATCCCAGGATAAACCAGGACTTGTGAAATAATGACATGGATCTAATTTATATTGCATACAAGTATTTCTGAAGTTTTCGAATACATCGGCTAGAAGAAGTATGTCTGACTTTAGATATAAATCATGGTATTCTCCCATATTGTTTAATTTGAATGTGTTCCATACTTTCATCGCATGGGTATATTACTCTTCGCTGATATGTTCATCGTTTAATATGCTGTAAAAACCATCTTTGTTTGGTAATTTATTTTCAGTGAACCTATCAAAAGAATCCATATAATCATAAGGGTATACTCCTTTTTGTTTCATCAAATTTAGTTTTTCTTTGTCTTGGATTTCTTCTGAAGTATATTTGAAGGCTTCATCTGGTAAATTACATACTAATCAGTCTAGACTGGAACTCATGAATTGAAAACTGTCTATGAAGACCAAATGTTTGCCTAGCATAAAAGTCATTTTTCCATATTATTTGGGATTACATTGATTTCCATTTTTATTTCTTGTCCTCTTTTATTGGTATATGTCTGCTTGTTTGCTATTTCACCTATTGTTTGCATTATGAAGTGACCATCGTATCCTCTCAAATTGTGAAAAATAACAGGTATTTTATCAGTCAACCTATAATTAATATTACAGTCTTGATGAGCTGATCCTCTGTATTTTCCAGTTATATGGCAATGATCTCTTACACGAATATCTTTTTCGGAGTATTTTTTATTACAAATATGGCATTTATCAGCGTTCTTGGAATTTAGCTCATCATCTTTTGTCAGTATCATGTCTTTATTAAAATGATTGTTTTTGATTTCTTTACACCATTCGACTTCTTCTAACATCTTTTCCATGAACTTGTAAACAGAATTCTCTCCTCTGTATATCTGTACTGGTTTACCTTATTTATCATCATAAGGGCAGATACCTTATAGCCATATCCACAGTCTATATGCTTTTGATAGGATTCTGTATGTGATTTGTCATTGTTTGGCTTACATCCATGCACTTTTTCTGTGATAGCCTCAAAATCAGCATAGATTACGAATGGAGCTGCTAGTTCTTTTTGGTGGTTTTTGAAATATAACATATTACCTGCATTAGGCATTTTTATGGATTGTTCACCATTTATTGTGATACAGTTTTCTTTGTGGCTTATTTAGCACATCTAGGATGGTGAAACACTGTAAACAATGCATGCAAAAGTGCTTTCTATGTTGATGTTTTGTTTAATTATACATGAACTTGTTGAAATCTTTTATTAGAACATAATGTTGTTTGGTTTCGTTTGTTATTAACAGTAGATTTAAAACATTTTCGAATTTTTCTTTTGATATATGAATTGGATATGGTTGTTTTTTTCGTAGCCAAATACGTTTATATTGATATTATTCATTTTTTCTATTTTTTCATAATCTTTTTGTTCCACTGGAAAGTTTATATTTGTGTAATCCAACTTTTTGACATATTCTTTGTCACAATTTTTTATCCTCTGTGGATGATCTTGAGGGTTCAATTGCCTGGTATGACACTATCTGAAGCACTCGTTGTCTTTGTTTTGTAAACCTTTGGCGGCGTTTCTTAGCTCTGGTGGTAGTATTATATATGAGGATCCTTTTAATGGTTCATATTTTACGATATTGATATGATGCTTATCGATTGATTGTATAGTCCATCCAGAACCGTCTGATAACCAAACATCAATGATATTTAATATCTATTCTTTTGATGTCTCTATACTTTCATTTATTCTATTTTTACTTACTGTTTTTGCTTTACTGTTAAAATATCCTGTTTTATATGTTGTTTTGGACTCGTTGTCACTTATTGTTATCTTTTTGAATGTTACTTTTAATGTTTCTATATATTTAATTCCATTCATTTCGTCCAGTTGTTTATTTAAAATATGTTTGACGATATGCATGGTTCCATTTAGTTGTATTAATGAGTCATTTTTATTGATGATTGCAATTTCGAATGATTTTGTATAATTTTTTATAATTGATTAACTTTCTTTTGAGACCTGTTCTTTTGGCGATTGGTTTTTTGATGGGTTTCTTAGCCACACTGATAACTTTAGGTCTTTTGATAGAAATCCTTTTAACAACCTTCCTTTTGATGGTCTTCCTTTTGAGTCCTGTACGTTTTGCAATGGTTTTAGATATTTCAGCATTGAGTTGAGATTGAAGATCAGCAATCTGTCTTCTTATAAAGTCTATCTTACTCGAAATAAAATTTTCTATATACTATACTATATAGAATGTAAATTATTCTTTTAAGTCAAAAACTCAAAAAATATTAAATCATCTCTTCAAAATTTCTTATATGTTTTTTACTTTTTATATGTTTGCGTTTACTTGCCATGTGATAAGTATGGTCACAGAACACACAATAAAATATGTTTCTTTCCATACATTCCTTTACATATCGTTTGTCTGCTTGTTTTCTCTCTTCATCAGTGAAATATTTCTTGGGTCTTCCACGACCACGTTTTGGTTTATTATTTGTTTCAGTCATTATACTATTGTTATATAGAATAATGTTTAAGTGATACTTATTGATTTTAATCTTAATAGTCATTGGAGTCGCTATCAGGTTCGTAGTTGACAATTGTATATCTACAATCTTTACATATACCAATTTCACGCCAGTTTGAATCTATATAATCAGTATTGATTTCTAAT
The DNA here is from genome assembly GCA_030142905.1 of Heliopora coerulea. Classification (NCBI taxonomy): domain Eukaryota; kingdom Metazoa; phylum Cnidaria; class Anthozoa; order Scleralcyonacea; family Helioporidae; genus Heliopora; species Heliopora coerulea. The sequence goes on from JASJOG010000033.1 coordinate 1,402,094, forward strand.
TCTGACGTTTCCTCGGCTTTTGATGAATCTTCTTCTTTTGTGAATTCTTTCTTATATGTTTTGTAATATTTTTTAATGCTCTTGAAAGAGATTTGACTGCACTATAAGGTATACCAACACCTTGCGCACGTGTTTGTAAACAATTGCAATAATTTTCGTGGCACGCTTCTACATCTTTGTATAGTTTATCCAGTTCATCCGCGTTTGAATGTGATGAGTCATGCAAAAGTTTGTAATTTTCTGAGACACTCTTTAAATTGGAAGATGACATGTTTTCTATATACTATATATACAGAAAATTATTTTTAAGCAATTAATTTGAAGTTTCCGAAGAATCCGAAGATACCGTAAAATAGGAAGAGTTATCAGAAGAACCTTTAGACTGGTAAACTTCTAAATAGTCTTGATAATCATCGTCCAAGTTGTCATAAATAAGCATTTTAAAGTATTCGGAAACACTGATAAATTCTTGTTTCTCATAATATTTAGTGAGAGCTTCTAATGCTTTTTCAACTCTTTTGTAAATCTCATCTAATCTCTGTGCATGTGGATGATTGGGGTCATGTATCTTGTCATAAACCATTTTCTATATATTATATACAGAGAAAATCATTTTTAAGTGATAAAGCATGTTTTTAATCATAAACCTTAAGGGTTTCACAATATCTTTTATATGCTTCTTTTTGAGTATTACATTCATCAGCCATACATACGCCGTCTGGTTCAAATAAATATCCGATCTGACCACAACTCTTGCATACTTTGCGACTGTTACGAACATCATTATACATCTTATCTAATTCTGATGCACGTGGATGTGAAGAATCGTGTAATTTTTCGAATGACATATTTTCTATATACTTCATATACAGAAAGTTATTTTTAAGTGATTTTTTTCCATTTCAAATAATACTTGCATTTGCAGTTTTTGTCCCAGCCTAATAATGGGTAGACGGAACCAAATAGTCTGACATCAAATGCATCCCTTGTTTCACTATGTGTTAAGTCAGTGGGTTTCTTTATTAGTTTTGCACCTATCCTACTGGCTAACCTGATGATGTAGTATTCATATTTAGATACGTTTTTATTAATCATTTTGTATTTAATCATTATTTCAACAACCTCCATGAAATCAGATACAATGGAACTACGATAAATATCGTGTACGTATTCTTCTACTCTAGCTCTAATGTGTCTACTTCTAATATATTGGGACTTCTTCCTATTTAGCCAGATGTTTTCAACCCATTCTGGTATCATCTCATAGTCTCCTACTTCCCCGCAATTAACACATACAAACATACCATTAATACATTCATATTCATTTTCACACTTAGTACAAATATTGTCTTTAGTGTGTTTCTCCTCATTTTTGTATAGAGAGTCCAAATTGTATATGTTTTTGGTTATTTCATCAAACGTGAATCCATAATCTAATGCTTTGAATGCTTCCATTTAATATATATCATATTGCATGGATTTAGAATATTCGACTCAACACCGACAACTCCAATAGTAATATACTGATATTCTTTCATTTCAACACTTGGTTTATAAAAATCATTTAATTGAGGTTCTCTGTTAAATGTTTTTCCGTTATATTGTATTGATTGAACCTGTCTTAACTGTTCAAGAGCTCTGTTTGTTTCCCCGATATCCTTATTGGCGTCTGCTAATTGTTATCTTAATTGCATGATTCTGTCACGCTGTTTGACTTCATTCTGATAAAATGCCTCTTTTGCCTTTGCCAAGTCTTCTAGTGCTTTATTATGTCTTTTTATTTCAGCTTCATATCCATTTTTGTCGAATGATTTAAAAAGATATCCAGCACCAGCGAAACTGATGGCAGCAAAAGTTGTTTGAAGAAATGATCCAACTAAACTAGCTATTGTCTATATAATAGATTACATTTTGAATGGATCATCCGGTAGATACTTTTTATCCTGTGCCCATTTTACAAGCATTGTGCTAGCTGCGACTCCAACTGCTAACTTTGCTGTGTCCTTTAAAGAGGATGAGTCTGTTAACTTTTCACCCAGGACCTTCTTGGATGCCATTGATAAACCCACAACACCTGCGGTTACTAGGGCGGCGTCATATGCTTCGTTCATTAACTCTTTCTTGTTTACAGTAGTCATTCTATGTATATAATAGATTATATTTTTTTTTGTAGGCTGCAAATGATTATATACACAAACAATGAGTATATAATAAAACATTAAAAATGTGTTAACTTATCTGATTCTGTGGAAATATTTTACATGTCTAAATAATGTCTTCTTGGATATGAATTTCGGTCAACAGTATTTACATCTGATGCGAATATCATGCATGTAGTTGTTTAATTCCTTTATGATTAGGTCATAGTCATTTGAGACAATGCATTTATACCCATTTTCTTCATATCTCTCTATTAACTGCTTCTGTTGGTCTGTAATAACACCACTACACTGAGAGGTTTTGAACTCTATACATAGACCATTATAATGCTTATGAAGATTTTGAATTATTAGATCAGGTTGTCCTTTTATGTAACCCTTTTTAAATGATTTAATACGTTTATCTTTTGTGTCTTGATTTTCTCCAAGTCCAGCAGTCATTAATATATCTGGGTAAAATCGCCTAATGAATTGAACCACTTTAGTATGTAGATCATATTCATCTTCTATTTTGAAGGTGAGTGTGTTAGGGTTATTGAACATCCTATAGTGTCCGTACTTCCTTATAGATGGCAATACTTCAGAGAAAACTCAATTCTGAAACACTTTTGCAGATTACAACTTGAATCTAAAAATAAGTGTGTAAAGTCTTGGTTCCTTGATGAAAATGGTGTTTGATTGGACATTTAATGAGGGGCATTGAATCACTGCCCCCTTTAAGTCCTTATATTCCGTCTTATAATATTTATCAACGTGATCACGAATCGCATTTCTAGAACACTCATACCCCAATAATGTGGCAATCTTCTTTTGCAGCTTTAGATATGGCAGCCAATCGCTTTCCAGCTTCAACCCTCTTTGGGTCTTTTTCCTTTTTCTCATTTGTTATCTTCGGAGGAACCTCTGTTATCTTAGGTGTTTCTTCACTCATCTATATAGTAATGTATATTTTATTTACTAGTCATCTGAACGATTAACTATGAGACACCTATGAAATATCTACAAGTCAATTATCAGATCGTCTGTCAGTCAACCACCATCTTTATTGTCACTTGGTTGATTCTCTAAATGTATTCTATTGAGATCCTGTAGCATACTGTCAATCTCTGTAGTTGTTTTTTACAACAACGTAGAAAATCTCTGACCTTAATAATCAGATTCTTTAATTTCGGATTCATTATATATTACCTTATATATCATTTTTTGTTTTTCCTACTGTATAAATATATCAATGAACCACCAATTATTAAATATAAATGATCGCCAATGAAAATTAAATCTTTACCGGAGGCTTCTTCTACATCAGTCCACGGTATGACATCTCTTTTTTCTGCAGGTGTTAATTTTTCTGCTTTCCTTTGTTTATGTTTAGCATCGCGTACAGCATCTGATCCTCTGCGCTTTAAACCAAGAGATAAACCAGTTACTAGAGTAATTATTGTTAATCCAATTGCTGTTGCTATTCCTGACCGTTTTAAAATTCTATCTAGTTCTATTTTTTTCCAATTATCATAATGGTATCGTATATCGTCAACTATTTGATTTGATTCGTTTGGATCGGCTATAACTCCGTCGGTTGTCTTAAATCTTCTGACTGGAAGGACTCTTACATCATTTTCATTATAAAAAGGCTCTCCATAATATTCGATTTAATAATTTGTTTTAACATCATACACACTGATTGTTTTTTTAATAGAGAAATCTTGTTTTTCCATTAAATAATTAATAAATCTCGGATTAGTACATTCTTCTTTCTCCATTAATAGAACGTCATTAATAAAGAAACCTATATTTCTGGCTTCATTTACACGTTCTCCGGATAACTTTTTTAATGGATCTAAATGATTAACATCAATAGCCACTCTGCCTCGATTTGATAACCAATCTAGATTATCTATTAAGTCATTCTCATCTGATCCACCACCGAAATCTGTCTCCTCTTCTTCTTCATTTTCCTCTTCTTCTTGTCTCCTTTTATTATCTAGATTGTCTATCTCTATTGATTCCATATATTATTACCATATATTTTATCATATTTTTTAGACAATCCATTAATAGGTGAGCATAAATCAGTAACAATATCATCTATTATTTTTCGATCACTCAATAATATCGATTCATCGTATGTCATACCACGCAAATATGATTTCAACTGTGTCAGAATTTTTTGATTAGATGTGTAAGCGAATCTACATATATCTGTCTTAGTTTTGATATTACTTTTTGATAAATATCCTTGGATTAAAATACCTGGACCGCTAATACATCCTAAAATAATAGGATTCAAAGTTATACCACCAGCTATAGTACCGGATACTGTAACCCTAGACTTACCATATTCAGAGACAGATTTACTTTCTTCAGTTTCTTGTACTTCCATTTATAACATGTGTATAGCTTATGGTAGTACACGTACCATTGCTTAAGTTTCATAATCTCTTCATCTGATAAATCCTCGCTGATGTGATTAAAATTGATACTGTTTTTCTTCATATATATTAGACTATATTTAATTGTCAAAATCATCATGGTCAATATCAAACCAATTGCAAAGTACGTGATGATGTAGTAGAATGTCTTTTTCATCTATCAATTTATCTTTGTATAAAACAAAAAATGCTATATCACCATCCAGAGGGGCGACACCATTTGGATTTAGGTCACCGAATGTCATCTGTGTTGAACCAGTCGTACGTTTACTCTCAAAATTAGCAAGCTTCTTACCATTACAATATACTGAGCTGTTATTACCAGCTGGTGTTGTATAGTTATCCCAATGTACTGATAAGCATATCCATTTGTTTATCTCTCCAGCAATTGCCTGCGTCTTATAAGCAGCTATAGGATATTTAAGTGTAACAGGGTTGTTACCAATAACATTGAAATTATTTTTATCACCCGACACGATTAATTCACCATTTGGACTGAAAGATATAAATTTATCATATCCTTCATTATCGTGTCCAAAGAGACCGTTCCTCGTCCAATAGTTATTCGCAAAAAAAGATTTTAATCTATATACGATGAAGATATTAACAATTTCCTTTGATCCACTAGCTGGATTTAAATTGATATCACTAACCATACGATTTGACTTGTCAAACTTTAGAAAATATCTATAATTAATTCTTTCAGATTTTGTACTAAATGTAGGTTGTAAATTTGTGGTGTTTTGAGCAGCATCATTACCTTGAATTGCCTGATCTATTACCTTAGATACTTTCCTTGTTGTGGCGTCATAAATCAACTCACTATTATTTATCCCTCTATCAAACCGATAAATAGAAGAACTATATTTTTTAAAATACTCCAATAGAATAGTTTCAGATAGTTGTTTTCTGAAGTCAGTTATTGTTACAAATTTATCATCTGTATATTTCTTTCTAATAAGCTGATCATCAAAAATAGGATCAGGATTTCCTCTAATGGCCCATAGACTCATATTTACATCACCCTTCATAGTTCCTCCATTTATAGATAGCTCATCAGTGTTAAGCTGTTCTATTTCTTCTTGTGTTTTATCAGTATAACCGTAAAATAAAGACATTTGTATATATTATAATATATAATTTATTATTAAATACGTTGCTATTCCCGATACAGTCATTATTGTAATTAATTCAGTATTGTGGTCATCTGTCTTGTCTTTTATTTTGCCATTATTTGTTTCCTTCTTCTCTTTTTGTGGAATGACTTCTTTCTTTTGTTTTGGAATATTATCTAGAGTTTCCAAATGATGTGTTGGCGCTTGATCCTGATGCACCTTTTTTGGTTGATTATTTATCGTTCCGAAATAATTAACATTTTTGTTTAATCCGAAATTCATACTTTCATCTGATACTTTTAGCTTGTTGTTATATCCTACTATTGGTTTTCCTAATATAATGAGATTGTTAGGTATCAACCATAGAGTCGGACTAATGGCCATATTAAGAACCACATTAGTTGATGTAACTGCCTGATTCATATTGTTTATCCATGTTGATGTTTCATAGTTTATAATAGAATCTTCTAAAATCTGTCTAAAAACTTTTTGTGTCTCTAAGGCTGATGCTCTAGACCCGTAAATACTCTGTTTTGTCCTAGCTTGAGCACCAAGTACACTATAAATATATGCCTCTATCGATTGATTAAGTAGTTCGGTTCCTTGAGTTGTCAACCCATCTGATTTCTTTGGAATAAATTTCTTGTAGTCATTTTGTAAATCACGGATAAAACCAACACCGGACCCATGAAGTTTTGTAAATTTACTCGTATCCACAACGTCTTGTCCTAAATGTTCATTCTTATAACCCGCAACTTCTTGCCATGTCCACTTAGGTGTATGGTCTTTTAGGAAATTAGCCTTATATTTATTCATTATGTACTGAATTCCATTTTCTGGCATTGTTTGAAATTCTCGCATTATTCTTCTAACTGTAAAGTATAAATGAAATCTCATGAGTGATGTAATTTGTTTAGGAACATCTGGTTTGAAAGTTAAGTGCTCTACAGATATACCTGATGCATAAGTTGCTATCCATGTTCCTACTAAAGATTGAAAATAAGGCTCTTTAAGATTCCACTTAGCATTGTTTTTAGTTGTTATATTTAGTGGAGGAAGATTACTCATGAAATAGTCTGTGTTACTTACATATACTTTGAATTGGTTTATTGGGTAAGGTAATACATATTCAACAGGGAAATTATCCCAATAGTATTCCTTTCCGTAAAAACCCACATGTCTTCTACCCTTTGGTAATACCTGAACTGTCCCACCTATTTTCCATATTTTTGGGAAAGCACTATGCTTCGGGTGTTTAGTCTGTGGAAGATTATGACCTTTGTTAGAATAAAGGTATTTAGTCATTGATTTATCATTAAGGAATGTGTCGCTTTCTATATCCGTGCTTAAAACATCCGAATTCTTGAAATATATAGCAGTTGACCCAACTGTTCCATCCTGATTAATGTGTACTTCGAAATCAAATTTACTCAGATCAGCATTTGGATACTTTTTAATGAAATCAGCCCGTATTTCTGCTCTTTTCTTTTTAGCATTTTCCATAGCCTTATCATAGTTCTTTCCATAGTAGTTTCTTAAAATTTGGTCCATATATAATATACTATATATTATACAATCAATGAAGAAAATTACTGTGTTTATAGAAGGCGATAGCAAAGAACTTATTCTCGGTGAGTCATTAGTTTTAATTCAGGATTCATATATTTATGTAAAAACAGCATCTATATACTGTATTGGAATTACAACGTTTTTTCTGGTTGTAATGACACAGTTGTATGTGGTTCCACAACCGTAAAATTTGAGCCAGGATATTGGACTTTTGATTTAATTAAAAAGAAATTAGAGGCACTCAATGGCAATTTAACAATTAATGCTAGCACACACAATACTTGTACTGTAACAACTGATGCCAATCTGCAGTTAAAGAAATTTGGCGAACTTCTCGGTTTTGACAATAACACAACAATCAATTCCGGGGCTTCGAAAACTAGTAAAACTATTGAAATTAATAGAGATTTAAGATATATTCAAATTAACTGTGATGCAGTTGATCGTACATGTAATATAGATAATAATGGAAAACGAAGTGCATCTCTTCCAATTACAACAAAAGAAACATTAAAAGGATCTGTCAGTCATTATGTTGATATTGAAAGTAAAATACTAGTAGACAAAGGTATTTATAATAAATTAAACTTTAATGTGCTTGGAAAAAATAACAAAACTCAAATTGGATCAATACTATTGGAACTTTATATAATGTAAAATATATGGATATTGAATTAGAACAAGGGCTACGAGATATTTATTAGAGAAAGCAAATTCCGAAAAAGAAGGCCATCTTTTAACTTAAGATTTAAGTTAACGAAAGATGAAAACTGTGAAATGGTGATATTTCGATTTTATTGCAAAATCATCTTCAGACCAAGTGAAGATGAATTTGCAATAAAATCGAAATATCACCATTTTACAGTTTTCATCTTTCGTTAACTTAAATCTTAAGTTCAAAGATGGCCTTCTCTTTCGGAGTTTGCTTTCTCTTATATTTTTTGAAGTTGTCGGCTGGTCAAGGTTTTTAAGATATTTATTACAATCCTAAAACTGGTTACCAATCAGCTGAAAGATTATATCAAAAAGCATTAGATGAAGGTATCCCTGTTACTAGAAACCAAGTCAAATCATGGTTGAAATCACAAGACACTTACACCAGATACAAGCCAATTGTTAGAAAACATAAATTTAGACAAACCAAAGTTAACTATCTTGGTGAGCAGATACAGATGGATCTCGTTGATATGGGTTCATATAAAAACAAAAATAAAGGCTATTATTAGATACTAACAGCTATCGAAATTCTTAGTAGGTATTCATTTGCTGTACCAGTTTATAGAAAAGATACTAATAACATGACAAAAGCAGTCACAGAATTATTGAGACAGTTCAAAGAGTGATTTGGTGATTACCCTAAATTGGCTCAATTTGATGATGGAAAGGAGTTTTACAATGCTGGTGTTAAAACATTATTAGAAAAACATGATATTAAGTATTTCTCCACAAACTCTGATAAAAAGGCCGCTGTTGTAGAAAGATTCAACAGAACTCTTAAAACTGCTATGTGGAAATACTTTTACAGTAAAGGAACATATAATTGGATTGACGGCTTAGATCAGTTGGTATACAATTACAATAATACCAAGCACAGCACTATCTTAATGAAACCAAAAGATGTAAATAAAAACAACGAGGACGAAGTTTGGACAACACTATGTGGTCATATATATGGAGACTTACCATTAGCTAAGTTTAAAATTGGTGATACAGTTAGGATATCCAAGTATAAAAGCATTTTCACAAAAGGTTATGAAGCCAGTTTTACAGAAGAACTGTTTAAAATCACTAAGGTTATTCGCGGTGACCCAACTGTTGATGAAATAGAGGATCTAGAAGGTGAACCAATTATTGGGAAATTCTACGAAGAGGAATTGTCAGATGTTGATAAAAAAGGACGATGTCTATAAAGTTGAAAAAATACTAAAAAGGGAAAAAGTAAAAGGTAAAAAGATGGTTCTTGTCAAATGGTTAGGTTATGACAGTAAACATAATAGTTGGATCCCTGAGAGTGATATACAAAATATACAGTAATATATACAAAACATGGCTGAAGCAGGAGTTGAAGCTCATGAATTTGATGACTTTGGTGAAAAACAAGAAGAGGAAAACAATGAGGAAGAAACCACTTTCATGAATAATAACGATGATCTCCAACGGAGACTCGACAACCTCAGAAACCTAACAATGGAGGGTATTGGCTCTGAAAATGAAAAAAAATGTTGATATAAGTGGCTACACCCCCGATCCAACTAGTGATAATAAAGTGATAAATACATCAATCACTAATGATAGAAAAAAGTTCCTCGAAGATAAACTAGGCATCAATATTTACGTTAAAGACGGCCCAGCTTCAAAGGAATTATTGAAAGAAATGGTTGTAACATTCAATGCAAATGGAAAAGCTGATGGAATAAACTACAAAGGTAAAAAAGTTGTTGTGTCCAATGATGGTGGCAAAACATTTAAATACAGTGAAAACAAAAAATATAGTAACATAACAAATAAGTTCAGGATACTTCTTAACAAGGCGGTAAATGAGCATAATAACACTCCAGAGGGAGTAGAACAACATCTTACATCTGAAGGCGTGGCACCAAATGATGATTTAACCAATAATATAATTTCAAACATAAATGAAAACATTGAGACTGAATTAGATCAATATCAGACAATAATCACCCGAGAAGCGAGGAAAATTTACATCGATGAGCAATAAATAATAGAATTGGCAGGATCTTTAAATCCAATTGGTACATCAGATGCGACGATAGATTCATTGGAAACTCAGGCTAACACATACCACATAGGTCCCAAGTGACCCGCATTTGGACATCCAAACCCGCCGACCCGCCAGGCTAGCATAAAAACCCGCATTGGCATTGATTTGCTGTATTTCTGTCTTCCGTGTTGTGAAATTATTTTTAATTGTGTTTTGGAACACAAATATAAGCTAAGATTTGACAGTGGGACTTGCAACACCTTTAAACGCATTCTTTGCCATCCCAGACATGTTTACAATTCATTTCTTTGTAAATATAATCATATTGATATCGCGCACACAGACTGCTTGAGATCATATTGCTGACTCGTCCCCAGTCGCTTGCAAGAAACTCATGCGCATGCGACCGCGGAGATTCATGGGGACTTTGAACAGTGCGAGTTTCGCAATTTGCAAAAGAATACTTCTGCAAGTTAGGCAATGATAATAATACGCCAAACCCAGAGAATAAAATCAGTTGAATCTGTTGCAACTGAGATGTGTGGTGTGGCATATCAGTGTAGATGTACAGATTAAGTTTAAATTTCAAAAAAGTACAAATTGAAGTGCAGAGGAGTGCATTTTTGAGTCTAAGTGAGGAGGTAACAGGGTCAATGAAAATCATTCAATTTTGCTTCAAAATGGTCTCAAAATGTAGGAAATGGCTTTTCAGAGAGCCTAATTTTGAAAATTTTCCGGGGGAGCATGCCCCCGTACCCCCCTAAAGCCTCGCGCCGAAGGCGCGAGTTGTCTTTCTGGTGACCAGCATCAAGCCCATCCAAACTTGAGACCTATGATACCATCTAAAAGCTCAAAGAGTAACAGACCCAGTGAAAAAATCGTTCTACAAGAGTGTAAGTGACGCAGCGTCATTAAAAGCATATGCGTATGGAAAACCGTTTAAAACCAGAACATGAGGAGGCAAATAGTATTATTGAAGAAGAAGTTAGAAACAACGATCTAATCCGATTGCAGAAATTCAAAAGATGGGCTAAAGATAACCTAGTTGGGGTCAGCGCTTTGGCAATATCCATCGCTGGTATAACAACAACAATCGTCATTGGTGCCAGAAAAGCATTAAAAAAAGGTGCACAAGCTACTGGTAAATTCGCTAAAGCAGTTATAGCCTTGGCAAAAAACTAGGTCCATTATTAGCGCCAATATTAAACATTATAGCACAGGCAATAACATGGGGTGCTAAAGGATTAGCATGGTTAAGCAAGAACCTATGGCTTCTAGCGTTAGCAGTGACATGGTTCATATGTGATCAATACAAACATAGGAGAAGGAAATAAAATGTATATTAATATATACCAATGAATAGAACAGAGGAACAATTGATTCCGGGTTTCAGAAGAAGCCAAATGGGTGCAATAAAAGGTGATATAACAAAGCATGTCGTGACTATGAACCCTAACAAAGCATCACCAGGAGAAGAACTGTATATAGATATCCCAAAACTGAAGCAAGATAGTTGTTTGGTTCCTGGGTCACTGCATTTACTTTTCGATTTCAAATTGAGCAACACTAAAACCAGCTTTTTAAACAATCCATCTAAGCTTCTCCAAAATCGTTTACAAATAAGGCTTGCTGGTGAAACTGTTTACGATAATAATGGTGAGAGTTTATATAGTGTCTGTAATGATATATGATACTTAATTCTTTGGAGTTGTTAATATCAAACTAATTAATTAATGTAAAACAAATGAACTGTAACATGAGACAACGAGGTCAGTTGCCACTTGAGTTCATGAGAGCTAGGAGAATAAAATACCACAGATCATAACAGTGTCTACAAGGATCTGTATAAAATCAATTAACAGAGAGACAACATGATTGAATATGGTATCGGATCCCCAAATCTTAGAAAGCAAAATAGCAAAGACGATTCTGGTGCCACATCAAGTCTCTGAAAAGTTACAGTTTGACATTTTTGGTACAAAGCAGGTCTGTTTAGACAATATTATCAGACCATGGTTTGTATGCACCTTTTCAAATGAACAATAATTTTAGATATATCATTACATTGCCCAAATCAAGTGAAATATTAGTTGCTCAAAATGGTCAAACACTTGGAAATTATAGTCTTAAAAGCCTTGAATTAGAGTACAAGACAATCGAAAACCAAACTATTGCAGATGAGGTGGCATCAATGTATGCAGTTGGTCGTTCTTTGTCATTTGAACACGTGACTCTTATGAAGAATGTTGTATGGGCCGCCGCGTCCACTCTCATAAATGAAAACATTAACATACCTCGCAAGTCCATGAAAGCCGTCGTTATGCTTTTTACGAAGACATCGAGGACAGATAGTGAAGAATTCCTTTATCCAAATATTACAGAGGTTAAAATAACAATTGAAGGTGTTCCAAACCAGGTATACTCACAAGGAATCACAAAGTCACGGTTTTATGACGAAGCACTAAGATTATTTGGATCAAAAGATGAAAAGGAACAGTTCATGACACCTCAAAAGTTCTACAAAGACACGTTCGCTGTGGTCATCGATCTAAGATCTACCGAAGAGGTCAACAAAACAGGTCATGGTAAAAAGATACTAAACACTCAAAACGGCATCCTGCTGGAAATCAAAAAGACCCCACACACTGGAAACATTAATTGTAAAATATTTGTTGTATCTGATGGTCTTGTCAATTTCATGAACAATGGTTTGCGAAGCATCCAATATTAGGTTATAATGTATTATATAGATGGAGTCACCTTTCAACATGATTATTTTTGGTATGACAAATTGTGGGAAAACTTATTATTTGCTAAATATGATTGAAAAATATTATAAGAAACACTTTGATTATATCATTTTAATTTGTCCAACATTCACGTGGAATCAAACATACCAAGAATGGAAATACATCAAAGATCCTGATTTTATTGCTGTGGAGTGTGAACAAGATAATGTCGATAAAATACTTCACTTTGTCCAAGTGATTTACAAAGGAACCAATAGTTTAATAATCCTGGATGACTGTGCGAGCAGTCAGGATGTCAAAAATAGAACCAGTGAGTTGGTCAAATTGGCTTTTTCTCTATACACTGGTCTTTCAAACAGTATATCTAAATCTTACAGAGACAACGTGGCAAAAGTCATTTCTTTTTACAATCCAAACGAAGACGATATGAATGTCATTTTTCGAAGGTATTTAGGCCATAGTTCCAAAAAAGAAAGAAACCAAATTATTGAAAAGCTAAAAAACAGTAAATACGCAACTTTGGAGATCAATTTACGCCACCCATTCGATTATAAAATAAATGAACGGCAAAAATAAAATATAGATATATAATAAAATATATGTAATAATATAGATAATGCCTAGACGCAAGAATCCCAAACCTAAATCTGTTGACGAGTTATTAGGAGAAATGGAAACCGCAGAAACAATAGTTGAAGAGGAAATAAGAAATGTATCTTCTGAAAAGCCGCAAAAAGAAGAACCTGAAATTGATGAAACAGAAAAAAGGAGAGATGAACTTTTAAAATTAGAAGAAAATGGAGATTTGGGTAGATCTGTTGCATATATAAAGAAGGCCAGTAAGAAGGTACTAAATAAAATACATTCTGAATATCAAAGAAAAAGTATGGAAGACGCATATGATTTCTTAACGGATTTATAAATAAGTTTACTTCCCAAATCTTTGGGAGGTTTCGATGCAATAGAGTCTCCAGATGAGTTGTTCAAAGAATTACAAAAAAATGTATTGTTAAAAAGAAACGTCAAATCAATAGTCAGTTTATTCAAACCAATAATTCCATTTCTTGGGATTTTATCAGGAGGGATTACAACAGCAAAGCATGTATACGACCATAAAACCAAAAAAGAAGAAGAAACCTTTAAAGAGGAAGAAACCATCAAAGAGGAACACTCTGAATAAATTGATTGGATTATGTTTTTCACTTTTCACCATGAAGAGAAAAGCCTTATGATGAATATCGTTTCGTACTACTCTCTTTGTTCCTTCTTATGAAAAAAATAACTTCATTTAGAGGGGTTTTGGAGGACCGTAAGCCGATTTAGAGCCGATAAAGTAAAAGTGGCCTGGTACCGCCATGTTATATACTACTTTTCTACTTCTCTTGAATTAAGTTACTTTTAACCTGCATACCCCTCCTTCTCGCGCTACTCAATAATGCTATGTCTAATTGCATGATAGATGAGCGTTCGTCAAGCTCTAACATCAGAAAAACGACTTCTGAACCCCAGACGGGGATCGAACTCGCAACTTTCTGATGACCGGCAAACGGTTGCGGGTTCGATCCCCGTCTGGGGCTCAGAAATCCTTTTTCTGAGGTTAGAGCTTGACGAACGTTCATCTATCATGCAAGACCTAATATCTCCAAACTCCCACATTTCCTACCTATTTATCGCAATATTAAAGGATATTGTGGGATTTATACTCGATTAACACTGAAGTTTTATGACAGAGGAATATTTCGAGTGTTAGAATATTTTTAAGACCCAACCGGGAACTATTACGAAAAACGCCAATTTGGGCCTTCTTGCTGGGAGTCAAACCCGTAACCTCGCGAATCTAGTGCGATGCTCTGACGGTGGCCCAAAAGGGACACACTTGTTCCGCAAAATATGAGCTTCGGTCCGTGCAAATACAAAAGCAATCCGTAGAAACCGAGCTCTTCCGTACAAATAACTAAATGTTCTGTACAAACTGCGAAGTGTTCCGTACAAATAGACAGCTGTTCCGTAGAAATCGAATTCCTCCGTAAAAATGGCAAGCTCTTCTGTGTAAACAGCGAGTTCTTCCTTACAAGTAGCGAGCTCTTCCGTACAAGTAGTGAGCTCGTTCCGTACAAACAGCGAGCTCTTCCGTAGAAACAGAGGCGCCTTCTGAAGAAACAGAGGCGTCTTCCGTAGAAGTAGAGGTGCCTTCCGCAAAAAGTTCAAAACGCTGCGCCCGCAACTAACCGAGAGAGCAAATAATTTTGAATTTGGTGGGCAAAAGAACAAGAAAACTTGGGTCTGGAAAATGTTTTGCAGTTCTTGTGGAAGATACGTAAACTGTTGAGCCAGTTTTTCCTCTAAGACCCCGTTTACATGAGACCGGCACGAAATCAGGCCGCTACCGAACTGAAGATTTTCTGAAGTGTTTAAATGAGACTGGCATGAAACTAAAGCCATGTTTTTGCAAATATTTCTGACCGAATTCCGAGTTTTCATTAATTCCCAGCAACAATGCCTATCTCGTTCGTCACATCAATTGACGGTCTGGAGAGATTTCGTGTTTTCATCAAGAAAATTTCTTACCGGTCCGAATTAAAACCGGTCAGAACCACTGATGGTCTCAACTCATTCGTGTCGGCCCAGCACCCGAAATCAGTGAGACCAGTCCGAGCTTATTTTTCGAACCGGTCTCATGTAAACTAATACAAGGATTTGTATGGGGAGCGGTCCGAAGTCATGCCGGTCTAACTTCGTACCGGTCTCATGTAAACGGGGTCTATGGTCTAATTGTGGGGCAGGTAAGTCGTAAATCATACTTGTGATGTTTGGCCTCTATACCATTCTTTACCATAAATAAGAAATGACTGGTTTGTAGACTTCGCAGTATAAAACTACCAGTTTGCAATTCCCAGGTTCAAACTGATGATGAACTTTATGTTCGAAAACGTTTGTAATTAAACTTTATTTTGTTTTACTTTTTAATATATTTTTAAATAATTTGGCAAAGATGTCAATAATAATAATAATAATAATAATAATGATAATAACAATAATAACAACAACAACAATAATAATTCTTGGGTCCAGCAGCACTCAACCCAGTCGGCTATTGCCCCTCCTTATGCCTCAATCACATTAATACCGGATAACAATGGTAAAGAATGGTATAAAAGTCAAACGTCAAGAGTATGAATTTTCTGTGCGACTTACCTACCCCACACTTAGAGCAAAAACTGGCTCAAGAGTTTACGCAAGTTGACTTGAGCGGGATTTGAACTCGCACATTCGGGATACTGGTCCGCCGCTCTACATGTCGATATATCGGGTGCACAGAGATTGGAAGCGAGTTATTATCCAACTTAAGTGTACGAGACATTCTCGCGAGAACTTGACGCTTATCCATGAGAGGCTGTGCAGTGTTTCAATTCTATTTCAGATTCATCCTCAGAGATACATGAAGAAGAATTTTTCATGATAATCTGACACTGCCGAAGTCAACTGAAAACTGTTGACTCGAGCGTGATGTGAGAATGGTTTTAAAGGCTTTGAAAACATGGCTCTCAGAAAATCTTCAGTTCAGTAGCGGCCTGATTTCGTGCCGGTATCATGTAAACGGGGTCTTAAATCAAAAACTGGCCTAAGAGTTTACGTATCCTCCAAAAGAAGTACAAAATATTTTCTAGATTCAAGTTTTCTTGTTCTTTTTCCCACCAAACTCAAATTACATGCTCTCTCAGTTAGTTCCACACGCAGCACTTTGAACTTTCTACGGAAGGCGCTTCCGTTTCTACGAATGGCACCTCTGTTTCTACGGAAGAGCTCACTGTTTGTGCGGAACGAGCTCGCTGTTTGTACGGAACAGCTCGCTACTTGTACAGAAGAGCTAGCTGTTTACACAGAAGAGCTTGCTATTTCTACGGAAGAGTTCGATTTCTACGGAACAGCTGTTTATTTGTACGGAACACTCCGCAGTTTGTATGGAACATTTCGCCATTAGTACGGAAGAACTCAGTTTCTCCAGATCGCCTTTATATTTGTACGGAACAAAGCTCATATTCTACGGAACAAGCGTGTCCCTTGTGGGCCACCGTAGCCAACTGAGCTACGGAGGCCGTTGCCGAAAGCATGGTTCCCAGATTGAACACCCGAAGTCGCATTTTTTGCAACAGGTCCGGGTTGCGCCTTAAAAATACCCTAACTCTCGAAATTTTCCTATATTGCAATGTTATGTTTGTCAAACTATTTTGGCAAAATGTTCACCAACTATAATAAAAACCTTTTAAGATTGATCGAAGCTAGTGGAAAAGATTAGATATATGGGTTCTAAAACCAAGAAAGTGTAGGGTTTTCTACCATTTGTGTTCTTGTCTCAACCGGTTGAAGATTGTCGGCGACGGACGCAGTTGCTGTGCATAGTGAAGCTTCTTTTATAATTGTAAAAAGGATTAAGATGGTTCTTCAACTCTGATTCGCAGCACTCAATGAACTCTGTTCTCTGTAACTGAATTTAGTCCCCTGCGTGTCCTTGTACGTCAGTTTTAGTCTTCTTCGTGACTTTATAGCTTTTTTTTCAGTAGATGTCTTTTTGAAAATGCATACAAAATATCATTTCAAAAGACAGAAATAAATTTAAAAATTCAAATATATTGCTTCTAGTTAAAACCGAGCTATAGGTTATATTTTGCATAATAAATTATCAAACGAAGAAGATACCTGATAAAGTTGTCTCGAAAAATAACAACAGGAAACTACACAGTGAACCTCTTCTTTTTACCGTTAGTTCACCATCTTTGCAACGTTCAGCACTTTTTTAACTTAAAAATAATTCTGAGTTAGTTAGATACCCAGTTATAAACAATTCGTCCAGTAATATTTCGTCTGGACACTTTCGCCGTGGTTGTGAATGTTTTAGGAGCCGAACCAAGCCGAAACACAACAGAAACTTAAGGTTAAGATTGTGTAAAGAACTGGAACTGACCTACAAAATCACGTAGAGGACTGACACTGACGCGCAAAATGTCCTTCCATGGGCGGCCGCCTTGGCTTCACTTTTTGCCCAGCCAATGACTGGGAGTTAGCGTTTCAGTTACCACAAATGAGGTTCACTGCACTTACTTTGCGAACGAAAACAAGTCCTAATAAGGTTTCTTATATTCTCATTTTCAACATTTTCATGTTGTATTTTGATTGAGGAGTATCTTATTAGATCTACTAGATCATCAGCAATGCTAACGCCTACTCCCATACAAAGGATCATTGGTGTATTTAGAGGGTGGCCATGCTGTTATGACCTCCTTCACGTGTTGAGTTGCATAAGAAATTTACTCATATTTTAGATTCGTGCACTTATTATTACTTATTAGAAGGGATAGTCCCTTATGAATTAGTCACAAAAATTAACCAAGACCAAGTGGGGGCTAATCAACAGGCCCTGTAGCTCTTTGTGGTCGGCTTTTGCCTCATCGTGGTCAGGCGATGCCCCCCATGGTTTACCATCCTGGCTACGCCACAGTCGAAGATTAGTGAAGTCATCGGTTTGTTACTTCATGTTTTAATTGGGTATACGAATGGTGCAAACTTCAGTCATAAAATGTCGTTCAAGACATTGAGATACTATGGCAAGCCATACCTGACAAAAGTGTATCGAGTTTTAATTCACTACTCCAGAAATGTAAATCGATAGTCAAAATCGATAAACTGATGGTCGAGAAAAGTAATCGTATGTCGAGAAAGTATAAACCGTATGGCGAGAAGGTAACCATATGGCGAAATGTCCGACTGTATGTCTGGTCAGCGGTCGTTTGTAGTTAAACAAACCTGGGGCGTCATCTTCTCTTGGCCATGAGGAGCTGAGAGCCTTTCTCGAATCTGTTAACACAATGTTAAACCAGACTCAGCGTTCGTCGACGATCAGTGACCCTATTTGTATAGATCACTGTAAAAACAAGCTTGAGAACTACATCTCAATTTTGGCAGCTATTTCTGCAACTGTAAATTACAGCACGTTCCAGAGCCAAGAAGAGCAGACAGAAGGCTCCGCGCTTCATTAGGTGCACTGCTCGACAGTCTAATTTCTGGTATGGAAAAAGAGCTGGAAAGGTTTTCAGAAGTCGTGGAAATGTCCTCTGTCCAGGAAAGAAAGGAAGTCACTTTTTCCCTGCCTAGTACTGGAGGAAGACCAGCTTTTAATATAACTAAAGCTCCGATCGAATCATTGAGAGAGACAGGAATGAACTGGAAAACAATTCCTGAGTTCCTTGGTGTGTCTGAACGAACCGTTCACTGAAGAAGAATCGAGTATGGCATCGATTCCAACTTCACAGAGATATCTGACAGTGATTAGAATGACCAAATTAAAGAGATACTTTACCTGACCCCATACAGTGGTGAATGCTATGTAAGAGGAAGTTTAAAAGGAAGGAATATCAATGTTCAGAGGTCAAGAGTGAGAGAAAGTCTCAGCAGGGTTGATGCAATTGGTAGAAGAATGCAAAAAAAGGTATGCAATCTGTCACTGAGTATATAATGTCCCTGGTCCTAATTACTTGTGGCACATTGACTCCAACCACAAACTGATATCATGGAGGTTTGTCATACATGGTTGTATAGATGGCTTTAGCCAAACAGTTATTTATCTTACATGCTGTACCAAAAACAGAGCTGCAACTGTTCTGGACTCGTTCGAAAGTGGAGTTCAGGAATTTGGTTTACCTTCCAGAGTGCTAGGTGATCATGGGGTGGAAAATGTGGATGTAGCAAGATTTATTATGATTGCCAGCAGAGGTGCAAATAGAGGAAGTTTTGTTGTTTTTATTTATTTTATTTCGACCACATGTGAGTTTTATATGGAGCTGGCAGAGGAGTTCACCAATGTGATGAGAGAAGAGCAGGCATGGTCATTTGATCTTGTTTGATTCCAAGTGTGAAATACACTTTGTTCGCATGTGACCTACTGAAACTGAGTTTACATTTATTAATTGTTGCGTTCCAGTACATTGTTATTTATTATCTTACTATCAGAAAGCTGAGGCCAAAATTAGGTATATAACTACCATACTTTTATTTTTATAAGAATAGGTTTCCTATACACAGCATATTTTAAAAATGTACAACTACATACTTCTGAAAGCATGTCCCTGTTCTCACATTTGTTCAAAAAACGTTTGACTGGATATAATTTAACTTGATAGTAGTTTTGCATGACAAAATTGGTATATTTCCTAATTAAAATTCTATGTATATAATGTAGTTGGTAGTTGTATGGGCTTATTTTTGGATGGGGTTTCATAATTGAAAGGATTTTAAAAGAGATGGGTTTTATTCTTGGAGGCTTCTGGTATCACATTACTGTATTACTGATAGGTTGGAGTGTCTGTCACAAGTTAAATGGACAGATAGAAGAATTCAGACAACTAATAAACTTGCTGCCCTCAAAGCAAGTATTCTCAAGGTGGGAATATAAAATTCATATCTCCAAGAAGCCATGTTATCTTAAATTTATTATGGGTTTATTGAAATTCTGTGTTATTATTAAAGCCATGATGATATTGTCACACTAACACAAAGATAAAAGTAATACCTTGACCACTTATATTAAATTCTCATTAAAGAAATATGAATATACAACCAATTAAGAGCATGTACGTGACATGCTACAGTTCTTAAATTTACTCGTGATTGACAAAAATGTCAACAATGTCAAGTGTCATCATAAAATGGCCAATGCCATGATTTCCATCATCAGCAAGGGGGTTAACATGGCTTTCTAAATGCCTCACCTGGCTTTCTGTAACCTTCACCTCTGAATCAGGTACAATGACATTATCAATGACAACATTGGGTACTCAGCCATTATAGTCAGTTCCATATTCATCAAAGTTAATCAGAGGTGAATCATCTGGAATATTTATCATATTTGTTTGCCATAATATTAATGGTTGGCTGTCCTCAAACAATGGTGATTCCACTGACATTTGAATTCTTGCAAAGAGGCATTTATATGTGGAAGATAAACAAAATGAAGAGCAAATAAATGCACTTCATTTTGGGAATCAAGCAACATTCTCTCTTGGAGGAACTCAAAGACATCTTTATAAAGGGCAGACAATACTCTGTTGACTTTTGCCCACAATTGCTCTATACACTGGTTGTGAACACTCCTTCCAGCAACAAAACTTCCTCTATTTGCACCTCTGCTGGCAATCATAATAAATCTTGCTACGTCCACATTTTCCACTCCATGATCACCTAGCACTCTGGAAGGTAAACCAAATTCCTGAACTCCGCTTTCGAACGAGTCCAGAACAGTTGCAGCTCTGTTTTTGGTACAGCATGTAAGATAAATAACTGTTTGGCTAAAGCCATCTATACAACCATGTATGACAAACCTCCATGATATCAGTTGTGGTTGGAGTCAATGTGCCACAAGTAATTAGGACCAGGGACATTATATACTCAGTGACAGATTGCATACCTTTTTTTGCATTCTTCTACCAATTGCATCAACCCTGCTGAGACTTTCTCTCACTCTTGACCTCTGAACATTGATATTCCTTCCTTTTAAACTTCCTCTTACATAGCATTCACCACTGTATGGGGTCAGGTAAAGTATCTCTTTAATTTGGTCATTCTAATCACTGTCAGATATCTCTGTGAAGTCGGAATCGATGCCATACTCGATTCTTCTTCAGTGAACGGTTCGTTCAGACACACCAAGGAACTCAGGAATTGTTTTCCAGTTCATTCCTGTCTCTCTCAATGATTCGATCGGAGCTTTAGTTATATTAAAAGCTGGTCTTCCTCCAGTACTAGGCAGGGAAAAAGTGACTTCCTTTCTTTCCTGGACAGAGGACATTTCCACGACTTCTGAAAACCTTTCCAGCTCTTTTTCCATACCAGAAATTAGACTGTCGAGCAGTGCACCTAATGAAGCGCGGAGCCTTCTGTCTGCTCTTCTTGGCTCTGGAACGTGCTGTAATTTACAGTTGCAGAAATAGCTGCCAAAATTGAGATGTAGTTCTCAAGCTTGTTTTTACAGTGATCTATACAAATAGGGTCACTGATCGTCGACGAACGCTGAGTCTGGTTTAACATTGTGTTAACAGATTCGAGAAAGGCTCTCAGCTCCTCATGGCCAAGAGAAGATGACGCCCCAGGTTTGTTTAACTACAAACGACCGCTGACCAGACATACAGTCGGACATTTCGCCATATGGTTACCTTCTCGACATACGATTACTTTTCTCGACCATCAGTTTATCGATTTTGACTATCGATTTACATTTCTGGAGTAGTGAATTAAAACTCGATACACTTTTTTCAGGTATGGCTTGCCATAAGATACGTGATACTGGTAATGCACTGCCAAAGAATTTTGGAAGACCGCGATTTGGAATTTCGGGACAAGAAGTCATTGAAAGAACTGGAATGTCTTTCTGAAAAATGCACCCGTTATCACCTGGCTTTGTCGGTTGACCTGCTCCGCTTAGCGGCGCCAACATAATGGTACAGTAACTTAAAAGGGAACTGTGAATCTCTAGCCTAGCTTTCTTATGGGTAATGAAAAGGTGCGATAGCAAATTAAAAACATGAAACGTTTGGCTAAACCCGCTTACAGTCACTTTAGGATGAAAGTATAAATAATAGTCGGCTTTCTTCGTTAGTTTGCTAAATAAAACTATCAAAACTATTCCTGCCATGTTCGTTTCCATTCAAATATTTAATTCCCATAAAGTAGCAAATAATTATATATATCATAACTAAAAATGTTGCAAACTTCATGTTGAAAAGTCATGCAATACCTGCTTATAAAATTACCAGGGCCTCCGAGAGGTTTTTTGGGCCTGAAGCAAAATATTGATTTGGGGCCCTCATATATATTATAAGCCCCCGTCCCCTCTTTCGGGGCTCCAACCCTCTGAAACGCTGTTTCCCTGCATTTTGAGGGCAGTAACCATTGCTCTAACCCAACTGCCGTCTGTTATGTCGCTGTCTTTAATCTTCATTAAGCCAAAAACGTAAAGCTCAAACGTTTTAGGGGGCCTCTCTCAAGTAGGGGTTCCTGGGCAAGTTTTCCCCCCTGCCCCCTTCTAGGCGGCCCTGAAAATTACTATCATAAAAAAATGTTTTCATTGAAATTTTGAAAGTATTTTCTTAACCAACACTCTTGAAAATCGTCCTCGAAAGTACCACTTGTAAAGACATAAGCCATTCAGGGAGACATATTATAGTAGAAATACAACTAAAAACGTCGTTCCTAATGCCTTGCAAATGTGTGCCATTTTAAGATAATAACGGCATACTCCATGAACAATTGAATTGGCAGAAATGCTAGGTTTGTGGATGGCCGAACAGAGAATTTCGTGCATTCTTCGTCTGCTTCTATGTCTTCGAAGTTTTCTTAAGCCTGATTCACACGTTTGACATAATCATAAACATATCGTCACATGCAAGCCCAGTATGAACATGAGATACATTGACCATGAAGTGGTAACTGCGCTTGCGTACATCGTTATGCTTATGCTGATGTCAAACATGTGAAAAAAGATTTTAGCATGTCAATGACGTCATGACAATAGCCATGAAATCAAGAAGAAAGCAAAAGCTTACTTTTCTTCTGGGACGCAAGGATGTCCATTAGATGAAATAGATGACAAAACAAAAAGAATACTTATACTTTATTTCACTCTTTAACTCCAGCTGGAGTTGCATTCCTTTAGTTTGTCTTTTGCTCTGTCTGAAATTCAAATAAAACCCGTAAACCATAGCGTTTAGCGTAACGTTTCAGACAAACGTATAACTTGATTTCAGAAATTCCCACGCAGATGACGCTAAAGAAGCAAAGAAACTTAAACAACAGTAAGGTGCAATAGATGTTGGTCAGAGGTGTCACGGTAACATGGACATCAGTTGATTGGTTTAACGTATTTTTGTGTACGCTTGCCAGCCAACTCTTACGTGACTCGTCAATTCACGAGATATTTCAAGAGTAGCAAAAAGCGATCCTTGTGTAATTTTACAGGCTGACAACTCTGCTATAAAAAAATTGCTGTTAGAGACATCTACCGCTGCTGTTTTGAAAATGTTGTCTAAAATTACGGGCGACTTGAAAAATGTTTTTCGCCAAAGTTGCGAACAAGTAGTTGGCTACGACCGATCCCTGGATGCTCTAACCATTCTTGCAGTGAGTTTACAGCACTCAATTTCACTGTTTTATGACATACTACTTTAGATTGGAATAATCCTGAAATACAAACAACACTTACAGTAATATGCATGAAAAATTTTTCAATTCTGATTTTTTGAGAGTAGTGAAATAATGAAATTACAAGGAAACAAAGTACAGAAAGAGTTAACCCAGGACAAATAATTATTGAGGAAACCCTGCAAAAGATGGAGCCAGTCACATACGACCTCTAAAGTATGGAAAAATTCTGAGAAATTGTGAGCGAAAACAATAGCCAGGTTTAAATTTTCTCTGGTAAGTAGTGTCCGTCATTCGCTTACGTCACTTCCTGCTTAATTGTTTCGTATATATTAATATTAATGGCTAATCATACACTTTCTTGTTTAATTTGGAAGTAATTTTGACACATGTGTTTTTCAAAGAGCCCAAACTGTGTTCACCATCACACAACCTTGAGCAGCTTGAAAACTGCTCGAGCACGTTGAATCAAATCGAACTCGATACCGTGTGATTACCTACACCAACTGAAAGGCAAGCGTCGGACAATGATTAGACTAAAAAGCCCTGTTACTTAAAGTAAAAGCCTCTAAAAGGTACTTTTACTTGAGTGTACATTAAGGCGTTACTTTTAGTTTTGCTTAAGTACGAATTTCAGTACTTTCTTTAATAGTGTTCGTTGCATTTCCAGTGCCTTGGCGCTACGTCCGTGATAAAGCACGGAATTTTTATCTCCTTATTTCAGAACGCTAATCAAACCACATTCATTGCTTTTCAGAACTAGCTACGTCACTTTGAATGTACACTTTTCTGAACGCACAGATGAAACTAGACACGAACGTCCTGTAATCCGCTGTAGCTTATGTGTTATAAATATACCTCTTAAACATTTACCTCGCACTGTGGCCATTTGGCAACTTATTAATATTATTCTGGCTAACGCCTGGCAATTTTACGCGTTAAGAGGAGTCTTCCTGGAAGCCTGCCCGGCGAAGGGATAATTATAAAATAATGATCGTCGAACTCATTAGCTCTTAAAAGTGTTATTCTCAGTACCTGACAAGAGACAAACTCCAAACTATGTGATGAAAGGTGACTCGATCTAAACTATTCGGTAAAAACGGCTTTGGGTGGTTTGCAAATATTACAAATGTGGACTAATTGGTTTTCGTGAAGTTAGTACAGTCTGTGCAAAAGTTAGTCAGAGAGTGTGGAGATCGGCAGTCTAGCTGAAGTCGCGTAATCTAAACATGTCAATATCATACAAATATAGCTAGACAATTTTTAAACGAGGTTTATTTGCGTTTCTAAATGCTTCTTTCTGAAATAATTACAGTAATTTGTCAAACAAAATATACCTGGCCTAAGCCTAATCTTAAGCATCGCTGTCAGTGGATGAATGCTAGGTCAACTCAGACGAAGAGCTTTCGCTCAAAATGATAGTTACCTGTCTTCCCATTTTCAGCGCTATTCAAACTTAAAAACTTTTTTATTTCATTGAAAAACTGTCCACGGAACACTGTTTTGCGTAATTGTTGGACTTCCCCAAAACCTCTTCGAAACACAAAGCATGCAAAGACAAGAAATAAAACCTAAACACTAAAGTTTAAAGTTTGTGATAGGTTTTCTTTACCTGAGAATGGAATGTGGTTCTTTAGCTTTGAAACACTTTCCCTGCAGTTGATTCACCGTTCTTTTCTTTTGACCTTTGTAACTGCAATGCCTTAGAGGCAGAAACGAACCCGGTACGCTTTGGCCAAATTATGTTCCGTCGTTTCCATTCAGTCACGAAATAATTCGATCAACTTCGTATAAATGCAACGCCTTTTTCTAAGTCGTCTTTTTAAATACTGTTATCCTACAAAAATATAACCAGATTATCTTTATTAATACCATTTGACCGAGATGTTCCGATGGATGAAGACGACTAGGAAGAATATTCACATGTTGGCAAGGTTGAATAAGAAACAGCTGGCTGCGTGGGTGTTTTTTTCTCCCGTCAATTATTTGGGTAAACTTTGCAACTGATTAAGAAGCGAATAATTGTTATACGTCCACCGATTGCAAACCGGCAGTACATGTGTGCTGGGTTAACAAAATAACCCACAACAGTTAATTTAACGCCGCTGTTTAAGCTTCGTCGACTTTTAGCATCCAATGTTTGACTTCGTACAAAACAAGTGAAGTTGCCATTATTCTTATAGAAAGGCTACTCTCATTATATTTTTCCCGACGTAGTTAAACATCAATTCCGGTCTACAAGGATACCTTCCTCTTCCGCCCCAAAGCGGACTGTGAAAGTTTGAGATTTTAAAAACAATTGATGCCCGTTAAGTCTGATTTCTCTGCAACCGTAAGCGCCCGAAGCTGCCGACGTTTGTGATCTGAGTAAGTGAACTCTATTATAACTTGAAGGCTGACAGCAAATAAAAAGGTGAGGAGGACGTAGAGGCCATTTTGGCCGTCAGTTGTAGTAACCAGCACTGTAATTTTGAGGCCACTTTGATGAATTGCAAGGTTAAACTGTCGCCGAAGTGACCGCGAAACAGACTGAAAAAGGTAACCAAAAAGGCCTGGTGCACTAAACTTTCGAAACGGATCCAGCCAGGTCCGCCGGTGGTCTTTGAAGGCTAGAGCTGTGCCCCCAATCTTTTGATAGATCAGAGTTATTAACTGATAAGCCTTTTTCCATTAACTTAAGAACTTATGAACCTGACGCCTGTTGACATTGTCTCAACTGCATGTGGGCCATTTATGCCTAGGCAGCGAAATGACCAATGCTTGTGGTGATAGGTCTCTTAGTTGTTTTCGGCTTGTCGAACTTCCTGCAGACGGGACATCAGTGGGCGAATCAATAGAATCGTTGCAATTTCCTCGTCGAGACTTAGGGCCTGTATACACGATACTATTGTCGCATATAATTGGTCGTCCTGCTTTAAAGGATTGAGTCTCAAGAGTCTTAAGGACGGATTGCAACATTCTCGGGCAAAATAGTAAGCAGGAATAATGGTATCGTATGCATGGACCTTTATCTATCTCTAGCCTCCCACGTGCACGTTGATGAAACATGAATTCTACCATGTCAGTCGCGTAGCCAGGAATTTGAAAGTGGAGGGGGGGACAGGGGAAATATTAGACAAATTTACCGACAAGATGTTAGCAATGTACCGACAAATATTAAGGAAAAATCAAAGTTAACCAAACCGAGGGCAGGAAAATTTGAAATTTGATATAGGAATAAATGATTTCTATTTTGCTAGTTCTGGCTGGTATTAAGGTTATTTAATTTTGAAAATGATTTAACGCAAAAGTGCGCTCATCACGTGAGCTATGATATATATACCAACATACCTTCTTTTTCGGCCATCACCGCTACCACAACCACTCTGTCCAGAGGGTTGACGGATCTATAATTTTTGTCGGTTAAAAAACAAAACAAAATAGAATTACTTACGAACATTTTTTAATAAACGTCTTTCCCGTACTTAACTCTCGCTGCCGCCCTGAGAGAACTTTGTGCTTTTTGTTTAGTGTTTAAATTTTATAATTTGTAAAACAAAAAGCAATAAATGTTGCCTCTTCACAATTCAGCCAACCACAGATGGATACTGGCTATGGGTGCACGAATTGATAATTCACATGTTAATTTAACGACGAGGTTTCTGATAAAAGAAAAGTTTATTATAACAGCACTGTATTAGCCAGATGACCAGAACATTTCATCCTGTTTTCATCCAAGCATGCTGAAATTGAATGATTAAGTTTGTCAATTGTCATCTTTTAGTTTGCCAAAGTTTAAATTATAATCGCTGATTTTCTGGGTTAAGATGGATGATTGAAGTAATTTGCCGTGAAGATGAACCTATAAACGCAATACAAGTAAGTTGTATGGCCTGAAAAACAAGGCAAATTTTGTTTGTAATTTGAATAAACCATATTCATGCCAAATTCATGATAGTTATCATGACCATGTCCGATGATTTAAATTTCAAACTAATGCCGACCACACGTATGCACAAACAAAAGAGCGCTATTATGAATATCATGTCAGAAATAGTGCAGCTCATATTCAGTACATTAAAGTACTCCGAAAAAAATTAAATAGGCGTACGATGACACGGAAGGGACTGAAATTGAATCAATTCTGTAAAGTATAAAATCGTGGATAGAAAAATTTCGTCCAATTTGATAATCAAAAAGAAAATGTACTTTCATTCTGCTCAACATTCATTATTTCTGCCGAAACAAGGCACGAACAACATTAAGCGTCTCCTAACCTTAATCTTGGGTAACCGTTCAAAACACCATGTTATGCTAGTTTATTAGGTGGTTCTGTCTAGCTCCTTGCATTTCACAGGTATATGTAGTCTCACATGCCAGTTCTCATTACCAGAATACCAAAATTGCTATCATAAGGCTTCGACAACTAAAAATTTCAAGATTTCTAAAGGTGTATCCTCCATACTCTATACTATTGAACTCCAGTCGCCCATGAAAGTCCTGCTTCCTTGGTTGTTTACTAAATAATTTAATTGAAAAGCCAGTTCAGCAGTATCGGCGGAAGAGTAGTTGTTCGAGTCAATAACACTGGGGCATCAAATCAGAAAAGCTCGGGTGTTTCTGGTTCAAATCAACACTTGAAAAACATTTCCTTGACATCTACCATGAGCAGCTATTGGCTCGATCAAGTTAATATGAATGCCAGTCTACGCCGAAAAGCCAGTTCTTAACAAAACTAAATTTTCCTATCCTCAGTATGTGGATAGAATTTTAGATTTACATCTATAATATACAAAAATGCTTTGAAGCAGAAAACTTAATTCAAAAACTTTCTCAACCACCAAACCCCTCAGACGTCAGCTGTCTCTTGGGGCCGACGGATTTGTTTCTACGGTCCAGTTCAAACGTTTAAACTTTTCATGCGTCGAATCCAATGTTAACGAGCAAGATCCTTTATTCAAATTGACTAGCATTACATTCTGCACACGAAAAGTTTGACGTTTGAATTCGGCCTACTATAAGCCTAATTTTACGATGTTTCCTCAAGGAAGGACTTCCAAATAATTTCATCAAACGAATTTAAAAATGCGTGATCCTCATATTTGCTTTGATTCACAAACCGATTACCTATTCGAAGAGTTGAAATAACGTTCTAGAACTCATTTGAAACGTTTTTCGCGCAATTTAGTTGCTAGCGAGCCTCGTGGCATAAGAATTTAAAATTTTTTGACTCTGAGCACAAGTCACTTTTCAAAATATGCATTACCTAATTCTAGGCTCTCCATTCCATCAGCCATGAATCATCGACAAATGAGAATGTTACCGTTGAAAAATACATATAAAGTGGTACTTCATACAAAAATGTTACTCATCAACCTTAGTTTTAGTGTTCCTGTGGTAATATTACACTCTTTTTCAGTTGGTCTTACACCAGTGCCGTCTGTTTTAAGGTGAGGCCGGGTCGAAATCTCAAACCGATCTAAAAACCCGATAGCTCGAGAAATCATGTCGATTTCTATTGTCTCCTGAAATCAATCCAATCCTGCATCTCAATTCGATTGACTCCTCCATCCGCTTCATGTTAACAATAAAGGAACCTTTTTGACTGGTATAGGTCGAAAACTAATTGATATTTCAAGTCAGTTCAGATGATACGGCCTAATGTGAACAGCCCTTAAGTTGTCAGGTCCAGGTTCGACTTTCCTTATTTGAACCAGGTGGCATTATCGTTTATAACAACGATGTCTCCACAACTCAAATTTCTTTCCTGGAACTTCCAATTATTAAATGTTGAACTCCATTTGGACATGCAACTGTCCACATTTTTCAAAAATGTTATATTAAAACTTGACAGCCATAAATGCCAACATTCAAGTAAATGACATAGTTTGTTTTGTGTGATTGGATGATCTGGAAGGGGTTGAAACCAGAGATCATATAAAACTAGAGGGAACATGAGTGCCTAAAATTGGGATGAAACTGAACTCCGCCATTTTGAGTCTTCTCCAGGCCTTTTTCTGTCCGAGAAACTCGAGGTCAAACAACTGATGTGTAGGTAATTGTTTCGTGTTTTCGTCAACTTTATTATAGTAAAACTACTTTTCTGGGTATTAATCGGCTATTACTTTTACCATAATTGTTTTACATTCTTTTAAAAACAACAAAAAAGACAAAAGTGAAGTGGCCTTTGACCCTGATCTTGAACTTATCATCCAGACATGTTTGTTTCGCGCCCAATTTGTCCAATATGGCGGCAATCAATTTTTCGCCCGCAGTCGAGTGACATTTAGCTAGTGTCTCCTCTAGTTAATATATGATCTCTATGGTTCTAACGGTCGTCGGATCAAAAAGTGACCACAAAGTGAAGGAGGAAATACCATTGCTGTCACTGGCAACGACTGAAGCAGCGTTTGGTCTTGAATTGGGCATGAAACAGAAGTTACACAAAGCTTCGTTTGCATCCACTCACAATTCTTTAAGTCATACTTGTATAGTATGACTTCGTTATCCCAAACGCACACCTTGACGTGGACCAGTAAAAGGGTTAAAACTCCAGAGTACATTATGGATTTATGTAAAAGTTCTCGATAGTTATATTTCCCTATCTTCTGGGAAATTGTAAAGATACTGAAGATGGTGTTTGTCGGTGCGACTGAAGCAAGTTGGCTAATCACTGCAGATTTGACAAGGTTTTCCTCTTCTTCAGGCAGATTGACACGCTGTAGCAAACCAAGCTACTGTTGTCAGGTGGGAAACTAATTCTAAATAGCAGAATTTAGTTTTTAAGCACACAAATATGGGGACATAAACCATCTGAGAAGTTGGTCGCCGTTTAGCTCCCCTGTTATGAGGGTAGTTTCAGCGTAATCCACTAAAAATATCATTCAAAAATGGACGGAATCGTTCAGCCACTCATCAGCTGCCTAACTATCTGCAGAAATACACGTTGACAAACGCAAAATTTTTCCGGTGTCCACTTAATACTTTTAAAGTGTTGCATTTAATTGCAAGGAAATAGACAAGTCAGTGGCGTAGCTAGGATTTTTTCTGGGGGAGGCAAGCATTCAAATTTTCCGACAATGGCCACAAATCAGTGACAATTACAGTGATGCTTGTAGTCTCACATTTCATCAAGAAACAGCCGACGGGCGACGGGGATTATGCGCAAATAGCTGGCGAATGTCATATGTCAAAATAGCGAAAATTGGCAAATGGCAAATGATGTAAATAGTGCGAGTAGTGCGGATATTGAGTCATCAGTCATTATTAGAATTTTACTGAGTGTTTGACTTGAATTGCAATTAAATTACAATTTCTAGACAGTTAATTTCTTTTGAACCATCAGCTTTCCCGACAACCCAAATTTTCCGACTGAGGACAGAAATTTTGACAAACAGCTCTGCGAGGCGGCTTGGGGGGGGCGACCGCCCCCCCAGCCCCCCCTCTGGCTACGCCACTGAGACAAGCGTCAGCAAGTGTACTACCTAGTTTCTTTCGTCTACTGAATGGAAGTTGTTGCCAAGAAACAAGTAGGCATGCCATCAAAGGTTGGAATACTTAGCAGAAGTTTGATTGTTTTTAGTGTTTAGCGAAAGACTGGGAGAAGTGTTCCATAATTATGCTTGCCTATTATATCGCAATGTTGATTATGAAGCTTGACTTCGCTTTCATGTCGTTCGCATTCTTATTCTTCTTTATTTAAGGGCTTTTCTTGAACTTGTCCTCGTCACTCTTTCTCCCAAAGGTGATATTCCGGAATGAGGGCCGACAAGATCGCTTCGTTCGATTCTACTTTCTACAATAATTCAGAACTGAGTTCACTCCAATCGACACCCTCTACTGTTTTCAAGTCGTTAGATTCGGTATTTGAGCTAGGTGACAATTTCGCTTACCAGTTGACCTAGAGACTTTGCAAGCTCTGAAAGTTGAGGTTTATATTAGTTTAGATTTTCTATGTCGAAGTAGCTTGTGGTTTTAGAAACTTTTTCAATTCTTGCGGCAATATTCAATCGTCATTGAGTCATCCACTTCCGTCCAGGTATCTTTCTTTTCCTATCATTGGTCGAGTTGGAGTCGTATGCTTTTGGGCCACATTTATTCAAGCTTAAGAGATTTACTGCAACAATTTGCAGTTATTCTTATTCGGTTGTCTTGGCTTTTTTGCTCCCGCATGTCTTGATTTTCGAGACTAAGATTTGTTTTCTCATGGATTGTAAGCGTTAAGCCCCGGTCACACTGCACAACGATAACGATAAAAAATCATTTGCCTATATGTGTTAGCGGTCACACTGCAACGATAAAAATAAAATTATCGTTGAACGATAACAATTTTAAAATCGCCCTTCAGAGTGATTTTCTTTCACTATCCAGTATCCGACCGGATGAAAATCACTATCCGGTCCACCCCAAGAGATGTTGTTTCGCAAGTACAATATCGTAGTCTGAACTTTTGTCTTTCAGCGAGTGCGTACAGTGTTCAGACGGTGAATACTTTATCAGTTCAGAGAGGTTCTCTGACTTAAAATAACACACCGAAACGTCATTGCAAGTACAAAAAGATCAGCTCAAGTAAGTTTTTGACTTCCAATGAGTTCTTTCCTTTAAAATATTCGTTTCGTGTTGGGGGGTCTGCCTATGGAGACAGCCAAAAATATTGGTAACTAACTGGACGGAAGCGCCCAGTTGCTTTATGATTGAGTTATGGTTGAGCTAGAACAGGATGTGAGAGTTATGTTTGTGATTCAGCTAGGCTTCAAAGTGGGCTTAACTAGTGAAGTTTGAGCAAAATTTAAACAAGAAAGCACGTGATTAAAACTTCAAATTGACTTTTAGTCCATGATTAACGATGCTCGGCTCTCGGCAAAAACCAAACTCTTAAACAGAGACATATTGTCAAATGAAGAATAGACGCAGGCTGGAGAGCAAATATACTTTTAATAACGGTATAACATTTTGGAAACTAGTGACAAGTTCGCTAAAATGCATAAAAGATTGTGAACGGGTTGCTTTCCGTACTCTCTAAAAATTTTAATGTAAAACTTCATGGGTTTCAATTTTTTTCAGTGTGACTACTCAAAAGGATCGTTAAAACTGTAAGGATCATTTGGAGTCAAACATGCCGAGCGTGATTGCCCACTTCGACCATTTTTGTTCCATTGGTTGAGGTACTTCCGGGCGGTGCCGTTAAAATGGCGCAATCCTCCAAAGGACTTTGCGCGCCCGCGTCGTATTGTCGCAATGTTTGTGAGTTCTACAAAAGGGGAGGAAGTGGAACCATTACGGCGTTTTAAACTTGTCGTTGGAACTCTTGGAGAAGATTTGGGACCTTCTAAGAACGACTCCTGGCGTAATATTTGACAGCTCTCCGACAACGCCCTCTGCAGTTTAACACGTTCCGCTATACATGACTGAAACGAGACTTCGGATCCTTCAGGAGTAAAGCCATTGGAAATTTCATTCCACAAAAAATTTCCTTTAGTTTCAGAATCCTGGTCAGATTCTTCAAACATACGCTTGCATTTCCTTGCCTTGTTATGTTCCCCGCCCTCATTGGGGGACCTTTTTCGTTTAATCAGAAGGGAGTCATTTTCATTTCCACTTCCAACAAAATCGTGACTCGTAATCGTATTCGAATTGAGATAATCCAAAGGAATTTGCAACACAGATTTTTCACACTTTTCCCTACAACTAGACTGTATTACGGAGCTACTTTCTTCACCTGAACCAGAATTGCGAGACGTCACAGATGTCTTTGGCGAGGACTTAACACTGACAGGCGATACGAGTTCGGAACTATTTGGATTGAAATTCTCATTGTTGCGCTCTGAATTGGACTCATTCTCGATTCTTTTAACTAAAGAGTTCACACCCCTAGAAACATCACCAAAGGATGAACCAAGTGACGAATAAACTGGAAGACCAGAAGGAAGAAAACCAGCATCAACAGAACAAGAAGATAAGACACTGCAACCGTTGGGGTTGCAAGGCAGTATGGGAGAAAGTTGTAAACCATCAAAGCATTTTACACTATCTACGTCTAGTTTCCTCCTAAGAGAATGTCTTTCATTAATCCTCTCATTCTCATCTAAAACCAAGGGACCAGAATCGCCTGAGTGATCACGTTTGTTTCCAAAAATGTTGCTTGGATTCTCAGAAAAATCCTGCGATATGGGCGATTGGTCAGTTTCTTTTTCTACTGATCTAATCAAACCGTCTATGTTTGCTTTATGATGACACCTTGTGCTTCTTCTAAAATCAATTGCGAAATTAGTGGCATCCTCTTTATGATTCCTTTCTCTCGACGAAATTTTGCCACGGTTTTCACCGTGATGGTGGGTCACTTCTGATAAAGTTCGCTGCTTGTCCGATGAATTAATTACTTCCTCTTTCACAGAGGCAAGTGACCTTGTGGTTGGTCCTGGTTCCTTACAAGCGGTTGAAGATGGCGCCTCAGACAAGGTTGTACGCGTTTCGTTAACAGCCCTGCAACGAAGTGACCCGACAGTTTTGTGAAGATCGTCTTTTGCGTGGTCGTCACCTATATTCTTGTCTAAACAACCTTTTGGGGCAGAATTTGACCCCTCCACTGCTGCTTTTACCAAATTCTTCCAAGGAAGCTTCTCATTCCTGACAATGGTTTGATTCACTCGTGATTTATGCGTTGGAGATGACAATAAAAACACGTCGTCTACATCGTCATCTATTTCGTCCATACTGATAGGGGAAAATGAGTATCAAAATTAAAAACAAATCAGCAGAAAACAGCAGTAGCAACTACGGTAAAACTATTATGGTTTAACTACACTTTCTAATTAAGTCGCTGTCTTAAAACACCTAAAAATGGCAACGTTACAAGTTAAGATCATACATAGTACACGAACCCAGTTTTCAATCACAATCATTAAATACTTGTTAACCGAGAACGAGGTCCGCCCGGCAATGCATTTGCCTTCAGTTTTCGTACAGACCGAGAGACGAAGGAGCAAGTTTTATGCGAAAAACCCCGGATGCAAACACTTTTCAGTGCGGACCGAGCAAACGATGTTAATAAGGGATTTATTATATGGGTTTTGGTTGGCTTCTTTCTCATTTTGAGCTGAGTTTGCGTCGTCAAATGTTGCTACTTACTTTTCCTCGTAACTTTTTCTTCTTGATTGTTGTTTCCTATACAATTAGCTTTAACTCTTTCGAAGCGGGAGCTCCCCCTTTGACGAGTAAAATCGTCTGGCCTTAGCCCAAGTAAAATAGTCTGACGTTAACCCAAGTAAGATAATAGAAGTTTTACGTCGCCGGTAGAGTTAATAAATCTGGTGATAACTCTTTCGAGGCGGGAGCTCCCCCTTTGACGAGTAAAATCGTCTGGTGTGAGCCCGAGTAAAAATAATAGAAGTCTTACGTCGCTGGGACAGAGGTAAACAAAAGCAGCACTAGTTTTCCAGCACATTGTATTGTTCATAACTTTTCAATGTAAATACTTAATTTTCCTTCAATTTTATTAAAATCATTTCGAAGATTTTCTAAGCAAAACGTACCGGTGCGAAATGAAGAGAGGATTGGACCGGTCCAATATCGCAGTCTCGGACCGTTCAATAACCAATTAGCATGCATAATTTTGCTTACGGACCGAAAAATAAGCTCAACCATATGGCAATAACTTGTTATTAACCAACGGCGCGGTCATTAAGGGAAAATATAAGACAAGGGTTTTGACAGTAATCGAGCTTGAGGTCTGTAATTGTAAAATATCAGATCGATGCTTTTTAAGTATGGGCAAATATGAGCATAGGGGGTCAATGTTCGTACTAAAACCTACCTATAGTCGATCAAAATCAGAAGCTTAAACAACACGCTAAGTCAACCATGCAGAATGTCTTACAATCGCTCAAGGCTTTACAAATATATGTTGCGCAGTTTTCAAAATTCGTGACACCGAAAAAAAAATAAATAAAAAAAAACCTCAGCCAAAACCTAGATTCTGGCTAAGTAGCCCAAGTAATATACAAATCATATCACAATAAATGTTAGTATGTCTCTATTAACTCGATGCGAACCACTATAGAACTCACTCGCTCGTTCGTTTTATAATACTTCACAAGTCGTAAATATTGCAATTGCAATAAAGTAAACTAAAGACTTCATTGCTGCCGTCCCCAGTTCAGTTCATCCTGACCGAGGAAGACTATTCACGTTTTCAGAACCATCCTTCTCAAAATGCTGTTCTCGGCTGAAGCAGGGTTGTCAAACAATTTCAGGTAACAAGAGAACGAACTGAAGTAGTAGGCCCTGCGGTCCGGTGGGGGAAAGCAGGTAACAAGTATTCGTTCCAGGAAACGCACATACTTTTCCCGACAATTTGCAGCCGACGAAAACCTCTAGAAAAACGACTACATTGCCGGTTAAAGTAAAAAGTTAAAAGGTTGATAACCGCCGTAACTGATCTCAAAGAATATCAACGTTTAGAGCAAAGGCCCTTCGTCAATAGAGAAACGTGTTCTGAAATAAGACTATAGGAGTAGCAACTAGACTACGTTTTATACGAAAAGAAGTCATGTGTATTGCCGGCACTTCATAGCAACTTTGCTGGAGTAGCACTCGTAGTCCAGCGGTTAAATTTAATGCTGTACAGTTTCACTAATGAACTAAATAAGACAACTTACCTAACCGATAAACTGGGTATGTTCTGAACGATTGAGGGATGATCTTTCTTTTTCTTGCCACGAACCTCGTTCAAAAAGTCCTGTAGCGTAGGACCATCGTTTATTGCTTCATCTAGACTAGCGTAGTTGGAATCTGTTCTTGCAAAGGTTTGGTGTTGATCGCCCTTTAAATGCTACAAAGAACATCAACAGTTCATTAACACAAGGAAGCAACATAAGTAACAGGGCTCAACGACTTGGTTTTAGCAGTTTGTATTTGATAGTCGTTTACCGGAGCATTTTCCATTCGCTGGGAACAAACCTGCAATAGAATAGCTGTTATTTCTTGGCCATGTTCACATAGTGCAGATGGAATCTCGTTAGCACGATCCGTGGAGAAAATACCTCCAGTAACTGAGGTCAAGTATTAGCCTTTGTTGGCATCGGGCAAAGTTTGTCAACTCTCTTCCGAAAGTCGCTTCCTTTCTCCCCTAAGGAAAGTTATTCTTTTCTCTGCCTCTCGTACGTTGTCCTGCCAATCAAGAAACTACACAGTGTTTTACTATTTCTCGCAGCTTCAGTTCTAATTGCAATTTAACTTCTCATTTCATAAGTTTCACTGTATAACATCGTTCATGAAACTAGTACGAATTGGAAGATCAATATTCCATAATTCTGAACTAATGGAAATGATTATTCAGTAATTCCGTCAAAAATAAATAATTTACTTAAACTTTGTTCCTTAAAGAATTTCGTTGATCATATCAACAGTAAACCAAGTACAAACAAAAATTATCTCAAAAATAAAGTCTGCGATTCACGGCTTACGTTTGGAAAGTAGATTGTCTCAATGATATTTCCGATTTCGTCGTGTTACATGAAACAAAAAACATCTAAGTAAAACAATTTACTGTTCTGCTTCGCGAAATACTTCAGTGATTTAAAAAAGCTTTCTCGATTGACATCAACCGACGCTAAATACGACAAGCGACTAGCTCTTCAATACTTATAAGCTCTGATGACCGCTTTCCTGTTTAACACCGTTAACCATAAAGTCTGTTCACTAAGCTACAGAACTACGAAGTATCAAATCAAGCACTGAAGTTTTTTACATTTAACCTAACAGAAATCAGACTTTTTAAAGCAAAGTACGTGTAATCAGCAAATATGTAGATTGTTGGCACTGTATGCGATGTTCCGCAAGAATCAAATTTAGGCCCTTTTGTTCGTAATTAATATCGCTGACTTACAATAACTAAACTGTCCATAGCATTTAGAGCAGTGTTTACTACATATAACACAAACGTCTCCACTTCTGGAGACAAATTACCATTATTCAGAGTAAACGTAACCCGGCACCTTCATAAATCCTCCACTGGCGAGTTGCCAACAAATTAGTTTCAAAATGCTAACGATATTATGGAGTCATGTGGGATATGTTTTGCCATGCTTAAGGAAGTCACTTATGTACTTGGTAAAGGTGTGCTCTTTGGCCATACAGGTCATAATCTCCTAGTTAAACATTTGACGTTCTAAGACATCTTGTATGTAGTGCACCATTGATGCATTCGCAGGATCTTCATTGGCTGGCATACAGGTACATACAGTACAAACTACTGAAGTGGCTGAAAAGGTTTACGAATAAGAATTACAATTGTCTTCGACGTCAATGAGAATGCATAGCTTTGGAAAAATAAACTTATCATGTCTTGCCTTTCTCATTAATAAAACGACATTTTTATTTCATCTTTTCTTCCCTGCCACTGTTGGGGTAGCTGACGATATCAGACGACATCAGCTGGAGGTGAATCTGCGCTATTACTAATAGACTCTATTCTTGTATACATAGACATTATCATCTTCAAGTGGGGGTTTCTGCTGTGATACATCGGTAATAATATTTTTCGCAATTTATTTTTTATCAGAAGCGGACAGAATGAGTTGCCCAGCTCCATGCATTAGCTAGCATACAACACCACAGTCTTCTTGTGGCAGTGAAGGTGCTTGGGTGAATTATGTATGGATAAGTCGAGAAACACGAACTTTTGTAGTGTTCTATTTCGATGGTGAACTGCATTCAAATAACAGAAATTCTGTGCAAATTAGAAAAATCGAGAGTCTGATGACTTCACGACAATTCCTTTCTCGTCCACTGATGTGTTTTGGGCAGTATCGTTGACTCAAGTCCGAACTTGAGAGCTTGACTCGGACTCGTGGACAACGGACTTGGACTCGGCTAGGAAAGACTCCGAGCCGAGTAGTCGTGACTCGCGAGTTCAGTCTAAGTACAGTACAAGTTCAGCCAAATTTACGAGCCTTTTCTTTTTTCCCTTTAATATTTTGTGGAAGGATTGTAGAATAATTGGTGTCTCGCGTGCGGCAACATTCAGTTTTGATCTGATATACCACAACGGTGCGAGATGGTAGTGAAACTATTTTTAGTACTAGTTTCAATTATTTCAGTAGAACGGTTGTTTCCTCGGGGAAGCCTCTACATGCGTCATCACCACCCAAGGCATGGAGCAGAAACCTTCTCGAAACTTTTTTCTGAAGTGCAATGAATCATTGCTGTTAAGTATGGACGTGAAATTGAAAAGTCAGAATTATCTTGCTACATATGGGGTATAGCACGCAGTTGTTCAGCTCAGTGTCTGCATTTAGCGAGAAGCATGAGCGCCATTTGTACATTCATAAGTCGGACTTAAACTCGAAATGTTAGCGACTCGGACCCGAAGGAGGTTGACTCGGATTGATATCGTCCGACTCGGAGCTTGTCTGAACTTGGACACGTATTAGGTGGACTTAACCACAACACTGTTTTTGAACATGAAGCTCGTGTATGCTTCCCTGTGAACTTGATTACAGCTATGTCATGACAGCTTGCAACAAACTGGCAAACAACCCATTTCAGCCTAGACATAACAAACCACACCAAGCCATCAAAAGATATTCTGAATTCGGGTCGTGACTGAAGTCGTGACAAGGTCACAGCTGGCTTGTTAACTGGGCAATTTTGGCCATGTATATACTGTGTAGTTACATCTTGTATAGGTATTGCAAAATTATGCTGAATAGTGCAATGTGAATTATGCGCAATGTAAAACTAAGCAAACGCCTTAACTGAAGTTGTTTCTGTCGTTGAAACCCCCAAGGTTGTGACGTTGAGTCATGGAGAACCGCAAACTATACTAAAGGCGTCGTCGTCCACCGAAAAATACGAAACAATTTATACACGAAAGCAGCGAAAGATACCTGCCGAAAACAGAAATTATTGCATGAAAAGGGTGACGTACCGTTTTACATTAACGGATTGTTTCTACCGTAAAACGAACGAGCGAGGCACGACATAGTGAGCTTACGATAACTACAATTTACCACTGGGAGGAATAGTAAAATTATAAAAAGCGCTCTGTATGTTGCTTGCCGTTTATTAGATGGACATGATAGATTTTTTTGACCATTTTCAAATGCTGTACAACGAATACTAATAATTAATCCCTCGCAACCTTTTTCAACACCGATTTCCAGACTGCCTCTTGTTTTAATCTCTATGCTTTCTTCTTTCTATGCTTAATCTTTTATGGGTTATATTTTTATATGTAAAAAGGCTATACGGGGTATTTATTGGTTGCACACGGTACCACATTCCCAAATGTGAGGATACTGATTCAGACGACCGTGCCAAGCAACAAAATTCTTGTGATATACATGTGATTTCAATACAATTTGAGATTATCATATTGAAACTTCGTGCAGCTTTCGGTCCCATGTTCAATTTGAGTTTTTGGGCACGGTATTTTTACCTGTGTAAGTGATGGCCTATACTTACTGAATCCAGATCACTGTAGCGCACTTCACAACATTCACAATATCCATGTTTGGGTCGTTCTTGCACAGGCACTTTTCTACAAGGTAGTTAGACAAGCCATACAACTCATTATGCAGTAACAATAATATGCGTAATCCTATAATTTTTAAAACCTTCTGCTATAATTTTTGAAACTTTTCTCTTATTACACATGGCCTGAAATAGACTGCGCCGCAGACCGTCTAAACCGTGATTAAGAGTTTAGACAATCTGTGGCGAAGGTTAGTTCTGGAAATGCTTTTGAAATTTCAAGATTACAATATTCAATTTCAAGTGCGGAGTAGGACTGATACGTAATCTCATTAATTCATCTCCAAAAATCAGTTCAATCTCGATTTATAATTTTCTAATTTATATTAATTCACAGGATTACAATGGAGAGCAGTTTAATGCTGATGGTATTACCTCCATTTATAAACCTTTCATTACATTATTTTAATTCTGTTCTAACGCATGTTTACATTATGGTCATGCCATTTCAATCTGTTTGGTTCTAGTCTGAATATCCGTCCTCCAGATCTTCTTCCACTCTGTTCCTTCCTATCCAAAATACTAGTATAAACTTACTTTCGTGATTTATCGTCTACGTCGCCTTTTCTTTTCACAGAATCGTTTCCAGACGATTTTCGTCTCGGTGGATCGAAAGGGCAGACAACAGAACCATCAAATGTGATTTCTGGCCAAACTTTAAACTCATGAACCAGAGGCCTGTACTTGAAACTGAGATCCTCAACTTTTAGAAACGAATCTCGCAATGTCACCACTTTGAGAACTTTCCCTTGAATTCTGCGTTTTGCTGTCGATGATTGCTGTTTTTCAGAACTTCGGTGACATGTTTTGGCCATTAACTGGGATATCCACTTTAACACTTGATCGATGTGAAAAACGTTTACACCCCACGTACTTGCATTAGACAGGACATCAGTTGTACCTCTTTTTTGCCCTGCAGAAGCACTTTTAACAAATGTTCGTCCTCTCGTGTCGTGGGATGGTCGCACTCGACGGTTTTCAATACTTTGAGGTGAGTCTGTGCTCATGGGTGACGGGATAGCGGTATCTTTCACAGATGAACTGAAGATTTGAAAGCAGACGCTTGTAAGTTGCAAATACCTCTAGAATTATCATGCTGATAGTGCAATAAGAAATACCTGTAGTCCATCAGTTCTCATGAAAATCGTTGGTTTCAAGTACCAACGAAGCAAAAATGAAGTTTGTTTTATTTGAAAGAACTGGTAAAATGATAAAGATGCACCATAGTGATTCACTTTGTTTGATGCGTAAATGGGAACATCTGTAATACAATTAGGCTCACACAGTTTTGACTGCTGTAGTAGAAGACCTTTTAGATCTTTAGAATCATTAAATAAAATTACTTGAAACTGCGCGCGCGAATAAACGCCATAAAACTGAAGATAGCAAGACCAAACACACAACAGTCATGCTAATATCTTAGTGTCTAGACCACTCCCTTCATAAAGCAGAATTATATTTATGCCTTACTTCTTTTTGATAAAGAGGGATGAGAAAATGCTGCTCATGCCTGTGCTCAATTTACTAGATGCATTAAAAAAGATAGATCAAAGTTCCTTTTGGGATAAAATTGGCTACTGGGACGGAACCCCAAAACAGGTTTAACTGACAATAATTTTTTTACAAACTTGACAGCAATGTTAATACAAAGACATTGGTGAAGTAAAGATGAGGGCCTTAAATCGGCCACAACGTCACACGTTTGATGCAGAGTGAAATGTAGGGATTCTTAATGGCGAGAAAGCCAGGTAGAAAAGACTGTTGGCCAAGCGTGTCCAATCTAATAAACCCTGAGTTAGCCCTTTTTTGGAGGTGCCTAAATTTCTCAAACGCAAGCCAACTTCTCAGGCATATCCAACCATTAGCACAGGCAAGTGGGGGCAGTTTCACCCCCACTTTTGGTCCTGACTAGGTCTGTCGGTACATCCAGTACATTTGTCGGTACATTAAGCCTGTCTGTCGCGGATTCCGTTTGCGTTTGAGTTATCAAATTAAAAAATTGTTAAATAAGCTCCGGCGAAAGATAAGTATGGGAAAAACGTTCAATACAAAATGTTCATAAGTAATTCTGTTTTGTTTTTTAACCGGCAAAAATGATAGATCCAGTCAACCCTCAGGATAAAGTGGTTGTGGTAGCGTGGATGGCCGAAAAAGAAGATACATTGGTATATATCATAGCTCACGTGATGTGCGCATTTGGGCGAATCATTTTCGAAATTTAATACCATTATACCGGCCAGAGCTAGCAAAGTAGAAATCATTTACTCCTTTATTGAATTTCAAGTTTCTTATGCCCTCGGTTTAGTTAACTTTGATTTTTCCTTAATATTTGTGAGTACATTGCTAACATCTTGTCGGCACATTTGTCTAAAATCTCCCCTGCCCCCCCTTTCAAATTTCTGCCTATGCAACTGTATCCAACACCAGTGCCCAGACCCCTTCTGGAGCCTAGTCACTCATTGCAAGACAAATATGAAAATTTATTTTTGGTGCCAACTATTCCGTTTATCCTCTCAAGTTAACGAAATGTTTTGTTTCCTTTCTTTCCCAGGATATACAAAATGGTAATGGCAGAATGCCTAATTTGTCACCAACAAAAAGATGACTATAAATTGGTTATAGACAAAGAATTGTACTCTACATACTTGGTTTGGAAA
This sequence comes from Heliopora coerulea, assembly GCA_030142905.1. Taxonomy (NCBI): domain Eukaryota; kingdom Metazoa; phylum Cnidaria; class Anthozoa; order Scleralcyonacea; family Helioporidae; genus Heliopora; species Heliopora coerulea. The sequence goes on from JASJOG010000033.1 coordinate 1,445,194, forward strand.
CTAATACATTGCTTTGACAACACTTTTAATATGGAGCTGTTCAGTTTCATGAATGAAACAAATTTTTTTATAACTCACATTGCTTAATTTGGTATTATACGTTTTTAAAAATCTTCAACTCAGTTGTTGCCTGTTTAATGCAATTTGTTCAATAAAACAGAATTTATGCTCCACAAACAAATCACAAAGCAAGGGGTAAAAACATGAATTGTGTGATATAGGATCATTGTGAAAAATGCTAGCTGGCATCAAAACTGTAAGGTACAATGTACAGTATAAATACCAAAAGAAGAGAGATGAATAATTAGACAATTTCAAGGGCATTTTCAAGAGTGGGATCTGCAAATCAAATACTATTACTAGTTAGTAACCCATCAAGGGGCAAGGGCACACTTTAATATTTTACTCTGGCTAATGCCAGACAATTTTACCCATTGAAGGGATCAGCCCTGTCCCTTAATGAGTTAAATAATACAATGCAAATCTTTTACAAGTTGTTGGCATAAATGTCAACTTGTGGAGCATGTAAATTTAGATTTTTAAGTGTGCTAGAGCAGGAAAAAGTCTACCAACAAAGCTGTGGCACTTCTATTACTTGAAGTTGCATTCTACTAGAAAATGTTTTCCTTCTTGAAAAGTACATGCAACTCAGTGAATGAAAAGCACACAAATCTGAGGGTTGTCAGAAATGAAAAACATTAAAACAAGCAAAAGTAACATTTATGCAGAGTACAGGGTAAAATGGGTACATGTACCTTCTGGTAAAAGGAAACGGACTTGGTGTGCCAGGACTGGGTGTTGACTGGCTGCTAGGTGACTTTCCATAATCAGCATCTTTACGGTTTGTTACCAAGTAGTTAACATCTTTATGAAAGAATTCTTCTATTCCCTAAGACAAAATGTATGTACACAAAACAGAAGTTTAGAATGGATGTAAATGTATTGAAAAAGCAATTTGATTAAGTGATATCCATCCATCCATCTATTAACCATATTGCTTTATCAATGTATATACAATATAGATATACATATACACAAACACACACACATACATGGACATGTACATACACCAGGGTTCTGCCCACAGTGGGCAGCACTGGGCTGTGGCACTTATGCCAAAGAGGATCCTTCTGCCCAGCACTCAAAAAGTATCAAATATGTGATAAGAAAACCCCTAATAATCTTTTTTCACTCAAACAATATTATTGACCATTATTTGGTAACATTTTGCACCTCAATGCACACACAATTACCTGCATTACTCATTTGGTGAAATATGATATCCATTCAAAACCAGGACAGATTGTCTGATGACTTTGGGGGGTATGATCCCAGGCCTGCAGGTGCCCAGCACTCAGATGGTCCTGGGCAGAACCCTGATATACATATACTGTACATGTAGCACATCAATGCTCAATGACAATATCATTTTTGTACCACTACCATATTATTAAAAATTGGCTTTTAGGTCCTGCAAAATACACCAGAATGCATCTTTTGCCATTCAAATTTTCAATGCTCCAGCTAATCTCTGATTTCCTCCTGGTATGTTTTGGCAAAATGAAAATTCTGAACACATATGGCCAGTTTAGAAAGTGGACTATGGTATTTGTGAAAATACTTTTAGAATCACTATATATTTTCCAGGAGAAGAATAGTTTCTCCGAAGATTATTTGAAAGATCAAACCCATCTCAATGGGAAATGATACCAAATGATATCACATTAGATAATGTACCTCTAATCTTCACAATTTAGTTCACAATATTTTACAAAGTAGCTTTAAAAGTGCAAAAATAAATATTTTTAAAATACATGTAATAAATTACTGATTTTGACTGACATGTTACAGAAAAAAGTTAATGCAACAAAATATTAGGGCTCTGATTCAATTAGATAGATTCCCTAGTAACTGCCCATAAAGAATAAGTACTATTGATAAATTAATCAAGGGAAGGCTCTTATATTCATTATTCGATAAAGATTTCTGACTAGTACAGTAAACCATTGGTAAACTATTAATAATTATAACTATTATATTAAGACTCCAAAGAGTACAAGAACAGCATTTTTTGCTTAAACTATGATTAGGGATTGCACAATACCATAGCAAGTTACCACAGTCCTTTAGAAACAGTGAATCAAACATAAAAAAGCCTTTCCTAGGTTACAGTATGTCTAGTATAAGTTCTGGATTTATGCAGAAGCTTTGCATGCATTGACTGCTAAGTCTAAACAGCCATGTCAACAGAATGAACTATATAATGGTGCTAAAAACACTCAATTGGACAAAATATAAGTAACTGATAACATGGTAAGATAACAACAACTGCACGGCTGTATTGCTCATGTCATTTTCTTATTCATGAAGAAATTCAAATTTATTGCAATTTGAAATGAAGTTGATTCCCCCACTTTGAATAATATGCTTGCTAGTCATTTTTGAGAATTTACAGAGTAGCTGTTTTATGCCTTCTGTAAATTTCCACCACTGTATTTTCTGGGCAGGAGTCAATCCTGTCATGGTTGATAAAAATACCTTTTTGTTGCAGCAATCTGTAGGAAATATGAGACTGAACGATACCCATGAGAATATATAGGTGTACCACTGAAAGAACACAATATTTACAGCATCAGCTTTTATAACAAATGTAAACTATATTTTAACCACAACATATAACAATTATAAACTAAGAAAACGTACCCCACCCAAATCTCCTATTGCTTTTTTCAACTGAGATGAATCACAATAACCTTGAAGATCCAAATAAAATGATTTTCCAGCCAGTGGACCTTTTGATAGAAAATCCAATTTTCTCTTCCCTTTAGGACTCACTTCTTCAAATACAGTAAATCAAAAGATAATCAATAAATATATATACTGTCTATATCAAGCAAAAAATATAACTTCTATGGCTCAGTGCCACACTTAGGTTACAAATACAATTACATGGGGAAAAAATAAGAATTTGAGATACAGTGTACCCTTAAAATTAAGGGCATGTTGGTACAACTCATGTTTGAGTAAACATTAAATAGAAACTGAGATTGAATGTTCACAGTTTATTTAAATCTTAAAATTTTTGAAATAAAACAGAATAATCTCACTCAATAAAAAAAAGAATATTAGATTTCTGTAACAAAAATCTTTATCTTACTTTTTAAATGACTCAGAAAGTGTTTCTTGTGTGAAAAGCAGTGTTTTATGCTTAAGTTTTTATTTAAAGATGTCAACAAACACTGAAGACAGGTTCATGGTGAGTGTTTTTACTTAAAGCTTTGAGTTTTTGCAAAGGATTCACTAAAAAGGTTTGAAGATTAATATTTATACTCCATCTCGCTCCTTATGTTAATGAATCATAAAATGAACTCACAGAAATGCAAATAATTGTCCATTAACATTCTTATTCATGTGATGGTTACCATAAATCTTACATTTTATGTTACTGTCAAATGAGTACCTTCATTTAGTCTCATTAGTGATTTTTGATTAGTTTATGCCCATTAATGAGGTAATTTCATACCAGAATACATTATTTCTTTAAAGAGCAGGAGTTAAACATCGGACTTGCAATGTTGGCGGCATGGCTACTTTTGGAACTACATTCGCCGTCTTCGGCGACAAATGTCAACATATCTTTACTCTGTCATTGTCATCTTTACTAAGTCCATTATACATATTTTCCACAGAATCTTCGACTTACTAAATTTCTTCCTTAGTTCGTTGACGGAAGGGGTTTTCGTTCGTAAATTCCTTGGACTCGGTCGCTCACGGCTTTCAATCTTTGGTATCATCCTACCTCTTCGCGTAGACATAATGCCTGTAAAGTTTCTCATAACACTTTCCAGGGGTCAAATGAAACGAACATAACGTGCGATAAAACAGTTTCGTAAACGCTATGATGAAGCTATAACTTCATCAGTTAAAAGATGCCATCTTCAATAGTTGATATGCCAACAAATTTTTCATTTTTTACGCGGGCTATCCCGTCAAACCACAAAACCTAGATCGACTCATTCCCAGTCCTACAAAGTAAGTGTTTCGGGAAATCATGCAGCCATGAAAATCAGGGGTTTCCAACCTGGAGTACGCGTACCCTCAGGGCCGCCGAGAGGGGTACAGGGGAGGAAGTTGCCCCGGACCCCTAAAATGTTTGAGCTTTACGTTTTTGACGTAACGAAGACTAGAGACAGTAACATAACGGACGGCAGTTGGGTTAGAGCAATTGTTGCTGCCCTCAAAATGCAGGGAAACAGTGTTTCAGAGGGCTGGAGCCCCAAAAGGGGGACGGGGGCCCCAAGGACGGGAGCTTATTAGGGTAGATAATCGCTTTATTGGCATGACCTATTTACAGGTATTGCTAAAGCATTTTTTTTTAAATTACATTACACATACGATACTACGATTAGAAATTAGTAATTACGACAACATGTAGAATACATTGCAAGGAAGGTAAAGAAATTAAAGTTATGTACAATGTGAAACTATAAATCTAGTTATTTTTCTTAACTGGCATTCCTGGTTTCAAGGAGTTGTTCTCTTTCCATGAAACATGAAAAGATAAATTTTGATAGCGATAAAATAATTTTATCGTTTGTGGTCTTCATAATATCTGCTAAGAACATCCGGTCTCTTTGATTTGTGTCAATGGTGTAAGCGTTGCTGAGTGTGCTGAGAAAGTTGTTTCTTAAGGTAGTGTATGCTTCGCATGACATTGTGAAGTGGTATTCATCTTCCACTTCATTTGACTGACAAAACGTACACAGTCGTTCTTCTTGCGGAATTTTTTGGTATCGACCGTATTCTATCATTAATTTGTGGTTACTTATTCGGAATCGTGTAAATGTTTTTCTTTGATTTGTATTTTTTATTGTTGTGAGATAATTCTCTAATTGGTAGTCTTCTTTGAGAGTGCAGTAAAAAGACAGCTTGGAGGAGTTTTCCATTTTGTTTTTCCAAAAGGTGATGTATTTTTGTTTTATGCTTTTTGTGATAAAATCTAATGAATGAATGGAAGTGGATTCCAGTTCAGGTATTTGGGTGATGCATTTATAGTGTTTTAAGATGTCCATGGCATTTGTATAGACGGAAGTAGTTCCTTTGGAGTATAAATCTTTGGAGATTAGATAGGCTTGTTTTGCGATTGTCATTTCAGGTAGTGAGTTAAAATGAGTGATATATTTGAATAATTTTTTGTATATGTTGATTATTAATGGGAATTTCCCTAATTCCCCTTTGCAGGCAACATTACTTGATTTGTTTCCAACTCCCAGGTATAATTTGCAAAATCTCAGATGAACTCTCTCAACTGGTGATTTATCCCAGTTGCTAAAATCATTTTTAAGATAGGCACCCTACACCTTGAAGTTGTACAACAGAATAGGTGATATTATGCTGTCAAAAATTTTAATGGCTATTTTGGGTTTCAGAGAATGCAAGTTCAGGTGTGTTCAAATACCATATAGGGCATGTAGTGCTTTTTCACCAAGTTGTTTGAGACCAAAGTAAATTTTCCATTTCAATTTAGTTTTATTCCTAGGTAACAGTATTCTTGGACTATTGTGACATTTCTGTTACCAAGTATAAAATTTGGTTTTATGGGATTAGTATTTCCTTTTTGAAATATCATGATTTGTGTCTTTTTTAAGTTGATCTCCATCAGCCATTTGTTACACCAGTTATGGAGTTCATGTAGACATTTTTGGAGTCCAAACTTTGATCTAGATAGTATAACCAAATCATCAGCATAAAGGAGACAGCTAAGTTTTGTACCATTTGGAAGTGTGAATGGGTCAGGGTCAGTACTGTCAAATAGTGCAGCTAGTTCATTGATATATATATTAAACAGAAGTGGGCTTAGAATACATCCTTGACGTACTCCTTTAGAATAGGAGAAGAAGGGTGTTCTAGTTTTGGATTGTTTGATTGCACACTTTGAGTTTGAATTAGGCTGCAGAAATTTCCTCCAATTTTATTAAGTAGTTTAAAAAATTGGCCTTCATGCCAAACAGAATCAAAGGCTTTCTTAAAATCTACAAAGCATGCATAAATTTTTTCATTTCTGTTTTGGTTTAATCGTTTGTCAAATAATGTTTTTAAGGTAAAAATGTGATCAGCTGTTCTGTGTCCTGGTCTAAAGCCAATTTGTGAGAGGTGGATAACGTTGTTTTCTTGGCTGAAAATATTAAGTCATTCATTAAGGATTATACAAAAGAATTTACCAACAGTGCTTGTTACACAAATTCCTCTGTGATTCGAGGGCCCCAAATTGATATTTTGCCCTGGGCCACACCAAATCTCTCAGTGGCTCTGCATACCCTAAGAGGTACACCATGAGATTTTGAAGGAGTATGCTGAGAATCAATTCAGCAAGTGATTTTTCTGCCCGAATCCTCGAGAATTATCGTCAATAAATACCATTCAAAATTTAATATAAGCAAATTTTGGGCTTTCTCTCTTACAATTGTCTACTCGGTCTTTCAGACCAATGTCTGAAAATATTCCCCAGGACCCGATCAAGAATAATCAAACGTGTGAAATTTTGTGAAGGTATTGTGACACTCATTTCAGGATTATTAATACCATTCACGTGTTTTGATTGGTCGTCTAATTGACAAAATTAAGAAAGTCAGTCAAAAACTTATTTTCAAAAATGGGCATGCTGTTTCTGCAGCTTAGTTATGTAGCACAAATATCTCTTTTGGGAGAGAGCATCTGAACAGGACACCCAAGTGAACTGCTAAGCGGCTTGACTACCAAGTAAGTAGTAGTCACTATCTGATTTTGGTCCCTTTCACTACCAGCTTACATACTATTTATAAACAACTAAAATTGGGACAGAATATGGGGGTTCACAAGGAATTTGTAAAAATTGCAAATTGTACCTTAGCGAGAACAATGTTAGGAAACCCCAGGCGCTGATCCAGGATCTTTAAAAGGGGGGGGGGGTGTTGAAGCATCCAAACGTTTATAAAAGTTCCTGATTTTCAGAGCATAAAATAGCTTTAAAAGCTTTTACCCAAGTTTTGCCACTGTTTATAACAATTGTTGAAACTATTTGTGTATTTAACCGAATCAATTCGGTTCATTTCAATTCAATTTAGCCAAAAGATGGTGATGTTTAAAAATTATAATGTTTACAAATTCTAAAACAATTTACTGATGTTTAAACATGTTTGGCTGTTGATGCCGTGCAATGTGATAGTATGATATGATTCAATGATAACGAAATTGTTAAATATAGCTGCATGCACAACAAATGGGGGGTAGCCAGCTAACTTATCCACCACCCTATATCAGCCCTTGAACCCTCATATCACAAAAATAGGAAACTGACAATATGCATGGAGCAAGCGCGAAAGTGGTACGAATGGTAAACTTTGATGTTGCCGAAGGTTACTTAGCAATGATTAACTATTTTAAGCAAGCCAATAGAAAACACGAATTTTACCCCCGACGCTCGGACTTTTTTCACAAATTTTAAACTTTTAACTTACCTAAACCTGTGCATGGGTCGTTTCCTTTACGCAATGACGTAGCCAGTGGGAGGGCGGAGTGGCAGTGTGCCCCAACGGTCGAAAATGAGAACAAACAGGATGAAAAGGAGAACGTCGAGGAAAGGAGCAGGAAAGAAAAAATATAGTAAGAGTGTAGCAGGAAGATGCAAACAGAGAAATATTGGGCAAGGAAGTCAAACATAGCATTCACAGAGCTACCAATCTTGGTCCCTGCTGTATTAAACATATAGGATACTCACATTAGATAAAACGGAATCTATCAGGTCGAAATACATTTCCTATCTTGCGTGAACCAGCATGGATCCCACAAACATACAGAATAATTATCGGGCTTTACATTAATAAGCTAACTTAGCCTCTTTATGTGAACCCAGGCCATTTCTGGTCCTAAGAAAGGGAAACTAAATATCGATTGGGTGACCAGTTTATGATAAAACTTTATTCGTGCATTTTGGAGCACCTGACAGATATTTTACAGCCGGACAAGTCGACTTTTGGGGTGAGAGATTTATCTCAGTCCCCTCGACGAATTTCACCCTTACACCCAAGGGTTAGTAGACCCCCAGAAAGTCTGAAACTGACAGTCCCAAGTTTTTGATAATGGAGAACAGAAACGACCATCTAATTTAATGAAAGAAATGTGCAAGCTATTTTATATACTGCACCTAGTCATCTATATTAAACCCATTATCCCTTTCGCATAGGCGTAGGAAGCCGGGGGGCCGCTGGGGCACGTACCCCACAATAGCAGAAGAAGCCATGCTCCCGCAATGTTTACGACAGTCCCTCTTTTTTTTTAATGTAGTTAATCTGGTTGGACCAAAAAATCAGCTGTAAAGTAAATATCTGTATTTGTCATTTGTTTATGATCTTTATATTCTTTTGTGAAACTGCTCTCAAAATTCAAGAAATAGCATTTTGAAGCCTGAAAAAAACAAAAATGTCCCATAGAGTGCATGCCCCTGGATCCATCTACTGGTGGGTTGTATCCTCAATAATTAGATGGTTCCTATGCCTCTGTTTCATGCTTGATTTTCTCTGATTTGACTGAGTCATGTCACAAGTTTAGATAATTTAAATCTTTGGGTTTTGCTTTATTCTTTCATTAGTTCAATTGTTGACTTGTAATTTTTGTTGTGTGACAACGGTATTCGTTAAAGAGTTAAGGGGCAAGGATGCACTTTAGCATTTTCCTCTGGCTAATACCAAACAATTTTACTTGTCACAGAGATGAGCCCTGGGCATTAAAGGGTTAACTTACAGGGGCATTGGGGCCATTTACCCACCACCCAGAATGTAAGTGTAAGATTTGCCTTTTGAGGTTCTCTATTTACTGACAGAAAATGGACTTTGAATGAAAAATAAAGTTAATACTTTTACTTTATGATACTTTCGTCAAAGATATGATTACTGGGTATTCTGCCATCTTAACAGAGCCATACCATGGTGGTGGTGATTCATCCTGGACAAATTCTGTTAAAGGTGCCTCCTTGGCCCTCTCTAACACACCCCAATCTCATATTATAACAATTGTGTACCAGTACCACCGGTATACAATTATATGAGGTACTTCTGTGGAAACAAGTGGGGGTTTTTTTGTGCTTTTGTTTTTTATTACTAAAAATATAATGAAAAATTATTCATTGAAGTGGAGGTGAATAGTTAAAGATATTTGGCAGAAATGATGTCATGACTTCCTCACATTGAGAATTAACTGGTAAATGTCAACCAATAAGAAACAAGAATGAAATTTGAATGTATAATAATCTTGATTATCTCCCTTTTTGTAGAACAAAAATTAGAATATTTCCATTTGGGTACCAGGGTCCATAATTTTAATGCACGTAGTCATGAATTTTGCAATGTTGCAACTGTAGCTTCATTTCAATATAAATTGAAGAATTACTTTATTTTTTGTATTTGAACACTTTCCTTGTTAAATTTTGTGATTGATTAACATTGTGATTCTGATTTGGAAAAATTGTATTTCTTAATAACAGTGCTCATGTTATTGAGTCTTTGTTACTTTAAATTATGTGAAAAGGAAGCCCATATCCAATAAGCCTGCTGGTTTCTATTTGGGCCTCTTTGCCACTTTATATTAGTGAATAAATAATTTTCTATCATTATATACTTCTAGGTGGTCAAATAAATTTGATTTGATATGTAACATTCAATAAAAATTTTTAAAACAGAGCCATGGATTTGAATTGTGAAGGCACACATAGAGATGAACACCCTAAATTTCCTATGACTTTCTCTCAGACCTGTCAGGTCTCTCGATATGTATTTCTCCTGCACTCAGATTGATTTATTCTGAACCCTTCCTCTGATAAAAGAAAAATTAAAAAAATTTAAAAAATTACAAGTCAGTCTTTACACAAACTTTGATCTTAACAGGTGTTCAGCCTGTTCATGGATTGGACAGCTTGTTTATGACATGTGGTGCTCTTTAGTCACTGAAATTACCAGTAAATTTTGGCCAGTCACAGAGGACCTTCTTTTTGCATGACAAATCAAGGTGATCACATCTCCTTCGTTGCTTTTGATACACATACCTTGCCTCAAATGAATAATTTCCTCACATTTTAATATTTGAAAAACGTCGATAATTTCATGTGACCCGATCTGCTTTGCAGGTCTAGTTAATGTAACCAAACATATTTTTGAAAAACATGACCTTCAATCCCCCTTCCCCAGAAAGCTTCATTCAAGTTTTGCCACAGCCCCTCATATATTTCTTTTTAAATAAGGTTTTGCAGCCACTGGTAGACCACTTCAATCTGATTAACCACTGGATTTCTTTGTATTAAAAGAATTGAGTTTCTTTCTAGTCATATCAAACTGATAAGAACATTCTGAAAATAAACAATCTTAACAGTGTAAAGAAGTCAGTTTGTTGTTTTATATTTCCAATGCAATTTCCTTTTCCCCTTCCCACTGCTGCACACCATTGACACCAATATCTGCATTAAAACTCATGAAATGTTCCCCTCATTGATCAGTACAAATTATATAATTACCCCACTGAATGTTTCAATATTAAGAAGTATTTATTAAGCTTTTTTTTGTTTAAAACTTTGTTGGTTCATCTGGTACAGCAGTCCTTAACTTGATGGAACCTATTACCCTTGGAGAAGGTTTCAACTTTGGGGGGATATTTTTTTCTGAGGGAATTTGTACAATTTTTTTTCTAAAAAAAACAATTATAAATACATTAAATTTGAAATATGAGTTTGCATATGCTGCATGTCTGGTCATTCAAAGTAAAAGTAAATTTTCAACTGCCTGGTACAATGTGGCACAATGTTGTTCTGCAACATTGTGTTTTCTATTCCCATTGGAACAAAATTAACCCATTACGGGACAAGGGTACACTTCATAATTTTACTCTGGTTAATGCCATACGAATTTACTGGTCAAGGGGATGAGGCCTCCCCTATAATGAGTTGAAACTGAAGTATTTAGAGTTGGACATAACATCCTTTGATTGATGTAGCATTGTTGATTAGTATAGTTCAGTTATTGGAGCAACTTTGTTTGAGAATGCATCTGTAGGGAGGAAGAAATGGTCTGCCTTAGTTCATGGAAGAGGAAACTCAAGAAAATTGTTAAGAACTGCTGATTTGGAACATTACCAAATAAACTTTGAATTATCATGTAAAAAGTAAAGTTACAAGTTAGTTTTCAATTTACTGTACATGCTTCTCTAGATGACAAACTCTGCAACTATATAAATTAAAAAATCTCCAATGATGTATGTTCAATGACACAATTTTGACAGTGCTCTCTAACAAAATCATATGTATCCACAGTAATCTTGCAGTCTTCCACATTTAGATAGTGCAACAAGCAACATTGAGCAACAACAGCACGGATTCCTACATCAGTTAGTCTGCTACATCCTTTGATGCTCAATCGCTTCAGCTGGGGGCAGTGTATCCCCAATGCACTCAAGCTGTTGTTGGTAATATCACATTTCCCAACATCCAGTGATCGCAACTTGAGACAGTTCTGTGCTATATGTATGACACCAACATCAGTAACACCAGTACATCCACGGATATTTAAGTAACGAAGATTACTGCAACCTTTGCCAATAACTTTTATACCAGCATCTGTTACTGCACATCGCATCAGACTAAGGTACCTTAATAAACTGCAATATTTAGCAATTTCTTTCAGGCTAAAATCTCTTACTTTATGACAGTCACTTATACTTAATTCTTTGAGTTTCAAACAATGGCTTGCAATATGTTGCATTCCCACATCAGTAATCCTTGAGCATCTCCTCATATGCAAAGTCTCCAGATTCTTACAAGTCAACCCCAATGCTCGTAATCCCAAATCATCTACAGCAACACAGTCACTAATATCCAAATACTTCACATGAAAAAATGTGTTATTGCTTGACTGTATGTTGGTTAAGGTGCTGTGGCAAATGCTGTTGAGACAGGAACACCCACGAACATCAAGAGAGCTTAAACTGAGACAGTTTTCAAGAACAGTTTGGACTCCTCGACTCATGATACAAGGGCACCCAATGACTTCAAGCTTCTCCAAGTCAATGCAATACTTTGCTACATAACCTAATCCCCTGTCAGAAAGACATTCACATTGGACAAGTCTAATATGTCGGAGAGTCAAGCAAAGTCCTTGAGTGTTGTTTGCTAACCTAGAAAGTATGGTGTGCAGTACTTTGTTGATGTCACTGCCACAATAGTTAGAAATCTTCATGCTTTTCCACAGAACTGGATCCCAGCAAAGCATATGCCATTTCTTGCAAACACTTGATGCATTGCAAAGGTATCTTGTTGAAAAATACGAGAAAATGTTGAGAAGAATGTGTTCTGGAAGACTACTGATGTCAACAGCTTTCTTTACAGCCAGATATTCATTCTGAAAAATACTCAGTCGTTGACGCAGCCTTTCCTGAAGTGACTCACCTTTTTTTTCTGTAGAATCCATCTTTGTACAGCCTTCCTGATTCATGTCTATTGGTGTATATTTGGTGAGATCACGATTCTGATGATAAACACTACCATCAGTACTGTCATTACTCTTCTCACTTGCACCTCCCATACTAGTAGAATAATCACTAGACCAAAAGCTTTGATCTGAAGGACATCTTTTGTCATCATCATGTACCTGGTATGTGGATGTGAATGAACCCAATGCTTGATCATCTAATGATTGCAATCTACCAACATGTTGCTTTGAAAATGTTCTATCTTCATGGAATCCATTTGTTTTAGAGGTTCCAACTTTTGAATTTTTACCAACCTTGCTGTATGCATTATGTAGGCTCCTTCGGTATGACTCTGAACGTTTTGAAGGCTGAGAAGCACAGGAACTAGTGACCAATGTTCTTTCTCCTGAATCTGTAAGGTGTTCACGTGGCTGAATTGTTAAAGTCCTTTGCTGTGGTCCTTTTGATGAAACAACTTCTTCTTGCCACTTAGAACTAGGGTCAAATGTGACTCGATGTTTTCTTGGTGACTGGGTATTGTCAGGATGTTTCAAACAGCTCATGGACAAGTCATTTTTTCTCTCATCAAGCTGTAACCTGCCAATCACAGGTTCTGCAAAAAAATATGGATGATTAATCAAACATTAATAAATTGTAAACCATTAAATTATAATAGGAATTAAAAAAAAAAGGTAATGCTACCCTGTAAACCAATTTGCCAAAAAAGGCAGTTCAAAGATTTACAACTCAGTAATAAATTCCCCAGGCTGTACATACTGTGAGGCTCTAGGGCAATATGCCCTTAAGAACTCCAAAGTTCCAAGGATTTTTAAGACATTTAACACAAATACAATACATAGCATAAGCCATTTCTGAAACTGTATTTGCTAACATTTCAATTAGACTAGACTATTTTTTATCAATTATACAAGACTTATTAAAATCTATTTCTTTTCTTTTTATCTTAATTCCTCAGCTCTAGTGGGCCCTCCATTACAAGATAAAAGGACAAAAAGGAGAATGTTAAGGAAAGGTGCAGGGAGGAAAAAAGATGGTGTGAAAAAGCACAAAGATGTAAAAGTGGAAACAGTTGGGCAAGGAAGTCAAACACTGCATTCATGGTCTACCAATTATGGTCTCAGCTATATTAGACATGGGATCCCAACATTAGATGATACAGAATTTGTCAGGTCAAAATACATTCCCTCTTCTTCCCATACCACCACAATCCATAGAGGGGATGATTGTTGGGCCTGATATGAATAAGCTAACTTAGCATGTTTATATAAATCTGGGCTAAATATTACTGGCCCTAAGAAATGGAAGCTATATATCAATTCCAGTTAATCATGCATTCCAAATACAGACCAACAATTACCAGGGACAGGAATAATTTTTTGCCCCTCCCCCCTCCCAGAAAGTCAAGGTTTGCTATGGCAGTAAAGTGTGATATCCATATAGCCAGTCCATGAGGTCCCAATGAATCAAGAATAAAATTATCAATGTTCAATGTTTGAGCAAATTTAACATTTACTCAGAATAATTATTTTTGAAGCCCCTAAAGGGAAACCAGCCTATAACCATCTGATTGGTAGTGACATGCTCTAACCATGACACAAATTAGTATAAAAACTAGTACATGAACTTTACTTTCCATTTGACTCCATGCAGCTCAATGGGTAGAGCATCTCATCAGTGATCTGAAGGTTATGGCTTAATGCATGCATACACATCAATTTATATGAACACCAAACAACTATAATCCTACCATTACAATAAAATCATTCAATTTTCAAAGACCACAACAAAACCAGATGGACCAATCATCTTTTGAGTATCAATGCTACTCTTAGAAACATTTAACCTAACTAAATTATATGGTTTTTTAGCAATGAAAATAATAATAAAGTGTAAGCTTGTCCTCAGATGTTGGACTAAGAATAGTGCAATCCCACATGAAATATCTTTGTAGAAAGCAGAAAGTAAGGTAATAGAAACGCCTACTGAAGATGAAACTCTAGGCTTTAATTGCAAGGCTGATTCATGTTTTGACATACAAAATGTGGCTTCAACACCCTTCTTACTTTTCAGTACCAGTTTCTAACTTTTTCGCCAGATTATAAATAATGCCAATATGGGAAGTCGGATAGACCCATGGTCTCTCTCCGAGTATTTCTCCACAGCTATCACAAGCTTTGAAGTCAATGTTGAAAATCCTTTCGAGACTTTAACATATCCCGGTGCAATAAAACTTCAAGATATGGGAGGAAACACTGATCAGCGGCCTAAGATAGTCCCGAATGCTAAATCTGACCCTAGCCCAGAGAGTTACGTTTCACATACTGTACAGGAAGGCAACCGAACATTAGCACGGATATTTCAAAGACAGTTATTCATTTACTCAGTGCAAAGTATTGAAGGTTTATATTGAAAGACCACCTCAGAATCTGGAATTACTGTTTCTCAAATTTAAAATATCATTTCCGCTTCAATATTGCGTAAACAAAACTGCATATTAGTGAATATAATGGGGTGAAACGGACATTTAAAACAAAACATATTTTTCGCACATTGTAGCCAGCTAGTTTGTAACGTAAATTATAATCTTGGCACGCATTAAGCAAGGGACAGAACTACGTTGAGTTTGTTTACGATTACTTTACGTCTTTATACATGGTTGATGGTTTAAGTTTCTTTGACAAACAAACGCTAGCGTAAACGGAGCAAAGAGCTGGCACAATATTCTACAGCAGATGGTAGTTTCCTTTGTTTCGAATGTACCTTTCCAGAAAAGGTAAACCTAAGCAATATAAAATCTGTATTTGTTTTGGAACGATCGTAAATCGCTAATTGACTTTCTCATCTCTACCAGTGGGAGCCCAGTTTTCCAAATCCCTCCACTAAATCGACCAGAATTCGACGATTTCTCCTAAAAATCTAACTTAACGTTTTTCAGCCGACTTCGCATTGTTCTTCTTGAGAAAATCGTAGGACGTATATACCCAATACAAAATTTTCGACCTTTGGCAACTCTGATTTGACCAAGAACGAGCCTTAAAATTACTCTTCCAAATGCTATACCAATTACCTTACCTTGAGTCTTTTTAGCAAGCTTCTCTTGACTTTGTCCCATCTTTTGTAGTACCAGCTTCCTTCAATGCATCGCAGCAGCACTTTGTAATTCGCCTGACCTGAAATGGTTATAGGAGTCAGCGCCATGGAAAACGTATTGTTCTTCGTTGCAGCGCAGTTGCGGCTTAATTAATTGTAATACATTCATTGTCGTTAAATATTAACATCCGAAACTTGTATACGGATAATTAGTACGTCTCGCACGTTGCCTCCAAGAAAGGCTTTGCAAAATGCGTGATTTAGTGTTTTGAACAACTAAACTACGATGCCCGGACAAATTAAATTCCGATAAAGTTCTTCAAACTTTCCGTGATAAGAATTAGAACGAGAATATAGGTATCGGAGCGCCACCAGTTCAGACAACTTAACATGCCACCATCGCATCTCGCGCTATCATTTTTCCCACAGCATCTATCAAACCCATGTGGCCTTAGTATATCTTTATTTCTGAGCAAGTGTTCAAAACCTAGAACCATAACGAAGTGGGCGTCGAACTATCGAAGAAGCAGATGGTGTCCAATTGTTTCAAGAGTTACAGGTCCACGCTTCAGTTTCTTCATTTCGACCACATTTTAGTGCAATAATAGTACAAAAAATTATTTGTGCTCTTCACAGACCTGCAGACCGAGTAGCAAACTTATTTTGTTCTTAGAGGAGGTAAAAATCTGGAATTTATGCAAGAACCTCCGTTTTTATTTTTTGTAACGATTACCAAATGCTGAATTGATTCGGTAATGAAAGACGTGCGCTTTCATCCGAGAATTTCCAGAGTGGGACCGTCGTCAAACGGTCGACCTGAACAATTACCAATAGCTCATATGCTTCAGAATTATGATCATTGTCTAACTGCCCTAAGATTGATCCAAGAAGGCTGATCAACCAAGTCTCATACGAGTTTTTTTTTTTAATACTGTCGGCTGCTAATAATGGTTTTCTTTCCTTTTACTATGTGTGAGAGATAAGATATGGTTAATTCATATTGTGGTGGAGGCGGAGTAGAAGTTCCCCTCCCCAAGTAATCATGCTTTTTCCCAACAAAAATCAGAAACTTTAAATCTATGAAGTCTCAACAACTGACCAACCGACAACATGAGATATCAATTACAGGGGCAGCGGCACCAAATTTAAGTTGGATTATATCTAGAGTAAAGTTTATTATTCCCCAGCTGACCAACATACAGCAGTATATAACCCTAGAACGAGGTACGCCATGACTAGTGCACATGAATAAACTGAAAAATCGTGGAAACCTGTGATCCTAGATAAACTGATTTACAATTTATTCACTTACGGGATCTTGCCAACAAAGTTTGTTTCTACTGGAAATAAATATATCATGTCACTGATTAATTATCAATGGTTAATTATCAACGTGTGGGCAAAAATCGACAAGATTACACACTGAGATTTTCCACTTCTGAATCACAATTGTCGCAAACTCCAACTGTTAATTAATAAAGCTCGTCTATCAGAGTTTTGATATCAAAATATTATCTCACTTTGGTGACACTATGGCGTAACACATTGAGTGTCAAGTGAAGTGAATCAAGCGCACGTACTCCAGCTGACAGTTTTTCGTTACCTCGTTCATTGCAGGTGTTTTTGTTTTCTATCCTAAGTTCATATATTTTCCTCAAAATTGCTCAATAAAATTTTCTAATTTCGGAAACGTATGTGGAATAGATCTTCACATCTGGAATAGGACGCGAACAACAACATTCATACCAGTAATTTCGTGTGTAAAGCATGCCTTAGATAAGAAAAAGTCAGCACCTGATTCCGAGATAAATCTGCGGCTTATATTCTTTTTTGTTTCGAAGTGAGTTTTATGCCTTGTGTAAGGTGCCTCACATGTATGCCATGCCTTGTTTCTCTTGTGCAAATGGTTCCTTTCTATTCAAGATCAGAAAGTTAATTTACAGAGTAGGATGCCGGGAATTGAGAACTAAGCACATGCCTGCAGCGTGACCCACTGATGGGTACAAAAGATTGGGGTGATTAACAAGCATGCTGACGATAAAATGAACAATAAAAAGTCTTAGGTTAAGGTCTCCAATTTCAGATACTGACATTCGTTTTTTCCTGCGCAATCCCGCAAATGTGAATCTTCTCTAAACATTTCCGTTCCGTGTAGAATCATAAATGACAAACAAACTATTGACAGATCAATGGGCCAGCATTTCAAGGCGACGCACTGTGCAAATGGAATTCAACTTAGCGGACGATCGGAATCTCCAGGCGAAACTGCATTTTTTACAATTCTTTTTAAACTGCGGAAGAAGGTTTCTAGCAAAACGAGCAAGTCTGTTGTTATGTGACCCGATGAGCTAGATTACTCACACCTTTTGTTTATGTCCAACAAAGTTCCCGCTGTTCAACGTAATGAAAAGGATCTTAAGATTACTGTGCTAGATACCTAAACGATAAGATCTTGGTGCGGTCTCGATATAGAAGGCAGGCGCCTGTCGAGACTGTTCACAGGTTAGATAATATCAGGTTTTCCAAAAGAATGTTGAGTAACGATCGCAAATTTTATGATGCCGACTGGTAATCAATCAGATGGTCAGGTAAGTTCAACCACGATGTAACCAAATTCAAATTACATGTGGTGGTCTGTAATGGAGTAGCAAATCCTGTCTGATGGTCTTTGAGTTTCAATGAGCCCTAACTTCTTGATATGATGTCAGAAATTAACTGCTGTGATACGAAGCGACTGAATCCGTATGAATTGCCAGTTTGAATGGTCTGATACGCAGTGCTTCCACTTTGCCTAGACGAAATCTCCTCTTTTTATCCTGATTTTTCTTTTTTCAGTTCAAAATTTCCCTCAAAAATACTGAAATTTCCTTCAAATTTCCTTCTCAGTTTATCATAAAATTAAGGGTATTTTTGTTGTTGAAAATAACAAATCATTGATCCGTTCCGTATATCGAAGTAGGGTGTAGTGCTTACGGTGGACCTGGAACGAAGCTGTTTGTCAATCAGTAGAGTGATATTTGCGGACAAAAGGGGAGATGTAGTATCCTCACGGACATAAATACATAATAATGAATTTCCAAATGATAATATTTTTACATGTCTTTCAAAGTTCAAACGTAATATCAAAACTAGTTAGATTTTTGTAACAATAATTTGCGATCGCGTTCATAGTAATACCAGAACACCAGTGTACCGTGGATCGAAAATTGCTCTAGAAAAATGTTCTTGCGGTTATTAATCGCCGTTCAAAAACTCGGTTAATCTGTTACTTGCTTTTTAAGAAAAATGATGGCAAATTGGAAATACCTTATTTACTCTGTTTAACCTCCAGCCTCTTTTTAGCCTTCTTTCTAACAAGCCCCCAGATCAGAAGTACGGACAAAAAATAAGCCCCCAGCCACTATTAGGAAACCACCCCTGATGAGGCTAGTTTTATTCATTAACTAATTAAGGGACTGGTATTTTACTATGGCTAACGCCTGACGATTTTACTCGAGAAAGGACGAGCGCTGCCCCTTAACGAGTTAAAAAGCAAATATGCTTCAGAATGGAAATACGAGCACTAAGAGACGACGTTCTGATTTCAACGTTCATTAATTGAAAGTCGGTATAATTAAGCGTCAGCGTAATATATTTATATTATTATGAATTAATATATTTATTTATGTAATTATAAGTCGCAAACAACATAAAATCTTATGAAGCCCTGCCCTCTACTTAGCCCTGCCTTCTAATAAGCCCCCAGTCCAAAAACTCTTGAAAAAAGTAAGCCACCAAGGAGTTAAACAGGGGAAATACAGTAGCTAAAAATTTGTCGGCAGTCCTAACATAAACAGTTATATTTGTAAGAATTTGGTTGGGGAGCGCAAAACTTTCCACTCATTCAAAATCAGATAAACTTTATTTAAACAGGTAGTTCAGAAACCTCTCACTACTGGTGCACAACTGCTAATCAAAACATGTGGAAATTTTATTTGTTCACATCAAATACTTCAACTGCGCTCCTCTCGCTTATCGTTTCACCGCCGCATTTAGAGCGCATGCATGACGGTTGCGACTTGGGAAGCTATTCAGAAGTCTCTCGGATTAATTTCGTTGTTCTTCGCGAGCAATTGTGCCACAATCGACTGACGTTTAACCTCATTTCTTTGTGCTGTGTCTGCTACTACAAAAGTGGAGGTTCCATCAAATTTCCTACAAATTTTTAAAAAGTCCTTCAAATTTCCTTCAAAATTTTATTTCGTTCAAATTTCCTTCATTTCCTCAAAATTTCCTTCAAAGTGGAAGCACTTCTTATACGTGGGGGGAGGAACATGGGAACCAACTAACAAAAGACCCTGGGTACGAGGTTGCATGGGAACTGACCTCAGTGAAACAAGGCCAAACACGGTTGGAGAGCAGGGGGGGGAAATAATAAACAAAAGGCAATCCAATAGAAAAGACGACAAGATGGAAGGTGTTAACAGACATCTGGTAGAGAGGCAAATCAGAATAGAAAAAACCTCACACACAGTTTCTTACAACGATTTCTCCCTAATTTCTTCCTGTCGTTCTCCTTCTATCCTCGAACTACTCATCCAAGAAAGTTTGTTGATCTCTAAGTTTAAACCTACTCTCAATTTCTTCAACCCCTCTCTCTTTATTCTGATTTGTCTCTCTACCGGATGTCTGAAGGGGTGCTGGTGGCACAGTGATAGTGCATGTGACTCTCACCACTGTGACTAGGGTTCTATTCAGGGGCTCCGTACAGTTATCTGATTAAAGTTACCTTGGCCACTTGTGAGATGAGCGTTGCCCAGTTTGGCTCGACCAAGCATTGCAGGTTTTCTCCGGGTACTCCGGTTTCCTCCTGTAGTAAAACTGGACCCTTGAGGGGTGGCCGTCACTGGACCTTTAGGGAGGACAGCTCAGGTAGCTGATAGGGTAATCCAGTATAAATAAAGGTACTTTACCTTTACCTTAAACACCTTTCATCTTGTCGCCTTTTCTATTGGTTCGCCGTTTAATAGACAAAAGAGGTTACGAAAGAGTTTTACGGAGCTCAGGGACTAAAACATCGAAAGAAAGAACAAAACAATTTTGATTTAAAGAAAATTTTTTTCTTGACGATGGGTCGTACTTAGGCTTTTATCGATTGTGCTAGTACATTTTTTGGCATAACTTCGGAAAACAAGCACATTTTTGCCATTTTTTGTTGACGTAGCACTGCTGGCATAACCGGCATATTTTTATCAGTTACAGAGCACATCACTAGGGCCATAATTCTCCAGTAAGTCATGTTTGGCTTATATTGAGTTATTTTTAAAGCTTTGTTTAGTCCTGTTAAATCTTGTCTCTTAGCGGGCCTTAGTCTACGCGCCTGGGGTTCACCGAAACTTTAGTTCCGATCCAGTCCACGCTCTCAAAGTCAAAACAAAATGGTTAAATTCAACTAAAGTGCTGTTATATATTTTCTTCCAACCTTTCTGTCGATTCAATGAATATTCTTTAACTTGATTACTTGCAAGCAAGAGTAATGCAGTGGGGAACTTTTTGTAGAGACAAACTATGACAGCAAGGCATCAGTGCAATTTTGTTGTATTTAAAACATTTCAGGGGATTTGTGGCAATCTAGTGAAAGCTAGACAACGTTGAAAACAATGACAAGTTTTGCTTTCGTTACTATATAAAAAAACAAACATTTAATTTCCAGCTTTTAAAGTCAATTTGTGAAAGCATATTTCAGAAAAACAAGCATAAATTTTAAAACGAGCATAATTTTAACATAATTTTGGCTAAAAACGCGCTGTGCTGGTAGCATAATGTGTTACTTTTACTAGCACAACCAATAAAAGCCTAGTTGTCCCACAATCGTCATTCATTGTAATCGCCTTGAAATGTCCATTGCGAAGACATCTTGTCTCAAGAACAGTCGTAATGAAACTTCGAAAGAAAATCTCAGACCTTATCTCTTGTGGGAATCAGGATGGAGAGCAAGACATGCAAATAGGGAAGAAGCCCCTTGATGCAGGGAGGGATCTGCGGGGCAAACCTCCTATAGGCTGAGAAGCAACGATCAAACCCATCCAAAGTCGAAAATCGTTCATGAAATACCATTAAATCCAGATTTTAAGAAAAAGTTTCACAACTTTTGATCTATCGTGTTATAGGCAGGGCACATTTCCCAAAATTGTCGAAGTTGTTACAGTATTATTGGCTAAACAATTCTTCGATAACATTATTATTATAATGGATAAAAAACATCGACGAACCAACACTACCGTTCATCATCGTTTTAACAATTCTCTTCAGTAGCGATGAAGTAACCAGCAACGGTTGTTTTTGGTTATGGGATCAAGGTTCCATGTTGAGGGTTATTTTACCTAAATTTTGTTCGGGTTTTTTTTTTAATTTTCATTTTTTCTGAATTCCACCTGAAAAACAAATGTTATTTCGCACAAAAAAATTCCTAAGTGAAAATCGGGTTTTGAAAAGACACGACGTGATTTAAGAAATTTACAATTGATGTTATTTCTTATTTTAATCTTTCCTCCCGTGACGTTTTTAAACGATTTGCGTATCTGACGCAAACCTTAGTCATAAACTGCACGGTCTTCAACGTAGCAACATGTTCATCCCAACTATATTTTTCTTAAATTTTACCAATATTTACAGCTAAAAGACAACGTCAATTTTGCAGAATATCTTGGATGTACGTCGACTTCCATTTCTGTATCGTCTCACTGACAACTTCATCTTCTTCTGTTTCTCCCACTTTTTCAATTTGTTCCAACATAAATTCACCGAATTGCTCGCAACCAATATCGAATTGAAACCTCCCTGAACCCACCGACAAATCGTTCAGAAAATTTCCAACAAACCGATGGTTGTGGTGAATGATTTCTCCAGATCCGTGTCTTTTTCCCCGCACCCACGATCCTAGAGATTGTATAGAAGACATTTTTTACCTTCACTGTTCATTAGTTGATTGAAAGCACGACTTAGGACGAGAAATAGGTATCACTACCGAATTGATAAAGACGATGATCAACTTCGAACTTAATTTATAGACAAATTATTAGGGCCTGTTTGGAATTTACTTCAGTGTACAAATTTTTTGAACCGAAAGCTTTTAAATTAAGAATGAGAATGTTAGTGAGAACGATAACGAGTACAAAAACGAGAGCGAGAATTAGAATGAGAGTGATAATGAAAAGAAGAAGAAGAAGAAGAAGAAGAAAGAAAAGGAAAATAAGAAGGAAAAGGAGAAGGAGAATAAGAAGGAGAATAAGAAGGAGAATAAGAAGGAGAATGAGAGTGAGAATAAAAATAAGGAAAATGAGCATGAGAATGAGAATTAGAAGGAGGAGTAGAAAGAAAAAGGAGAATGAGAGTGAGAATGAGAGTAAGAGTGAATAAGAGAGTGAGAATGAGAACGAGGATGAGAATAGCCATGGCAATGATAATAGTAATAGCAATAGTAATGGTAACTGTAATGAAAATTATAATTGTAATGGTAATCAATGATAATCATAATGATATTAATAACAACAAAAATGATAGTGATAGTGACAATGACAATACTAATTATAACAATATATAACAACAACAATGATGATAATAATAACAGTAACAATAATGACATCGACAAAAAACCCACAGCAACAAATACAAAGATAATGACAACGGTAGTGATTATGGCAATCATAACAAAAAATATAAATCTGGAATGAATGACAGATGAACGATCGTCAAACTCTTACCTCAGAAAAACGATTTCTGAGGTAAGAACTTGACGATCGTTCATCTATTGTCCATTCAAGATATCTCCAAGTTCCCACATTTCCAACATACACATAGCAAAAATATAAATCTATTACTAATAAGGTAAGAGAGAGAAAAAAAGTTTTTTCCTCTGACGAAGGGCCTTTGCTCAAAATGTTGGAATTCCTTGAGATCAGTCACGGCAGTTATCAACCTTTAAACTTTTCACCTCATTTATCACTGTCTACGCCGTATTCTATATTCTTGTATTCTAGAGAAAGACTGTCAATGACTGATGTTTCGACGGCCTCAATGGTGGCTATCTTCAGAATCGAATTCACGTGAATGACAGTGGATTGCGCTCCGTCAGTAGTTTTCGTGGTCGGACACTCCTGAAGTTCTACCCTTTCTAGAGCGTTGCATTTTATTATAATTTATTTCGGCTTAAGGATTTTAAATTTATTGCAGTTTATTTTGGCTGAATCAATTTATGCAACTACCATGAAAGAGCAGTTGCCTCAATAAATAATGCTACAGGATTGCGAAAAATGGCAACGATCTAACTGTTGTCTAAATAAACGAGCATCACCATTTCTTCATAAATTGCAAAACGTTCCCATGACCATCGCATGGCCGCCATGGCACAGAAGAACTATAAGGAACTCATGTTTTGAACGTGCACAACGCTCATGCGACCTTTCCAAGATCAGTCACTTGAAAAAGATGGACAATGTTGAGCATAGTGTGCCAGAGTAGTCTGAATTTTGCACCATAATCATCTAACCATCTCATGGTTCTTTATTACACTTCACGGACACCATCATAGTACCACTGTCAAAAGAACGTTGTACGACAGCCACAATTTATGAGGTTCATGCTTTACCTTTATATTTCGCTCCACTGTTGGCGTATGTGTATGTTCCCTGCCCATGCCTTTGATGTTCGTACCAGTCCCCTTCGTACAAATCACCATTCGGGTAAGTATAGACACCAAAACCATTCCTCTGATCATCAACCCATCCTCCCTCATAGCGGGAACCATCTAAAAGAGAATACTGCACGTTTATGAAGACAAATTACAACCGTATATCCAAAATATGTTTTATTGCACAGGTGCATAAACAGGGATATAATTAGGAAGCTTATTTCTGGCCAGATCGCAAGAAGCATGGCACTTATTTGGCATTGAAACTAGAATTCTATTAATTATGACTAGAAGCCTGGCTGTCCATCAAAAAGTGAAACCAAAGATGCCGATGTGCGGCCTTTTTGGACCTTAGATTTAGTCAGCTTGGCGTCCTTCTTCGACGCCTCTTTGACGTTGATCAACGTCAAATGGGACAGTTTCCTAATTAACCCCTCCCCCCCCCCCATGTCGGCGATCCTGAATTTCATTTTCTAAGTATGTTCATGGAAAACACATGGAAGAGAATTGTTATAGAATGTCAATCTTCAAAAGGAATTTTGTACATGTTGTAAAGATTAGTAACCTTTTTCTTGTACCGTTTAACTACAGAAGAGCTGAAGGAAAAAAGACCAAAGAATTTCGATGCCATTTCGATGTAGCCATAACAAAACTAAAGTTGAGGTAAAATACTAAATGAGTTGTAAAATTGTAAACTTATAATAGAAGTCAAAATTTAGGGAAATGAATAAAACCTATAAAGTGTATTAGATATTTTTTATCAACCCTTTCCTGGCGCGATGTATTCCCGGACAAGTAAAATCGTCTGGTATGAGGCAGAGTAAAATGATAGAAGAGTGATCCTGCTGGGAAAGAGTTAAGCACTTAGAAACACTACTTAAGAAGGGGATATCCAGACACAGGTATTGGTCACGGGCGGATCTAGCAGGAACGGCGAAGCGGAATTACGGGAGGGGGGCTTGAGGTAAAAATACAGCATTTTGTACGCTTCTCTGGAAAATTTCACAACAAGTGTTTTAAAGCGTAGTTGTTTCAACATTACATTTGGAAAAAAAGGGGGGGCTTCAGCCACCGCAGCCTCCCCTGCTCCGCCGTCCCTGTCCAGGGATATTTTACATACTTAAAAAACTCGTTAATAATTAACGAAGAAAACACAAAAGATTTTGGCTCCTAATTAGTATGCTGTAAATCGGATGCAGAATGCCTATTAGAATTATGAACTTTCTCCTTCGATTTTCTACTTTAAAATTTAATGAAACTAGGTAATAACCGGTAAACATGGCCATTTGAATGTATTCGTATTTTAAGAGAGATACAATGTTCGCGTCCGATCTGTATCGGATTTACTACGGCTCGCCTTGTAAATCCCACTACAGATCGGCCACGAATATTGTATCTATCACTTGAAAAATTTCCCTTCATAATCATTTGTTGTCACTTTCTGTCATGGTAGAAACCTTTGGAGCCCTGAATGAAAAAGCTCAACATAACATCGTTTGCAATGATGATCTTGCCAACATCAGTCATAGATATGGATTAATGACGTCAGTGGTAGATAGTAGTGGGGATACATGATAAAACATATAAAATTAATATGATTTTAAAAGTTTGATTTTGAGCCCATTTCAAGATATGCTGAAATGTATGCGCACTTTGTGCTCCTTACTTTTGATGCATGATTGGATATGACAAGATATTGTTTTCCATGTCATTAACTCTCTCCGGTCCGTACCCGACTTTTACTCTGGCTAACGCCAGACGATTTTACTCGTAAGGGGTAACATCTCGGACAAGAAAGGCTTACAACGTGCATAAAAATGCATTGAGTAACATTGTATGCGGAATAAGGACGTTAGGACGACGTAGGCATCATTCTTGGGACTAATAATTACTCATTCTCTAGCTTTTCTTCTAATAAAAAATTCTTTAGTATGAAATATGTCATCGTTGATTTCACGTCGTGTTTGCTTACGGTCGCTTAAGATCGCTTACCGGTCGATATAGAAAAATTGTAATTCGCGATTGATAACTTCAGCCACAGAATGGAAAATTTAGTCAAAATTTTTTGCACTATTTGAAAGATTTTGCTCACTAAAGTAACGAACCACAGCTCGCTACGACCAATCCTTGTGAAGAAGACAAGAGGCTATTCTATTAAATTCAACATGAATACTCCTTAGACTAAAAATTGCAAGAATTTCTAAGAACTCAGAGGAATCACGATATCATTGAGGAACTGTGTGGTAGTGTGTCTACAAACTTCAGTACATATCATGTGTATATAACACTAAGTAATCTGATCGTACCTGGATACCAAAACGTGCCTTGACCGTGTTTCTTTCCTTTGGAGTATTCTCCGACATATTTCCCAGAACTTTTAAATCGATAGGTTCCTGCTCCGTGTCTTTTACCAAACTCATAGCTTCCCTCGTAGGTATCACCGTTAGAATATGTGGCCTTTCCAAGACCATGACGTTCGTCGTTATTATTCCGTCCGCCCTCGTATTCCTGATTTTCAACGCAAAAGATCCAGAGTTACATAGGCGTTTCGAATTAACTCTGAATTTGGTGGGATACGTGTACTGTCAGATTACTTCTGCACAGCTATATCCAGGGACGTACTAGCTTAGGCCGACCTTAGTGGCTTCTAACTGTATGCAAGTTTGTGGAGAAAGTGAAGAGAAACAGGAATGGCATGTACACCAATCGTGATATGGTGGTCACTACACATAATTCTATATTAACTGACAAAAAAGTGCTTTTTCAGTACATAACATATAAATGAGAACGTTAAATTGAAGTCTTTTGTGCCCATATACAGCATACTTTTCCGCTATCGGGTGGTCAAGTCTGGGTTTTATCGTGAACTTGACAAGTTCTTGACAGATCACAGGTACTCATAATACTCCCAGAAAATCATACCTAACTATGCAGGAAAAATAGCATGGCAACGCACAACTCTTCATGGCCAAGTTCTTGCTAAAGTTTTTTAGGAGCTCTGATTGTCAACTGCTTTTACTTATTCTACAGTGGTCAGTAATATGGGTGAGACAGAGGCGTTCGACGTTTACCTTAAGTAACAAAAGCACTGGAGTTTGAGATGTAAGTTTTTGTAATTATGTTGACGATTTTGTATATAAGCAGCAGATTAAATACAAGTACAGGAGGCTTAGTTTTGAACTCAACTAAATACAAAGGTAAAGACTATTGCAAGAAATTCCACGAACTACTTCGTTCAGTAAGAAGACTTGAGAAAGTTTCTTAATGGTCAAATTAATTGGTAACATACGATTGAAACTTTGAGTTTGAACTCTTATTTGAGTAACCAGGACTCCGAAGTGATTAACACGTGTCGCTCCGTCTTGTAATTATTTCATTTGGGTTTTGCTGCCCAGTCGGTCGTCAGGAAACCCTTTTGAAAATGATTAATCTTTCGTATAACTCGAACTCGAAAAGAGAAACATTGAAAAGGCAATATAAGAAAACAGAACTGAGAAAAGCAGTTAATGAAAGGTTTCATCATATAATTCATACACCTGGATTGCAGACGAAATTTAAATAAATCAGAAGAAAACAATAACCAAGAATTGATTTCCAAAACATGTCAGTTTACTTACTCCGACATTGATTGCAGGATCTTCTTCATATGCTTCCGATCCATTTTCCGACATTATTTACGAGTGGTCAATGTAAGAAGACGATTTCCTTGTTTAAGTAATTTGAGCACAACTCTACGTCAAATTGTTAAACCTAAAATTGCTATGGCAACTGACAAAATACTAAATTTGCATAACGTTTATTGCCTTTGGTCAGTCTATAGAACCTTTACCTCGGTCCCCAGAGATTCAAATCACAAAGGGCATGACGGCCATATTGGCTAACCAAACAAATGTAAAAAAAACCACGACCAGCCGACAACTTAAAAAAGTATAAAATAAAACAAATTCCGAAAAATAAAGACATCTTGGAAAAACTCAAAATATGAGTCAAAACAAGACGAGTATATGAGACTAATAGTTCGACTTTATTACAAAGTCATCATCAGACAGAATCATATACTCGTCTTGTTTTGACCCATATCTTGAGTTTTTCCAAGATGTCTTTATTTTTCGGAATTTGTTTTATTTTAAACAAATGTAAGTAAGGCGACGTGATTGAGCAAGTTAGTCGAGCTGTGACACTCAGAAAAGTTTCAGAGCCTTTGACGAGATTACAGTCCATAATCTTTTGATTACAGGTGTGCTGCTCAAACCATAATGTAACTTCGACTTAGATGGCCTTTACAAGCATAGGGTTGTCAGTAGGTTCTGTGCAACATATTTGTGGCGCTATATGGAAGTATGTGAATGTCTCTCATTGTATGTTGTTATTCATGTCCTACACCGAACCATCTCGCAAACATTGAAACGTAACATTCATACTATTAATTCCGAGTAGCTCAATGTTTAGAACGTCTCCCCGGCGATCACAAGGTTGTTAGGCTACGGGATCGAGCATCTCAGAGACTTCCGAGAATTTTAATGTAATGAACGTCCTCAATCGTTTGTTTCATCCGAAAATTAGTTGATTTCAAGGAGACTATCAGTCAAGCTGAAATCTCACCACAGGCTCACACAGAATCTGTTAAAAAATTATCTCGAGATTACATGACAAAATTTTCAGGTCGAGCCAAGGCTTTTGAGTTGAGTTCGGGCTGCAATTCTTCCACACGTTCCCGCCTTCAGAATACTTTTCAACATTCGAAAAACGCGGCACCAGTTCAGCAACTTGTCATCGAGTATTTAAGAGCACCATATTCCTTAGTGTTTGGATTTATCAATTTACCAGTTTGGGGCTAGAAGTAGAAGGAAAATGCGGGATAATCTAAAGAAAATCAGTAATTGCAGTGACGCTGTTAAGTTCATCATTTTCCCCCATTTCTCATTAGTATTCTTTAAACAGAGAATGCTTTTTAAGCCTTTCACCTTTTATTTCAAGGGCTTGTATGTAATCTCTAAATAGAGAATAACAATGAATTCTACGCTCTCCTTCAATATCATTTTCATCACCTGGTGTTTTCCCTCGAAGTCAGGACAAAACATTTACACAACTCAAATAGTATAATCGTTGCATCTTGAAGAGTTCCGTCAGGCGTGACAAAATAAATTGCAACATATTTCACAGTATCTGAGAACCTCAGCCAAAGTTCATAAACATATCTGCACGAAATAAAAACATTCCATATATAATTTTAGATTGTAAGACTCCCAGACAGGCAAGACGTCTCGCTCTGTCACTACAAAATATAGTGAAATATTAGACTTGGTTTGCTAAAGTTAAATATGATTTCATGTGATAAGTGATACTGCTTTGAAATTCCTTTTGACAAACTGGTTCTTGTGGTATTAATAAGACCATTCGCATTTTTTTGAAAATCACATGCTGATATTGGAGAGGCTCCCCTAGCTTCACAAGGAAAGCGCATACTTAACAATGGACGTTAACGGTTGCAGTTTAACTCGGGCCCAATGATCTCGGAGGGTGGTGGTCGAGTTATTGGTTAACTGACAGAAGTTGAAGTCTGTGGCAGCCATGTGGGTAGGACCAGTTACTCAACGGTGGTATAATAGTTAAAGAGAAATGTCGTTCTACACTCAGTTGATGTACGCTAAAAATTTGAAGCTAGCTTTAGACTTAGGGCATTACTGTTGCTTTCTAGAACAACTTGAAAGACAAATTCAAAATAAATTTAATAAAAGTTAACGACTAATTTAATCAAGACGAAAACAGCTGTGTGTTCGGACAAAACAACTCGAAATCGCTGAATATTCATAGTCAAATTTAACAACTCAAACTAAAAGACAAACTAGTCCCCTCGCCCACCGCGCTAAGCGCGGTGCCAGGGTACTAATCTCGACGTGCGTGGAGTCCTTTTACACGCGTGGTGACTAGGGAGAAAAATTTTCGCATTGTGTATGTATCTTTCTATATATATACTAGAAACACGTGCACGCAACAACCCCTCGCCCACCCTTCCAATATATCTCTCGAGAGTCCAAGTAACATTAATAATTTTTCAAAATTGTCAAAAAAACAAATCCCTCTTACTATAACTGGAAGAGGGTATGCAATACAAGAAAAAGACAACATTTGCACACGAATATTAGCAACCCAAACTTCAAAGTGAAAAAAAGTTATAAGTTTCATCCAAAAACGACACGAAATACGTCAAGATCGCAACTAATACAGGGTCTTGATACGAACATCCATTGTTCAGCAGTAGAATTGTCAGGATGGATCCCATTATTTACAAAACTGTTAAAGGTTATTCTCTTCAAACGTTTTGTTATAATAAAACAGAGTCAAACTTTTAAACGTAAATATGACGACGAACAGTTTAAATATAAAACAATTTCCAGTTTGGGTTGTTAATATTCGTGTGCAAATGTTGTCTTTTTCTTGTATTGCATACCCTCTTCCAGTTATAGTAAGGGAGATTTGTCTTTTTGACAATTTTGAAAAATTATTAATGTTACTCGGACTCTCGAGAGATATATTGGAAGGGTGGGCGAGGGGTTGTTGCGTGCACGTATTTCTAGTAACACCATTTTGATTCATATTTCTGTCTCCTTAGACCCCGTTCACACGATACGGGTACGAAACTGCACCGGTATCAAAATATCACGGTACGAACCTGTTCACACGATCACGGTTTCACATTACGGTTTCAATTCGTTACGGTTAGCATTACGGTTTCATGCTTTTTCATACCGGTACCGTGTGAACGCAAGGCCTAACCGTAATAATTTCGTTACGGTATCATTTCGTACCACTATCGTGTGAACGAGTTCTTAAATTCGTTTTGAAATGCGACGACGCGATAATAAACATTGTGTGATCCACAGACTAGTTGAGCTACTTTGAATTTTGACCAGGTAGCTGTTCTTAATAAAATACAAAACAACAATAATTCCTAAGATTAAAAACATTTTAATTTGTTACCTGCTAATTAACTTGCAGTCACCATCATTAGGAATCTTCTTGATGATAACTGCAAGTTAGATATATATCGTTTATAATTAATAAATGTGCCGGAGTCAACTTTTTAGAGAAAGTTGCTCATCAGTTTCATTATTATGTAGTTTCTGTTCCTGCTCTTGCAAGTCATCATCCTAACAGAGAGATAAAAACAAGAATTAGAAAGAACAAGTCGATCGTAGAAAATGATCACCAGACAATTTAATTACTGAGCCGGTGAGTTAAGTGGAGACGAGCTGATCAACAAGCCGATTTCCATTTCTATTTCGATTGCACTTCGATCTAAAGCTTTTTAATCACGGTAACCTCTACAACTGAAGTTAGCGTTTTTCCCGAATTAAACAAGGGCACGTCACTTGGGGTAGACAGAGGGATCTGCGATCGTTGACAAGAAGTCGGCAGGGAACGTGCAGTGACTTACGGGAAATTTTCCAATAGTAATTTAAGGGATAGCGTTCTCAAGAGTAGGCTAAGCGGGCCGCTACTTTGAAAATTCTGGGCAATTTGGTCAGCAAAGTTGAAATTTTCTTATTTGCACTTGACTGCTCAAACAAAATATAAGGAACTACCACGACAGACTAACTAACTGGTGATCCAGGAATGGAGAAAATCCAGTCTATGCGGGATTTTGAAACTTTTTAACTCTTTGGAACACAAACTCGCTAAATTTTATTGGCAAAATACTGCAAAGCGCTCACTTCCTTTAAACTAAAATTTTACCCAACCACAACAAGGAAACAATTTTTTGCTAAGTACTTTATTTTATGTTCAAAGATATAGTTTTATTATTAAAAAGAACAGTTCAACATAAACCGCAACACACCCTGAGATCTGCGAATAAGCTTCTACTTAAGTCTCCTATTGATAACCCTAAGTCTTATGGTTATCGTGCTTTCTGTGCAATTGTTGTTGTGGAAGTTGTGGAATTCTTTACCGCTGGACGTTAAGGGTAGTCCCACAGTTGAGTCTTTTAAGAAACGCGTCCAGACTATTCTATTCATGAAAGCTAACTGTAAGTCTTGGCATATAGTGGTATATTTCTTACTTTTATAGTGTATTTCTTAGCATATAGTATTATTATTATTTTAATTTAAAATACTCAGCTTAGATAGTCGCTGGTCACATGTTAGTACGCTGAGGGCAAGCTGTATCTCACAGCCTTAGGCCTCAAGCACATTTCGCAGAATCCTTGCAGACCCGAGTAGTGTTGCTTTCTGCTGGAGTTCGATCTTTGTTGGAATTCCAATCTTCCCGAGGTATTTGGCAAGATTCTTGGTAACCATACCTAGTGAACCAACCACCACTGGAACCACACACGTTTTGATGTCCCATAGATGTGCAATTTCTCTTCTAAGGTCCTGGTACTTTTGGATCTTCTCTTTTTCTTTCGCTGCAATATTAGCATCTGCAAGCACTGCAATGTCGATTACTATGCACTCATTCTCTTTCCTGTTTACCAGTACAATGTCCGGTCTCCGGGCTTCAATTTCATGATCCGTCTGGATGGTAAAGTCCCACAGCATTTTTGGGTAGCATTTTCAATGACTGATTCCAGCTTATGTTCGTACCATTTCTCTTCGACGTCAAGTCCACGCTGTTTTGCGATTGCCCAGTGCACAATCCTGGCAACGTTGTCATGTCGATGTTTATATTGAATCTGTGCCATCTTACAACATTCACACAACAAGTGGCCCACCGTCTCATCTTTCACACCACACATTCTACATAAAGGAGATAGCTGCTGTTTCTCGATTTTTGCTTTGAACGCATTAGTTCTCAACGCTTGATCTTGGGCCGCTGTGATCAGACCCTCGGTCTCCTTTTTCAAGTCTCCTCTCATCATCCAGTCCCACAATGCCCCATCCCTGACATCTTCCGTTTGACGTAAGATCTGACCATGTAATGTCTTAGCCTTCCAGTCCTCTTGTCTTTTTCTCATCTTCCTTTCTTTGAAATGCTCGGCAGTCTCATCTTCCTCCGAGTTTGAGAAACTCTCACTCCTCACTGCCCCAAGCAGTGCTTCCTCACTTTTCAGGACATAATTGGACAAGCCTATCTCTTCAGCACGTACGCAGTCCTCAACTCCAATCAGCGCACGACCACCATATCGTCTTGGAAGGTACAAGCGGTCAACATTCGCTCGAGGGTGTAGCATTCCATAGATTGTCATCCGTTTCCTTGTCTTCCTGTCCATGTTCTCCAGCTCAGCTTTAGACTAGTTCACTATCCCGGCACCATAACGTAGCGCTGGCACGGCCCATGTGTTCAAGGCTAGTATGGTGTTCCTTCCATTTAACTTAGATTTTAAAACCTTCTTCACTCTGTGGAAGTACTCACTGGTCAGCGCTTCCTTCATTTTGTCGTGAAGCAGATCGTCGTACTCAAGGACCCCGAGATAGTTGTATCCATCATCCTCTACCGTTTTCATCTGTCGCCCCTCTGTGAGGTCAATTCCTTCAGACTTCACAACCTTTCCTCTCTTTAAAACGAGTACACCACACTTCTTAAGGCCGAATTCCATGCCGACATCACTGCTGACTATCCGGACAGTGTTCACTAGAGAGTCAATTTCACGCTCATCTTTTCCATACAGCTTTAGGTCGTCCATGTATAACAGATTGTTAATGGACCCAGCATTCTTTCCTAGTTGGTATCTTCCTTAGAAGCTTCGCAAGACAATCGACAGCGGTATCAAGCAGATGACAAACAACAGGGGTGATAGACTGTCACCCTGGAAAATACCTCGTTGAAGTTTGACTTCCCCTAAAGTTTGGCCATTTGATGTAAGCACCGTCTTCTAATTTTGCATGCTCTCTCGTACTAATCGCTGGATATTAGTAGCTATTCCAGTAAGTTCCAGCGTTTCTAGAATCCAGGAATGAGGCAACATGTCCTAAGCCTTACGATAGTCAATCCAGGCCATCGCCAGATTCATTTTTCTACGCTTACAATTCCGAAGTACCATTTTACCTACGAGGAGTTGGTCTTTAGTCCCCCTTGAACGTTTCCGGCATCCTTTTTGTTCCTCAGGAAGTAAGTATCTCGTCTCAGGATGGTTGTACATTTTTTCCGAAAGCATTCCGCTGAGTAATTTCCACATAAGTGGAAGACATGTTATGGGCCGGAAGTTTTCCACAGCATTTTCCAGTGACGGATCCTTCACACAGAGAATCGTTCTTCCTTGGTTCATCCATTGTGGTACGGAGCAAGATTCCAGAATTAGATTTAGTTGTTCTGCAATGCGACAATGAAGTGCTTTAAAATTCTTCAGCCAAAATCCCCGCACGCCATGCGGCCCAGACCCTTTCCAATTCGACACTTTCTTCAACTGCTGTTTCACATCTACTACAGAAATCATCACATCCTCTTGGGCCGTGTATTGGCTAAGCTCTTCTCTAACGTCATCTAACCATTCTGCCTCTCGATTGTGCTCAGTAGGATTATCCCAGATACTGCTCCAAAAATCGCAGCTCTCTAGGGGATCAGGTGTAATATCTCTCTCCCTGGTTACACCGCCCATTTCTTGATAGAATTTCTTCTGATCATTCTGAAACATGCAATTTTGCCTGTACTGGTTTATCCGTTGTTCGTATCTTCTTAATTTTGCAGCATTAGCTGTCACTCGTTGCTTCAATTCCTCAATAACAACATTCAACCCTTTCTTTCTCACTTGGTATTTCTTCTCAATCTGTGTCAACCCCTTGCCAACTTTATTCCGATTATTCTTTCTCCTTTCCAGCTTGCCTATCTCTCCTCAACACATCAATTTTGATCTTTATTCTTCTCTTCCAAAAAGGTTCTTTTCTTGCTTCAGTACTTCTTTTCTTTATACCTAGTCTCCGCGTTACAATCATAGCTGCGATTCGCACTAGCCGATTGGTTTCGGTTATATCAGCTGTTTGAATGTGCGCTACTACATCATTCACTTCTTGAGCTGCTTCTCGGAGCTTCTTTCTCTCCACATGTTTCAAAGATCTTGGTTGTTGTGCCTCATCTTCTTCTAGAGCCAGTTTGATATCATTCAAAATATCTCGCTGTCCCTCTGACAGTTCTTCCGGATTCAGGGCTCGAAATTGGTGAACTCCTTCCTCGCTGTCTTCCCTCTCCGTTCTACACTCAATAACAGGTTCTTGATTTTGCTGCATATTCATTCCATCATCATTCATCCTATTCTCATTATTCTCGTCATCCGCCGCACTATCCACTCGTCGCTTAATCTCCTCCAGCTCCACAGTGGCGAGCCAATTATTATTTCTAATTGCTCTTGCCTGATGAGCTAAATTTTGCTCAGACATTGTAAACATCCCTCTATTCAGCATTCTCCTTCTGTACCCTCTGGTTCCTGGTTTACTCTCAAAACAGCATTCCATTACAACTTGATATAACGCATTGTTCCACTTTCTACGGGCAGTAGCTTGATGACGACCGAGTGGTGCCTGTCCGGTCACACCATCACTGGCGGACGAGAGACCATTTCTGGCCTTATTCACGTCGTTATCTTCATCTCTATTGTTGCTCATTATTCATCACTTTTGTGAGTTAGTGGCGATAAGGTGACACAACCACCAAGCTACTCTTTGTCTGGCCTCTCCCCTTTGACCTGTCTAGCTTGGGTGACCCTACCAGGAGCATTTGCTCCCGCCAGCCTAGCTCTCAGGATCGTTGAGACGCGCAAGGCCCCTTCACCACGACAAGGTGGTAGCCCTCGGGGAGGTATTATTATTATTATTATTATCCAATATCGCAGCACACTTATTATTATTGTTTCCATTAGCCAGTTCATATTCTAGCCATTATTCCCTCCCACCAAATATTGTTGGGGGTAACCGAGGTACAGGTGTTCCCATAGTTGTTCACACTAAGGCTGATGCGCTTCGGCTGTACGTTCGCTATTCTGACTGTACCACTCCGCCAAGCACTTTCCTAATTATTATTATTATTATTATTATTATTATTATTATTATTATTATTATTATTATTATTATTATTATTATATCTTAGCATATTCAGGATATAGTACTTAAGTTTAGTCTACCTCAATGTAAATAGATAATTTTAAACTTTGTAAAGCGCTCTTGGTCTTATAGGTAAGGGCGTTATATAAGAATTTTTATTATCATTATTATTATTATTTTAGACTTTCACGGTCCGGTTCCTTACCGGTAACTAGCTTTACCTTTACTGTTACGATTTGTAACATTCTTTTTACACAAGGTATTCGAATACACAAAATATTACTGTTGGTTGCCATTTTCTGCTGCTGTCACAGCGGCATTTATCAACTCTTCCACTAAGGAGTCAACAATTTCTTGACTGCAGGTCTTATCATCCGAGGTGACAAGAGGACAAGAAGAATTGCGCGTGAGGACCGACATGTACGGTACATGTAGTTAGTTGCTCGCTCCCGGATATTTTTAAAATCTCGTCTTTGTATCGGGAATGTTTCAGTGACCAATTTTCTTTTCCATCTACTAGTAGCAGTACACCAGCTTTGATAGCCTGACAGGTAGCTTTCCAGTCATCCACTTTTTGCTACTGGCTGTTGTTCTTGGAATTCTTGAAACAGGCTAAAAGCTTCAGTGCCATACAACCGACTTCATCACACTCTCTTCCAAAAACACTTCCGAAAGACTTCTGTTACTGCTGTGTGCGCTCGCCAACGTATGTTTGCTAATTGAATAATTTGTTTATTGTGACGTATTATAATTAGGTCTGCATCGCGCAAACACTTCAATGGCCATCGTTAAACTTGTTCCCACATGGACAACAGTCATAAATTGCCAAGCAGAACATGATGATTGATGTAACTTTGACACCAAGGTTAACTGTGTTCTCTTCAGTTGAAATTGACACCGTGAGATAGGTTAATAAATAAGTATTGAAACAATGTGAAGCTACTGAGCGTAAACATACACTGAATATATAATTGAAAAATATTTTAGTGGGATTATAATATCTATATTAATAACAGAGGATACTTATCTTTATTAGGTAAAAAATCCGAATTAAAAAGCTTATGAACAATTAGGCTAACAATGAAAAGTTAGTGGCATCCAGTAAAAGCTTTCAAGTTAAATAAGGCTCATAAGGTGTACCGATTGTACATGAATCTGTACTGAAAAAGAAAATTCTTACCGGTACAGAGTACCGACTAACTACAGAGGATAGCGGAATCTCTGTTTGTGTATTGCTCAACTGTCACGACGTAACGTTGAACGATGAAAGCGTTCACTTGCTATGGCCACGATTCTTTCAGCATTTAATAAAGGGGACCCTACCTAAGACAGACAAAAAGGCACTTGGGCCAAGTCAAGGGGACTTGTTTGAAGCCAGTGCGACGCGTAAAAAAAAATTGCAGAAGTATTGTTAAGGAACGGTGACAAACCGCCAGCAGGGCACAGCAGCTCACTAGAAGTTTAGTATGATTAATTTACGCAATAGCGTTACACAAGCTCTTTCAAGGGCCTGGAGCGGAACGACGGAAGTTGTTTTTGACAGGTACATGAAGAGCACAATCCTCAGTTATTTAACAAAGATAGAAAATAACAACACATAAAAATTTAAAGGTGTTGCATGTTCTCGCACATTTCATAGTGAACGAATTGTGGAGCTACAGTTCCCTTCGTATGCTGTGCTGAATTAAATATTTTAACACTTTCCTGTTTGAATTTTTACGGTCCGTTCTTTGTTTTCTTTAAGGTTTTTTTGCTTTTCTCTTTTATTTGTTCTTCTGTTGTAATGTGTTGCTGTGCAACAACCGTATACAGAAAAGGGTTAGGCATATTTTAGATTGATACACTTATTACTGATAAGAACATATCTTCCCTTTCGAATGAGTCAGAAAAAACTCAATTTGCTGGCTTTTCGAACTTTGTGATCGGCTGTTGGCCTCTCGTGGGTGGTCGTGGCCAACGTATCGGCTTAATTTAATGCACATCACAGACTTTCTACAACATATCGTTGTGAGAAGGCAACATACCAGGCCGAGCTCTGATCATATAGCTGCGTGAACCTTGTTTAACCAAGAACCTCGTAATGAGTAGATGTTTGTGCGTAATTTGCTGTATAAAACTCTGTGCTGAAAATGAAGTTTAAATAGACTATCGTGATTTGAGAATCTAATTTCCCAACAATACTTACATCAACTTCCTCTTCACTGAATGATTCATCATTGATTTCCTGGTTTGTTTTAAAAAGATTTTGGACGTTTTTGTAGCTGGAAAAGGAAGAGGTTAAACACTCAGCTAAAAGAATTATCTAAGTTGAATAACAAGTTTTACATTTATGAATCCCGCAAGCGAGCCACCGAACTTTTAATAACTGAGAATAATTAAGCCTTGTTCATCATATTGCTATTTACTCTATTCGTGTCCAAATATGTGGGCAGGGAAGGTGTGCACGCAGTGACCTCGCTGCAAGCGTCGGGTATAATACACACAAACGTTCGGCAAAACGGTTGACTACGAAAACCTGAGCCTATCGATTAAAAAAATAAAAGTAAAAAAACTTTCATTTTGGTCGGCTAAACATACGCGGGTTGGTGCGTAAAAGAGGTGACAAATTGCAAACCCACACAAATCCAGCCACGTTGTAGTGATGAGGGATCACGACGGGCTCAGCTCGCTTAGTTAAGTTACATGTACTACAAACCTACAGTCATTAGAATTCTTAGCAAACTTACCACTTCGATTGGGATCATTTCTAATATTTAGAATCATGAACCTCCCTTGCTGCAATTTTATGATCGCAATCCTACTCAAAATGGCCATGGTACATCACCGCGTACGTGAACATCGACTTACATTGAGTCATAATTTCGCTCATCTAGTTTACTTCTAGTATTTTCAAAATTTCTGATATCTTTATCAACCTAAAAAAATTGATGAAGATAGTTTTAGTTTTTTCCGCCCTACAATAATAGTTTAACAAAAAGATACGTCATAAACCTGACAAGATTTAAGACAATAAAACACACACAAGTCCAAGAATGGCAACGTAAATATGCAGCAAGAGAGCACTATAGTTGGCTTAAAATAAGAGATAGAGAACTGTGTCATTTGTCAACGGAAAATATCCTATCCGGGAAGTGCATGAGCCGCTCGTCTTACGTGAAAAGTCACCCCTTATGAGGATGTATACCGTGTATGTAGTTTTAGAATAATTTAAAATTAAGAAGAAAATTAAGTTTCACTCTTAATTAGATGCAATATAAAGATTATTGGATGAGATTACCACGAAGATATTACCAAAATCATGCCGACAGAATGAAACATGAATAAAAGTGATGGTTCAGTGGAGATAGCCAAGGCAATTTCGAATTAAATAGACCACCGAGACACAGAAATTAAAAAAACTTCGAATTTGCACTGGTAAATAATCAGCAATGGGTGAGTTGCACTGAAATGTGAAATCTCTCACAACACTTCTCTGACTGGCTGAACGATTCCTTTAGGCAAAACATCAAAAGTGAAATGATCGAACCAGTTGAGAGATTTAGGCCCCGTCCACACGTATCCGTTTTTGTTTGAAAACGTAAATTTTTCTCAGCGGATTGCCTTCACATCCACACGTATCCGGTGAATACGGTCACCGAAAAAAGAAACTTCTCAAAAACGCTTACGTCATGGTATGGTATCCCGCGTGAGACATAAAATGGGAGACAGACATATCACTTTTGTGCTGCTTTTTGTTGGGCTTTTTTCAATCCCAATAGCGTTAACTTGAGATCTACCTGGCTTTGCCGAGTGTTCAGGCTGACTACGTGAGGAGGAGGCTTAACTTTATCAAGTTACTTTCATTCCCGATCTTGAAGGCCAGTCTGAAACGTCTGGACAAAGGACGAAGACAAACACGACCTTGAAGATTTTGGATTAGACCAGAACGCACACGTACTTGGTGGGATAATTTTGCAGCCCGAGTAGGTTTAAGGGTTTTCAAATCGTGTATCCGTATTCGTGTGGACGGGCAAAAACGATTCGAAAATACTATTAGTGTGGACGGAAATATTTTTGAAAACGGAGAAAAATATTTACGTTTTCTAACGAAAACGGATATGTGTTGACAGGATCTCAGTGCGGTTCATAGTATTGTTGATAATTTTTAATATGGTAACTACAGTCGCTGGTAAAATTTAGTAGGAATACATTAAAATATTTCCTTGTAATCGCATGAAAGATGAAAATAATGAATGTAACCCCCGCTACGAGAAGCTGCGAACATCCTTTCCTTGGGACGGTGTAAAATCTGCCTTCCAGGATGGCATCGGGATTCAGTAAATACTTTGAATCCGGGTTTTTTAGATGTTGTTTTACGTTCATTTAGATTATTGTTTGAAAAAAACGTAAAACAATATGATGGCAACGGGATCTGAACAATGTTGAAATCAAAAACATTCCAACCAGTAATGCGTGATTTTCTTCTTCTTCAGGAGTTCCCTTGGATAGTTTTCCATTCAGTTTTGCGCAGGCAAACGGCTTAGTTAGAAAGACGTAAGAGAAATAACAGTACCTCAAATGAAATTCCAAATTCTGACCAATCATAGTGAAATACCTTCCATCCTTGGCTCCTAATTGAAACCAGATAAAATTGAACAATTAATTGATTCCAGTCTTTTAAATTTCATCAAGATTTAGACTAAAACTGAAATTTGAGATAGCTTATGATTATTTTTTATGAACAATTAAAAAACATCCCATTCCCTTGAAATAAAATTAAACTTATGCCGTAATATTTGTGGTGAATAAGTCAGACGTGAAAATCTGTATAAATAACAAAGACGGAAAAAATGTGATATCATGAGATAAGAAATGTTAAAACAATGATCAGAGGTTGGCCCTGGTCTAAAATTCAAACTCTCTGCATTCCAGTCAGTTATTTGAGTGATCTAGAGGAGAAATGTTTTGGGGTTTGTTTTTTTTTAAAAGACAACTTGTTACTGTAACTTTGAAACTTTGTAACTTGTACAGTACAATCAACAATAATTCATACCCATAATCTATATGTCAAATCTAACATGCTCAATCTTTCTGCAATGGTTCAAGGAGATGAGAACAAGAGAAGTTCACATATGTTAGAGCTGTATCTCTGAAACATACCTCATTTCTTCCAGCAAGCTGCAATAACCAGAATGAAGACTTGATAAATAGTCAATAGAAATCCCTGTTTCACATTCCTGCAAGTAAAACAAAATATGAGCAAACCCTTCATGAAACCTTAAAATACACATGGGTCATTGATGGAGAGAATAAATCCAAGTCCTCACATTTCAATGGTCTGAATAAATTGGAGGTATTTTCATGTTTTGTTTGTTTTCTTAGGATATTTTATTAAAGAAATTAATAACATTTCTTCTGTCCCCATAAAGCAACAAACACATTGTGGAAGACTAAAAACACTTGAAATAGGGGGTGAAAGAACAGATTGAAACACTTGCACTTTAGTGTTTAGTCACTACAGAATGATAATAAAATCAACTGTGCAGTACTAAAATTTCCACAATACAGTGCCTCACTACTACCTTGACAAGGACTGGTCATTGTTAGTTTTAGTTTCATGGAATTGAATTCCTACTGCCTCTTGTACTTCAGTAAGCAGATTTTGCTTAACTGATAAAAACTCATTGAAATAAATTATCACTGTAGATGAAATTACTACAGAAAGCTTGCAGGGGCCATTTCCAGTTTAGCTTTCCCCTTTGCTTTAAAACTAGGTGCTCTTTAAAACTATTCACATGATCATTAGATTTAATTCAAATTCAATTGAACACTCATTTCTTTTAGCAATAGTTTAGCACCA
Source organism: Heliopora coerulea (assembly GCA_030142905.1). Classification (NCBI taxonomy): domain Eukaryota; kingdom Metazoa; phylum Cnidaria; class Anthozoa; order Scleralcyonacea; family Helioporidae; genus Heliopora; species Heliopora coerulea. Next base: position 1,487,270 of record JASJOG010000033.1, read on the forward strand.
TGCCTCATTTCAAGGCAATTCAATAAAGTAATCTGTGCTGATGATTTTTGCAGGTCACGTAATCTGTAAAGATTGATAAGCTAAGTAACTGTAAGTTTCAGTGACCACTGAGTATTTTAATAAAATTAATACAAAGCAATGGAAACTCCAAAAAGTAAAAACATTTTTATTGTCCCCAAATTAACTAGCTTGTAATCATCCTTAGGAATACTATGAGTGATGCATTGCCTAATATATAACAAAAAAAAAATCACATCATGATTCATTAATGACTTTCTATTAACAACTTGCATGACATCTATGCTAGTTTTCTCTGCATACATATATTAGGCCATGCAGCACTCAGAGTATTCTTAACAATGACTGCAAGGCAGTCAAAATGTCAACTATAAAAATGTTTTCACTTTTTGGGGTTTTGGTTGTTTTGTACTTCGCTAAATAATTGTCATGAATCCCTTACCCTTCCTCTTTTAACAATTCTTTGTTTGCATTCTTCAGGAACTGCATTAAGATATACCATGATATCTGGGTATGGAACTACATCTAAAACTTGCTTTCGTAGGCTGCAGTAATTTTGATATCCTACAAGAACAGTCGCATGAATGAAATTAAAAATAAACAAGGTCTATTTACTTGAATTCAAGTATAGAAACAATGAAGTGGTAAAGAAAAACACACTGAAATTTGATGACTAATATCCCTCTGTCAAAAAACCAGATCAATTAAAACTTTAAAGCTGGACAGTCAACAAGTTATTCTGAATACCACTTTATGGCCTGAATACTGTAATTCTGTCAACAACAAAATTGTAGCAGACTTGAACTTACAAATTGTAAAACATTAATTTCTGGCTGAAGTTCTCTAAAATATAGCATATTCAAAATTCCCAGATATGTGGCAATTCTTTGCATTTTGCACTAGGCACTCCAATTTATACTCTATACTATGCTGTTACATACTGCAATGTTCAGCAATTCATGGGTAAAATTAACTACTATACCTGTATTTAATTACCTTCATGAGAGATGAAACCATCAGAGTAACTAACTGCTGCAAATACATTATCACTGAACAAAGAGCGATCTAGCAGAACACCTTGACCTAAAATGCATATAATTAACAGTCATAGTTTAACTTACAACAGTATAACCTTTTAGTAGAAAACATTAATGGATCTCACTGCTCTAAAAAGTTAAATGATTGCATTTAGCAAACAGCAGGCCTAAAAGGTCCAGGAGCAAAATGACCATGTACAGCAAATGGCAAGCTTGAAAGATTCTAGGCTTATGGTGCCATGAAATGGATGCAAAGAACTTTTTTTCTGCCAAAAATGTTCCACATTTCATTTTTGCATATTGCTAATCAAATTCTAAACCAAGACCATTACATCTTCCCAGATCATGATCAGTGCTTTTGAACTCACATTTGACTAAAATGTGGCTGCAGACATTGTTGCATTATCATTATCTTTTTTATAAATAGACCAAACAATAGTTTAAAAAACATTAAATTGCATGAAAGATGATAGAAGTTTACTGGATAAATAATAGCAATAGGCATGTGTTTGAAACAGGATTGGAATCACAGAATTGTTTACACTGAAATTTTATATCATTACAGCTCACCAACTGCAATTGTAGTCAATGGAAACAAGACTGAATTTATAGCAATAGCAACAGCCAGTATCCATTATTACATCTGCTGAATAAAACTACCAGAACACCTGTACTTTGCAGTGTTTTCATTTTCATGCAAACACTGAATGCTCAAAGGGAATGGAAACACAATTGCTCCAACTAACATTACAAATAAGATTTGGAAAGGCACTCTGGTAGCTGTTTTCACCAGATGACATGTATAATGGGAACCATCCATTGTGTGTATACAGTGATTTACTTGTGTCTATACAGCATATACACTAAGAGTATTACTATTGGTGTGTATATAGTGATTTACTGTTTTCAATCATGATCTCAATCCAGATGTTCTTACTCCGTGTACTTGGGTGCACTATGTACTTCTCCCAGGATTGAAGAACACCTTCAAAATTTCCAAACTTTCTTTCTGTGAACATCTCCCAAATTCCACTATTCACCATCACTAATCTACTTTTAGATCTTTGGATCTTCCCACATCACAATTAGTGTTAATAAATTCACAATTAACAAAAATTCAGTTCCATACGTTATGATATTAATATTCAATAGGGAGTTTCAAAGACATTAAAATCACATGAGCACTTGATGGACATGTATCCTGTATAAAGGATATTAATTTTGTAAAAATTGCATGTGTGTTATAATGTATATGTAAATTAAAGGGATTGTGAGCCAAGAACTGTTTACACATCAGTTCTGATAATGACCGATTGCTGATCTAGACTGCACTCCACTGGAACAGGTTTGCATTTATCATAATCCCAACCATGTATTTGCATGACAATAATCACCAGAATTGCAACTGAGATAGCTTTTGACTACAATCTCAATCCTGACATTTTTACTTAAATGAAGGGGATAATACATGCTTGCTTCTTCTGGAATGGATAAGAAGACATATCATATGTAGCCTTTTTACTAGTGCAATTAATCATATACCCTGAGAATTTATGGCATATATTGGTGTGAACATGTGAAATCACACTCCTAATACTGTTTGCACTGCATGTATACTGGTAAGCAATCCTGTACAGAAAAAGCAAAGTACATCAACACAGCAGTGAATGAGTTCCAGTTCCTTGCTTTCATGTGTTACTTATAAGTGTTAAAAATCTACCAGATCTCTCTGGGTTTCACAGGTCTAGGTATCATCCATTCAATACTCCCCTCTTGTGTCTTTGCCTGTAAATTTTACCAAGCAAGGTCGGATGTTTGTGACAAATATTAGTCAATTGTACTGGAGCATTTCCCTTAGCAACTTCAAAGTAATGGGCCTACTATGCCCACCCTAGACAATACTTACAGTAACTAGGGCTATACCTTAAAGCAGTGGTTCCGAACCTTTTTTTGGATTACCATTCCCCTATCTCATACTGAAACCTCTTGCCCCCCCCTCCTGAGCACACTCAGTCCCAGTTCTGTGCTTATACCAGCTCCAAATCCCCATAGCATTACTGAACTGAATAACTATGATATATACTTATTGAGGTTGATATTATTAAGTTTATCAGTGAGTGTCAGAATTTAATACTAAGTTACTAATAGAAACATAACAATGGTATGGTGGTAAATGGGTGATGAACACCTAACATTTGCCTCCTAACACCTCCTCTCTGCTGCCTTGCTTCCATCAAGCCCTGAAGTTCTCTGAATACCCACTGGGGGTAGGGGGTGGTATTGTCCATGTTGAGAAACACTGCTACACAAGTAACATCACCTGAGTGGTAAACATTACATGGTCTCTCAGGGGCTGTTTATAAGGACTCCAGTAACAGGGCTACCCTCCCCCTCGTGCTACCCTGGCCAAGACACTTTCATGATAATATTATTTGAATTCTTCTGCAAGTGATTATATGCAGAGGTCTTCACTTGCCTTGGTTAACAGAGTTACCCTTGTAACAAGATCACCCTCTTTGGGAGACTGGGTAATCCTTCACGTTGAGACAAGTTTCAACCATGTGAATGACTTGACGCAGCCACCCGAGTTACATATGAAGTCAAGCACACGCAATTAGTTTAGTATCACGAATGGATTTTGTTTTATGGCAGCCTCTCCAGCAAGAACATCCTCTTGAGTTTGCCACTGCATGATTTTGACTGCTTTTATTTTAGTCATTTTGAAACATTCAAGATAGATAAGAACACTGTCACGAATTTGAGCATGTAATCCGCCATCTTTGCACTTTAGGGTAAACCCCAACTCCATGATTACAGTTTTTTTTCCATATAAACAACCAATAAAGTTGTCTAGGGGGGTAGGGTAACCCTATCACCAGAGGCCATCTAAATAGCCTCTCAGTATCGGGAATTTACGGGAATATCGCTGTTTAATATCGCACATGTGTGCGACGGGATTAATACTCACCTGTTTCCATCCAGTGTCTCACAGCTTTCAGGTACATCCTACACCGTTGTCTGAACAGCCATAGCTGCATTTTCAGTGCGTACTTCTTTGGCTCCTCGTAAAATTTTGCCAGGTAAGGATTTCCCGAGGTAGGCTCAAGGAAGACACGGTAATTTAACTTTGTTCCCAACTGGCAAGTGAGAGTTGTTTTGCCAACTCCGATGTTTCCTTCAACAATCACGATATGTCCGTTAGACGAACTTGTCGTAATCGTCGTCTCAACCCTAGACAACATATAGTCTGAAGTAATACTTCTAGAGGTTTTTCCGATCAAGTTAAAGCTGCCATTGAGCCTACATAACAAAGAGAAGTAAGTTTTACAGAAAATGACTGCATCTCGTAATAGCTATTAAGAACGGTACGTTTAACAACTAAATCTGCACTCACAGTAGTTTCAAGTCACCTTCTGTGGGTCGAACAACATCAAACTAATAAACGTTTCATCGAATTCGAAACTGATTGTTATTTCAAAAAGTTCAAGTTGATGTTAATGCTTACTTCATATAAAACGTCCGTCTTACAAAAGACATCAGTGGCAAAGCTCCTCTTGAGGCAAACGATTCACATCATTCTTAGGTCCAATCAAGCCTTCGTTTACACCATACCAACGGTAGTTTGTAGACTAGTAAATTACAACAGCACCGTACTAGTGAACTCAATTTCCACACCTGGAATACTAACTCCCAGTCACAGTCCCAGTCATTTGCTCGGGCAAAAAGTGAAGCCAAGACTTTGAACTCTAAAAAGACTGGAACGATACCTGCAAACTGTGTACCACTGATCTCTAAATAAGACTGGATAGAGCAACTGGGTGTACTTTGAAGCCATCATGGAGGCCGACATGTGGGTCGATTTGCGGGTCGTCCCAGTCCCCTAGGCGATAAAACACGGAACCTTACTGTGAAAAACTTCACCCAAATTTCGGATTTTTTGACAGTTTTCTTTTTTGTCCTTTGTAAGTGGAGGACAATGTCGTTAGGACTGCATATTTGTTAGAATTAACTGTCTATGAAAAATAAAAGTTCAGTACAATTTTTCCCCACGCGTGTTTTTGACCCACATGGCTGCCCCAATGTCGGCTTCATTCAATTGTGAGGCCAGACCAGTGAACTCAATTTCCATATCTGAAATGCTAACTCCCAGTCATTTGCTCGGGTAAAGAATTGAAGCCAAGATATGGCCACCTATAGAGGGAAATTTTGTACGCAGTAAACTCTATAAAAAGACTGGAACGACAACTCGAAGTGGAATTTTCAAGCCGAAAATGGCGGACATGGAGACCACCCAGTGAACTGTATAAAACAGTGAACTCTAAAAACTCTGGCCTTACAATAGCTTTTGTTTACAACAGTATTTTCAGAAATCGAGCATACATGCCATAGACATGGTACATACGGTTAAATTTCAGCAGTACATAAAAACGCAGAAATAACACATTGGCTGTACTCAGTGGCGTTGCTAGGGTTAATTTATTGTTGGGGGGGGGGGGGGTGGCGCAAAATTGTGGCATACTCTGAGGTTTTTCAGCTTTTTAATAATGAAATCGGTGCTCACCACTAAGCAACATCGTTTGGGGTCATTGGGTAAATGGCGAGGAGTGTTTGTTCGATATCGCACCAAGAAAACCTTGGTTTTAGAAACGAATGTTGCCGAGATCCAGAGGCAATAATTTAATTGTTCAACGGGTTTAATATAATAGTATGAAATGGGAGGCAGGCCCCCCAAATTTACGTTTGGGGGCATCGCCCCCTAAGACGGAACGTCAGACAAATACACTTTTTTTTTAAATTTTAATCTGTAGCTAATATATGCAAAAAATGTTTCATATGCGTACAGATTACAGCATCTTACTCATATTTTACACTCCCGTGCAATTTACGAGTAGGCAGACGTGTCAGTCAGTGCAGGAAGCACTGATGTAGCTCCAACATGGAGGAGGAGGAGGAGGAGAAGGAGGAGGAGTAGCAGTAGCAGTAGGAGTAGGAGTAGGAGTAGGAGGAGGAGGAGGAGTAGGAGGAGTAGGAGGAGGAGGAGGAGGAGTAGGAGTAGGAGTAGGAGTAGGAGTAGGAGTAGGAGTAAGAGTAGTAGTAGTACTATAACTTTATTTCAATAGGGTAAAAATACATAACAGTAAGCAATAGCTACTGCTAAACTTGTGGCCCTAATAACTATCTAAAATATACAAAAACATATTTAAATGAGCAAGGTGGCCTTTTGTACACATAAAAGGTCCTTATAAAAAGCACCCTTAAAGCATCCAATAGAAGCCTGATTCCTAAGAGTAATCTTTAGTGCGTTCCACTGTTTCGCAGTCATGACTGCAAAGGTGCGGCCACCTTCTGTTTCACGCTTATACTTATGAGTTACTAAATTAAGATTACTGTGGCGCGTGACTCTACTATGGATATCACAATTTCTAACTAATGATTTACGTATATACCTTGGAACATTATAGTTATTTACTCTTTTATAAGCTAAAATGTTACGCTTAATAAGGCTTTCCTTATAAAAGGGTAGCCAATTAAGTGTATTAAAGAGGGTTACAGATGGCGTCTTTCTATCTGCGCGTAGTATAATCCTAGCAGCCCTCTTCTGTAGTTTAAGAACAGACTGTTTAGACATGTTACTACAATTGTCCCATATTATGCTGCCATACATAAGAGTAGGCTTGATCACACTCGTATAATACATCTTGCGCTGACATCGCTTTAAGTAAGAGCTGATATGCTTCAACAGTCCTAAACGCTTTGAAACCTTTTTAGAAAGTTCATCCACATGAGGCTCGTAGCTCATATCAGAGTCAAGAGTTACACCCAACAACTTCTGAGAAGTGACACTGTTTATTGCCACGCCATCTATCTTTAACTCTAGATCCAGGCTTACACTTTTGCCCAACTTGCCTGCTATCCTTTTTCCAGTAACTAACGTTGTCTTTGTTTTCCTTGTGTTTATGAACATTTTATTTTCTTTTGACCATTTATTAAGACAAACTAAATCACTGCTTAAATTATTAGTCAGTTGGGCAATGTTTTCATAGTGTGCATTCAAAGACAAAGTTGTATCATCAGCAAAAAAATCTACTGAGGAGTTGCATAGATGTAGCGGTAGGTCATTGACAAAGAGCAAGAATAAAACAGGGCCTAAAACCGACCCCTGTGGCACGCCTTGCTTGACTTCCAGGCGCTCGGATGACGATCCATTAAGAACGAATTGGGAGTGTTCCGAGAGATAGGACATAAACCAAGACAGGGCGACATCACCAGCTCTGTACATTTTCAGCTTCTTAAGCAGAAGTTGATGGTCCACAACGTCAAAGGCTTTCTTAAAATCTACGAAAACTAACCCGGTAACTTCATCACGATCCAAATTGAACAGAATCTGATCTGTAACCTTAATCAAGGCAGTTTCTGTGTTGTGATCTTCGCGGAATGCAGACTGTAGGTGGTATAAAAGTCCATTTTGCACCATATAGTCCATATATGCCCGCGCGACGTGTTTTTCCAATAGTTTGGATAGCACAGACAAAACAGATATGGGTCTGTAATTTTCCATGCTGTCACGAGTACCGTCTTTATAGAGGGGGGTAACACGCGCAACTTTCCATTTTCTAGGAAAGTAGCCTTTTTCCAAGGACAGATTGAAAAGTTTTGTTAAAGGGTGACAAAAAACTGGCGCAACCAGTTTCAGAACTCTTAAGCTGATGGCATCAGGACCTGTTGCCTTTCCGCTTGGTAACACCTCGATCATCTCAAGAGTCTCTTGCTCTGTCATTGGGGGAATGTTAAATTGAGTGATATAATTATCAAGCGTAGAAGAGATAAGGTCCTCCAGTTTACTCGTATCCATTTCCGTTTTATCCGAAGTAGCACGTAGATCACTAGCAATGTTAACGAAATACTCGTTAAACATGTTCGCCATCCCAGCCATGTCCGTTTCCGTAAAACCATCTTCTTTGATCAGCTCGGTGATTTGACTTTGCTTTTTGGATTTTGTAAGCGATTTCAAGGCTTTCCAAATTCCCCTTGGGTTTCCTTTGTTTCTTTCAATTGACTCTTGAAAGAAAGCTCTTTTCGATTTCCTTATTACATTAGTTTCAAAGCATTTTGTACGTTTGAACTTAGCCCAGTCATCTGGATCATTTGTCTTACGCGCCTTTTTAAGTTCTTGATCACATTGTTTTATTACCTCAACAACACATTCATTCATCCAATCAGGCTGCTTAAGCTTCTTTACGCGCTTTTGTTTTTGTGGAATGTGCCGTCTCACTGCCTCATTTAACAGCAACTCAAGTGCATCAAGCACATCATCCAGATCGTCAAATACAAAGGCACTGTCCCAAGGGGAACTATGCAGGTCATTCAATAGAGCTTCTTTATCCAAATTTTTGAAGTAGGAATAATTTATAGTTTTGTGAGTAGAATCTTTATTTTGGTTAATATATTTCCGACAAACAAGTGTGCAGCCATAGGTGTCGCAATGGGGAAGGAAATTTATCAGACAAAGGGTTAAGTGTCCCTCTCAAGCCTCGAGTTTGTTGAAGTGCCGCGGGCCTATGGCCCACTGGACTCAAACTAACCTCGGCTTTTAGAGACATTTAATCACTGACATTCTTCATGTGATGGTATAACTTAAATCTGCAATGTAAATTGCTATCCTGGAATCAGTCTCCACCGTCGTCAATATATCGGACAGCAAGAGCAACAGAACAAATGGATCAACAAAGCATAAACAAAAACAGAACAAAGAACTAAAGGGAAATAATTCAGGCTTTATACGTTAATAAATCAGAACTTTCATGTCATGGTATGGATAGTTTGCAGCCAATCCTTAGGATTTACAAGTCAATGGTACGGCAGCCATGTTGGTTACACATACAGCAACAATTGATTAAATTCCTCTGTTAAATTTTCACCAATTTAGCCGCTATGACGTCAAATTAGATGTTTATTTTTTTGATGTTCCCTCATTAATTTTAAGGAACGAAAATTAGTTATTTTCCGTATTTTGAGAGAAATTTAGTGATTATATCTCCCCTTGAGGACAATAAAAATGGAGGTCACCATGGTCTTATACAGGACGTTTGCAATTATTTTCCCGGTAGCAGAAAAAATACTTATAAACGAAAGTTCTTCCACGAATTATTCGATCTGTTCAACGTCGGAAATTAGAACTTCCCTCCATCTGGATCGCTTTGACATCACACGAGATCCACTAGAAAATAGGTTTTGCGAACCCAAAATAAGAGCTTCCGAGGTTCGTGCAAAACAATACGTCACAATGTAGTTTTATTTTAATTCTTTATTACTGCAAGAAATCGACTTCTCCGTTTGTGACCATTAGTTCCTGCAGTTTAGAAACGACCTCATCAATACCAGTTTGTTTTAACGCCGAAGCAGGCAGTACACACTCAAACCTAAATTCTTTAAGCACGTCAAGATGTTCAAAATTAAATGCAGTTAGTCGTGAATCTTGATCTTCCGAGCCATCTTTCACTGTTAGCAATTTATCTAGAAGGAAGAAGAATACGCCTCAAAATTAACTGGCATGGAAGAGGCTACTCTTGATGCCAGCGATAAAGACGCTAAAAATATCCAGAGATGCGTTTCATTTGAATTGGATCAAGGGTTATGATTGGGTTGGATTTTAGCTGTGGATTAGGATTACGGTAAAGTTATTTATCAGTATAATCGTTCAAGCTATCCTAAATCATGAACTCAATATGTCACGCCATCTATCGTGCTAATTAGATCTCATCGTTTAAAATCAAGAGCAAATGCCAACATTTACTGCTAATATCCAAAATTTTACTGCACATTTGGTTCTACCTTTCACCCCGACGTACTAAGCCGACAACCAGTCTCCCAGCTGCTCACGTGTTTTAGGCACTATTTATTTTATTTATTAGGCACTGTTCCTGTTCAGAAACAGGGAGAATAGCAAGCCAAAATATAGAGTAGTGGTTACCAGTTTTTTAATGGGTTCGGCGTTAGATCAACTCAGTGACATTTCTTTTTGGTACTCCGTGTTCCGCAAAACATCTTGTTCGTATTTCACAGTGAGAATGATCAGAACAGGCCCAAAAAGAATGCGCCCTTGGAAGTTCTTGGTTAGAATGCTAATGTGACGGATTAGATTCCCGCCAATAATGAAGGTCCGAAGTTGCATCTTTCGCAACAAGTCTTGGTTCGGTCTTTTGTTCCATTATCAGGAGGGCTTTATCCCAAGTAGTTACCGCTAAATGCTCTCCCTTTATAAGCCTGAAATAGCTTCACCAAAATTGACATTTATATATATATATATATATGGATGGAGAAGCCTATATATATATATATAGGCTTCTCCATCCTGCTCGTCAGCACTACACTGATGAGGCCCAGTAGGCCGAAACGGTTCCGTCTGTAGTTATATATATATATATATATATATATATATAACTTATTAGTTATATATATATATATATATATATAACTAGTTAGAGCGCTCTGGCATGGCTTAGATGTACCACAAGCGTGGGACATTTGAGTTACCTATATAATGTAGGCTTCTCCATCCTGCTCATCATCACTACACTGATGAGGCCCAATAGGCCGAAACGGTTCCGTCTGTAGTTATATATATATATATGAAGAGAGGATTTGATACGACCATAATTATATGTACGAAAAATCTGACTGCCCCAGCCGGGAATCGAACCCAAGGTCTCCGAATCTGTCGGTCCGAGCCGTGCCTCAGTAGCTCAGAGGTCAGAACACCGATACGTAGATTCGGAGACCTTGGGTTCGATTCACGGCTGGGGCAGTCGGATTTTTCGTATATATAATTAAAATTGACATTGATAGACAACCTGCACCAATAAGTAACGTGACCTCAACGTTCTACACACAGCTGGACAGAGGATTATAACCACAGAAAATGTATTCACGGTGATGTTTTAAGAATTATTCTGCAGTTAAGGTCATTAAAGCTCGCACTTCCAAAGAGTGATAAGTAATATCGTAGACACTAAAAGCCGGTAAAGAGAGGTCGTAATATTGTTCATACCACGTTTTAGAAGAAATTATAATTCAGCTGGATAAGACTACATTTTCTTCTTGGTCTCCAAAATGCATGACATACTCATGTCACCCTACATGAATGGCGGCCACAGACAAAACTTTTTTACCTTGCTAAACATTCATTATTCCAGCCAAAATTTTGTTCAACCTTTGTCTCATTATCTGTTTCTTGTGGTTTGATTGCAAAATTTTCTCTTAAACTGTATTTTCCCCACGGATAATTTAACAAAAAATTATCCTGATCACGTAACTACCAACAAATCTGACCCATTTTCCCGTGATAATCACCACTCAATGGGCTCATAATTCCATATCTGCTATTTTGGAAGGGTGGACGTGACAGGACGTCATGTGGCTTGTCAGTACAAGTGGTCTATTCCACAACGTCGATAGTTTGACCCACGATTGTTATTTTCCTACAATTCCTGAGATAGATTTTGAAGTCAACTGAAGACTCCTAAATGGTTATGAATAAATTGGTTTACACCTTCGTTCACTTTAATTACCACTCTGGAGCGGGTCTGAGTTTCTTTCAGAACTCTCTTCTACCGGGGCATCGTGGCAGAACAGCAGGGAAGACATAGGTGGCGCCACGCTTAAAAAATCTTGGAATTTTCTTTTTCTCGTTCTCTATGTTCTCTACCAGCAATCTGTCTTTTAATTCTTTTATTATCTCTGTCGGCAATCTTCATTTGCCAACGAGTTGCCGCACCCCGTTGCATTAAAAGCAACAGTATTAATTTACCAGGTACCTTGCAAGGTTCAGTTCCTACAAGATGCGTGCGCTTACGACTCATGTTTTAAAACGGTCATTTATGCCGATGATTTCTGTGGCTAATGCCTCGAAGAGGCAAAGCCACTATGTCATCGAGTGTGTAAGTCCGTAAGGAAGTAGTCCTTATCTTCGGATAGTTCCGATGTAATTCGTAGCTATTGGCAAAGTCTCGGGAAGATCGATGGCATCTTTGACTATTTTCGTGATCTGTTGCCACCTGTCTTTGATACGTCTTTTCACGTACTTTTTCCGCTTCACGCTAGATAGGAAGTTATCACTCTACTTACAATGATTTTATGCAATCTTGCATCGAAAACCAGGAACAGCTTTCAAAGAATGTGTCAGTTGTGAGTGTTTAAAGAAATATTGTATTCAGCATTAGCCACATGCAGTCATGGACTACCTATTTTTTTTTTTCTCTGTGAAAACAAAAAATGTCTGAAAATGTTGCGCGATGCCTCTGAGCAAAAATTACGAGCCATGACACCCTTGCTTCCACAAATTCAAATTCTTGAAAGATCATGGCTGAATCATTCTCATTATTCCACAAAAGGAATGGTTTGCTTCACTTTACCTGATGAAATGGCTTCACCAATTTGCATTCTAATTTTGTTGTATTCGTTTTCTGCTCCATAGGAATCCATCTTGTTTATCACTAGCATTTTGGGTTTCTTAATAAGGTTTTGTTTGTACGATACTAATTCCTATAAAATAAAAGCAATAACATTGTTTCGTTGTGCATGGCTAACATGCTTTAGAAAGGACAACGACAAGGATGGTACTGCATTTAATTGAAAGGTCATATAGAATGACTGATGAAAAGTTAAAAGGTTGGTAGACTGCCGAATTTATTTAAGAATTCTTTTATAAATTAATTCAAAAATTCTTTATCATAAATTCGGCAGTCTACCAACCTTTTAACTTTTTATGCTGCTTTATACTGCCTACGCAGCATCTTATTTTTATATTACTGTCTAGAATGACTGATAGTCGTATTCACTGTCGTTAACTTCACTGCGTGGGCTTGTTGAAATATTAGGGAGTTTACGCAAGCTGCGAATACAGCAGCAATGAACGAACTGAAGTCTAAAATTCGAAAGGAAATTACATATCATTGACGTTATATTCAACTCTACAAATGCGCTTTTCCTAACAATTTGTAGGTAATTCATAAGGTAAGTGCTTACGTCGTCCAGAAGACGTGGAAACGTCGTGTTTACAACAAGGACGACGTGCAGAATACTCTAGGGACGAAAAAAAATCATAGTTTCTCTTTTCCTTGAAAAAAAATGCTTTTGTAAGGACTCGTCGTCCTTGACGTTTGACGACGTTGTTGCGTAAACTCCCTATTCTGACCACAGTAACGTAGTCCTATGCGCTAATACGGGTAACTGTATAACTTTATTACATGGAGATACATCGATAAAAAGATTAAAATTTTAAAATTTTAAAAAAAATTTTAAAGCAGAAGTTAGATGAGGATACAGTTAGTTTTCTCAGCTGCTTACGTTTTCCAAATCTAGATGGTGATCTTGTTCCTCATTTAGATTTTCTGAGCTTCGCAGCATACCATTGGTTCATTACGAGCAGGCAACACTGTTAACCCTTTAAAGGTAGAATTCGTTTTCTTTTGCTCATTGTTCTTTTATTGTTTTCGCTTTGTTCACCAAAAATTTCTTTTGTTCTTAGTGTCCTGTATACAGGACAGTGATCCTTTAAAGAGTAAAGTAGACTTTAAGCTAAAACAAGCAACCGCCTGAACGAAATCACCAAGGGAATCAACGTTAATAAAGCAACGAGGTCGAACAGAACTAACAAGTGAATCATTCAAAGTTTTTTCATGTCCAGACTAGTTCACGAACTTGGACATGCAGAGTTATTCCAAAGAATTTTAGCGGATAGAATAAGTATTCAAAAAGTTTTTCTCCCTACAAAATTCGAGACCTAAGAACTACTTTTGGTTAGCTAGTTGACATCTCCGCGTTGTACCATCGGAAAATTGAGCACGAGCTACAACCAAGTTCTGAATTGTCGTCACGTTAAAGCTATGTTGCACCATAACAATATCACATTTCTTTTGCTTTTTGAATCGTTTGAAGAGTTCATAATTATGTCAAAGGTGGCGATGGATGAACCCGACCATTTACGCAGCGTTACTGGCGGCCACAATGTCACGATATCAAATATGTCTCATATTGGCGTACCCTACGGCAGAGGTATATCAAACGATTAAACTATCATATATCATATCCTAACGCAAGCTACATCGCTTAAAATCACATCACGCACCTTGACAAGCAAACAGACTGTTTCAAAAGCTGTTCGCTTAGGATATTTGCTTGATAGCTGAAATCCATGGACGTCCACCTAGAAACACAACGGGATGAGGGTTAGGGTAGCAAGACAAGAAGAAATGAATTTTGTGACAAAATGAAGATTTTCGTACGCCATAAATATGAATTTCATGGGCAAAATCGTGGTCGTAGCAAAGTCAATGTTTCTGTCTCTGTCTCCTGAGGAAAAACACGGAGAAATAAAAACTAACGATACTTCCTTCTCTTATTATAATTATTTTGTTTTAGAAAGAATTTTAGACGTATTTCTAAATGTTGCATGTTCAGAGAAAATCTAAAGAAGTTTGATCCTATCCGGTTGTATTATATCTTTTTCAAATTAACCTCAGAAGAATGGTTTCTGGGCCCCAGACGGGGATCACAACAACCAAACCACACAATGCAGACCACTTTTTTAATGAAAATGTTTCGAAAATGAGGGGTTTACACTGTCTGAGCAGTGAAAAAATTTCACCAAAACGTTATAAATGAAGAAATTTACTATACGTTTGCCATAGTCCTCAATAAAATAAGATGTCAATGTAAGTAAATAACCAAATAATCAAACAAACAATCCAGGAATAGACAAATAATAAGTAAATAGGTAATTCAGAAAGAGAAGTAAACGAGTGAATAATAAATTAAAAATCCATTAAATAAGCACGAAAGTAAATCTGTAAATAAGTAAACACATAAAAAATAAATAAAATAAACAATAAAAACCCCCAAATATAAACAAACATATAGTAAATTTAAGTAAATGCGCGGCTATAGGTTGACAGTTAATTTAAACGCAATGCATGTTCTTACATTTCAAAACCTTTATGAAAGAACTTGTTTCAAGAATAAAGCATCTTTTTTACAAGTTTCACGAAAGACAAACTCTAGAAAACTTCTCGAAACAGAAAAACAACACACATACTTCAGCAAATCATCATGCACTTTAAGTCGGTATATTATGAACAGAATTTCACATACCACAAATAAAAGCATCTTAGCTCTCTCAACGTGTCTTAGAAATTTAAGTCCTAGACCCTTGTTTTGATGTGCTCCTTCTAGTAAACCAGGCAGATCAGCGACAGTTAACTAACGAGATAAATAGTAGAAAAGTTTTTTACTGTATACTGAGCTCTCAAAAAGTTTTACGTATTATTAAAGCAGAGCATGAAAACCTAGAACATTTCTTGGATCTAGAACCAACCTAAAAAAACCTCAACGACAAAATTCCTTAGTGCTGGCTCTTACCTGACTAAAATCTTTATATTTGACTCTTCCTAACGTTGGTTTGAGCGAAGTAACTACAGTAATGAAAAGGAAGTCCCATTCCAGTTCGACATTATACTTTAGTAACATGAAATAACACCAGTGAAACACCTGCGGGTACTTTTCGGATAAAATTCTAACCAAAGTTGTCATTAAAAGTTAATATTTGCTGTCAATGCACTCCATAAGTTGAAAAAAAAATGGCCTAAAACGCCACAGACAACTCTTGGAAGGATGATTTTGTTCTTTTATTAACGATATACTTTGTAGGAGCAGCTAATCATCAAATCGGCGCGAATATGCAGGGAACTGTGCTTCGCGAAACTTTCAAAAAATATTTAGGTCAGAAATTATTAACTTCCGAAAAACAGTCGAAGCAAAATGAATATTGTTGATTCGCGGAATCTTTTTTTTAACCAACAATGGACAAGTGGGTTGCAGTTTTGGCGAATGTTCTAAAACGAATTGGCAGGAATTGAATGGCGATACGAAATAATGATTCAAGCAAAATGCACTTGCTCTACAGTGCAATTTCCTATGAAAATGGGCCCAGCCCTTCTCCCCCCCTACTCTTTTTTGTTAAGATACCCGTAACTATATTCTATACCCAATCAAATATTAACTTTTTAAATTTTAGACAATATTTTTTTGCGACAATTAATATTCGTGTTTTAAAAATCAAGAAATCTAGTAAAACGAAAACATATTTGTATAAGAAACGTTAAGCCGGCATCCTTGTGAGGCTCTCCTCTTTTATTTTGACCTGGAAGACAAGTGCACAGATCAGGGACGGCGGAGCCGGGGGGGCTGCAGGGGCTGTAGCCCCCCCACTTTTTTCCAAATGTAATGTTGAAACAACTACGCTTTAAAACACTTGTTGTGCAATTTCCCAGAGAAGCATACAAAATGTTGTATTTTTATCTCAAGCCCCCCCCACTCGTAATTTCGCTCCGCCGTCCCTGGCACAGATACAGGTACATCAGTGTAACTTTAGACGTACTCACATGCATATTCTGCCACTTTAGGTTTTGCATTTGAGAGAGCCCTCAGTAAGGTGGATTTACCAGCGTTAGGGAACCTAATAAGTAAAAATGAATAAACCCTTAACACAACTTGGCTCGTTTTTCGTGTCTAGGGAAACAAAATTCCTTGCTTTAAAACTTCACTTTCATATAACTAATAAGATAAGGAAATGTTCTTGAACGGTTTGCCGCTATATTTATATGTCATTGACAATTCCAGATAGGCGAACAAATAAGGTTGAAAGAAAATGGCAAGCATGATGAATTCCGGTGCAGCGGTCTGAGATTGTATTGAGCTGAGGTTGAGCTGCTCATACGTACCGACTATTTGCACCGACAATAATATGAGCGGTACATATACCATGCTTAGATGGCACAATACCAGCACACCATGCACGTTTTCGAAGGTTTTACATCGTGACTACATCTCACTTTACACGTCGTTTTACGACGGCACATCTTTTGCTGACATTGGAGAGGCTACATTTAGGGTAAAGACACTCAATTAGTTTTTTTTTTCAACGCTTTTATATTTATTTTAAATTATATGCCACGCAAAGAATTAAGATGTCAAAAACCATGACTAGCCGAAAATTTTAAAAAACAGAGCAAGAAACATGTTAATAGATACATCTTATAAACATAATATTCGAGTGATTGAAAACAGGCAAAAATGAGATATTACCTTGTCAATTTTAATGTTTTCAAAACTCAAATATTTAGTCAACTAGACGTTTTTTACTTAAAATCGTTTCTTACTCCCTTGATGGAAATCTTGCATATATTCTTTAGACATCTTTGTCGAATGTGCTAAATGCACAGATATCATTTCAACAATGGCAACCATGAACTTACCCGACTAACCCGACATCAGCGTGCATTTTATATTCGAGGACGACCATCTTTCGTTCTCCCTTCTCTCCGGCTCCTGCAACAGTACTTGGAGATCCTCCACGACCCCCATGCGCAACTTTTAACCTACGTCCAACTTCGTCCATATCCGCAATTACACAATCAGTCGCCTCGTCTTTTACTACAGTACCAAGAGGCATGGGGATAATTAGGTCGTCACCACGCTTCCCGTTCACCCGCTTCGCTCTTATGCTGAAGGGTAAATACAGTGTGTCTGATTAAACGTTAAGGTTCACTTTATTACCGCTTCTCTATTTTTAGACATCCTTTCTCGCTCGTTCTCGTTTAAAACTTCTATTTACTAATAAGCCCCGTACTCATTCCAATACCCGGCATGAATCTAATATAAATCTTGAATAGTTCGTCTCAAGATATCGGTGAATACAAGTAACAGAACACTCGGCGAAAATTTCTTTTTCATGCTAATATTTAATTCCCAAAGTAAGAAGACAATTGCTCAGATTGGTATCACAAGTATGCTTTCGAAAAGTCTTCTCGTTGTTGTACTCAGAAGATGAATAAGGAGAAC
Organism: Heliopora coerulea; assembly: GCA_030142905.1. Taxonomy (NCBI): domain Eukaryota; kingdom Metazoa; phylum Cnidaria; class Anthozoa; order Scleralcyonacea; family Helioporidae; genus Heliopora; species Heliopora coerulea. Next base: position 1,505,221 of record JASJOG010000033.1, read on the forward strand.
TGGGCCGACCATTATTTCGATAATTTACAATCAATCCGATATTTCAATTTTTACAAGCACCAACCTTTAAAATATTCCCTGTTTGTCAACACTCAACATATCCTCAAATAATTTTGCACTGAAAGTTTAGAATACACACCCTGATTGATTTGCTTTACGTATATTCATGAATTTTCTATTCCATCCCGTCAAAAACAAACCGTCGTCATCGTTCGAATACCATATTTGTTATCTTACTCCCTCTCCCTCCTAAGCCCCCTTCCACAAAGTGCAAAAAAAATAAGCCCAGTGCCGTAACGGAACTACTAAGGGCCTTTAGGAAATTTTTGTTCGGGGGCCCTCGTCACCCTTCTTAGTATAGACATATATTTCAAGACTTTAATCTCAATTGTCTTTACAGATTCATCAGGGGCCCCTTAGAGGTCGGGGGCCCTTAGGAGTTGCTCTAACCCTGCCCATAGTCCGTTACGCTACTGAATAAGCCCCATCCCTTTATGAACATAATTTGCTTTTATTAATCCTTCAAACGGCAAACCTTGTTGTTTGTTTTTTCTCCTTCTCACAATATATATTGCTTTTTCTAACTTTGACTAGGAAAATTAAATAAGTTTCCTCCCTTTGTCACGCTCCCTCCCTCATAAAAGACCCCCATTTCATGACTTGAAATTAATACGCCCTCCTGGGGACTTAAAAGAGAAAATACGGTAACCATGCTGCAGATAGTTGAGTCCAACCTAATCGCAGCATGAAACAATCTCCCTCCTTCGTCAGGCTTTTCATATTACTATGAAGCCTTCCCAACAAATGTGATCAGAAACAAGCCCCAAAGGCACTATACGGTCTTTGCGACAGTCAGGGTCCGAAATTGCGCCTTCCTAGTCTCAAGTGTGACAAAAACGTGAGAAACAGCGATCAGATTTTTACAGCTGGTCTCCCACTGGCGAATTATTGTTGCAGTGCCATCTGTGTTGTCAAGGTTAATCTTCATGTTCATTGTTATTAACGATCAAATTCAGGGCCGTTCGCCAATAGGTGACTTACACTTTATCCTGCTGATGTTTTTGAAATAATTGTGAAATAAGTTTGTGTCTATATTTCTCCTCAACATTTATGGTCAGTGCGAGTTGAACGTTTCGTTTTGTACCATATGAAAAATTTTTTGGTGGGGATACGGCATCCACTTGATTGGGAATCTTGGCACATTTAATTGACAAACGTTCACTATAATGCAAGTTCGGGAAAAAAAATTGAATAATTACAACAATTACCAACAGTGCTGACCATGTGCGGCTTTAGGTCTTCTGTTCTCTTTGAAACGGAAGTGATGTAACGTGGCTTTGGACTGGCACTCCAAGATGACGTCACCACCATCGCCCCCTCTGGCTCCTGTACGTGGACTACCGTTGCCACCACTTCCTGCGATTACGTACAAACGAACTCTGTCCACAAAACCAATTCGTCTACTCTGGAAGAATTCCATTAATAGGCAAGGTTCAAGCCATCATAACCCATTTGGACAAATTAGCCAGAGCCGCAGCTCCAGCAGCGTTGTTTTGTATGCACAAGTGATGCAGTGTTTTGAAATGTTGGACGGTGACTGCACTGGCGATAATTGCCTGTGTTTGAAGGAAAGTCTACAAAAATGGCTAGCCGAATAGTACCTTATTATAAACCTTTGAAATACCATATATGCACGACTTAATCAGTTCCTTTCATAAACTAGTGCTATGGAACTCATAATTTCATAAATAGTTGTGTTTTTGTACTCTCAAAAAACGCCCAAACTGAGAAATAAGCAGCAGTACGCACTTTGCAACACGGACATCTTTTCGCGCAAAAGTAACGTAAGTACCACACAAATGAAGTTCGTCTAAAAATGAAAACTTCAGTGTTATTGGCTATAACACGTCATATAATTTCCTATTTGGTGACATCGCAAAGTTTTTGACCTACGAAGTTTTGTATATATATGCACACGTATATGCATATGCATATGTATATGTATATGTATATGCATATGCACATGCATATCCATATGTATATATGATCTTTTGCCACATATGCGTTTCAAATACATCATCACTTAAAAGTTTATGCTAATCATGACCTAAACAGCATTGGTTTATCATAATAACTAAGTACGTCATGCATATCAGAGTTTAAAATAAAGTCTCGTTTGACCTCGTATAGCATATACAACTAACAAGACTAAGAGCAATTTTTGAGTGAATGTTTGGCAGCGAAACCCCTCATTAAGATGAAGACAGGAATAGCCTTCGTAGCTCAGACGGTAGAACACTGGACTAGGCTCTCCAACGCCCACTTTTTTCGTTTTACATTATTCGGTTCGAACATTCAAATTTACTCTTCTAGCTCTTCCTTCACAGATAATGAGTATTTTGACTCATATTGCTGGTAATAAACCCAATATGATAAAGAACATGTGGTCCATAACATTACTTGTACAAAGTACCCAACTGGGGTGTTGGTGGCACGGTAATTGTGCGAAGACTAGGGTTCGATTTCTGATTCACTGAGAGTCTGACCACGGTCTGACTGAAGTTACCGTAGTCACAAGTGGGAAGATTATAGCCCATTATGACTCTACAAACCATTGCAGGTTTTCTCTGTGTAGGTCGTTTTCCTCCTTCAATAACACTGGACCCATAACGGCGGCCCTTATTTCACCTCCATGGAGAACAGATTAGTTATAGCTGATAGGGTTATCCAGTATAAATAATAGAGTATTTAAATAATAGGAAGTGCACGGGACTAGTTCCCCAGAGTTGTGAGTTCGGTTTTCTTCTGAAGACCTTGACGCTGCAATACAGCTCGATTTGATCTTAAAGAGGACTTTCACTGCTTATTATAGACTTAAAGATCAGTCTTTCGGGACTTTTTTCTCTGATAATCTGAGTAAACTCCAAATGTTACAAGCAAATTGACGATATTTATCACCAAGAATTCAAGTCGTAGAATGTCTTCCAACTTTTGTGAGGATTTTTTTTTCTTTTAGTTGCAATTTCCTCGTGGCTCTTGTCGGATTTGAAAGAAATAAAGTGTAAGTGGAGGTCCATGCTTAAGGTCAGTTTCTAAGATCAGGTTCTTTTGAAAGTAATATGATTTGTGATTTATAACTTACATGACGTTGGTTCAAGAGATGGGCACTCACGGTCCCTAAGCGTCAGTATAGGTCTTACCTTCTGTTTTTGTTATGTTTTTGTACAAAAAACTACCCGCTAATTTCTGCGCATTATGTACCTTTCGTTCTTCAGGATAAACTGGCTTGAATAGCGAAGTTTTCACTTTCCTGGAAACCGTAGGACTTTTTTCCAACTTTTTACGTATGGCAGGTAGAGTTATCTTCAGGTAAAAAGACGAGATTCCACAGATTAATTACAAGGATTCCGATTCACGAACAAACTATAAAGGAACAAGTGAACTAACGAACGAACGGGCAGACGGGCGGAGGGACGAATGAAGGGACGGAAGGACAAACAAATGAACGGACTGGTGGAAGGACGAATAGACAGACGAACCGGATGAATGAAGCGACGAATGTAAGAGAGATGTTTAAGGTAAAAATTGAGTTTTTTTAATTGTTCGTACTGTTTTTGTGTTGTTGCCGCGGTTTTTTTGAATTTTCTTAATCTCTTTTACTCCGACTTCTGACGGTTGTTGCAAAGTGAGAGAGTAAATTGAAGGGAAAAAAAGGGATACAACATAATAATTACCTCAGTCTTTTCGGTTATCCAGTTTTCGCCGTCATCCTGAACTGTGTGAAAGGATGGAGGATCAATTGCAGTTACGGTAGTAATTTGTCCCAACTATAAATTAGATTATCATAAGCAAGAAATTGTAGGCAGAATAAATGCTATTTACAAAACTACGCCTGAAAATCACCTGAAAATCATACTGTGACACTACCGAGCAAATGAGATCCCTTGTCTGATAAAATTATTATTTTTTCTACCTGGAAAACGTCAATGCATAAAGGACTAACGTTCTTTGAGTTGTGCGTACATTCATCAAATTTTTTCACTCATTAACGCCAAACTTTACCAGAGACACTTCTAAGCGCTGAACAAACTTCCTTTAAGAAACCTTTAATACCTTTTTATTCCATAGTCTGCTTACAAAGATGCCGCGTTTCTAACATCCTTTTATTTTGTATAAAGCTGGTGAGTTTGTAGTCTCATAACGAGTAATATAGCAGATATCATAGATTGTAAAATTTACGCATGATCTCAGTATCGCGTTTCCAATTTTCTCAGACGAATATTTTTATTCGTAAAAAGCTTACAAAATCCTACATCTTGTTATTAGCCTTCAACAGCAAAATTCAACAATTTACCTGAGAAATGAAGTGTGAATCGTTACTATTATAAAGCAGCAGTGCTGTCGCAAGTGGACTGGTAAAGTTGGCCACGTGGAGACGCTTCTTCATGACATCAATGCCAAACAAAGGAGCTTGAACTAAGAAAGACAAGTATGCTGAAAATTACTTCTTGCCAAAAAAATCTGATACAGAGACCTGGGATAAGTTCATACAAATTAATTTCAGGTGTTGAGTTGAATTTGGAAATCACTTGATAAAATTGCGTAGCACAGTGCTGAAACTTCGTTTGCGCTTGAGGACGTGCCCAGCAACTAAATAAGTGTTGCTGTATACAGACATTCAAGATTCAGGAACTTTCCAGGATGATAAAAGAAAGTCCTAAGCTCCTTAGAAGTACCTCAAGGACATGTGAGGATTAATTCGCTTTTTATATTGGTAGAGGTATTTCACTAACCTTGTATTACGAGATCCACTCGTGGTAATGAAATTTTTGAGGCCATTTTATCACTGAGCTAAACACAGACAAGGAAAATGAACTGCTAAAGTGACCAAGTGAAATATCGAAAGTTAGGGATAACGAAAAAAAAAGACACATTACGATTGTATTGTCATTTTTTTTCTTGATCGGAGTGGCTTTAAAGTCACATATGTGGCAAACACAATCTTAAGTTCCTTTCAGTTAGAAACGTGTCGTTATTCGGCGTTGAGAAAAGGAGTCAGAATGATGAAGAAGTAGATAATCAGAAACTTTTTTAGGTCCTGCAATGCTTCCCGAATATGGTTGAACGAAGAAACCCTTTAGTGAGAAACATTCACCTGCCTGGCAAACAAGCACCTGCCATTTTGCCTACTGCTATGCGCCCGCGTATCGTATACAGCGAAGCCTTGCATACTAGACAACGCTGTTTCTCAAGTGGGTATACGGAGAAACATTGTTTCCGAAACAGAAACCGAGGCTGGCAAGCAAATTTGGCTTCCGTAACAATGTTGTCACGGGTGGGAAAACGGAGAAACATTTGAGGAAGAATCAAAAATCTCAAATGTTCCCGGGACAACGTTTCCGTGTTCGCCCAGGGTCTTACGTTGAGATACAAACATCGCCAATTCGTGGAGACATCTCGCAAGAACGTGTGCCCTTATTTAGACACGCAAAGGGACTTGTCGCGAGGCCTTGGTCCACTTAACTCACAAGTTTTGATTGATAATCTCCCTAAAAAGGAATGTGGTGAGGTGACCTGTTTTTGGAATGTAGTGTCTCTGGAACTCGTTGCGAAGACACAATTCTGCCGCTGGAAATGTAATTGTGTTGTCAGGAATGTAAAGCCTCTCAAAGACATGAAGAGAGGACACAATTTAAAATTTTTATCCCTGCGACTTGTCGCAGGACTTTAATCCGAACGATCCCAAGAATGTGGCGTCCCTTCCTTGTTACCAGTCCTAAACTTGTTCTGATAATGACAAATTTTAGGGAATACTTTTCAGCGCTTATCATTCACAAAAAAACTCGTAAGCGACCAACGATAATCATCAGTACCGTCGAGAGGGGGGATTAGTGGGGTCAAATTGACTCCGGGCCCGGAAAAAATAAGGGGGCCCGGTTGGCCGGAAAGTACTATACTGAATTCATATTTTTTATCAGTTGAATAAAAAACTATTGCTCATATGCCATTACTGTTTGCATGTAAAATAAGACAATATAACAATTTTCGCATTCCAATTTGGCAACGTCTGTGTTCCGGACACGAACAGATGAATGACTTTGTGTTATATGACGTTTTTTGCTTATGTGACATGCAACAATGTGCGTGGTTTGACTTAAAGTAGCACTTCAGAGTATAGACAGTTTGGCTTCATCATGTATGGAATACTGAATTAGTTAGATACGCGAGGACGTTTGAAAACTTGCTATAAAATTTTGAACTTGGCACTACTTGTATATACTGATTTAAATTTAGAATTGCTTTACTGTTTTGTTCATTTCTGAAGTTCATACGGCGAGACATTAGTGCAATACCGTAAATTCGTTGTCATGAAAATTTCTGAAATTTGCCCAATAGCTAAAAGGTTAATGAAATTAATTTTCGACTGGAAACGGTTTACCAACTCCTCTACCCTTCCCCCCGGGACCCGAAGCGGCTCTCGGCGGCACTGATAATCATCACATATCGTCACGCAAGTTTCTGTTAGGGAAACGATAATCGTCATAGAAGATATCACAATGACATCGAGTAGTCTATGCATCACTAAACTCACGAAATAAGGATTAGAAAAGAATATAAGGAACTTACCACTAGAATACAGTTTCCTGATCCATCGTAAGTACCCTGTCAATTGATTTTGAAAATTAACAAAGTACAAAGGTTAAAGCGGCTCCCAAGCTACATTTTTAACAGGGGTTTGGTTATCAAATTTGGTTCGCCACGCATGCGTGGACAGTCATAGTCCGGAATACTGAAGCCAGAACTCAGTAGGACTTTTTCTAAAATTTAAAAACCACCATACTTTTAGAGTAATGCCCGGATGACCGTATATATTTACAAAACAGGGAGGACGTTAGGACCAAATTTCAGACAACAGTTGCTAGGTCATTTTCTCGCCTAAACTCGCGTGATGTGAAGCAAATTTCTCACTAAGCCGAACCACCTATTAAGCTAACATATTCTGACAGGCTTCTCGAAGTTAATTCTAAATCGTTTATGTTGGATGTGTAGATGAGATGATGGAATTATTTACATTGTTACGTGCCTAGGTTGTATTGATAATAATAACATCAAAAATACGAACTTAAGGCTTCAAATGAAATATTATCAGTACCATGTGTTCCTTTGAAAGTAATATTTACGTATACTTGATTGCGTATGAAGTTGAATTTTATTTGTTGTTGGCTTAACTCAAAGTAAAAACTTGCTTTGTGATTATAAATGTAGACTGTTGGGTAGGTAGTGTTGAACAACGTGTAAAAAGCAAAATGAGTTAAGAACTACCGTAATTTAAGAGTAGATGTTGATATTTTGAGCGAAGACTACATTTCACTCCGACAAAGAGCCTTCGGTATAACCTCAGTATCTCCTCTTGTAAGTTCCCGAAGCCGTTTTGTTTTGAGATCAGTTTTTACCAGCAAAAGGCCTTGGTCCAATTTTGCCCCAAGTAAGGCTGTGGTCAATTCGACTACAACTTTTGGTGCCAACGCACCTTCATGATTAAACTTATAAACTCGATGTGAACAGTGGTTTTATCGATTTGTTATCTCTAATCTCAATAGAACTTGATTGCACATCCAGTGAGAAGTGCGCCAGAAAAGTGAAGCTACCGTATGTGACATTTTGGATATAAGATGGCTGTCATGAATTGTTATGAGCTTTTGTAGTTCAAAAACAGACAAAAAGATCAAGGTAGAGATCCCTTTTTCCAAACGTATCAGGCAAATAACGTTAGAAAAGGCATAAGAAGTTTAGTTTTTGTAATCCTTTAACACAGTTTACAAACTACAAGCGTGCACAACTATCACCTCCCTCGATACATGTCGGATGTGATCCAGCCGTTACAGTGATTTATATCAGTAAATATCCTACTTTAACGTTGATCAATGTCGTATTTATTCTAGTCTGTGCGCAGTTTCCAAAGAAAACACGTCCCTAATAAGCCCTCCCCCCCAACAAGCAGCTGTTCCTGATGAGCAACCCTCTCAAGTGGGACCCTCCGACGGCTTGAGAACTAGGAGCAATACAATGTTACATGAATAAGATTCTACTTTCAATATTCCATTTTCCATAGCATAAGCTCGGACACGAGGTAAACCACTACATCCAGTTCAAAAGAAGCGCCTTTACTCACGAATTTCCCCCTTAAAATGGAAAACTGTAATAGGCGTCCGGAGTGCTTATTAGAGAAAATACAGTAAGCTCGGGAACGCTTGCTGGGTTCCTAGTATAACCACGACCACAGCTCACACGTTCAACAGTCAACAAGTTTTTCTATTCTGCCCAACTTACCTGTGATGACCCATTTATTTCTATAGCATTCAGGTTATTCTCGTTCAATTCTTTCACAAGTTCGTTAGCAAGAACTGCAGACAAAAAACCCCCAGGAAAATGTTAAAAAACAGAACTGTTCAACACATCTAATCAGCGCTATATATGCAACCAACAATATAATACGACTATCCAACATCATTTAATATTGTTCAGGGATGTTGAATGAGGTTTTGTAGCCGCTTGGGGAGGCTAGGAACATGGTGAGGCCTTCTCCAGCAACATTCAACATCGTTTAACCTCATTTAGAATGCTCTGCACAGCAGCCCAGACCAGTTCAACCCGTTTCACTATCCAACATCATTTAATAGAACACTATGGCATTTACACTCTTCCGCTAAATGTTATGTTGAATCCGGCTGGGAATTGAACCTGTGACCTCGCGAATCTACTGTGTTGCTCTGCCAACTGAACAACGGAGGCCGCTGCGAGAACGCCTTGGCTGTTAGATTCGCAAGATCGATTCCCAGCCGGATGGCCCAAAGTTGCATTTTTCGCAACAGGTTCCGGTTGGGTCTTAAAATATCTAGATACTCGAGATTTTCCTCCTTCAAAATTATCAACATCATTTAACATTGATGTTTGTTGTAGATGTGAGAGCTTGAGGATACCTTAATGATCGATAAACGTTCGTCAAGTGCTAACCTCAGAAAAACGATTTCTGAGTTCCAGACACAAATGGAATCCGCAGCCTTCTGATGACCAGTGAGACGCTCTAAGCGTTGAGCTACTGAGACTCAGATGGCAAGCTGAAGTGCAAGTTCCACATGCAAGTATGTGCTGCCTAAGCGGCAGCCACGATATGTTAATAACGATTATGAGTCAGATGGCGTCCACCACCGGTCATCAACAGGTTGCGAGTTCGATCCCCCTCTGGGGCTCAGAAATCGTTTCTCTGAAGTTAGGTCTTGACGAACGTTCATCGACCATCTATCATTTAACATTACCGAGTGATGTTGAATGACGTTTTATAGCCATTTGGCCAGATTTGGAACATGATGAAACTTTTCTCAACAACACTCAACAGCGTTCAACTTCATTTCTAGCGCTTCGCACGTGAGGCCAAAACCGTTCAACTATCCAACATCGTTAACCATTATTGTGCGATGTCGAATGAAATCTTGCAGCCATTTGGCCTGGCTTGGAACAAGATAAAATATTCTTCAACATTCAACACCGCTCAACTTCTTTTTGCAGCGCTACGTACGAAAAGCCAGACCCGCTCAACACGTTGAATTCAACAATGTTGAAAACTAGGGTGATTTAAGGACGATTTGGTATACAAATTGAATTGCATAAAAGGACGACGCGTATCGACCTATTGTCCAAGATGATTTGCACTATGAATCATCGTAAAAAATCGTGTAAAATCACCTTAAAGGTGATTTTACACGATTTTTTTACTCTTCGGCGACCGACAGGATTATATACAATCCAACATATACGTTTTGTTCTCCGGGATTTCATCTGCAGATAGATGTGGTGCCACATAGATACTGAACTTTCATTAGTTGCTCAGGCTTTCACTCTAAAACCCGACTATTTCCCTTTATTAGTTATTTTTCCTTAGAACCTTTAGAAAATCACAAATTCGACTTCGGACAACATTCAGGTTATCGCTTTTAGCATTTGTATGAGAGCGACTGCCCATCAGGGGTTGTACATTTGGAGCACACTGTCAAACACACCCATACAGTGATTGCACCTCGCCCCCTCCCACTTTTATTGTCGTTCCAACGTCGTTACATAGTTTGTCTGCATGTTCTGCAGACAAATTAAGCTTAACTCAGGTTCGGGATGGTTATTGCTTCTGTTTTCACGTTTTATTAGAAGCAGACTGTTATTGTATGGTTTAAGTTATTGTAACTATAAATTTATAACATTTTAAATAAAGGTACTGTACCTGAAGTTCTCACAAAAACAACAACAACAGATGCTTCAGTTTTTTTAAGAATATCAATAATATATCTTCCACCTTCAACCAAGTTAAAGGGCATAACCTATTAGAAATAAAGACAACTCAATTTGTAATCATAAAACTACTGTAAAACAGGTGATTAAGTTTTGTTTTGGCTCAAGTCAACTACTTTTTGTTTTGATCAATGGCCCTTTAGCATACTTGAAATGTTGAAATTCAGCAAATAGACTACAGCACATTAGATCAGCCAAAGGGTTATTCCTGATCAGTAAGTTGTAGGGATTGACAAAACTCCATTGTCCAGCAATCGGTACATTAGGCATGATAACAATATTAGAAGTTGGAATCTGGGTCAAATGTTTAACTTTTATTGATTTCTTTAAATTTCTTTCTTCTTTGGGATATTTTTTTTTCAATCAGTTAAGACAAAAGTTTTGTTACAAATGTAGTTTAGTTATGGTTAGCAATGCACTGTGTCAATTAAAAGTGTATCACAGGAACTCCTATCTCCTATGCTGTGTGAGTATACTAAAGCATCACAAATTATTTAAAACAACACAATATTGGCTTCCTAACACCATTCCTGCTCAGTTCACACATACATGTAACATCAATGGCTGCAGAGCAGTTTAAGTAATGTGGTGGTGAGGTCAAAATGTTCAAGAAATTATAGGGAACCCTGGGATCATAGTCTAAAATGCATGATTTCCCACATTCTAATGTGTGCTGTTGTTTGAATCCTTTTTATTGAATGTTTATATTTTTAAATTTCTGTTAATTGTTTATTCCCTCTTTACAAATACAATGTTAGTTTTATTGTCTACAATGTGACGAGAGTTTGACAGGAAGCAACAATAAAAATTTATGGCACTTCAATTTCATTTTATTAATTGAATGTATTTCAGGCTTCCAGCAGCTTGCTGCAGGTCAAAATAGCTCAAATTGCCTTTACATGACTTATGGTGAGAATAATAAAGGCATTTCTTTGTAGCACTGGGGTTGGGGACATCATCACATTTCATGGGGGCTATGCCCGCACTGTCAAGGTTTTGTGGGGTAAATGCCCCACCCCCACTTCCACCACCCTTGCATAATATTACATCAAACAAATGTCTGCTATTATAACAGTAATTCTTCAACTTCAGGAAGAAAAAAGAATTTCATTGGAAGAAGGGCTTGCCCTGAGAACTTTCTAAAATAATGCATGCTTTGCATTGAATTTTGAGATTGATTTGAAGTGCTTACTCTACTGTAGTTTTCAGGTGCTTGCCATGGCTGTAGATTATCTATAAAATAATGCAGCTTTTTTCCTATCAGTACAGAGCAAAGGGTTTTCATTTTTTTTTATCTGATCATGTCGTATATCCTACATGCAAACCAACCTAAAGATTGCATAGAGTACATGTGCCCTATACAAAATCTCACTTGAGATATAATTACCATTACTTTCATCAGATCCATAACTTTTACAACATCATCAACACTAAAAGTAAACAAATAGAAAGTTATTTGATCAAGAGATTCCACTGCTTCTTCAACATTAAGCTGACTTCTAAATAAGTGACATTACTCAATCATCTTGGTGACATATACATTTATTTAGGACAACTTCTGTCATCTAACCTCTTCCAGATACCTCAAATATTATCCTGATAAGCAGGGTTCTGTCCAGGACCATCTACGTGCCAGGTACCTGGAGACCCAGGTTCATACTCCTCAAGTCATCAGACAATCTGTTCTGGTTTTGAATGGATATCATACAGTATTTCACCAAATAACTAGCAGGTAATTATTAGTACATTGCCATATTAAATTTTACCAAATAATGGTCAATAATATTGTTTAAATGAAAAAACAAAAGATCACTAAAGATTTTCTTATCACATAGTTTATACTTTATAAGTGCTGGGCAGAAAGGTCTGCTTTGGCTAAAGTGCTAGGTGGCATTGCTGAGTGCCAGGCACTACAGCCCAGTGCTGCCTACTTTGGGCAGAACCCTGGAAAAGTGATTACTCCCAGGTGATTTTATTCAACTAAGCAGAGGACTCTGGATTTCACAAAAATTGTTTAAGTTGTGGTCTGGTATTCAACAGTAGTTACTACACACATTAAAACCTGTTGTTTATTACTTAACCATATTGTTTATAGATTGGACATTTGGTTTAGGGTTATAGGGGGAGGGACAGAGAGTACCTGTGGTTGATATCTCCAAAACTATTCAACATGTGGTGATGATATTTTAACAGGATAATGGTATACCAAATCCATAAATATGTTACAGTTCTGCTGCCATGGCAACACATTCTGATGTCATTATTATGCCATTGGTTGTAAAAACCTTAAAATTTAAGAACTTCAAAAAGGTTTCTTATTAGGATTATTTCTGGCTGTTCTTTTAACAATAAGAAATTAAAAGAGAAATTAATTTCTCATCACTGAGTTGTGGTTATCTTTTTCATGTTACAATTGATATTTAATAAAAAAACTGCAATCGAGATAATTTTGCATATTTGCTATTGCTGACTAATTGCCTGCAATAATGTCACATCCTTAGTTCAAAATCAACAGTATTTTGCCACCTTGCAGAATAAATGTAATAATTACATGCATATAATAAAGATGCTTGTGTGATGATACTTTAAAACAACATGCAAGGCTATGTGCTGACTTTAACAGAAAGTTACAAGCCAGTTATTTCCAGTGTAATGTATATGGACTAGTTTGGAAAGGTTCAACTTGTGCACTGCATATGTGACAACTTCAAGTGGCTTTAAACTGTCTGATTAATGTTTGTTTGCCATACATGGACTGGCATGTACTGTAGTTTGTCAAGCTGCCTAAATAGTATGTGGTTATAAGTTTTCACTGTCATTATTCCTGACAACTTGATCATGAAATGAAATTAGGTTTTCAGTTGTAAATGTTGGTGTGGAACTTAATGTAATAGACCCAGCTCAACAAGCAAAATATAAAGCGTACAGGTACGGTATATAGTAAATGGTAAAAAAGTAAGTATTAAATGAATAAGATTAATTTATTTTAAAACCATCTTCTGTTTTACCCCAGTTATTTAATTGTGGTTACATATTTTCATCCTTGTCAAGAGTTTTGGTAAGCTTTGGGATATGGTTTAGGTTAGGGTTACACAGGGTTATATAGGGTTAGGTTTAGGATTAGCATTAGAGTTTTCAATCTATTCATCAGCTTTCTGCTTAAAATTATGGGATGAAACATTTAACTGTGACATACTATGACAACAGCAGCTTGCCACTGTTAACCCTTTGTAAAATGTACCTGAATCATAGTTTGTTTGGCTTCGAACCAACATGGTAGTTTTCCTGAGAAAATGGGAGGAAAATGTATGTATAGTGTATCAGGACAATGCTGAATTCAATTTACAGCATACCACTTAGAAGCCAATTTCCTTTTTGTTTTCGCCGTGAATTATTAATGACTATTTTAAAGAGTATTACAATATTTTCCGAGATCAGTTTTTAGTCAAGATTACAGTACCTTGATGAAGTTCCTAAGGATACTTGAATTGAAGAGGATTCTGTGTGATTTACGTCTGAGCAAAGAGCTGCCTTCTGACTGACTATATTTTGTGATTTCTTTAAAGCTAATGAAGCACAACATAGTATTATAGTCTTAGTCTTAGAACTGAAGTGAGAAGACGGTTCAGAGGGATGGTTAACATGTGGATATCGGCTTGGCTTATATTAATCTCTGATACTTACACTGCAGCCACCATCTCATTCGTGTCCACGATACTGAACATGTCTTAACACAAAAATGAACTTTTCCCAACTGTATACAAAAATTTCTAAGCATTAACAATCGAATCATTTTTGAGTTAAACTGCATCATTATCTAATTAATAACGCCTTAGCTGGCTCAGTCTCCAGGCCATGCCATTGGTCCATGCAGTCTCCACTGGTTTTATGAAACATAGGGTACCCAGTCAAATTAGCTGCCCATTCTCGGATCACCACAATGACAAATTAAATTTTTTCATTCTCTACCATTTAAAATATCTGCTACAAAACTCGACTAAGCCATAAGCTTACATTCGAAAAGTTCTTTATAAATGGTTCAGAGAAGACCATTAAATGTGTATTACAATTAAAAGTTAAAGTTCTATATATTAGAAAAATTCTTTAAAGAAACTTCGTTAGTCGTTATTGGAAAAAAAAAAACTTTACTTATATCTTACTGACTAGATTAGTAGTCTGTCCGAGACTGCAATAATATTATGTTCACACTTTTAAATATCCTCGGCCATCGGGAAAATATCATAGAAGTACGATCGTACGATGCAGTAGCAAAATCACAGGCAAGATGCTTGAACCAGGCTCTAGGCTCCCTGATTGGTTCCCTGTGTCCTGCTGTTACCGCGCGAATTCAAAAAAAAAAATGGCGGACGCACGTTGGCGTCTTCGGTGACAGCCAAAAGTGAATACTTTGTATTTTCTAATAGTGGTTCAAGCATTACCTATAGTGGTCTTAGAAATGGAGGGAGAAAGGATCCTTCACCAAATTTTGAGAGGTGATGTTCAACAGCTGCGAAATCTTCAGGTTACTGTTCTGCTATTTTGTATTTTCAGATTGGTGGTATGGACGTGGCATGTCAGCCATGTCTAACGTATTTCTAGCGTTCCACTTGATAGCTGATGGTGTTATTTGTTTTCATGCTCTGCAGAACTACATTGCCCCTTTGGAGAAGCTCTTGAATTCGGACCTCATGAACTGTGTTCAGAAAAAAGCTGCAGACTGCGAATCAACTGTCCGTAAATATGGCCTTTTCTGTATGAAACTATTGCGGTACTGCATTGAGGCTTTATCGACAGAGAGGAAACAAGGCAACGGACGCGACCACATAGTCCAGGAGGAATGCTTCAAATGTGCTGAACTGGGTACGAAAATTCGAAATATCTTTACGCTGTTGTATATTTATAGATTATATAAAGGTAATACCTGACACAAACAGGCACTCCTGGCTGGAAAAGTTGAAAGAGCAAAACCGGAAAGCTTTAATTATTGAGTTGCGGCATTCAGAGATGAAAAAAACTTTCATTTTCACTGATTAACTGTTTGATTGTCTAAGGATGGTGCAGTGGGATATTTGCATCTAATGTGTATGGCAGACCATACCTAAAAGTACATCATAGGAGTGCAATAAATCAAACTCCTTAAACTGTTTTGGTGTGCAATGAAGTATAACAGATTTTTCATTTTACCATCTAATGTATTGCTTCAGATATTTCAAAGTTTCCTTTATTGGCACTTCCCTTTTTAGTAACATAATAAAACAAATAAGACATGTATTGATACATCAGAACAATGAAATGGTTGCTTTAATATCCCTACTAATAGTTTCCATTTCATTGTTTTCAAGGTTATAAGTATATTTTGTCAGAATAATTAAACACCAAACTTTTTGGTTTATCGAGCAACTTTTTATTGCTAATTTTGGATGAAATGTTTAAATATTTATATTTGTATTATGCATGGTTTAAATTGCTGTACACAAAGGTTAATTGAGGTGTGGGAGAAATAGGGTTTCTTATGGAGCTGAGACATGTTCCAAAGTGTGCATTTGCAATCACACACCATTCCAAGTATGACTAGTATGAGATTTATTTAAGCTTGCCTTGTAAATTCCATCTGTTGGCCACTTAAGTTGTATATGCCTATTACCTCCTGTGACAGCGTTATCAAAATTTTGTAATCTAATATTTAGCTCCTTTGGCAGCTCATAGTATAATACCTAAAATGACTTTTCAAAACTGCCATGCACTTATAATTTACAGTACACTATTAATATTTTGGGTATGGCATAACTAAAATTGTGGTATGGGTGCTGCTATTTTTGGGTATGGCATGGGTAATTTTCACAGTGTGACTTCAACACTGCTAACTTCTTAAAACTTGGTACCAGTGCCTAAAAATTTTGCTGTGCCAAGTACCTCTGTATGTGTAGGGCTTGGCATGGTTAATTTGCTGTGCTGTTCCCAAAATTTGGCATGCTGTATCCAAGATGCTCTAGACTAAGTGTAGATGGAGCTTTAGTCTTGGGTCAGACATGGACATGAACCATGCTCAATTTAAAATGTTTATTTCTGGAGTCTCAGTGGAAATTAACCAAAGCAACTGACATAAATATTGGCAAACATTAAATCCTAACTGAGGGCTGGATTAGTGTTGTGGAACAGGAAAAAGGAAACTCAGTGTTATATTTCATTGGATTAGTGACTTTTTTGTCAATACCCTGCAATGCAAATCTGAGCTTAGAGTTACAAGTTATGACAGACTATAAGCAAGTCATAACTCCAATTATACATGTAAATCCATGCATAATCTGCATGCATAGCATTTGTAATGTTGATTCAGACTTACAAATACTGTATATTAAGACTGTTACACAAGTAGTATGACATTGTGTGTCCATCAGGTCAACCACCAGTCATGTAATTGTTAGGCTTAAATTAAGTTGCTCAATGTTTAGAGCCACTCACTGGTAATTGATTGGTTTCAGCTTCAATTCCAACCTGGGGTTCCAATGTATTTTTTTTTGTTTTGTATTTTTTCAACAAAGACAATCTTCTCTTCAACAACTTTAAAGCTATTACCTAACTGACAGCTTGTGTTTCATTCATTTATATGAATGATGGATACAAAACTGAACCTTGAAAACTCTCCTAAAACTACTAATTTTTTAACTATAAAAAATATTTATATTTAAATAACATTAAGCAGTCTGCTCAAACATAGGAAACTAAATATTAAATTAACACAAATTTCAGAATACAAAGTGGTTTTTTTATTCTCCTCTAAAAATATCATTAGTAAATAATTAGTACATTCTATAATAGACATACATACATATATGTATATGTATATATATCTACATACATATATGTATGTATATATATATATATATATATATATCTACATACATATATGTATGTATATATATATATATATATATAACTACAGATGGAACAGTTTCAGCCTATTGGGCCTCATCAGTGTAGTGCTGATGAGCAGGATGGAGTAGCCTACATTATATAGACAACTCAGATGTCCCATGCTTGTGGTACATCTAAGCCATGCCAGACCACTCTAATATGTATATGTATATATATGTATATATATATATGTATGTATGTATGTATAAAACTAACTACAGACGGAACTGTTTTGGCCTACTGGACCTCATCAGTGTAGTGCTGACGAGCAAGATAGAGAAGCCTACATTATATAGGCAACTCAAATGTTCCACACTTGTGGTACATTTAAGCCATGCCAGAGTGCTCTAACTAGAGACTAGTGAGCATGCACAAATTCGCTAATGGCATGACTCACCCTGTAGAGTGCTCAATATGAACCAAGAGACCACATATGTGCATAAACAGTATGTGTATACAGTATGTATCACAAAAGCAGAAGATTTTTTTGTTTTTTAATTTTGCTTTCTTTTTTTAAAAAAAAAACCCTCTACTTTTGTCATCAAAGTTTTGGAGTCCTGCCTCTTAATAAAGATAACTTATATAAATATACCTTTTATATATATATATATATATTTATAAACCAAAGGTGAGGACCAGGAAGGTTGCAGTATTGGTTTGAAAATGAAGAGCACTCAATACCATACCAATTAGTAATATTAATTACTGCCTAATTAATATGCCTAGATTACACATTTTTAACTAACTCTCTCTCTCTTTCTCTCTCTCTCTCTCTCTCTCTCTCTCTCTCTCTCTCTCTCTCTATATATATATATATATATATACATATATATACATATATATATATATATATATATATATATATATATTAGTCTAAGTAGCAAATGAATAGAAAACATTTAGTGGTTGTATACATGTCACATCAATCATCTGTCCAAACAATCATGTAAAGTTATCGGTTAAAAACAAACCACAAAGGGCTCACCAGTTGTCTATCAAGGCAACTACAGTATTTTGGGGGTTTAAAGACAAAATGGTCATAATACCTTGGCCCCCCAGCAGCAGTGATCAATTGCCACCTACCCATCATGGTTTATTATTTTACTTATTATATCTTCAGGTGTTGTGCCAAATTTCTTGAAAACACCAGGATGTGTAAATATATATATATATATATATATATATATATATATATGTGAGTACACCTTGAAAAAGGGGTATAACCCCAAAATGTTGGTGTTATTACAATAGTTTTTTTAAATAAAAAATTTTTCATGATAAGTATACATACACACGCACACACACACACACACACACACACACACACACACACATATATATATATATATATATATATTTATAAAAATCATTAAAAATTCATGAGGAAAAGAACAAAAAAAAATCTTAAGCATGTCAGATCTATATATGTGATAAAGATACATGTGCCTTTATATGTGAAGAAGTTCAATTTTTTTCGGCTTACGGATTATAAATTTCTAAACTTTCTTCATGAATTAGTGTATTAGTATATATAATTATAGTATTAGTATATATATACATATACATATACATATAATCCATGTATAAATATATATATAATTTAAACATATTTGATTTTTGCAGGTTCAGAGATGTTGTGCCAATTAATAACAAGAGGAATTACCTTACCTTCCAACCTATCCATCTCTGGAATGACTAAACTGTTGTTTCATCTCATCATCAATGCATTGAAACAAGGGGAGCAAGTTCATTTACAGAATTTTATTTACTGCCTGATCAACATTACAAGAAGGATGTCAGAAAAAGAAAAGGATAACCTATGTAAAGATGTAGCCACAATCTGCAAACAGGCTTCAGATCATTTGTGGAATGCTGCTATCAAATTAGAACAATCAAATTCTATGGAAAAACAAAAGACAGCAGTCATGGCTTTTTCTCTGAGAAGTAATTCTATTGACCTTTTAACTGTGTCCAAAATTGATTCATCCTTGATAATTGAAAGAGGTTTGAAAGCTGCAAGGCAATTTCAGCTTAGTTACAGTAACATATCAGGAAGTGAGGATCTCCAGAAGTTCCTGTTTAGCATATTGAATAATGCAGTTGCATTAATTGATGCCAGAACAACTTACAACCATGTCGTTGAAGAAGGTGTGTGCAATCACTTGGATGAATTGTGTATTAACTGTTGCAAGGCTGCTGGTAATGCTTCACACTACATAGAATTATTGCAATTATTTTCCCATTTGTTAAAGAAGGATGGAAAGAATGTGGCATCTCAAGAAAGGCTTGAAGTGTTTAAAATTGTAATCCAAATGCTTCTGTGTGCGTTATGTTTTCATCTAAAGAGAGCAAAAACATGTGAGAATCAAAAGTTCAATGATGACTTGAAATGGAACACATTGCAAAAACGAATTACCAACCTCACAGAAGCCTTGAGGAATCTGGATTCAAATCTCTTTTCAGAAAGCCAAATTATTCAAGCTATGGATTACTTAAGATTTGCTTGCAACAAGTTTTTCAATCCCAAAATTGAGGATACAAGCAGTCATAACTTGGACAAAATTCCTCAAGAAATGCTGTCAGCTCTTGTTAAGTTATTCTCAGTATGTTTTAACTACCAAGGCCAGATTTTAAAATCAAAGCACGTTCATCCTCAGCTTATTTCTAACTACAGTTCCTGGAATTCTGTTGTCTGTCCGAGACTTTCCATTCTTTACCTCATCAATTCATTAGTTCTGAAGAGGTCCCACGATTTGGTAACAAAAACTCATCAAAATGGCAGGTAAAGTAACATTAGAGATATTTGTAATTCATAATCCCTTAATTCAGAAGATATTAACATGGAGTAATCTGAATCGGGTCCTTTTGTCTAAATGATAATAAAAGGCAAATAAGCCGTTAACAGTGTTTCTTCCTGCAATTTTGGGTATGCCTTTATGAGGGTCGCGTTCCGAATACTTGCGAGAGTAAACTGTATCAATTGTGCGCTAAAAATCAGCTCAGTTTTATTAGTGACGTGTTAAGAGTTTTTTGAAGCATCTGAAAGTCATGATTAAAGACTTTTCTTTATTTCGGTTTAAAAACAGCAAGATCACTTAATCGAAAACTGCCTCTAAAATTAGGAGTGGGCTATACAGGCAAAAAAATATGAAATTCAAAGGGGACATTTTTTCTCATTTGCACATGATGTGAGAAACATGAAATGGTCAATTATTTTGATTTAAAGTGAAAATTCAGGTTTCACCATCAAAAAGTTGTAAAATAACAATTTCGGCAAATTAGCATAGAGAAATATCTGTCCTGGTCTGAGACTGTGAATGAGCTAACCAGTTCTATATATTAGATCATATAATAAAATATCTTATATTTAGGTTAATTACATGATAGAGATAGCATTGATTCCATTTATATAATCACAGTTTAGTACGTTCCATGAAAAATGTTAATATAAATAGAGACGTGATCCGATCCACTGATGATGTATGACGCCTGTTGCGCACATGTTATGATTACACCATACTCCCACACTGAATGTTAATTGTATTTATAAGTGCACATATATGAGGTGGCATTTGATGACACTATCAGTCCTTTTATTTAGAATTGTATGAGGTTGATATTTGAGGTCGGCATTTTCTTTGTCTTTTTATATTTAGTTCACTTCAGGTCACCATTTAGGTCAGCATACGTTGAATAGAACGCTGACCCTAGCATTGTATGTATATCTTTCTGGTGAAATTGGACACTGTGGACAGTTTGTTACAATGTTCAGCGGCAATACCATTGTTTTCATTAATGTTTTCCATTTGCTCTTAGTGATAGTTGGTTGTAGTGCAATCTTATTTAATTTCTCACATGTGAGCGGAACTGATGGGACGGGTTCCCTACGAGTGACAGTACAGGGCTGCTCGAGATTTCGAGATATTAGGTTTTGGATGGTCTGTCATCAATAGCATCTTTTTTTGTAAATTGTTTTATTAAGGAGATATTGTCAACCCTTTTGCGACTTCAGTTCTCCTGTTGACGCATAAAATCGTCTAGTGTTAGCCAGAGTAAAATAGCAGAGCTCGTCTTCGGTCGAGAAAGTGCTAATTTAGTCTACCATCGATAGGTGATATCACAGCAAGCCTTGAGTGGTCTTAGACAACTCCTTGGATCCCGCTGTACATGTATATTTCTAAGGAGTCTTAAATGTTACGATTATTCGCACAGTCGAATTTCTGACTAAATTTGGCTCCCGACAGTGCAAAATATCCCACCTCTTTACCGTAAATGTTTGTATTTTTTTTTTCCATACAAAACTTGAACATATCGAAATCTTGCTCTTTTTATTTATCATTTATCCAAATGAGCACCACACTGTGGACATACATGAAAGTGCAGAACTTACTGAGTCTGTGGGACTGTATGGCGCTTAATAGATAACGGCGCAAAATCGAGTATTTACACTAGTCTAGTATACGAATCGCTTCAGTTGCCCTTTTTTGAAAATGTTAAAATTGCGGTCAGGCATGAAATCTACTGAAGGATAAGTAACACAGTCTTTCTTATTGACTTACACCTGTAAAACATGTTTTTAACTGTTGATGCAGGAAAGTGTCCTTTAAACATGATTATGTGTCAGCCATGCTGGATGCAAAGACAATGGTAGACGACGTTGTTGAAGACGTTGTTGAAGACGTTCCTGCAGCCGTCGAGCACTATCGTCATTTGGCCACTGATGCTTTTAATACTGGTCTAATTTTGTTCAAAAGTGCTCAGTTTAATGATGCTGCAATCCTGGCACGTCTTTCTTGTGAAGCAGCCAGTATTTGGCATTCGAAAAAGGGTGAAGCCGAGGGAATGATCGAGGTAAGGATCGTGACTCATGGTCATTAGTTTCTTACAGCCTTAGCTAAACCAAGGGTTTCAAAAAAATTAAGGAATAAAAGTTGGGAGTGTATCGAGGGGTAGAAACCTGAGCACTGTAGTGAATGGGGGATCTCATCATGAAGCACGTTCCCACTGAAAAATGTGAAATCTAGCAGTCTGACTTGTAAGTTGAGAATAGAACCAAGATAATATTTGACTGGAGTCTGAGCACTTGTGACCAGAATAGTCATATAAAAGGAGTGCTGTGTAGGCAGTTGTATATCAAATAGAAATAACAAAAGGGATGTGTACCAGCCATTCCATCCGTTCTGATACGCTTAAAACGTCAGTTCATAAATTGTAGAATAACGCTTTGAAGCGTGGCCAGAATTTAATCTCGGCAACCTGACCTCCATCTAACCCTAATTCTAATCCTAACCCTAATCCTAACTTAACACTTTGACCAACTCTCTCCATTTTTCGGGAAAAAAACTTTCTAAGGGCCAGATTGCTCAGGTTACCATCTGGCTACGCTTCGAAGCGTTATTCTTAAATTAAGAACTGACGAAAGCGTTTTAGAACAGATGGAACGGGTGTGTGTACCGAAAAATATATATATATATCCATATACATATACATATCCATATCCATATATATATATATATATATATATATATAAACCAAAGGTGGGGACCAGGAAGGTTGCAGTGTTGGTTTGAAAATGAAGAGCACTCAATACCATACATATATATATATATATATATATATATATATATATATATATACTGTATATATATATATATATATTTATGGATAGTAATAGTATTTCGCTTACCTCAAAGCTGCAACAGTCTGTTTCGTCCGTTCATCCGCAACAGTCTGTTTCATCAGCTTTTTCCGCCTGAAGATTCCCCACGGATGAAACAGACTGTTGCGGCTTTGATGTTAGCGAAATACTGTTACTATCACTATTACTATTTGCTCTACCTATATGGTATTGAGCACTCATTTGCATTTCGTAAACCAACACTTTCCTATATATATATATATATATATATATATATATATATATATATATATGTATGTATGAGGGAACCTGACGTTTCGAGTGAAACACAGGGCCTTCGGAGGGAAACTGACGTTTCGGAGTGAAACACAGGGCCTTCGCTCGAAACGTCAGTGTCCCTCATGTATATTTTTTGGCCGTACACGACCCTTTTGCTGTTTCTATGGCCAAAATAGGTTGGAAATACGAGTAGCAAACGTCGCTTCCAACGCGCGATGTCTTGTTTTGAAACCCCAGCAAACCACGATGTATGTAGTCACAAATTTCAATTTACCAAACGTTTGGCCACCGACTTGAGGCAGCTTGTATCGGGATGCGGTGAGTTTTTACTTGAACAAATTTGAATTCAAGTTCAAAAGGTTTTCTTTGAGTTGAATCGACTCACGTTTTCGTTTGACTTGCAGGAACTGACTGTCTTGTTTGGACAAAGCTTCACGATAGAAAGCAAAGAGGGAATAAAATCATGCCAAGCATTTTCTAAAATTTAGTTTGTTTGTTATGCAGCATTATAAGTAATTTCAAGCAAAATTTTCGTAAAACACCAAACTAAACTATTAGAATAATCACTCTATCGTTATTGCAATTCACATCAAGCTTTCTGTGTGAAGACTTTACATGATAAAGGCGTATTCTTTACCTCTTAGTTTTCATCAGATTTATAAACATTGAGGCTGTTCATCATGTTTTCCTTGTATTGTTTTCGTCGGCGTTATCCTGCTAGCAAAACGTCTAAACGCGTCGACCAATCAGCATATTAATACTAGTTTTCACTTGAGATTAAATAACCCATCAAACCTCTGATTCTTTTTCGTACTTGTAAAAAGTCGTATACCCAGTGAGAACCTTCAAATTTGCAACATCGGCGTTTTATTCGTCTTGTATAACGCGAGGTAATCTCAATACTTATTGCTATTATAATAAATGTTAATATTTTTTTAGACCTTAAGATTTACCAAAACCCTGATTGTGTGCTAATATTGTTCGGGATTTACCCAACCAATCATAAACGCAGTACGCGGGTTTTCATGCTATTTAAGCTATGGAAGAAATTTCAGTGCGTAGGAAGTAAACAAATTAAGCATGGGAAGTGCATTTGTGGAGTATTTGCCAACTTTTTGGTTTGGTAGAGAAATTTTACTCGTTCGATATCTGATACAGCCGCAGTTTGTCCGTGGAAACTGTACGCATGCACGTTCTATGAAGTAATCCATATTTATCGATCGTTTTTAGGTGTTGTTATTTAAGAAATACGAACTTTTATCAGACTGTCTGGAAAAACAAGGTCGCTGGCTTGAATCTCTCCGTGCCATGGCTTCATGTTGCCAGATGTTCGTTCTTTCTTCTGGAAATTTTGCTGAAATGGGTGCCCTTGACAGCAAAGCATTAGAATACGTTGAAAAATGGTTAAACAGGAAACGCCGCATGGTGCAACAAATGGGTGGAACGAAGGAAACACTTCAAATTAAAAGATGGTATGTTAACACAGTAATGGGATTACTTCTGTCGTATGACAGACTCGTGACATCGAGTAGCTTATATTACAGAACTGATTTACAGTACATTAGCGGTCATTTTGGAGTAGCCTTGGAAATTTAGGTCTCAACCATGGAAGACATAGCAGAAGTTACTAGTACTATGTTTCTTCCTTCGGTTGGTTGGGGGATTTGTTGATGAGTGGGGTGGATTGGTTACTGGGTTGGTGAGTAGTTTGGTTGGTCAATGGGTACGTTACTCGATTGTTGATTGGTTGGTTAACGTCACATGTAATTTATGAGCTTTTTACTGCAGTCGATTTCGGTGATCTCGAACTGATGTTAGAGAAAATAATAAAAAAAAATTGAGATAGTTGGAGTTTGATACAAGAATGACTTGTCAGAAGAGCTTAGAGGAAATAGAAATGGCCACAGACAGAGATTCAAGTTAGCGGAATTCAAATTACTGTTGTTCCTAGGATAAGTGACTTTGCTGGTGAAAATTTAATAAATGTTCTTATTATATGGCTGAGCAAAATTACGCATGCTGATTTGCTTCAGAACGGTTAGACATTTTACGATAATGGACCGCACAGTCTAATATGTTTTCTGTTGCGAACCGGTAAGTCTTGGCCGGAAAATCTTCGAGCTGATTTTCATGAAGTTTAAGAAGAATTAAGTATTTACATTGAACATTTCAGAGTAAATTAAAATGTTTTGGAACATCAGTGATGTTTTGGTTTAAAACTTATTGTACAAAAGTACGATAAATGAATGTTTAACTGGTGGAAACAGGAAGCGAAACGAGCAAATTACGAGATAAGGTAAACAGCAACGTCCAACGACGAAAACTCCGATAATAATTGGAAAGAAAACCAACCAAAAGGCATATAATAAACTCCTTAATAATTCTGTTAGCTTGGCCCATAATGAAAAATGTCTGCTTTCGGGGTTTTTCGCACAAAACTTGCTCCTTAGTCCCTTGGTTTCTACGAAAATCTCAAGCAAATACTTCCATTACGGTCCTCGCTCTCGGTTGACAAGTGTTTATTTGATACACGCACGTTTTTCTTTTCTAGCATTCTTGACGACGGGTGGGAAAAGGTGAATGGTACAGCAAGTCGTGAAAAAGAACTTTGTACACTTCTTAAAATGGAGTTAGATGCCTACAGTAAAAAGGGGTAATAATAGAGAACCGATTTATTTTAGTGCAGTGGTTGTAATTAGCGCCTTTCTACTAAACGGCAAATGCATCTATTTTTCATGGTTTTTGATATACTTCGATTTTAGGCTCACGTTATAGAAGGTGCATTTTTATAAACAGTTTGGACAAATTGAGATTTCCAACATCTTTTCATATGCGAGATATTTTAACCATATATTTCAAATCTCTGATGTCATAATTGGTGAGCTGTAGTCTAATTTCAACACATAAACTTGAGACTCGTTGTTGTATAAACTTGAAACTGTTCATTCTAAAACAAAGAACTACGTTGATATACTGGCGAAACCTTCATAATATTTAGTGTCCATAATGTGAAAAACTGGCTAACTAATTATTACGTTACAAATCTCGGAGTTTCTTTTCAATGCCGATCAGATCAATGACCATGCAAGTAATTTTTAAGAGTGCTTTTCCACGCAAATACAAGTACAAAGAATTACGTTGATCTCAAACGAAAAAAAATAAAAATTTGGTACCGTTTAACATTCAAATAAATTTTTGACGCCTGTCGTGCTATGCTGCTCACACGTGTATTGTATTTCTAGATATTGTACCAGTATTGAACAGATTGCAGTGATAGAAAAACTGGTGACGGTATTTACCGACAATGGTGATGTTTTGAATGCTTGTTTGATAAAGCTTGAGAAGGTTAAAGTTATGTTTCAAATGAGTGGACATCATAACGAGACCAGTTCGTACATAAGGTTAGGCCTTCAAACAATTCCTTTGTATTTAGGATGCCGTCCTTGAAAGAGGACGTAAGGTGTCGTATGGTTTGGGATATGCTTTTCGAAGGGAAAGAGAAGTAAGCAAACGTTGATAGAAGGTTTAATCTGGTTGTTCAGTCAACATGTCCAAAAACTTCAGTTTCACACAAATACGCATGCTTTTCAAGGTTGATTACTCGTTGGAAATCGAACTAGTAACCTTCTGATGAAAGTGAGATGCTGCAACCGCTAAGTTATACTGACTCATTATTTAACTTGCGACACAGAAGGTAACAGTTTCAAATCGGACCATTGGGGCCCGGAGGTCATTTCTGAGCAATCAATTTTCAATGGCATGCTTACTCGAATGACTATTACACCAAGCTAGCACACTTGTCTCCATAAGACGATTGACTTTTAGTTTGATTTGTATCCTATAAACTATGGACGTTCCCGTGGCATAACGATAATCCGTACATCGCCATGATTTTCCCAGTGATATTAATCATTTATGTAATGGATATAATATGAGCGGCCGATCTGTATGGGATTTACAAGGCGAGCCTAAATACGAATACAATTAAATGGCCATGTTTACCGGTTATTAAGAAGTTTCAGAAAATTTTAACGAAGAAAATCGAAGGAAAAAGTTTGTGATTCTAATTAGTATTCTGTATACGATTTTCAAAATACTAATTAGGAACCAAAATCTTGTGTTTTCTTCGTGAATTATTAATGAGTTTTTTAATTGTGTTTAAAGTGTAGTTTATTAAATTCAACAAAAATCAGATCTCACAGCTTTAAGTGGTGAGCGTAACATTGTAAGGTTTCTGTTCTCAATACGCGATTAAGTCTTCTGGGACTTAATTAAATGCCACCGCTCAAAGTTAGCCTCGGTCAACTTTTCTGATACCTTTCAACAAAAAATTTGGTCAGTATGTTTTTGAAGGTAAAATGCTGATGATCAATTAAATAAATGAATGGTAATGACGACATATGGTGACGAACAGTTGGTCAATATGGTCAACTACTCGCGACACTGGTCGCACATATCCATAAAATGCAAGAAAAGCGACCGATCTTCGCGCATAAATTCAACCTTTTTGAGCAGTTGGGAGATTCGTTGCTAAAAAATTCGGAGTTATTCCCAATCGTGATTTTCACTTTCAATCTCCCATCTGAATTTTCTTAGTTCTGTGTAATTTTCTACCTGGTTCTGCCGTAAGATACCACGTCAGCCAAACGCATAACCTTTTTCTCGTAACTGTGTGAAACTTGCCTTTATCCGCTAACAAAATTTGACATGTAGTGGTTAAGCCGGGCTCAATTTGTTACTTGCAGCCACTGCTTACTCGTATGCGAAGAAATAATTGCAAATCTGGATGAATTACTACGTGAACATCAGGATTCAATCGTGATCAAGGATATTCTGGCTTCTTCGCATTTCTGGTCTTTTATTCTGCAATACTCGAGAGCTATGGGCCAGCGAGACACTGATGGTGGTAGCAAGGATCTCAGAAATGAAAGTGATGACGAGGAACCTCTTCAAACTAGAAATACACAAGATGGTTATGAGGTTTGAGAAATATTGTTTAAAATGCGTCGAACAGGGTTTGAGAGCTGGCGGCAGTTGGCAAAAGATGCAGCTCATATTCTTCTTTCACAGCCACCTCAAATTTTACTACATTTGGTGGCTAGCCAAAATATGCGCGTATGGTAGTGCTCGTTTTTCATCGCTGAAAACTCCTCTTCCTGTTCTCCTGGCAAACTTTTCGTAAGGATGAATGTTAGTGTACCACAATAGATTTGTTAGGGCGGAAACTCTGAGAGCAAAGTCGGGCTATTGTTCTTTCCTAAGTATTGTCTGGACACCCTGCCGGGATACTGTAAGCACACATGTTTGACAGTTGTAGCATACACTTTTTCAAATCAGGGGTGGCGCCAGGAATTCCCCGACACAAGGGCTAAACCATAGGGGCCAGGACGACGCAGCCTTTATAATTTCCTTATTTGAAGGTCGAAAACATACTGTAACGTTATTTTTCGCTAAAATAATCGCAACAACTGACAAGAAACAGTTTACTTGTAGATTTGACATGAAGAGAAGAGTCTATTATCTTTCGTGGCTAAATCAATAACAAGTACTAAGTTTGTACATTATATAAAAGTGTTATCATCAGTGAAAATTCCCCGACGAATTGCTAATTTTACCCCGAGAGGGGGCTAAAGTTCCACGACGGAGGGGGATGTAGCCCCCTCTGACGCCACCCATGTTTCAAATGTCTGTAAATGGTCACGTTTCACACCGAACCTCACATTCAGCAGTTGTCGTGAAAGAATTGTTTTTTCGGCGCAGACCTCGGCCCGTCATTGTTCGATCAATACGAAATACGCCGGCCAATACTTTTCCGTAGAGATTTCTTACTCGTTTAATAAGTCATTACTTACAAAAAAATGAAATGTAGAGGTTTATCAGCTACAACTTGGAGATGCAAACCATCTTCTGAAAAAATTGATCGAGACTTCTTTGTCAATTAGGAAAGCTATCAATCACGTCTAAAATTACTGATTTAATACATTTGTTTTGTTTTAATCTTCATTGAATTATTGAGTATTACAAATATGCTGTATGTAGCCTACAAGACGTAATTGGTAAGAATATGCACCATTACATTTTTAGGGGAATTCCTTAAACTTATCACCAGATTTCCTCCTGTCTCTCCACCATGCTGTAAAAATGTGGACACAGATGGTGGATAATATGGGAAAATCAAATGAAAAGGTACTGGGACTTTATTAAGGCTCATTTTTTTTCCAAAAAAATAGGCATTGCATCCAAACGTCTGTGAATTTTTTCCTTTTTTTTCTGCTTGTTCATCAGCTTGACGTTCTTTCTCTGAGGAAAGTTTCTTGGAATTTACAAGTTGCTTCGTCCGTTTATGGCTTTTTAAACATGGTAAGAAGACTATTTTATTACAGTATAGCTCATATTATGAAATAGCCAATACAACCGACATCTAAAACCAACATGGGCGATAATTCGAGAATTTTGATCGAAAACCTTTCATCCAGATCAACGTCTTCCTTAAATGTCCACCTACTGATATACAGTTTGTTGATTACTTGGAGTGTAATGTTGATTACTTACAGTGTATGTTGTCCACCATTATGCCCAACTATGTGGAATATGTCCAAAATTGCTTAGAGTCCACAAAATTTCGAACCCGTTCGGTCAGTCAGTTACTCGCATCTCCAAAAAAGTCACATTTAGAAGAGTGCAGAGAGTGTCTTTCATGAAACTAGTAGTTTGAATGATCAATGTTCCCTTGTGAATGTTCAGAATATTACCTTCATTGAAAAACAAGTTTCTTGATAGGTGATAGGCTTACAGTAGCTTGTTTCAGGGATGCACTGCATATAAAAGACAAAAATTTGACAGAACAGGGGCAGTTAACTTCTTCTAAAGATATCAAGTCACGATATCCGCTCTTTACTCCTTGGTAAACATGGCTGACCTACAATCAGGAGCAAAATATGATGAGGCAACCGTTGTTCCCGAAGGTAGACTGTGTCATTAGGTCAAAAATGGTTGGTGTGATTTCCCTCCCTCACCCTCCCAAGCAATGTTGGTCAACCAGATAAATTTTATATGTTCTGGACTTAGGCATCACCGGATAGCAACATTTATTCGGGGAGGAGCGAACAAGAAAGATGGCCTTTTAACACCGTTTTCATGTCTGAAAGGAAATTAGTCCCTGGGAGTTCCTAAATGTCTCAGCCATTTTACACCCGATTGTAGGTTCCTTCAGTTAGCCTCAAATAACTTCACCAGGGTTGCTCCAGTTGCCCTGGAAATTAAGAGACTATAAATCAAAAAGTAGGAACCATTTGAAAAGGTAAACCTTTTATAAAGTACTCTCTATCTATGCCTGCCTCCTTGACATAGCCAAAGATTTAGACCTGTATGTGCGTGCTCGTTAGCAATTTTACATGCACGTTAGCAATTTTACATGCGCGCTCATGCACATGTACTCGTTCACTTATTGGCATATACCCTTTTGATCTTTTACGTTCAAGCCAATGATGCGGATCCACACACTTTCAGTTTTAGCAGTCATTGCTCGAGCTGCTAGAGGGAACGAGAACTTGCAAACTCTGGTGGTGGCCGATTCGTTTTCAATCCAGACTTTTTGCGAAGAAGGAAATGTTCAATACGCCGAAGTGTTGATGAAGCGATGTGAGGAGGCACTTAAGGATCTTGGCGAAGATTGCCGACCTGTTGTTAAACATCTTTTCCATGTAGCAAAAAGTCAACTTCTTATGTACAAGGGAATGGTAAGTGAGACATCAAGCGTTTCCCGGCCGAACCTCTCCCCTTAGACAAGGAAAATCATCTGTTGAGATGTATTTAGAAAATTTTACGAGTTTATGTTTTATATGTCTATGATGTATTTCACGACAACATCCGAGAACATTTTTAAAAGGACGCTTTTATGCCTTTTGATCAGGCTGGATACCGGATAGTGAGATAATACACGATCTTGGCATATACTTTATCCGGTGCATCTGGCGGAATGAACAAAAATTTCTTACTTTTCACCAAGGCAAAATCAAATCCTTAATGCTTTCGTGCTTGTTATCTAGACATCTTCAGCTTCGAGTTTTTTACCCATTTTAGATCGTGTGATGTTACTTGAGAATTGTTTCTTTGAAATTGAACAATATTCAAGTACACATCATAATATTACGCTCAGAATGACCGAGAAGCAGAATACCTTGTCGCCCAAAATGGGTAATTTACATAGGACGCTAAGCAGGTCCATGATATGTTTTGGCTGCTTCCTTTCTGAATTTCCTACAAGGATCATGAGGTGGTAAAAGTCGATCCTGGTAATGCGTAAGGAAAACGCAATTTGAAAATGGAGAGAATTGCGTCTGTTTGACAAATGTTGAAATGTGCTTTCTTTCACATGACAAACGAAGGTTTGCAAACGCGGGTTAGCAAACCCAAGCTTGCGGGTGTGAACGTCACCCAAACAATTTGCCAATGTTTGCCTGCTGTTGTTGCAACGTTCACACACTCAGACCTGGGTCTGCCTACCCTTGTTTGCAAACTCTTTTTCGTGGTAAGAAAGGGCTTTAAGGATAGTAGACTAGAGCACACAGATGCTCTTTACGGATTTCTCATTCTCTTTGGTCCGAATGTGCTCTAAACCACACGATAGTGCTAAGGCTATACACCATTTGTGACTCTGAGCCTGACGGTGGAATTCCTTTTCTCCAACAGTATGACGATGGATGGGAACTGGTGATGAGAGTTCTCAACGAAATCAAAGGATCCAAAAAACCCGTTTTCCAAGTGTTGCTGCTCAAAGCTAAATTGTTGTGTTCGAGATACTTGTCGCTTCCACCTTGTACACGCAAAGAAAGTTTGGAAGGTTTGTAGCTAATGATTATTTAGTTTGAGGTCATGAAAGTTACTTGTTTCGTCAAGATTGATAATTAGAAGTGAAGACTAATGATCGCTTGCGTCCATCGATGTCATGTCCTGAGAAAATAAATCTGAGCGCTAGATCGGAATCGAATCCGTAACCTACAGCTGTAGGTGAGAATGTGCAACAAAAAAAATTATATGCACTTTTCTTATACAACTCGAGTACAAGTAACTGCATATGCGGGAACTGTCAAGTGGTACGAGATCTGCTCGATATTTATTTGATTAAAGAGACTCTGTTTGAATGAGTAAAGGACCGTATTCGATATAGGTAAACTTGTAAGTAAAATCACAATTTCAGTGTTAAGAAAGAAGAGAGACGTGAAAAACTTTGTCCTCTGGTTGAAGAACCTGTTTCACTTCAGACTTTAACGTTCTTCTTGTTCCTTTAACGTTCTTCTGTTCCCCATAGGTCACACAAACATCCACACTATTATAACTGTAATTTTCAGTTAATTTTGAGACTTATGACCCAAGACTGCTAAAATGTGTTCGTCATGGTCTTGCCGGTTTCAGAAGGTCGTGTGTTCGATTCCAGACTTGTGCCCAGAATCCTTCTCTGAGGATTTGAGCTTTTTTGCGAACGTTCGCAACGGTCATCTTTAAAGCGGCTGAATTCAGTTTTCCTATTTTTGCACCCCATGCTTCCTCAACATAACTTTGGGAAAGTTATAGGGCACAACTCTAAATTTCCCTTCGAAGGAAAACGGTCACGGTGTGGCAGTATAATATTAAGGATTCCCCTGCTTCCATGGCAACAACACTAAAAACAACCTCGAAAATTCAGTTTTGTTAGTCATCGAAAAATCTAGTCGTTAACTTTTTGTCTTGAGCTGTACAAAGCTTGCAATAAAAAAATGTTATCGTTTAATTCTGCTATGATGACATTTTAACAAATAATTTCTAAAATTTTCAACAAAATAGTGGCTCAGTGTACAACACAAAATATTACGTAATTCCAATGTCTAACTCACTTTCATACGTTTTCAACAAATGAATTGTGCATTAAACGAAAATTCTGCGAAATTTCAACAAATTTTAGTGATTAGATTTCTCGGTAACTTAAAAATCCTTCATATCTCCCTACCACCTTAAACACCCATTATTGCTTCCCTACTCTACCAAATTTGAAGCCGTGGGCTTCAGTCATTCCAAATTTGTCCAAGGGAAGCAAGAAGCGTGAAAAACTACCTGGTGGAGAATGTACTTTCAATTATTCCTGACTTGGGCTGGTTTAGAGGGCGGCTAGGCCGTCTACTCCTTCCTGTCTTCCAGATTTTGTAGCCACAAAAGAGGCTAACGTTACCTACTCCATAGTCCCTCGCGATGTAACATGGGATAGGTACAAGTTCTTCCTCGAGTTCCTGCTAGATCTTGTCAACAACATGGCGACTACCAGAATGGTGATACTACTATCGCGAGTCCGTTTTCGGCAGAACTTCCTGATAAAATTTTTATTATGCCAAAAAACGGTAGATCTTCTTTAAACTCGTGAACTTCAAGACTTTATGGTTCAGACGTTTTGTCTTTTCGTTGCTAGAGCAAATTTATTTCGATCTGACTGGCTTTCTCGTATTGTAACCTTCCCATGACACATCGAGTTGTGTGGAGGAGGCGTTGAACTAACTAAGATGCATAAAATGCATTATAGGCAGAAACTGTAAATTAAACAGTTTAGATAAATTCAATAATACAAAAATTATTTACTCTGATCTGCCTCAAACCGTGTAGCTTTACTCTTTCAAAAATGGGTATTTTAACGCCTGCCAAGTGAGATTATTGACTCTAGTTTCCGTAATTCTGTGGAAACTTGGAAGATTGACCAATTCATCCTGATTTCATACAGCTATTTGTTCCTTATGGTATGTATCACTACAGCCAACTATCAATTCAAACTCACGCTGTTTCTGCTTTTTTGTTCCTTGTGAAGATTCGGAAGGTTACAACCACCTTGAGTTTTTGCTGGGTTCTTTGAGACATGCCGAGGCTTTGGTGGATCATTTTGTCGGAGAGGATGAGAATGGACTAATAAACAGTAAGATTTACTCTTTTCTAATATTTTATGTCTGAACGATAAATGTTCACACTCAATAACATAACAATAAATATCAAATATTTATATGAAAATAGATATCAAAAATTTTTATTACCTCAGTAAAATAACACTTTTCGAGAGGAATCAAGTGGAAAACCGTGCCCGTACTTGATGGGTTACTCATCATACCGTTGGTGGCTTATGTACTTCCCATTGTTTAAAAACTCGCATTGTTTAAAAACTCGTATGCTAGACTTTTTATTCAATTTTACACGCGATAGAGCTGCACAGGTAAATTATAAATAATAATAATAATAATAATAATAATAATAATAGTAATAATAATATGGGCACTGGATTAGGACAAGCACAGCTTCAGCCTACTACGAGAATGTGGAAGTCAAGGTCTGGGATTCTTGAAAAACGGAGGTTTTTCGGCAAACAAAAAAGTGATTGAAATATATCACGCTGCACTCCAAGAATACCTTAAAGATGAAGATAAGCTAAATCTTGACAAATTTAACATAGCTATCTATTCAACAGGCCTAACTATCACTGAAAAACTGAACGCAACAATAAAGAGAAAAACAAGAAACAGGCATAAGGAACCTGCCTGGAAAGAAAGGATAAAGAAAGCAGTCGAACTGCTCAGAAGTGAAATATCAATACTGGATGAAATCAGGAGGGACACTAATGTTAACACTGGGAAGTTATGCAAGGTGAAAAGAAAATACCAGATACATAGCTTAGAATCTCTGAGGTACATACATACATACATCTCTGAGGTTAAAGAAACTCTGAAACAGAAGTTACTCCTCAAATCACAGCGAATTCGACGTTTTACCGAAAGATCAAAGTTTTACAGGCAAAATAAGATATTTGTCACTGATGCAAAACGTTTTTATAGGGAAATAGGCAAAAAAGAAATAGTAATAGAAAGGGCACTATCTATGGAGGAAGTACAAAAATTCTGGGAAAACACATGGAGCACACGCAAAGACTACAATGAAAATGCGGAATGGATTACCCGTGAAAACGAAAGAATGCGTGACATACCAGCCGAAGATTGGTATGATATTACGACCACAGATGTCAAGCAAGCCCTAGCTAAATCACAGAAATGGAAATGTCCTGGACCTGACAAAGTCCCCAACTTCTGGCTACATCATCTATCCTCAACACATAAACGTATCGCAAAAGCTCTATCACATGTTATGAAAACTCCAGAAGATATGCCGAGTTGGCTCACGAATGGCATCACATTTCTCTTGCCTAAAAATGATAAAACAGATGAACCTAAAAACTACAGCCCTATCACACGTCTATCCACCACATACAAGTTATTGACATCGATAATTACAGAATCGGCCTATTCTCACTTGGATCTAAATAACATTCTTCCCCTCGAGCAAAAAGGATGCAGATGGGGATCCTATGGATGCAAAGACCAGTTGCTCATCAACAAAATGATCCAAGAGAACTGCTATAAAACAAAACGCAACCTTAGCACGGCTTAGATTGATTATCGAAAAGCCTTTGATAGTGTCCCTCATTCTTGGATACTTAAGTCGCTGGAATTGTACAAAATATCCCCCGTAATAATAAATTTTTTGAAACACAGTATGACGCATATGGAAGACAACATTTTACCTCAATCACGCAAATGGAACAGCAAAGTCCCAAAAAGTCTCAATACGCCGAGGTATACTTCAAGGAGATTCCCTTTCCCCACTTTTATTTTGCATCGCTCTAATCCCCTTACCTCAAGAACTAAATAACGCCAACTATGGGTATAAAATCAAAGAAGATAAATTTAACCATCTTTTTTATATGGACGACCTAAAGCTTTTTGCTAAAGATGATAACGAATTCGAAGGGCTGCTGAAAACTGTAAAGTCATATAGTGATGACATCGGAATGGGATTTGGCCTTGATAAATGTGCCAAACTAACCATAAAGAGGGGGAAAATAACTGAAACTAACAACATAAATCTTGACGTTAGCACTCAAATAAAAGAATTGGATCAAGAACAGGCATAAAAATACCTCAGGGTTAACGAAGGGGGAGGAATACAACATAATCAAATGAACGAGAAAGTTAGAAAAGAATATTACAGACGTCTACGACTAATTCTGAACACAGAACTAAACTCGAAAAACAGAATAAATGCGATTAATAGCTTGGCAGTGCCCGTCGTACAATACAGCTTCAATGTTATAAACTGGACAGTACAAGACATCAAGCGAATGGACACCAAAACCCGCAAACTCATGACCTGTCATGGGATACATCATCCAAAAGCTGATGTAGACAGAATTTACCTACCAAGAACTGATGGCGGTAGAGGTCTTATTCAACTCGAAATGTCCTATAAAACAACAACAAATGGACTGAAAACATATTTGCAGAACTCTGATAACTGGATGCTGAAATGTATTTTTGTGCATGAAAAAAGTAAAAAGCTATACTCTGTGGCAAAAGAAAGTGATAAATAGATGCATGAGATTGCCCTAGATTATGACAACATCCAGGAATATACACAACCACCAACAAGAACAGCCAAGATCCTAAAAACGAAAGCAAAACAGGCAACAACAGAAAAACTCAGAACAAGCTGGCAAGAAAAGCCTTTGCATGGCCAATATCTCACTCGCACCAAACAAGCTGACGTAAATAAATCACACACCTATCAGTGGTTGGGCAGTGCAGGATAAAAGGCCGAAACGGAAAGCCTCATACTTGCAGCCCAAGATCAGTGCCTCCCTACCAAAAACTATCAGAAAAATATTGCTAAGACAAATAATGACCCAAAGTTCAGAATATGTGATACCTACTCTGAAACTATAGATCATCTTGTATCGGGCTATCCAACCCTTGCCCCAAGTGAATACAAAAAACGATGACAGGATAGGTCAATACATTCACTGGAAAATTTGCCAGCACTATGGAAAAGAAGTGTGAAAAAACTGGTACGAGCATCATCCTGACCCTGTGACAGATATAGGGAATACAACAATTCTTTGAGATTTCTCTATCCACGCGGACAGGACCATAAAGGCCAACAGACCAGATATTGTCATAAAAGACAAAAATGGCAAGCTCTGATACTTGATAGACATGGCCGTACCAGCTGATCGTAGTATAGCAGTAAAAATACATGATAAGTTATCGAAATACAAAGACCTTGAAATAGAAATACAAAAGATGTGGGGCATGAAAGTAACCATCATACCAGTAGTGGTAGGGGCACTAGGTGTAATAAACAAAGGAACCGAAGATTTTACCAATAAAATACCTGGACAACCGTGCTTGAAAGAAATCCAAAAAATTGTTCTGACTAGCACTGCTCACATCTTACGCAGAACTCTATCTTTATAAGAAACAAATCTCCTGTACAAATACAATGATGTACGGCAAATTTCACTGCTGAGTAGAAGGAACATCATAGCCATCTCCTGCCTGAGGTCTCTGGGTGAGACCTGGTTGGATGACGTGTATATACAGATATCAAAGGAAATAAAATAATAATAATAATAATAAAAATAATATGGGCACTGGATTAGGACAAGCACAGCTTCAGCCCACTACGAGAATGTGGAAGTCAAGGCCTGGGATTCTTGAAAAACGGAGGTTTTTCGTTTGGGGTCCTTGAAAAATCCTTGAATTTTCAGTTTGCTAATTTGGCAGGATAAATTGGTCTCGGTTGGCGGCGAATAGATTATTTGACTGCTGTTTTTTGTCATCCCTGGAGCAGTTTCGTTGCCCCATTGCACTCTTATCTTCAGCAGGCCAGACCTTGAAAAAGCGCCATAGACCTTGAAAAAACCTGGAAAAGTCCTTGAATTTTACCATGATCTGTAGGGAAGAGCCCTGTCACTAGCGCCACTGGTGAACGGACCTCTGGCCAAGCCTGTGACAACCTGCGGTAAATTGGAGTACCAGATAGTTTTCGACCTCCATGCCACGGAAAAGTTTTTGGCTAATTCTGCTGACCATTCTACCTAGTACAATGAAAATCCTTAGATGCATTGTTGTAAATTTAGCATAACGTCTGCATGTTTTCTTCGATCCAGTTGCAGGGGTAGGCGAACTCAAAGAGGAACATGGTATTCTGTTATCGCATTGGTCTATCTTGAATGAGCTGTCATGTTGCTTAATGGCAACTGGGGAAGTCTTTCTTTTACAAGGAGCTGTAAGAGAAGCTAAAACGTACCTGGAAGATGGCAGGGATGTTGGAAGTAAATATTATTCTCCGAACAGGTGAGATGAACCTAAATAGAAAAATGGACTTCATGCTTACCCCTTTAGTTTTTATGATGGCTGCCTACTAAAACCCCATCTCATTGGTGGCCCAGAAAATTTTTTAAATTAGAAGCTTCCAGGATGCTAATTCTGAGATTTGTAACAAGATTGTTTCACATTTGTTGATCCCATTCAGCCTGACATATTTCCTTCATTTTCCTTTGTTTCCAACCGTGATAGTTATGATATGACTATGGGTAGATGGCTCGACACATAAACAAACTGACAAACAGGCAGACACGATAGCCATAGAAATAGGTTTATGTTGTATCAATTTTTAAATGAGTGTAATTAAGTTTAATACCTACACAAAAGGTAAACCGCGAACCTTTATTTGTGATGATGTTCTCCTACATTTATTAACAATAGTTTTTTTTTAAAAAAAAATGTGAAATAGTTGGAATATGTTTAAAGGAATATGTGAGTTGATTTACTTGATTATTAATATGAATAAAAGTCTTTCATTTCTAATTTAACGAATTTGAAAATATGCTATAGGGCTCGTAAAGGTTTGACCAGGGAATAAAACATTTGCCGGCCGTGTAAAAATTTCAACTAACTCATCCAAAGCTAGCAAAACAAGTTCTTTGTTCACTGCATGAACTGTTCATGTCTTATCTTGACATTTAACCTCTGACACACTTTCTTCAATTTACAACTAAGCCAACTGTGGCTAGCTTCCCTAATAACGGTCAAAAGTTTCCGTCATTGAAGTTTATTGAATTTTGGCAATTTTACGTTTTGCTTACGAAAAGGTGAAAACGTAGAATACCAATGGTTTGGTCACATCACATAGACACTTAGTGAAATGAATGGGGTTTTTTTGTTTATTTGTTTTTTCATGTTAGATTGTCTGAGTTTATCATCCAACTGGCGGAGTTAAGTAACCTTAAGAATGAGATGGAGCTTTGCGAAAATTACCTGAAACATGTCTTCGAAATCGTAAGACCTGGTGCGTCGTTGTTTGAAGTTGTGCACAAGTCAGAATCGCTTGAACTTCCAAGTAAATGGGAAAATTCTCCTTTCAATGAATACGACAAAAACTCGGTATCAAAATTACATGTGCAATTACTCGTCGCTGTATGTCGGTATTTGCGAAGTATGAGGAAACCCTGTGATGTGAAAACTGTCATTTCCTCCTTACGAAATCTTCACCAGATTTCAATTGAGCAATATCAAATCTCACTGGAGTCAATAGAATGTATCTTTCAGGCAACACTTGAAGAGAACTCTGGTCAGCGGACTGACGAAGGATTGTACATTGTAAGTAGAAAATGCACTAAGAAAAAAGCCAAAAAAGGGAAAACTGCAACGAGACCAAACGTAAAGAAGAATCAGGTCGCATCTTTTGCGTGCATTGAAAATGGTTTGAAGATTCACGCATTGGAAAGTGATCTTGCCTTAAGTGAAGGTGATTATACGGCGTTGTTATCCAGCGTTCAAGAAGGTTTGAAACTTGTGGATTGGGCTCACGAATCTGCTAGGTGTCCGCTTCTGTTAAACTTCATGTCGACCGCACTTTTATATTATCTTCGTGGTGTAGCTCACGTTTTATCAAGCAAGGCCGGGTTTAATTCTTGGAAAGTGGCTGGATGTGTTCCTTCGACTGGTGACCAGAGGAGAGATATTGAGGACATGTCTGAAATAATGTCAGGACTTGAAATATCACCAATAGTTGTCGATAATGATAGTGTAAGGACTAGTCGGAGGGAGCGGAAGACGAGTGGAGATGTAAATGGGAATCACACCTCCTTGGTACGAAAGCTAAAAGAACCGGCTTTGGAAGATTTCGATTGCAATGATGACGTACACGAGGAGGTGGAAGTCGAAACTCGGAAAAGCCAAAGAAATAGAAGTAAATTAACTAAGGACCCCGCTTCTGAGAAGACTTCGAAGAAAACATCAGCTCGGTCCCGGAAAATGCTATCGAAGAAAGACAAAGTTGCCAACGAGGTGGTTGAGTCGTCGAGTAACCCTATGGAGTCGCATGTCGCAGGATCTGGAAATACCTTACGCGACGACATGCACGCCAAAAAGGATTTGAAAGATGTAAAGAAAGGAAGTCGCTGTACTAAGGCGGACATCTTCAATAACGATGAAGTCGTGGCCGAAGATTTGACGAAGAGAAGACGGAAAATCCGGGGCAGAACGAACTCGTCATTAAAGAATAACGATGAAGAATGCAGAAATTCCAAAAGTCGAACAGGTATGATCGCTAAAGATGCTCTACATAAAAGAAAACGACCTGTGGGAAGCAGAAGCTCAAAATCCATTACCACAGATTATAAGATTAACCAAAGCGTGGCGGACGGTCCATGCCGTAAATGTGACTTGTCTTCGCAAGCGTTTCGTGGGCAAGGTAAGCGTTTCCCGACGATTTTATGATATGGTTAATATGCAATGGAATATACCAAAATTATAGATTACAGTCCCAAAGGATTTATTGTTGCATAGAGCTTTAATTTACTAGTGACGATTTCGTTTGCACAAGTGCCATCTAGTTTCCTGTGAATGTGCATGACACGCAACAAGAGTGAAGCGCAGGCAGGGAGTTCGGTGCCAGCGACTTGTTTCCTTAAGCTGGCTCCGTACAGTTTTTTGAAAGCGGAAAATTGAAATTCGAGATTCAAAAACATATATGTAACATACGCGCAAAGGGGCTTCACTCCTTTGAGGCCAATTTCAGACAATGTTCTTTCAACTTAACGTGGCTCTATACAGCTTCTTGAAAAGTGGAAACTTAAATTTGAGACCCAAAACCATGTTGGTACCTCATTCCCGTATGTCATTAGCATCGTTAACTCATACAATTTATACAGCTGGAGTATTTTCCCTCTGTTTTCAGATGAAGAGATATTAAAAGCCTTGCAATGTTTCCATCTGTCGTTGGAATACCTCTACCCTTACTATAATCCGCTTTTACTTACGCGTATCTGCCATGCTTTCCTCCTTTGTTATGGTGTGACATCCCCCATTAATGCTGCGATATACCACAACCTTCACATGGCTACTACTCTTCGTCATCAAGCTGTCCACAGTTTTGCCAAGAAAAGCAGGTAAACTTACTAAACTACGTTATATTTACAACTTTCGAGACGTAAGGTGTAACGTAGTAAAGGTGTCTCTGCAACATTGAATTTAGTAATACGCCATTTGTAATGAGTGAAGCAGTTCTGTACTGAGCAAATCTTATTGCTTGCAATGAGATTTGTTCTTCCAAAAAATGAGACCCATGTTTCAAAACCGTTTCTCAAACTCATTAATAACTCATGAATTACAGTGGCCAATCCCTGAACATACATCACTAATCTGGATCACATTTCTTAATTTACATATACAAACCAATGAAACAAACATGCAATAAATCATTACGAATACTCGTTGAAGAAGCCAGTTCAAGCACTCGTTTATTGTGTTTCATCAGTGGACTCAAAGCATTCGACAACAACAAAAACCTCGGGTTACACCCCTCGGTTTTCATTATTTTCTCGTGTTTGGAAGCCCTAATGAAACGCTCAAACTCGTGTTTGAATTATCTCGTCATAACTCACTTTTTAAAAGTGGGCGCGCCAAAAGCCAACTCGAGGGCATTTATAATGTTTAAGTTTAATGGACACCCCCATTATTATCTGAAGTAAAATTGGATGTATTACATTACGAAATAGCACCATTTTTCAATTGGTTTATCGATAGTCTTTCAAACATTTATTATTCAGTAATGGTTACAAGCAAGTTTCAAGTGATTAAAATTGTTTAGGAACCCCATACAGGCTGGGAACCTTGGGCAAATATACTCCCTGTCCCTCCAACCTCGGCCCTTGGCAGCCTGGTTAATTTATTTAACGAATTTTGACAATTTCTTCGCATGAAGTGCTTTTCCTTTTTTCTCTTTTAATCTCGGCTGGAAGTAATAAGAAGTCTATTTTCAATTTGTGCAAAGACAGGTCGATTCGCGTGATAGAATTAGCCTGGTGGAAAACGGCATTTAAGCAGGCCATCCGGTAAAGGTGGTTGGGAGGAGGGACAAGGATTCAATTTTCTCGGAATTGTTTATTGTAGTTTTTTAACGGAACGCGTATCTGCAGCGAAATTTTGTTAAAGAACCTTGCTCAAATGACATGTCACACGCCTCAGCTTTAATGTATTTTTTTTTCTGTTGGGTTGAAAACCACGTTTTCATGCTTTTTACATGTATGTATGTACGTACCTTTGTATGTATGTATGTATGTATGTATGTATGTATGTATGTGTGTATGTGTGTGTGTGTGTGTGTATGTATGGATGGATGGATGGATGGATGTTTGTGAGTATGTATATGTGTATGTAAGTAGGTATGTATGTATGTGTGTATGTATGTATGTTTGTTAAATATTTAATAGTTAAATATTTTTTAATTACTCGAAACTTTCACATAAAACTAAATTAAAACGACCTGGTGAATTCAGAGCTCTGAAATGATGTTTAATCACATTGCTGACAAACGCAAGGCTTATCTTTGTTTTTCAGGAAACTAAAAGAAGAATTGGTAGTTGAGGAAATTCAGGTAATTCGTTTAAGTTAAATGTTTAGGGTATTGCAGACATATATATATATATACATGTATACATATTCGTACATTTTTTTCAACATGTAAATATTCATGTACATATACATGTATGTCTTGCAAAAATGCACAGATTGCAACTGCTTGTATCAACATGTCGTTGGTCATGTTGTTTTCGGCCTCTGTGAAAAGTCTGGAACGCTTTGACTGCAGCCTTATAGTTTCGTTGACAACTTGCGTCGAACTTGTAATAAGTTGTTAATTCCAACAGGTCTGATAATCCTTACTGGTGCAACAGTATCGATCCAATTTGTTGTAGCGGACCATCGCTATCATCGTCTGGTGGTGAATAGTCGCCATTATCAGCTCCACCTAGCCGTCGGAAACTGGTGTCGCGCCTTAATTTCTAGGGCATTGTAGAATTATTGCTAGTATATATTTATATAGTATCAGTAGAAAGTTACTAGTAGTCTGATGGAAATACTGCGATGTGATTGGGTACGTT
The DNA here is from genome assembly GCA_030142905.1 of Heliopora coerulea. NCBI lineage: Eukaryota > Metazoa > Cnidaria > Anthozoa > Scleralcyonacea > Helioporidae > Heliopora > Heliopora coerulea. The sequence continues at coordinate 1,548,678 of JASJOG010000033.1, forward strand.
ACTTGTTACCTAATATTTGATAAATAGTAAGGCAATGAGGCCAAGTTTATCGGCCAAAAACAATGGTTATACTACATGTTTCGTAACAATTTTAAGCAATTAGAATATTAAAATTAAAACAATTAGATTATTATCTTGAAATTCTTTGGGATGATTGTTTCTTGGACTTTGACCTCGTCAACTATCACGTCATAGAAATTTTGAGCGCATAATTTAGTTGTTAAATCGATGCTACGAATCCGTCACACTTTATTAAAACCTTTCATGATTTCTTGCTAAAATAGTTGTTATCCCATTTCTGGTTTTTGGAAAGCTGATTAGCCTGATCCTAGGCTAGTTAATATATACAGAGAAAATTTCAAGAACATATAACAAAAGAAATACGGAGTTTGTTTCGAAACATGAAACTGAACTGAAACAATGGACGATATGTGGATGTTTGTCAAGCTCAAACTCTCAGAAAAATCCTATCCAAACAGGGATCGAACTCCCAACCACTTGGTCACCATTGAGATGGTTCCCGTATGGAGGTTAGAAATCGTTTTCCAGAGGGTTTGAAAGACAAACGTCCACATATCGTCCGTGAAATCACCAAGCTCCCACATCTACTTTGTGTGTAAGATTCATCTAATTTGAACTAAAGTAAGTTAACGAAATTAAACAAATGAAATCCCTGGCCAAACCAAGTTCGATCATGTTGGGACCCTCCCGCTCTTCCAAAGCCATATCTTTTTTGGTTTTGAAACTTTCTATAGCCTTCCGTACATTGATGAATGACGCGGTATCGCGAACTTCAATAATTCAACGAATAGATATAGCAGTAAATCGGTCATCATAATGACGAGACTATTTTTTTAATTTTCTTGGGGAAAAAATTAAAAGTTCCCGCAATGATAAATTATTGTTCAAAAGAGAAGGACAGGAATATCTGTTTTGGTATTGATGTTTTATATCTGTAATTATTGTACTGCCAACTACGTGGCTTCTTTAATGCTTTTGATGTATTATTCAGGGCAGTAATACAGACGAACTGGTGAAATTATTTGATTCAATGTCACTTGACAACTCAAACAGAGCGAGTCTTGGCAAGCTGTTGTACTTGCGTACCTTGGAAAACGGGATTGGTTTCAAGACATCTACAGATGAAATCGCTGAAAGTTTTAACCACTTAATGGATTTATTACCAAAGGGTAAGAAGTTTGAAAGTCACTGTAAGTCGAAGACCTATTTTGGAGGCATTTCACTGCCGGGAAAAAACGAACTTCTTATTCGAGTTCGCACCTCGTTCGTCATTTCATTTTATAAAACTAGTGGCAAATGGTGTTGATAAAGCAAAGTATGTCTAAAGGTAGAGTAAGCGAGGCTGATGATAATAGTAACTTAGTCTGCTATACTATCATAAAATAACTATAATGTTAACCACAACTCGTACAGGCTATATAAAAAGGTAAATGTTGCACATATCAGTCATGCTATAATAAAGTTACCAAAATGTCAGAGAATGCGTCCCTGACATTACCCTGAAATAATCGACTTAATAACTATATCACATCAGCTGTATCTATTGTGAATAAACTAAAATATTGACTACGTCTGTAACACCGTTGTAAAATAGTAAATTATATGCATTACTTAACATAATAGAATAACCAGTATATATTAACTACGAGGAACACTATTTTAGAAATAAATTAGTATAGGCTGGTATCATCAAAAACACACGTTACGCACTGTTGAAATTGAGCAATACTCGCTGACTCATGTTAAACGTGCTAGTCAAACTCTTGTTGGTTCTGAGCTTAATGTTTCACTAGCAAAAATTTCAATTTTAAATTGTCATGTCTCTTAAAATTTATGAAACATGAAACATTTACCGGGGTTCAATCGAGTTGTAGAAAAAAGTAAGAAGGGATGAATATTTCCACATCTATTTTCCACGCGTTTATTGTCTGAATATCTTGTTTCTGTATCCCAACCGCAAAGTCGACAAGAGAATAGACAAGTTCGTTGTCGCTAATCGCAATAAGGAGAATTTACATTAGATGAACCCTTATTTCCATATTTTTCTTCTCTTTGATCACTTAAGCTGTCTTTAATATTTCTGTAAGTTAAACTTTAACGAGAACAGATTCATTCTAGTGGTTCCGATCTTCCGCAACTGTTTCAGTTACTCTATGGAAACATTGAGAAATTATTCCTGTCTCTTTTATAGAATAATCCGTGGTAAATATCAAAAAATTAGAAGTCATTTCAATACTCATGTCATGACATCTAAGTCTAAATTCTCCTTACCCGCCAAGTTTGGCAATCTTCTTGGTCGGTATTCAGTCAGAGAGCGTTTCCATTCTTTCTATTCTGATCAGTCATACGGCATTTTGCAAGGTTAGAACGGTTAGTCCGAAAATTTTGGAATGAAACCCGACAATTTTGAGTTTGGGCCCGATAAACGATGAAGTCCATACAAAAAAAAATGATTGCCACATAATCCCCTGGACATTAGTTTTGACGTCAATATTCCTACTCATTTCATGAACTTCAAGTCCCGAGCCACCAGACTGATCAATCTGACCAAGAAAAATAAAAATGCCCAAAGAAACAACTTTCAATAGCATACAATTTCACTAATGACGTAAATTCGTAAGAAAATATGGGCGTGAAACTTACTCTCCTTGGCAAAATATGCAATACAAGATTCTTTGTGGTTTTCCTTGCCAAATTTTACTTGATGGCCATACACACGAACAAGCTTTGTCGTTCCAAAAATGACAATCTGTCAACGTCCTTTCCGGAACAAGTAGATTTAAAAATTACGCAAACATTAATGATGATGGAGGCTTAAATGGCACGAACCCAGAAAGTTTAATTTTGAAGTTTGTCAAATTATTTTAAGGACATTGTGTGGACGTTTCAACGTTCAACCACTGCAATCTTAGACTTCAGTAGCTAGTTCATTCCGATTGTTTGTTATATTTTAGATTGGACTGTGTGTACTTTATCTGTCGTACCTACACCTGAAAGAGAAGACATAAAACACCTTTTAGTAACGCGTTTGAGAAAGAACGAAGAACCTTTGGTTTTGAAACTACTACTGCCGAACGAAAAAGACGAGAACGATGCGATGGTGGAGGACTTTCAAGTATGTTTCTCAAACTCATTAATTATCCATGAATTGCAGTAACCAATCCATGAACATATAACAAATCACATGCATGCATTTTGATACCCAATGAAAACCTGTAGTAAAATCACGAGTGATAAGTATCGCATTCTTAATTTGCATATTCAAATCAATGAAACAGACATGCAATAAATCAATGTGAATAGTCGTTTGAGAAGCCAGTTCAAGTACTTGTTTAGCGTGTTTCATCAGGGACGCCAAACACTCGAAAACAACAAAAACCTCGGGGATATGCATTCCAGATTTCATTAGCTTCTCTAGTTGGAAAGATCCTGATGAAACACTCAAACTCGTGTTTGAACTATTACATGAATTAATACTCCATGTTCTTCGAGGACTTGCTGTTACAGAATGCCATTTCGTACCAGTTTACTGATCTTGTTTACGCTATTGCATTTGAAGTTGTGAAGTTTTGGTCGTGTTGATATAGAGGGAAATCAGTTGTTGTTCTAGGTAGCTTGCCTTACCGTGTATTGCACCTTCACTGTAAATGCTTCTTAAGTTTCGTTTAAGACTTACATGTTACTGTAGTTGGGTTAGATCACTAGTGCAAAATCTTGCCATTGCATGACAACGCTTTCACCGAATCGCACTGGCTTATTTTCTCTACATGAATCGGAAATTACCTGAATTAGCTTGCTTTTCCGGGCCGGTGGCTCCTTACATAAGTGGTAACTTGTTACTTCACAATCTTTGTTTCCTTAGGTGCTGGCTAAAAGTTGAATACTTTTCTGTAAAAGTCGAACTCTCACTTTCATGCCAAAGTGAACTGAGTTAATCGGAGTCGCTAAGGCGTTGCTTCTTTTCTAAACGTAGGTCAAAACTCAGCTTGACCACAGGACTGGCCCGTCAAATGTCGTGTACACACCTCACGCAGGTATATTTTTGTTTCAATAGACAGGCGATTCAGTGGTACGAAATTTGTCTGAGGTTTTCTGCCAGGATATACTCAGTGACTTTTCCAGAATTCTTCAAGAAAGTGCTCAAAGCATGGAGCTGCAGAACAAACGTGAATGGTGGAACAGGCGTGAGCAAATTGATGCCCAACTTAAGGTACTCTTAGGGGACGATTACATGGAGCGGCCTGGTCGGGTGATTTTTATACGGGTGATCCCAGCCCTGGATCATCCTGGTGATCCTGTTGTTTGGGGGAGATTTGCCCCGGGGGGATGTTTGGCACCGAGATTAGAATCCTTTGTGGAAAAAAAGGGGAAAAAAAGAGAAAAAAAAAACAAGATTGTGGGGGAACATTTTACGAGGCGAACTTTGACTACTGTGAAACTAATATAAAACAAAACAGATTCCGAAAAATAACATCTTATGAACTCAAAATTCGAGTTGGAGCAAGACTAAAGTGAGACTGTAATATTTCGACTTAATTGTCGAGTGGTATTGGTAGAACTGTGTTCTCATACATTCCTACTGGCATTAATTCATTGTTTCAGTGTTAGAGTTAATTCCATTGTCGAAGACGTTGTTTGAGTTCAGACGGTCAAATAGGTCCAAGACGAGATTCAGTTAGTCGCGGAAGTGATGTATATGCAATCAAACTTGCTGAATGTCAATTTATCGTTTGTTATCGTATCCAGGATTTCGTGTGTAATGCTTAAACACTTACCTGTACAAAAATAGAGATAGTTGGCTGTTAGTTTGAGATTTTTTGAACTAATGAAGTTGAAATTGAAAAAAACTCTTTACAGGGGCTTCTACAGAGATTGGAGGACACATGGTTTGGAAAATGGCGTGGCATACTTAGTGGCTGCATGCTTGAAGAAGACAATGTTTCGCAGCTTAAAGCAAACCTTACCCAGCTTCAAAGAAAGGCTTCTGAAATATTCGGAGCACCAGTAAAAAATGAGCAGTTGTTCGAGGTATGACGAAAACATCTGAAGTAACAGTATATGATATTTATATAATGTGCGTTGTATGTCTCCACATTAAGCCCCCAGCAGTTACATATAACGTTTTTATAATAGACGAAGCTCGTATCTAGTTTCGAGACACTTATTTCAAAGATAAATTTCCATTCTTGGTCGGTAATTATTGAGAAACTCACATACGTGTATGTATATATTATATACATACGTATGTATGCATGCATGCATGCATGCATGCATGCATGCATGCATGGATGGATGGATGGATGGATGGATGGATGGATGGATGGATGGATGGATGGATGGATGGATGGATGGATGGATGGATGGATGGATGGATGGATGGATGGATGGATGGATCTACGTATGTATGGATGGATCTACGTATGTATTTGTCTTTTAGTGTTGACACAGCTATATATGTATGTGTGTATGTATGTATGTATGTATGTATGTATGTATGTATGTATGTATGTATGTATGTATGTATGTATGTATGTACACACATACATACATTCATATAATGAATCAAAGGTGTGATCTTTGCCACCTGAATTTCCACTACATATTTACGGATGTAAACTTGAAGAAAGCTAAAAATATGCAAAGTGGTCATTATGTATTGTTAATTACTTGCTTTTCCACATGATTAAGAGCTCCTTGAGTGCTTCATGGCACAGGAGCACCTTTAACTCTTTCCCGGTGGCGTAAGACTTCTATCATTTTACTCTGGCTAACGCCAGACGACTTTACCCGTTAAGGGGAGAGCTCCCGCCTTGAAAGAATTAATGTTTTCTTATTTATTAAATTTAGTGGAAGGGGCGCTAATTTTTGCCAACGAAGCAAACTTCTTGCCTTTCATTTCATCTTTGTAATTGTGGAAGATGCCTTTATTAGGGACTCACTGGAGTCATGAGATCTCTTGATGGTTGAACGGTCAAAAACACGTGTATCATCACCTGTGGTGGTGAAGAAACTTTAGGTCGTACCAACGTCTGGGCTACACATACTTTTCCTACTTCGCTTCTTTTCATAACTGTTGGAATAATGTTACGAACCCATTAGTCTTCTCAAATTTTGAGTAGAAACCCTGAGATGCCTCTCATACTCACCAACAGTCGTTGAACAATACTCCACGCATTCCTTTGTCAAAACATTAGTTTCTCGTATAGGTTTTGATCGAATGGTATTCTTATCTTAAACCGCTTGATGTCGCTTGTGCATTGACTGAACTGACTGGAATGCAGATCAACAGTGTGGAAGTTGCTACGGTAAGTTATCTACTCGTAGAATTTTCAATCTGTTTAAATTACAGGCATGTTTTATGGTAAATTTATCCTGGGGGAGACTGATACTTTTTTCCCCAGTAAGCTATCTAGAGAACGCCTAATAAGCAGTGGCGGACACTTTTAGGAAATATGGGGGGCGAGTGCCGAAGGCACGAGCCTTCTTGGGGGGTCTGGAGGCATGCTCCCCCATAAAATTAGAAATTTAGAATACTGTTTCTTGTTTGTTTTTAAACAATGCCATTTTGTTCTGTTATGTTGATTGTTCGTTGTCGTCATTGTGCTTCTTTTTCTTAAAATGAAGACCTCCTTGTGCTTCCATTTTTCAAAATATAAGCTTCAGTTGAAATTATTGGGGGGGCGATCGCCCCCCTCGCCCTCCCCCTAGTGTCCGCCACTGCTTATAAGTGTATGAAGATTATTAAACAACTTCAGAAATACCCGGAATTTATGATTCGAGGGAGCCCAAGTCATCATCGCTTAAATGTTACCAATGCCCGTCATACTGATTTAAAAACTGATTAAAAATTAATAGTGGTGTCATAAGTGTCAGTGATTGAGCTAGTGCTCGCCTGAGACCAATGTTAAAAAAACCGGATAGGCTGGCTGGCCCGCCTGACCGAGCCCTCTAATAACTTAGGGCCTGTTTTTAAGGGGCTAGGGTTACCCTAACGCCAGGGTGACCCTAGTGTAATTGTATTCTTCTGTTGCTTTTATAAGCAGTCCAGGTTGACCCTGGTGCTAAGGTTACCTTATCAAAGCGATAGGGTTGCCTAGGTACCAGGGTTATGTTTTAGCCTTATAAACGGTTCAGGTAGGGACAGCTCGCCAGCCAGGGTTAATACGTCGGGCGTTTACGCAGTTAACGTGGCGTCCAAGTTGTCACCCCGGACCAGTACATGCATTTCTGTTGATGTTAACAAGTACCAAGACAGGTGGTGGCCGAAAACGAAAGGAAATGGCCTCCACGGAGTTTTTCCATCACTGCTTTGTTGGACCAGGTCGTCGTATAAGTGTTCTGCGAATTCGTCTTCGAACACAGTTCATTTGCGATATAACGTAGTTACTCTGTGGAGCTGTTAATTGTCTGGCCATTCTTTACCTAATGGACTAACACAGAAGCATCCCATGAATTTGAAAAGAAACGAGCTCCGGGAGTGAAGAGAAAAGTAGGGACAGAACGTCAGAACGGCAAGTGTTTTCTTTGTATCGCCATTGTTGGCTTGGTTTGTTGTCACCAGCAACCACTGTTCAAATTAGGCGCAAATACTAACGCGCGTTTCTTTCCCCCAGTCAGCAGGGTAACCCTGTTCCTTATAAACACAAGCCATTTTTTCACTCGGATGCCAGGATAACCCTTCTGCCAAAGTAACCCTAGCTCTTATAAGCAGGCCCTTAATTTTCTTGGCGGAAAAAAAAAATTAGTTTACATGCAGGTTGACTGAGATGAAATCTCATATACTGTACAAGGTAACTAAGCAGGTAAGCCGAAACATGTTAGCTGATATTTGGATAAGCCTAATCAAAGATCGATATAAGATCTAAAGTTGGCCATCACCGTTTTCAATATTCCCGACTGTGACTTTCAAGCATATTTTCCCGTTCCCTTAAAGTCAGGTTGAAATTTTGCTCGTTTAACTGGGGTCAAAAAAACGTTTCATTTAGCGTCAAGTCATGTCTGATTCATCTGGCTGCGTTGGAAACTTGTTAGTTTTGTGGCTTATTCCGTCACACCTTTTGGATGTAAACTTCAGTATCAACTTCACTTTCAAACTTGCTTTGACTAAACAGCAACGTCTCTTAGAATTGAAATTTTTATTTTTACCGACAATTACTTTTGCAATCTCTTTGCACAATTTCTCCGGTGCTTTTATGAATTTCGGTAAGATACTTGAGATGTGATACGTTTGTTTATTGTAAAGTGTAGTAATTTTATTGAATTTAGATTTCAATCAGAATGAAACGTAACAACAATATACTTTCTCATCCCATTGTCTTATTACCGGTGCTTTACTTTTTGTTTTGGGAGGTCGCAACCTTACTTTTGTCAATTATACGTTGTTTTAGTTTGGCGAAGCTTTGAAGCAGTTCTTTGACATAAAGATGGGCAGGTAAATAGCAACTTACACCTTATTATTTTATCCCTTGCTTATTTTTTTCCGAAACACTTGCACTTTAAATGGTTTCAGCGTATTATACAAGGTTTTCTTTCTTGGAAAGTTTCTCAAATTGAACAGTTTGATTTTGAAATTGAACATAAGTAACGTCATAGCATTAGTTGTGTTTGCATGAGTTTGTACTTCCTGCATGTGTTTTCTTTTACAGCAAGTATGTTGTTTTGATTTGGCTTGTCTGTCTTGTTTTGGCGCGTTGATTGTTAGTGTATTATGAATTACGATCAAATTTAAATGGTTTCATATTTTCCTTTTTTTCTAGAAACACCAGTACAACTTCTGTAGCAAGAGGTCCAGTTGTTTTGATCTTAGATAAGGTTCGTACATATGACTCACTTGCATTTATCAAAACTCACCGTCGTAACATAATAAATTAGCCATTTTGCCGTGGTGGCTAATTTAAATATAGATTGTAGTCATTGCAGAAGTATTTTACATCGTGGATTAATATTGTGCAAGGACTTCTAGAAAGAACTTCTATAGAAACCCAGCAGTGTCAGAATAATAAAGGAAATAGATCTCATATTAATATTTAGGAAAAAGCACCATGGATTTCAACTGCCAATTTTATTCAGTATTACGTCTGCTGACAAACTGTAACCTGTTCGGTTTTACGCGTTTAAAAGGAAAGGAGGCCTTTGCGTTAATCACAAGAGCTAGCAAACTTTTATTCGAGTTTTTGAAACGTAAATTTGTTGAAGTAAATAATTGCCAGATGAGAAGTTTATTATACTTTCAGGCAATACAACACCTACCATTTGAGTCCATGCCTATCCTTCGTGGTCAAGAAGTGTCAAGGATGCCGTCCCTGGAATTTGTTACGTCACATCTGAGTTTACAAAAAATGACGGTATGGTTTTCAGTATGTGTTAACAGTTTTACAAGCGTTGATATATGTTTAAGAATTCTTGCTCTCTGTATTATTTCCCAAATTGGAAAGTTGATTCTCTTTACCCAAAGCGATAAGATATCGGATAGTTTAAAGTTTGAATACCAAAGGAGCAATGAAACAAGTTATTACTCTGACTTCATGTTGCGAAATATTCTCCCAAATACCCGCCGATAATTTATCGTTATCCGTCTCTTTTGTCCAACGAAGAACCATATTGTTAATTCCAAAAGGTTGAAGACCAAACGAACGTAATAAATATGAGCTTGCTTAAAGCAAAGCCCACTAATCATGTATTGTAGTTCACAGAAACCTGAGTGGTGGTAGGCTCTTGACATTGAAAATTTGCCAAGTATACCGCAGATAAAAGTTGGTGATTACATGGGACAGGAATTCGTTTAGCATCGAGTATCGAATACTGTAACATCGAAGTAGAAAATGATAACTTGCTTGAATCTTTCTCGAGTTATTTTGAGGCGTTTAAGTACGTAGTTTTAATAGGACACTACCGAGCGCCTGGGGCTATGCGCGGTGAACGTATCCAAAATTTTTGTCCTTTTTCTGTTGGGGTACCATTTCTAATTTCCTTAGTCCAGGTTCGTTCTGTTGTGACATACGTCACTTAAAATTGAGATATGTCAGCTTCGTCGTTAACATTACGAAAAATTCATGGCTAAGCTCGACGTATTAAGAAACCTAATCCAAATAATACACTAATGCATCATACATAAACTGAAATTATGAAATAATACGCAGTAATATACCCATGAACGTAAAGGTTTGCTGCGCAATTTTAATCAACATTGCTACCTATCGCTAAGGAAGTCAAAAAAAAATAAAAAATAAAAAAATAACAAAAACCGAGCACATCACTGGCACTACTGCAAGTGCTTAGGCCCGATCAATAGATTCCTTGTCTCTACCCAGAAATTACAGCTTGAGTTTCCTTATCTACCAAACCACCATTCCTTATATACTCATCCAGCTTATATGGCTCGCGCTGAGTTAAGTGTCTGAAGTCAACTTTTTTGGAGATAACTGACTGTTAGCCTTCCAGCAACTCTCTCATCTTAATGCATCTACACACGCAAATAAACACTGACTAGCACTTTTTTAATCCCGGGGATCTAGAAGTTAATGTCATTGTCCAAAATACGCAAAACTTATATCGTTTGGTGAATGGTGGGATTTCAACTGCATTTTCTGTTCAAATAATTTAAGACTTCTATATAAAGTAGCTGGACTGAAAACCCATTTTAGGTCTAACTAGCTGTCGCACCGATTCCCCATTAATGGTGGATCTAAATTATCAAGTGAAATATCAGAAGAATTTCAACGTCTAAAAAGAAAAAAAGGAGCCTCTGGGTTCTGGTTCACATGTTCACATCACTCTGATAAACTAAGATTGGGAAAGTAATAATTAAGGTACATGACTGTGTGATGCAAATATCCTTGTAAGTTCCTGTAAATAGTTGTTGTTGTTGTCTTCCTAGATTTTTCTTGAGTTTTGATCATTTCCTCTTCTTCTAGACTTCTGCACCTGTTGAAATCTTGACAACTGGTATCGACGCCCGTAAAACGTTCTACGTTTTAAACCCCAAGAATGATCTCCCAAAAACTGAGAAAATCTTCCACGAGTGGTTTACTCAGTAAGTGCAGCAACCATTTTCTCTAAGTGGGCATGCACAATGAAATCAAATGACCGAATAATTTCTCTGACCGAACGTGGTGACGTTCACAGTACAATTAATTGAAATTTTCAAAAGATACCCCGCGAGCATGGGGAAGAGATCTGTCGGGTATTGTCGTTATAAAATTCGTGTACCATCTTCTTGGGCTGTTTTCGATCCTCCATTATCAAAAAGGACAACATTTTGTTTCCATATTCCGTCGTGGAAATAGTCAAAACTAGCTTGAAATACTGTAAAAGGATTTACGACGTAGGCACGTTGATACAGAGTGAAGAAGAATTTGAAGATCAAAGTATCTCTTCTGCTGAATGGGGAAAACGTTCGAAACTTCACACAAGCATGGGAACAAAGAAAATGTGTAAATACTGTGCGCATAATTTAGTTGCTATGAAAATTGAACAGTCAACCTTTCTCCATTTGTTAAATACTATTTGCATATTTTTACCCAGTCGAACAACATTTATTGTCCGGCATAATTACCAGGATTCATGCCTATATATTACATATTATATACAAACCTTGAATTTAAAACAATAAAGACATCAGATTAGGAAGTCTTTGGTTTCATTTAAAACCTAACAATATATATATATATAATATATATATAACTACAGACGGAACTATAAAATATATATATATATATATAAATAATATGATATATATATATATATAATATGATATATATATATATATATATCATAAAAAGAAAGAAATTACAATTTCATGGTTTAAAGTTAGACGTTTGGGATGAAGATATTTTGATGACAACTACATAATGTGCAGAAATACTCTTCATTTTACGTTAAAAATCATCTAACTATATTTTGAAATTCTAAATATATTTGGTGTATCTGCTTAGATTGAAACGAAAAGAAAACATAATTCCAGCTCCCCTTGAATACCTTTGTAACTGGTACCTTAAATTTTGGATTTATATATCAGTAGATGAGTGTTGACTTAATTTGTTCCAAGAATAATGTCCTTTCGCATTCTGGGAAGAAAAATCAATTGGAAAGCTGTATCTGCTTCTGGTCAGCTGGCAATATAACAATATCATTTTGATTTCATTGCACAAAATAGCTTGTTTAGTTGCCATTATTTGGCTGATCACTGAACAAGAAGAACAAGGGCTGAGCAAGATTGACGTTCGTTTATGAAATCAAATGCCGATTCATCGACCCCTTTCCAAACATTCTTAGACAGATATCTTGCATGATAGTTATTGATCCTACTTACGTGGTGCAGTAAACTCAAGAATGAGTATATCTGACAATATTAACTTTTGTATTTCACAGAGAAAAGGGATGGAATGGTGTAGTTGGTCGTCCACCTACTAGTCACGAATTTAAAGAAGCACTGAGCAGTAATCACTTGTTTCTGTAAGTACAATTTAAAGACCTAAGAAGTACTACCGATTCAGAATCTTACTGAAAGTCCTGCGCAATGGTCCAAAGATTTAGTATGCTTTTATTAGAAGAGCGCATGGTAACCAGCAGTAGCTACTGTTGATATTCTGTTGTCATTTCTACAAACAGTTGATTGAACAACACCCCGTTCTTCCCAAGAAAGAAATCGATACCTACTATTTCGCTAATACACCATTATCTGATGCTTTAGGATATCCTGTCATATTTTGAGAATATCATGTGCTTATTCTAACATCTTTCCTCTTTTTGTCAGTTACTTTGGTCACGGAACGGGCCGCGAGTTCCTCAAAGGAGACGAAGTCCAGAGATTAAATTGCAAAGCTGTTGCCGTGTTAATGGGATGTAGCAGTGGAAAGCTTATTGTAAGAGTGACTTTACTCAGCCTTCGGATACTTCACCTTGGACAGTTTTTCTTTTACACTGCTAATGCTTAATATAGACTTAGTCTATTTTTTTGTTCAGGTGCAAGGCAATTGTGACGCAAGAGGAATGGTGTTGAATTATCTTTTATCTGGATGGTAAGTTTTAACGGTTGTATAAACAGAATGGGCATCAGAACGTCACGGGATCGATCTCATCAGGGGCTTGGAAATTATTTTAGGTGCATGAGCTGTCCGAACGTTTGCCATTGTCCGATTGTCCATTCGATCATTGCTGCCGTTTTATATGAGGGGATTAGGGGCGGATTAACAACCGACGGGGCTCCTTGCTTGGATTTGGTTACGATTAACAGTTTATACACACACACACACACACACACACACACATATATAGATGTGTGTGTGTACATATATATATATATATACATATAAATATATATATACATATAAATATATATATACATATAAATATATATATACATATAAATATATATATATATAAACTGTTTGGTGATAAATGATAAATAAGATGATAAATAGGTGATAAACAGTGGTAAATAAGGTAAAAAGTTAAAAGGCTGATAACTGCCGTGACTGTTCATACATACATACATACATACATACATACATACATATATATATATATATATATATATATATATGTATGTATGTATGTATGCATGTATGTGAGTATGTATGTGAGTATGTACGTGTATAAACTTAATTATAGCATCTGATAGATGCGTCGACCGCTTTTAGCAGAACACAACCGGCAAAAACTATTAATGAACGACAAAGTTTTGTCCGTTGACATGCGTAACAAAAAGACCAGAACTATCAGAACTAGTTTCTAGCAAGTCAGTATTTCCAGTTCAAACGCGGCTCCCCACCCCTATTTTGGGCCCCCTTAATTTGTCGGGCTTGCCACAGTCTTAATCCGCCACTGGAGTGGATAATCAACGAGATGCGGCGATTTGACTACTGCCTCGTTGAAAACGAAAGCGAGTTGTCTGATTGTTTTAGTGGACAGTACTAATGATAGCTTGAAGGAAACAACACTCAAAAGAAAAAAACAAAGATATTCATTTTCAAGACCAACTCGTCGTGGTCAGTTCGCGAATATTAAACCATTAGAGTGCCAGTCGGGTTCAAGGATTTGCAGTGGACAACCGCGAAGGTCTGCTGAATTTAATTACACTACTTCCTATTTAAGCGAGTGGGGACATCTGATGAGGCCCCCTTACCTTGGGAATGCCCGTGCATATAGGCTTGTACTATCACCGTTGATATATTTTCTGGTAGGAAAGTTAACACATGTTAGTTTTAAACGTGGGTTCAGTTAAATCGTAGGAGCTATCAGAAGAGTTTATGTGGCTGTTTGAATTTTGATTCATGTTTTTTTTTTCCGCAGCCCTGCAGTGGTGGCCAATTTGTGGGACGTAACTGATGGAGACATCGATCGATTCAGCGATGCCTTACTCAAGAAGTGGCTGAAGAAAGACAATTACCTTTCCCTAACTCAGTGCGTCAGTGAATGTCGCAGGGCATGTAAATTGAAATACTTGATAGGTTCATCGCCAGTTGTCTATGGCATGCCTGTTTATACACAAACTTCAAAGAAACAAACAGTTAAGTCTGAGAAAGAAACATCAAAATCTTAACTACTCCATATCATCCGACAGCTGCATTGATCAAATAATTTGTAACATTAACTTCAGTGAATTTTTATTACCATGTTTGTATAATATGTACAGTTTAAGTAATTTATTTGGGGACCGAACTTATATTGTGGAATTAAAAGTTTTTAGTTCTTTTTCCGTAGTTTACTGCTGGTTTTGTATATTACCTTTACCACCTTTTTGTAACTACTACGTAGGGATTACATGACGTATGGAGCCTTATCTTGTCCAGTCGCATTATATAAAGTACAGTCAACTCTCGTTATTGCGGACACCCAGGGGACTGTCATTTGGTGTCCGTAATAGCGAGTGTCCGCAACAGCGGGGTGCGAGAAAAATGACCCATAGTCAGGCTGTAAAATATCTTTATTATGTATTACTGCTTTTTTATTTTAAAATGTCCAGCTTCTTTCAATTTCTAGTTAACTTTTACTGTGATATATAAATACAAAATACAAATTAAAATACAAATCAAAAATTTGTATTGAGAAAAAAATATATACCCAAACCAAAAATCAAACTGTAACATGAATCAGTGTCAATTGCCTTTTCCTTCACTGTAAAGCTACAATAACGTAACAAAACTCAGTGGACTTATGCGAAGTTAGTAATCCTGTTTTAGACAAATACTGACTAATACTAACAAATTCATGGCAAGTCAAGAAAAGTGTGAAGAATAAAAGTCTTATTCTTGGTTGAGAGGCCACCATGCTTACAAAGACGAATTTCAGCCTGAAATTGACATGACTCTCGTGCTTCAACGTGAACCGGAAAATGCCAAAGATCCACATGCTGTGGCCATAACAGAAAATAACGGACGAGTTGTGGGGCATATGCCTTTAGGACTGTCCAAAATTGTTTCTTCATTTTTGAAGAGTAAATCACAGAGGAGAAGCTGTCATTTGTGGAAAAAGGGTAAACAGAGGAGCTGGCCTGGGTTTAGAGATTCACGTTCTTTACAAGTTTTATGGCGAACAGAGATATTTGACAAGACTTGACAAACTCATTATTGGCAGTGATATAGCCAGTCAGTCCTTGCGAGACAAACACGAAGGAATAGCCACTAAATAGCCTACACAAAAGCGCAAGTCTGTCAAGAGCACTGAAATGGCAAAAAAAAACTAAAAAGTTTCGAAAGCAATGTAAACAAAGCGGAAGAACTTTGAAGATCGCAACATAAATGTTGGTTGTATTGAAAGACACGTTTATATTTTGTCTGTCATTTTTGTCGACAGAAGTAATGGCGAACAGAATATTCAAAGTACTTCCACTGACAAACAGCAGGTGTCCGTTGTAACGAGAGTAAAACTATACAAATGTTAGTTTGGGACCGCAAGAAGTGTCCGCAATTCCGTAATAGCGAGAGTTATTTCAATACATTTCATAGTAGTTTCGGCCGGGGATTTAATATCTGTCCGTAATAACGGGGTGTCCGTAATAGCGGGGTGTCCGCAAGGCGAGAGTTGACTGTATTACCCTTTTTTGGTCCACTGTCTATGGATTACATGAAGTAACGCCCGTTCTAGGTTCCACAGTCACTTTTTTCAGCATCACTATACTGGGATTGTAAAGTATCCTTGGGTCTGTTATAGGTTCTTTATATCAAGTATCGCCGTTTTACTGGCCACTGCATTCTCATTACAAAAGCTATAACCATTCTTCGGATGCTCTCGATTTGAACATAGCCACTGGATGGGAGAGGGCTATGAAAGTGGGCGGGACTAAGATATATGTTATTGTTTCCGAATTTCAAGGTCACGTGATCTTGAACCTGCACAGTCGACTATTATAGTGTGCTTTCGAAACGACAAATTGTTAAAATATATTGTTTTAAAATATATACTGGACGAAAATTGTATTCTTTGAGGTTGTAGTAACAGTAGACGGACTTCAAATGGAGCATTTTTCAAAATTCTGACTGACGAGGAGCGATAGTGACTTCACTAAGGAAAGAAAACTTTGCGCAGGAGCCGCATTTATTAAGGTTCTTAACGAAACATGAATTGTAGATGTTGATTTTCAACGTCAGATCGACCAAAATATTATTCAAATATGCGAAATTCACTTCAAAAGAAGAAGATATTACCGGACGCAAGATCCAACCTCATTTCTTGTTAAGCTAGAAGTTGAGAATTTCGGCAAAGAAACTTCATTTGGGTAAAATGTCTGCAGGTGACGGGAAGGTCATTAGATATCCCATTTCTCTGTCAGATCCAAATCGTTTGACTCTTGCTACCGGTTCTATTCCAACCGATAATCTACCTTCCCATCACGCAATATACCTGTCCTGATCAGAAAACAAAACAAATAACTGAACGCGTGGCCATAAACGGAAACAAAACGTACGAGGAATTTAAACCTTTGGAGCATTTAAATGACGAATGTAAGTCAGGATGAATCACTAATAACAGTTAACTAGACTAACATTGTTAGGCCTTTCGTCCATTGTTAATGGACGAAACAACAGTGAACTAGGCTAACTTTGTAAAACAATAAACACGTTTTACCATAGTTTCAATTCACGATCTACTCATTAAAGTTTTGTGCCAGGACATTAAGTTGGGATCTCGTCGCAAGTCATCCACGCTATACGTAGAATGACCGATCATTTCGTTTTTTAAACTTGCGTGATCTTGGTACCCTTGAGGGCTTTACCTTACGTTATGGTTTTCCTAAAGAAAACTTTCAAGCGAAAACCGTCTTAGACACATCGGGATCTCAAACCACAGGGAAGAATATAATATTGTTCGGCTGGGAGTACATCATATTTGTGAATCGAGAATTACCATCGAGGAACAGAGATGCATGGAACTTCAGGGAAAATATTAGTGGAAAAGGAATACATCAACTTATCCGTATATCTGACATTAACTGCTTCAAATCATCTTTGAAAAACAGAATTTGAGAAGAAGTGTGTGTGTTGTTAATATTGCGCATTTGTCACCGTTCGGTCTTACATTTTGTCCCGCATTCTGAGCACAAGAATTGCTTATTTCCACTTATTTCTGCCAAATACTCGTGTTCAACGACTTGAAATTCATTAATGTAGTCTTCGTCAGTTTATGCCTCAGCCAAATCAAGATTAACCTTTCGGGTGTATACAAAAAGGTTTTAGGCTGTAAAATCTGAACTAGACTTTTCAACCAAAATAAACAAAACCAAAACAACAAAATAACTGGTAACCCTAGATTAGCGCTAATCATACTTTGAACAACAGGGCCCAGGGCCATAATTTTAGTGTAATATTGAGGTACTAACCGTCCATAATGCACATACATGTTCAATATGACCACACATTACCTCATCTCCCTCGAAATACACTTTACTGCAGTTTACACAAATTAATGCAGAATCATAATTTATCCCGATTCACAATGGTAGTATGGTGAAGTGTGGTAAAGTGTAGCTAAAACCATATCTGGTGTGGTAAACTGAGTCGAGGTGAAAAAATATCGTTTAAACTGACGGTCGCTATCTTTTTCGTCGGCGACCGAGAAAATAATTTTTGCATGTGAAGCGCGATCCACTTTCGCGGACCAGATGAAATCAAGAGGAACAAAATAGCTCTTTGGCCTTTCCATGCACGTATCCAAAATTCTGTTAACGGGTTTTAAATACTTTTCAGTCCTCCAACTGAAGCAAGGACGATCAGCCATCTTTGTTTCTGATTCGACATAATTCTAACTCAGTGAATTTCGGCAGTTTTTTCGATTTTCTGAAGAGTTCTTGCGACCTGCCAAATATTTTCCGCGACTCGCAGTTTGTGGAACGTCGGTTTAAACATTGCCACAAACCGTCCAGATCTTGCCAAATGTCCCCCTAAATATGAACAATAAGGGGTCAACTGTATTTGCTGTCCTCCAACTGGAAACCTCCTTGAATTTTTCTCCTTGCCACCCAGGTATGTGTTATCAGGTAAACCTGTCCTAATTTCATTAAAACTAATTCTTATTGCTTAGATTTTGCCAGAGAATCGTTTCCATTAAACTGTGAGATTATCGTTGACTCCTGTTAACCTTTAGCTCTCAATCTTATACATCTGTACATGCAAATTAGGTTCATAAACACAAATTTAATAGGTTTTCACAAAAATTTTGAATTGATTGAGCAATCTAAATTTTTTTTTAGAAAAACCTAGCATCTAAAAGGTTAATAGTTCACACTGTTCTCCCGCATGCCCTCTTCAACTGGAAGTAATGTTTAACGAAACGCTCTTTGTGAATCGCGCAACGCCCCTTTCTTTTCAAATACAATAAAATTTAGTTAGGATAGCCGTTTTTCTAGCCCCTTTGTTGCTAAAGTCGTTGTCAGAGTGACATACTTACGTCTTTCAGCGGGTGTCCAAAATGTGACGTCACTGCCGTTTACTTTATTTTACATTGCTGTCCAAAACCCAACCTAAAACTTATTCATCTCCTAGCCATGGTAACTTATAGACTAAGGAAAACTTTCCTTTCATAACATTTGTAAGAAAAACCGTCGCAAATAACATGTTAAGATCCACTTCTACAGACAAAATGCCACGCGGACTCCGTTCCTTCACTCTCAGACAACCATTTACAAATTTCGTTGGAAGAGTTTGAAGAGTTTCCTCGTAATCGCTAGAAAAATGAGCTTGAATTTAATCCATGCTTCCCTCTCATCGTTGTTTCCATGTGGATAAACATGGTAACCGATTCGGAAAAGAGGCGGGGAACGTTTTTTCGAAGTACAACATTGATAATGGAAAAGGGCCGATATTGACCGGTATATCCGTTCTGTTCCAACAAATTTGTCAATGACTGTAGATTTACGCAATTCTTTGCGCCGAAACAATAAGGTATTTCGAAGTCAATAGTCCCAATTCGCGTCGATTACAATAAATGATTTTAGGGTCATTTTAGACTGCTCTATGTCGTGATCAGGTGCTAGACCTCTATGGAACTGCCAACAAAAAGAAAGTAAATGAAAAGATTTGTAGGGGGCGATACTGGAAAAGTTCAGCTGAGTTTGACTTTCCTCGTGCCACAATCACCTCAATACCGAAAGCTTGTAGCAGAAAAATTCAGCGGAAATAATATGGAAACATAGGTTTCCTAAATGACAACGATAACTTATAGAATCGCGTGGGCTGGTCAGCGACAGTTTCATATACATGTAAAATTGGAAACCTGGCCTAATGCGTACTAGGAAGAAAGCCGGCACCAGAACGTAACCACTGAGACCAGGTAACCGTGTGCACACTGGGTCTGGAAAGTCAAGTATTTTATTTACTTGATAACTTTTTGAAAAAAAATCGTTGGGGTTTAGGTTGAAATGACAGCAGAGTTAACTCGTTAACGGCTAGAACTAAGATTAGGATTAAAGTTAGGATCAGAATCCTAACTTTAATCGTAACCTTAATCCTAACCCTAACCATAACATTAGGGATGATTTTGAATCTTACGACCATTGACATTTCAGGATTATCCTGAATCTTAGGTGAAAGGATATCAGTTAAATAAATATTTTTAACTTTTCCAGTTCCAGTCTCCATACGGTTACCTGGTCTCAGTGGCTACGTTCTAGTGCCGACCTGGGAAAGAAAAGCACATGTCAACAAAATTTTATTACGACCTGGTACAGTATATCTTGCTCCTATGCTTTATTTCGTGTTCTTGAGGTTACCCTTGAATTGTCACTACGAGACAATTTGTTTCCAGTAGCGTAACTACGGGGGTGGCATGAGGGAGCACTTGCCCCCATCTAAGGACTGTGCCCCTCCAGGTGCCCCCCATTTGAAATTTTGAAATTGGGAAAAAGTTACAGAATCAAATACAGTTGCTATTTTGCTTATGAAACATCTGCTCCCTATAAAGTCTTATAAATGAAATGGGAAATACAAGTTAATAATAATAATTTATTTACTTATATGGTGCTATATCCACTAAAATGCCCTGTAGCGCTTTACAGAACGAACTGTTCGACTTTGTTCGACTATAATTTTTTTTGACCACTTAATCCGTGCGAGAACGTCGGGCTTAAAATAGTACGCTTACCTAAAAAGAGCAAAGTGCCAGTAGTTCAGGACTCAGTGGATATGTAGATGGCTGACATTTCAATATGATACCGTAAAGTTCCCAAAGTAACGATCCCCGAAACTAACGATTTGAAACAAAATTTAACTATTTGTCATTCATCATGATGCGAAATAAATGCATTACATTGTCTGTTTCAAACTTATCAATAAATAATTCAAGTTAATTATGGAAGCCTCATTTTGAATGGCTTGTGCAAACATGAATGAGGGGTTTAAAATCCAATTTGAATTAATGGGCTGAAAGTTTGGGTAATTTTTTACAAAGTATCAAAATTTCAGAAAATTTGATGAACATTAAGTCGGCCGCGCAACTGCGTAAACTTGGACTTTTTTTCTGTTTAACTCGCAGCTCGCGTAACTTTTTTCATGCACGAATGATTTCATGCATGAGTGATTGCTCGGATGACTAAGCTAAGAGTGAATACTCTTTTTTCATTCTTTTGTTTAATAAAAGGCTATGTTAATTACGCATGGGGGTATGAAAGAGGGATGTCCGGTTTAGGAATTGTGAATCAAATTCATTTGCTACCTTGTTTTTCATATCAAACATTTGAAAAATGGTAAGGCCGCAGTACACTCCACAGCAGAGAGCTTTTTTGGTGACAGAATACCACTGTAATAACAGGAACGTGACGAGAGTGCTGGAAAGGTTTCGAGAACAGTATCCTGATGTACGCTGTCCATCTCGAGCTGCAGTTTACAAGAATGTGGCTAAGTACAGTGCCAATGGGACAAGTTGCAACCTCAACCGGGACGATCAGGACGTCTGAGAACAGCAAGGACTCAAGAAAACATCGAAGCCGCACGAAATGAGACCGAAAATCAGCGGCCAGGTGAGGAGAGAATAAGCGCTCGGCGGAATGGTCTTGATTTATCATCTGCGACCTTTAATCGTATCACGGTTGGACTTACGATTTCACCCATTCCAAATGATACTGCGCCATCAATTGCTTGCAGGTGATTACCAACGGCGAGAACGTTTTGCCAGGGCATTCTGAACCGACCAGCGCGATTTCTTGAAAACATACTTATTGGAGACGAATAAGGATTTGCCCTTAATGCTTCTGTCAACACCCATAACATCCGAGAGTACTGTCCCCGTGGTCAACAACCTATAGACTTTGAGTATCAGCGACATGATAACCGTCACAAGGTAACTGTATGGGTTGGGTTGATTGACAATGGAACTATCATTGGTCCTTTCTTCTTTCGGCAGAACATAGACGGCAATGACTACCTGCAAATGATAAATGAGCAAGTGGTTCCTGAATTGAGGGAAATACGCCGTTTCGCTCCGAACGAAAATGGCCGGTTTCAGCGGCTTTGGTGGATACAAGACGGAGCACCACCTCACAGGAGACAAATTGTTTCTGAGTGTTTGGAACAATTGTTTGGAAACCGAGTTATTGCTTTAAATCGTCCCGTAGAATGGCCACCGAGATCTCCAGATTTGACTCCATTGGATTTTTTCCTTTGGGGTTACCTAAAGTCTAAGGTTTATGCCACTCCACCAGCAAACCTGGACGAGATTGAGGCGAGAATTCAACACGAGATGGATACTCTGAAACAGAACAGGCAAATGGTTCGTCGTGTCATTTTTAGCATGAGAAGGAAGGCAAGACTTTGCGTGGAAAGAAACGGCGGACATGTTGAGGACTGAAGATAACTTGTAAATTCTGCTCTTGTTTGCTTTTGTATGCTCTAACGTTTCTGTGTAACAAATGATTTTTTATGCGAGTTTCAAAATGTAATTTATTTTTGACAACACCATTGTTAGCTTAGTCATCCGAGCAATCACTCATGCATGAAATCATTCGTGCATGAAAAAAGTTACGCGAGCTGCGAGTTAAACAGAAAAAAAGTCCAAGTTTACGCAGTTGCGCGGCCGACTTAATGTTCATCAAATTTTCTGAAATTTTGATACTTTGTAAAAAATTACCCAAACTTTCAGCCCATTAATTCAAATTGGATTTTAAACCCCTCATTCATGTTTGCACAAGCCATTCAAAATGAGGCTTCCACAAACCGCTCTCCCTTTTTTCGAGGTTAAATTTTCTGTTTGTTTTTTGTGTTAGATTGACTTGAAGGTGCTAAAGTACCTATACTAACACAAATCCACGAAATATTTTGATAAATTTATGGTTTTCTAGACATTTCAAAATTGTCTACTTTTTTTGATACACACTGTAGTTCACCAACCATGTAAATTTAGAATATCGAAATTCACGAAATTTAACAAAAACGTTTTATAGTGAAATTTCTAGTGCCCCCTCCCCAAAAAGATGTTTATGCCAACCTTGGGTACCCTCTATTGTTCCACTACAGTTATGCTATTGTTTGTCTCGTGTGTTGTTTCGTTCTTGAGCTTGTTCCTACTTCGCTCACTTGAACCAGGCATTATAAAAAACTTGGGATCGCGGCAGACCGAGCCAATGGACCCTTTCACTTACGTATGTAAATCTCCAATTTCAAATCATGTGATGTTCTATTTCTTTGTCATTTGAATGAAAATGTTTTCAAGCATATTTGAGCAACATTAAATTACAAAGTCTCAAAACATCCCATGGTCTGAAATGGTAATTTACTTACGTAAATTGAAAGGTTCACTTATCCCTCGAAAAAAACAGGCATCTCAAATTTAATTCCATTCTCTGTGCTGGTTTACTTTTGAAAGAGATCCAATGTAGTAAAGTATTCGTTTACATAAATTTAGGTTTATGATTACGTATTTCTGTATTTTCTATATTGTTTGTTCTGTTTACATTTTAATTCTATAAATATATATATAAGTTAGATTACAAAAATAATTCCTACTCTCTTTCTTGTGAAAAAATCCAAAATAAATTTCATAGGTGTTGAGTGTGAATACGTTCGTGATCGAACGCTTTCTTCAATTCGTTGATCTTGAACGCTACCTGCAAGAAATACAAGGATATCTTATGTAAATTAGCTTGAACCGTGGTGATACAGAGGCGTAGGTCCAAGGCTCCCCTTTACTGGTAAATAAAAAATGCCATAGCCGTATAAAATTGTACCCAGTTGAAACGTATGAAACTGAAATACTCCTAATCCTTTCCGGTCCAAGATGTCTCTCGTTGAAGAGAAAAGTCGTCTGACGTCAACCAGAGTAGAATGATAAAAGTCGGAATTCGGGCCGAAAATAACTTACTTTGGTTGTAAGTACTTTAGTTGTTCTCTATGAAGTAACGGGTTTTTTCTTGGCGTGTAGCTCTATCAGGGATGCAAAAAAAATAAAACAAATTGCTATGTGGATCGCTTTTATTGGTATATCAAAATTTGGAGCCAGCGTTTGGCCTAGATACTCCTGTTACTTTTAAAGCGTTCTTTCCCATTGCTGTTAGACGAGTTCTTGAAATAAGTTCAACATGTTAACCTTCAGCCAGCCTCAGGTAAACGGGTAGGATGAGCCACCCGTTTTCGAAAATTCTGGATCCGCTCCATGTGAACGGTTTGTGCGTTAATGCCGACGTTAAATCGTTTGAGATGGCAAAGATATGCATCAGCAGCTTCCATGACGTTCATGTAAGGCGCCATCTACAAGATACGATTTTCGCATAAGATTCTTCATTCTGGTGTATGTAATTAACTCTGAAGATCACATCTGCCGCTAATTATTCACCCGCAGATGTTGCAATTGGTCTGCTGGCTTGTTGTCACTAAATCGTGTAGACCAGAACGAACAATCGCATGGGACCATCGTACGTTGTAGACCAGACCTCACGCAGGTATGTGGTAGGCGTAATTTTAATGTCTATAGAAAGATCAATTTGGTACCTCGTAAGGGCTTTGGCGAGATGTTGAAAAATACAAAATGGTGGCAAACAGCAATACCAACCGTGGAGACCACAAATAAAACTTAAGGGGCCAAAATTCGGGGATCAAAGGAGTGTAGCTATTACCATTAAAATTACAGCAAAATGGGGGCAGTCGTCTTGGTACCAGTCTTTCGTTTCCCAACGCTTCCATTGTCCGTCCTCTTGCTAACCCAACATGGAGATATTCAATTGGTCACTGGTTGGATGAAAATGAGGGTCAGTGTCCTCTAGCTAGTAGCATGATCCAGGGGGGATCTGGGCAGTCTGGCCCCCAAATTTACCGGACTGACGACGTTATTGTCATTAATATTGGTCAAAACATCTTAGTATGCCTCGGAATCAGTCTCAGGTCAAAACAAACTTTTTTAATACGTTGACTTCCAGAGCCAAAAATTCTCCGTATCCGCGCCTTGTACCCTCATCAACTCCCCACTTTCAACACAAAAATTCAGCTCTGGCCACGCTACTGTATCTAGCTTTATTTATGACGTTTATGCTGGCTAAGGTTAGATACAGATAAGCAGTGCCTTGCTCATTTCTTAATTTAAACCTGGCCTCTTACCCTGTACTTAAAAATAAAGATGAAACATAAATTAAATTTGTTTCTTTGATCTGAACTTCGCAAGAAACAATCAGGATGTTCTATACATTCAATGTGGTCTTGACCAATCAGAGGCATAGGTTAGGTATTGCCACTGCTATTGACCATTATTACATCTGGCAAAAACCAGTTCATGCCGGCGTAGCCGTTGCATAAAAACCAACGACTTCCAGTTCATCGGAGTACAACAGAGTCTCATGGAAACTATTTTATAAAAGATACTCTAAAAACAATGATTGATTAATATATGTACCACTTAGGCAGGAAACTCAAAACCACGATAATTCTTAATCAACTGTACTTGTGTATCAATGTCACGAGTTTGCAAGCTTGAAGTTTGACAGACGATGCATGAAAGTTCGTCAAGTTCAAATCCTCATAAAATGTTTCTGAGCCTCTGATGTAGATTGAAGTCGCAACTTTCAGACAGCTCAATGGTTAAAATGTCTCCACGGGTGATCAAAAGGTTGTGGGTTTGATCCTCGCTTGTGATCCAAAATATTTTGAAAGGATTTGCGCTCGAGGAATGTTTGCTTATCGATTGTCACAACTCCAAGCACGCAGTTGGGTATTGCTGCACAACATTTACGTAGTCGGAACAATTCCAAAGTTACCCGATAAAGAGTGGTAACTTGAACAATATACTTACTTTTCTAGCGATTGTCATATTGTCACAACGCACTAAAGGACATTCACTGGCATTTCTTGATGGTACTGATAATGTTCTGGTTCCTTTCATCTTGCTAATTAGTTGAAGGTAGTGAGTTTGATCTACAGGACAAAATAAATAATATTCTCAAGCTCAACAATTGATGAAGAAAATACAAAGGAAAATCATAACAAAGTGCGTTTTTTTGATGCAATTATCATACACTTTTAAAAATTAAGCTAACTTGTACATCGATTTTCTCTTAAAATGTAGGTTTGTTTGAGAAGATGTATCAAACATCTCGACGAGTGTATAAAACAACCCAGCTTCGCTTTGTTTTTCAAACGCTCCCCTTGGTGCCTGATCGCAGGGTCAAGCATTCTCCCTCATGTTTGATGTATTATGTCAAATACAATGGAACACAATGCAACGCAACACAACTTAATGCAACATCGCACTACTACGCAGTACGCCACATCACTCCACAAAGTGCCACGCAAAGTAGTAGAGCGCAGCACAGTGCAGTGCAGCACAGCGCAGCACAGCACAGCACAGCGCAGCACAGCGCAGCACAGCGCAGCACAGCGCAGCACAGCACAGCACAGCACAGCACAGCACAGCACAGCGCAGCACAGCACAGCACAGCACAGCACAGCACAGCGCAGCACAGCACAGCACAGCACAGCGCAGCGCAGCGCAGCGCAGCGCAGCGCAGCACAGCGCAGCACAGCGCAGCACAGCGCAGCACAGCGCAGCACAGCGCAGCACAGCGCAGCACAGCACAGCACAGCACAGCACAGCACAGCACAGCACAGCACAGCACAGCACAGCACAGCACAGCGCAGCACAGCACAGCACAGCACAGCACATTGCAGCGCAGTGCAGCACAGCACAGCGCAGCACAGCACAGCACAGCACAGCACAGCACATTGCAGCGCAGTGCAGCACAGCAAAGCACATCGTAGCGTAGCAAAGCAAAGCAAAGCAAAGCAAAACACAGCACAACACAGCAAAAGAAAGCACAGCACAGCAAAGCACAACACAATACCGCATAGCATGCACAACACCACACCACACAACACAACACAGCACAGCGCAGCGTAGTACGACACAGCGCATCATAACGCAGAACAACACAGCACAGCGCAAAACAACGGGGCACTGCTACTAGGGTCCATCCTTTCGCCTCACCTAGGAAAGCCTGAATGCGAGGTTGCCAAATGCTTAAGTTCGTAACCAGGGCTTTCGTACACACGAAGCGAAAGGAAAAAAAAGCGCAGGGCAGCACAGAACAGAACAACAGAGCAGCATAGTAAAGCAAGGCACAGAACTGTAGAAAACAACACACAACACAACACAACACAAAACAGTCAAACTCTGCACAACATGCATGTACATGTTGCTTAATTTGTCAACAGATTCGATTTTACCGGTTGCGGCACCAATTTGTACTTTTTCCCAAGTTAGTGGCTAATAGAGACGGAAGTAAAGACTTGCAGCAAAGTGCCTCCCTCGTTTGGCCAAAACGTAAGTGCTATCCTGACTTAGGCCGGCTTTATGCTACGACTGATGGACAAAAGTTTTTGAAATAATACATCCTTATTCCTAGATTACATGGTTACCAAGAAAAGAACAAGTTACCTTGAAGTGCGTACTGAGCTTTGTACAAAGTTTCATACTTTACACACAGGACTAAGGACTCGTAGTTTGGACGACCTTTAAGAAAATAGACTTTCCTGTTGGACAACAGAGCGTTCAGCTTGGTTTCCACATCATTCTTGCGAACTTTGTAACAAATCACAAATCTAAAACAATCAGGACATTTTTTTATTGACGGCAAATTAATTACGGAAGTCAAGCGCTGAGAAACAAGCAATGTTGGATATTACCGAAACTCCAAAATTATTGGTGAGTCTGCGAGTTTGGTGTAGTTAAAAGTTAACAAATATGTAATCAAGCACACTAAATCACAGAACACGCGTCTGTCTACGATAACAGAGATACTGAGGATGCCATCCATACGCAGCATGTACGTTCAACAGTCAAACACTTCATCTGAGTCCTTGCCGTCGAAGTGTCTCACCGTTCAGCAGGTGACGAATCCGATTTCCGTAAGAGATCCAGAAATTCGATCTTTTCTGGATTTGCTAACTATAACACATTTCAACGATGAAAATTTGCTTCTAAAATTTGCATAAAATGTTTGTCAAATTTGTCGAGAACATTTTCTGCAAGCACAGATCATTCTTGGTATTATATAAGCGAGGTGCAACAAGACCCCTGCCGGAATACGACTCTTTGTTTGATCTGACCGGCATCCACGCATGAAACCATCCAAGGTGATATACTCTGAAATACCCTACAGCCCATTATGTCTCACGTAGGATAAATTTCAATCGCTGCCTACTTAAATTCAAGCATAGGCAAAAGGAAAAATGTGGAATGCAAATGGAAGTCACTCTTCCTTCCTCCTTGCTTTTCAGCACCAAGGAAGACCTCGGTTAGCAGGATATTGGAAAAATTTTGCCTTCTTCGAAGCAAGATTTGACGACGTATGTCTTGTAACTGACTAATTTAGGGACATTTGTGGGAAAGGCAGTTTAACCACGTTATTTACAGCCTTAGTCTCTTCGTGCTAATGCTACTGCAAACCAGTCACAACATTAAAACAAATACAGCCATTAGCTTAATTCGCGAGTGGTTTTTTTCCCCCAAATCTCTCTCTACACGAAAACTGAACGTAGAAATACTGTTTTCTCATCTCGAATAACCAGGCCTATAGCCCCCTGATATGTGAGACAAAAAATATTGGCAGGGGACTCATAGCTTGAAGATAACATTGGGTGTGTTTTCAAATCCACACCTCGCTCCCCTTACCCCATCCCGCTCCATGGCCACAGCCCTGTAGAACTGGCATCGGTTGAAAGTAACACAGCTAAAGACAACAGTTATACTTGGATCGAGTTTATAAACTATAAACGCTCAAAGCCATGTACTCACATTTCACCATGTTCATTATCCGCCAAATTCTCTTTTAATCTTCTGAGAAATTCTTGCCCTTTCAATTGCCTTTTTACATTTCTTGGAATAAGACTCAACGGCACCTTGAAGCCCCCTTCTCCATCGTTACTTTCAGTATCCCAGTTCAGACCATCCGTTTTACTAGCTGCGTCACCAAGCACACTTGACTTTAACCAAATACCTTCCGAATCTTCAACATCTTTGAGCAGCTGCAACTCAAAAAATTTCAAAGAAATGTCGGGGGGTAAAAATCCTTGGAGAAATGGGCAAGGAAAAACTAGATATTGGATAGGCGAGGAAAATTACCCGGAGAGGATTATTATTCTCGGCTGCCTAAACAGTGACGGATTATGCCTGATTTCACTTAGTCTACTACAAATGAACAACTGCACAACTTGTAAACCTGCGTCAGTGTTGTTATGAACTGTTCCACTACGCCAATGTCAGGTTGTGTTCTAACTGATTGTTCCCAGTTGTTGACAAATCGCAAACAGGTTGTTTGAGACTGGTCAATTACTGTAATTTACACATGGTTGCTTATACATCGAAACACCTGCAAAACCTGTTACGAGCACATCTTATATACAAACTGAGAGATTTGCGCATTAGTTGTTCATCAATTTGAACAATCTATATCTTCACCTAGAAATATATCTATATCTAAAAATACGTCTGTATCTATAAATATATCTATATCAATAAATATATCCATATCAATTATCTCTACCTGTATCTCTACCTCTCTCCCTATCTCCATCTGTATCCCTATCTGTATGCTCATCTGTATCTGTATTTCTAACATTATTCTTATCCCTATCTGTATCCCTATCTTCTATCTCTAATGTCTAATGTAAATATCACTATCACTGACACTATCCATCCATCAGTTCATCTACACCCAATAAATTCCTCTTCTTTTTCTGTAAAAAGTCTGTCTGGATTGTTACCCTGCCAGTGGCGTACCCAGCCCACAGGCCAGCAATTTGTTTACTAAGAAAACAGAGAAAAAATATCATACAAACAAACGGAAGTTAAAAGCGAAAAGTTATAAGCGAGCTTAAAATTGCTTTTAGTAAACCCGACCCAGCTCACTGACAGCAATAGTCAAATTCGGCGGTTTCCCCCGGAATAATTAATCCCACGATTCTTATTTTTCAAAAATTTTTGAGGAGCTTGCTCACCGGATCCTACCAAGGAGGTCATGCCTGTGATGCGCTCGTTCGGTTAATCGCTTCAGTTGTTCAATAGAATTGGAAATCCTGCGCCGTCAAGATCAGTACCGTTGGTCGGTCTTCCGAGACGTCCACAACGGATTAATTTTAAATAAGCGGATATTGTCATACTTTGTCAAATTATACAGCCCTCACTTTAGCCAATGAGGGTAAGCTTTGTCTTCACTCTGTTTCACAAGAGTAAATATAGCACATAAATTTATGTATATCTTACCGAGCTGTCATCTTTAGATCTTTTAGCGGGCGGGCTGGTTACTTGAAAAGTGCTTGAACCTTCGCCAGACACATGATGTAAAGCAGCAACGTCAAGTTCGCTTGGGTCAGAATGTCTTCTTTCGTGAAGAGTTGAAGATTCGTGGACGTAACTAGTTGAGCTAGTCATGCCAAACAGATCTGACCAGGAACCTGTGAACTAATAAGTCAAAAAACAAAATGAAGAAGACTTCCATTAAGAATTAGTGCTGTGCGCTATTCTCGAGTTTTTTAGAAGGCTTCAGTAAACCTTTCGAAAGTTCGGCAATATTTATTTCTTACTGACTGATCATGAGGTCTGTACTAGTGAAATATCGGACCGATGTTTTTAAGAATGGACCAATTCGAGCGCAGCGAGTTGAGATCAGTGTGAAAACAGAGGCTCGATATTTCACTAGTACACACCGAACAAGCGAGTTCAATAAGTAGTTTATTATATGGATTTAATTCAAGTGCGAAGGCACAGAACGTCAAATAAAAACTTGCATTTTTGTCATCATTTGATAGACTTTCTTCACCAACTTCACTCTGCGTGGTTACTTTTCCTTGTCTGATCGTTCGTAATAAACTCTCACTTGATATTTTGTAAAGTATTTTAATTTGTTTTCGACATAAGCAAGGCTTTTTTTAAATCCTCCCTGAGCAAATTGTAGGATTTCCGTATTCGGACCACTCGCTGCCACAGCCATATGATAAATAATTTTACGTCGTATTTTTATAATATCATTCAGAACCGGAGACTTATTTAGTTTCATTTACCTTACTATATGAACTGGCCACACCAGTGGTGACTTGACGAAAGAACGTTATAAATTCTCCAGTTTCACGGAGTGTAGTAAATCCAGTGATGATGTCTTGTTTAAGACGTGATATATTACCAAGCAGATGCATTGATCCAAGAACTCGCGCGGATTGACTTCCTAATTCCTTTATTCGAGAGGAAAAAAATGGAGACAAAAATGTCAGGGTAATTTATGCGAAATTAGGAATCAGACTCAAGGAAAGTGGTACGAAGTGAAATTTAGTAAACCAAAAAGAAATTAATTATAGTATGGATATACCCCAATGTTATGTGTTAAAAACGTGAGTCAGTTACTTAACAGTCTCACCTTTAAATAATGTTTCTTGATATCGTTTGAAATGTACTTATATGAACCATACTGGATATGGTTCCGTAAAAATGCGTCTAACAAAAAACAATGCATAAAAATTACAGACGACATGTACGAAAGCAACATTCACAAAATTGTCGCTTATATAGCGTGAGGTGTCTGTGCGATATATCAATCTGAGGTCGAATCGTTAATTAAGTTTCGAAATGTGCCTTTAATTTGCTCAACAAACATACAGAAATGGCGAAATTTTGTCAAAAAGTACATAAACACCTTAATAAGGTTGATAAGTTATTTATGAACCTCCGGAGAACAAAAGAAACTGAGCCAGCGATAATATTATGTTAGTTACAAATCTAAACCGCACTTTGACATTACCGGATGAAAACGGCAGCGTCTGACATAACTATGTCCTCCTAAACCTGAATGTTAAGCTGGAGCGAGGAAGGCAAGCATCTGCCTGACCATTGCTTTACAAACCTCAGTCAAGTTGTCTAGCGCAACCACTTCGTGCAAGACTCGAAGCCTATAGCCTCGCGACATACCGACAATCAGAATAATGCTTCTCTCTCTTTTACCGTCCTGTTCTTCGTCACCAACTCCCTAGCTTGACGACTAAAGCCAATCTAACATTGGGTAACAACTGAAAGAGACCCAGACCAAATGGTAGGTATGTAACATCGCCAATGACATATCCCGATAAATCTCTGTAATGCCAATCCTCATATCCCTAACCTAATCAAATAAGCGAGTGCCTTATTGAGAAAGCCTTAAAAGTCAGCAAAAAAATGTCCAGATGAATGTTTATCAAGTAACGTACTGCAGTATTTATGGTATTTACCACCTCACGTTAAAATTAAAATCTAGTGTTTTATGATTTTTTAATTTTGAAAAGCCCGCATAGTTTCGTTTAGTAATATCACTTCTTTGGTATGGTAGCGCCTCAGAGTTGCCCATGCATTCAGTCCATGGTTTAAAGTAGCAGGGGTTTGCTGCTCACCAAGAGTAACGTAAAGGTGGATTTCGACTTCGTGCAAAATGTAGCGTGCGCGACTTTTTCCTTTTGTCTTAGAAGTTCTAGAATGGAACCAAGCAGAAATCTACTCAATTTTGACAATGCAGCTATCGCGCGCGCGACATTTTGCACCAAGTGGAAATCCACCTTAAACACGGAGTGACGCTATAAAAGGGTAAGCTCCTCCCACATTTCTGGCTTCGTATGGCGGTTGCATGTTTCAAAATGGCGGACACTTTGAAGCGTGACTGAAGTGGACAACGTAGAGCTCCACAAGCGTGTCCTAGAGCCTAAAAGCTTACGGAAATACTTTTAAAATGTGTTTTTAAAATACAGCTAAACTATATATAAAGCAATAAATGGCTGAACATGCCACATTTACTGATTTTTCTGGTTGTTATACGTCGTATTATAATCATTCGAAACGTACTGCAAATCTTCATTCACTTATAGTCATCCTACCCGCGCAGTGTTTGGGCATGATTCACATTTCATTACGTCCGCGATGTGTCATAGCCATCTGTATTCTTTTTGGCGCATACTTGAAGCTTGTAATATAAATATAAACAAAAACTGGCGCTACTTTCAAATTCATTTGTGACAGATATGCTCGGTTGCTCTCATCCAACAGCTCAGACTTCTACCTCTGCGCAAAGCACAACTCCGCTTTCTGCGGGGCTTGGCAAGTATGATCGCAATAAAGCCTACTACTAGAAGAATAAAAGTGCAATTAAAGAGAGCAAGGCCTACTACGGCTTCAAAATGGAAGTGAAACACGATGAGGAAGGGCGCTTGGTAGAAGTGCGTAAAAAGATCAATACCGTGAGGAATCAGTTTCTGTCCTACGGAAAACCGGCAGGAAATATTGAAGTGATGGAATTGCTCTTGGATTGTTGCCTCAGTCAAAACAGTTCAAATGGTCAACAGGCGCAAAATACTATCCAGGCAGCAACGTCGTTGCAAACAAATTCATCTCCTATATTCTCCTCAACTGAACTTGATATTCGTCCACCGGAAATTAGTCTGAACTCAATTGACCAATAACATGCGACCTTCCTCAATCATAATTGACAGGCTGAGAAACTCAGCCTCTTCTTATGCGATCGCTCCGTGTTTAACACACACCTATCACCTGCACGTCAAATTCTGTTTGGCTTGCCTAATTATTACCTATCTTTACAACAGAATAAAGGTTGCATAAAATGGCTTACCAAAATTCAAACAGGCGTTCTCGAACCTCGGAGGTAACTGATGTGGAATTCCTAAACTATTTTTAATAACTTTGAGCTCAACAGGCAAGTCAATCGCTGGAAGCAATGTCAGAATGATCTCAACAGCTTGTAACTCCAAATGATCGAAGTAAAATCTTTGGTAGGAAAAATCGGGTTTTTCCAAGTTTTCTTCTCCACGACTGAAAGAAATTTATTCGTTGATAAATTAATTTTGAGATACAAAAATATCACAAAGAATGTTGTAAAGTTGGAGTTAACGAACAACATGAGAGCAAACACACATCCAACATAGGCACAAAGGAATGCACGCGTACAAAATCACATAAAAAAAAACACATCAACATTGAAGCACAAACCTACACACACAATAACATACCCCCAACACATATATAAACATTCAAACTCAAAGCAAACCAACAAACAATCCCAAACCAAACGTGAGCCTAACAAATAAACACAGACATACAAAGACACAAACATACAAACAGACAAGCATACAAACACGCACACATACAAACGCACAAACATACAAACACACAAATATACAAACACAAACATACACACAAATATACAAACACAGAAACAAACAAACACACAAATATACAAACACAGAAACATACAAACACACAACCACACAAATATACAAACACACAAGCATATAAAACACACACACACATACGAACACACAAACATACAAACACACAAACATACAAACACACAAGCATACAAACACACACACATACGAACTCACAAACATTCGAACACACAACATACGAACATACAAACACCGACACAGACAGAAACAAATACACAAACATGCACACAAACACATAAACGCACAAACAAACAAACCAATAACTAAACAAACACAAGCACAAACACCCCAGCATAAACAAACAAACAAAATATACACCAATACACACGAATGCACAGTAACACAAGCACAGATACAGATACAAATACAAGTAGAATGAACCAGCCCAAGAGAGAATCGGGAAACTAGATATTAAGTTGGTACAAGCAGTTGGAACATCCGTATTAAATGTCTTGAGTTAATCCAAATTCTGGCCATTATGTGTATTAAGTGGAACCAATCAACGTGAATCGTATAATGTCATGCAAAGTGGGAGACGATCACTGCGCTCACCTTTGAAAGAATATCTCGGCCGCTTTTTTGTGAAATCCAAAATCCTTTAACACTGCAAATAACAACGTTTCTTCTACGACGACAGTCGTATTGCAGCTTCCAAACGTAAATTTCTAAGTAGAATCGCAGCAGAAAGAAATAAAAATATTACTATTAACTAACTTCGCAGATATGGGTCCCAATGTACCAATCTAATATTCCAGATAAAATGTTTTCAATAAATTTCTACTCGTTGCTACGTCTGACACCTATAGGTAGGAGTTGTGTTTCAATGTTATTATTCACCATGGGATACACCTGTAGCTAAGCAAAACAAAAACAGCATATTCAGCTGATAAGTTAGTTTGTTTGTTTACCCTGAACTGCACTTTCAACAGAGGGCATTCAAACCTCTCAGGGATCCGTGCAGGCTACATGTGTTCAGCCCTCAAATCGGAGAGAGGTAAACTCGTGAACTTGATTCTATAGTGAGTTCGTGATTACTTTGTGTTTAGAAAACATGTGCAACATGTGATACCTACACAGATGTACGTTTCTTCTCCCTGAAATATTTCTAGGAATGCCACCGAGGATTTCTTTCATTTGTGACCCATTTATGTAAAATATTACTAGGCGAGATTATGGGCTCCTTAGTTTAAGTACCGATGAACTTAAAGTACCTTAAAGGATAATTTATTTGTATCATTTGACATTTCTTCAACAACGGACAACTCTAGCGAGGCATCAATTGCTTCTCCTTTGTCCTCGGTGGGATGGAAAAATGGAATATTTTCAAGACAGTTGAATGCCTTAAAATAAAGAAAACACAAGTAAGTCCAACTGATGAACACAGTAAGGTCTGTGATTTGGGAGGGAAAGAATGTTTTCATATATTTCAAACGAAGACTACACCTTGTAAAACCATTGGTTCTATCGAAAAAAGCTCCATCGTATGAACAGCAACTCTTCCAGCTAGATAGATCAACAACTGAAGTATTACCTTCGGTTACCTAGGTCTCATAGGACGTCAGAAGAGTCGCGAAGATAAGGGTTTTGGGGTTCAACCCCTCCGCATCTACCATATACGGCGAAAAACTTTGCAAAAAAGTCATAGAAACCATGCATAAACATATGGTGATAGTCGCGCCTGATGGACGCCACACTCCTCGACAAGACAAATGTCTGCCTGCACTCCCGCCTGAAGTAGTTAATTGTGTGATCCTTAAATACCTTCAACAATCCAATCATGAAGTTTAAACTCCTGGTTTCTAGATCTTGTGATACAGAGAGCTATAAAATAAGTATGGAAAAAATATGCATGTACAAAGATATCAAACAGAATAAAAAATAAATTACTGCGTTTGCAGTGTTAAACGCCGTATAAAAAAAGTCAAAAGTTTGAAGAACTGTCTTTATAGAAAACTCGTGATTACAGAAGACTAGCACTAGCACTTCTCATGAAGCGAATCTTTTAAATAGTAAGATAATTTAGTAGTTCACGGGGTTTGGAGGAAGCATGAACGTTGATAGATTTATTCAGGTGTATACCCACCCTGAAGGCAAAACAACTATTCTCAGCTACTGAGAGTAGTGATAAAAAAAGTAGGAGAAAAGCATGCAGCTTTTATATTCTCAATCAGTTTAGTATACGATAGGATTCCTTCTGTTTGTTTCTTAATTCTTTGGTGAATGGAGACGATTCATTGCCAAGTAAAAACCCCACGTTTGAAGGAATCGTATGACAGCAGACCAATCTGTACATTTATTTTTCATATATTTTCTTTCAAATTGTCTACTGTATAGGAGATTCAGCTTTTCTACACGAAAATTCAAATATATAAAGTAGGTAAAAACTACCAAAATAACATCTTACAAGCTCAAGGCCTGGATTCTGGTGATACGCATAGAAAGAACAGATTTCTCAATTGCTTCTTCATCGAACGATGACACTCTGCCTTTTGTTGTTCAACTCGCTTTTCCATTTTACAGAATTTCACAGCGTATTAGTTCATAAAACAACAACAACAACAACAACAACAACTACGAAAACAATTTTCTGACAAAAATATCCGTTAGCGGGGTTGAGGGACCTGTCTTAAGTAAAGAGGCAAAATCTCCCAAACAAAACATGTTTTTACACTAATTAATCACAGTGAAAGTTAATGTTTCTCCACTAATGATCACCGGTGGTTTCTACCAGCGATCACTGATACTCTTAGGAAACTACTGAAGTAAGAAAACAAAAATATAGAACTCTTTATCAAACCTGAGAAGACTGCATGGTAATTTGGAACAGGTTGTGCCCACGAGCATTAAGAACGTCGATAACGATCTCATCAACACTGCCTGAAATCTGAAAATAAAGGCACAATAATACATATACACATACATATACATATACATATACATACACATACACATACACATACACATACACATACACATACACATATACATATACATATACATGTATACACATATTCTTCAGTTAAAAACTCTTCAATAAGTATTCAACATTTCGGGGCACTGCCCCTTTATCATATCTTGATGCCTGACGATCGCTGTAAAGCGTGAAACTCGGAGTGGTAACATGAAGTTTTAACATCGTTATTACTTTTACCTCTATAGTATTAAGCACTCTACCTCTATAGTATTAAGCACTCTACATGTCTATCGCATAACACTTCAACGACTTATTAAATACATATGTAAAGATTGTTAAGAATTCATGAGCAAAATACAAAAGAAAATCATAATCGTGACGTGTCTTCATATGCGATTAAAAAAAATGTGGCTTAATATATGAAGAAGTTAAATTTTTCGGCTTAGAAAAAATAAACTTTCAAACATTCTTTGGTAATTAACGTATTACGAGGTTTATTTGATACTACATTTAAAAATCTAGCACTTCTGCTCGGTTTTTAAATATCACATACAAACAAGCTGTTATAAAATCAACATGAACAAATATCGTACCCCAAATATGTAATCAAGCAAAACTGCACGAAAGAACCATCTATCAAAAGAAAGTTCCGCTGCTTCCTTAAGTTTGGTTTCCATATAATCGCTAGGATTGCTAGGATCGCTGTGATCGTTGTAATTGCTCAAAAAAATTAACTCAGCGATCGCAGCGATTATATGGAAACCGTGAACTCAGCGATCGTAGCGATCGCGTTCGCCGAGATAGAAACTTTTCTAGCTCAGCGATCGCTACGATCACTAGGATGGCTTCTATATGATCGCTGAGTTAATTTGTTGGAGCAATCGTCATGTTCGCAGCGATCGTAGCGATTATATGGAAACCAGGCTTTAATATAGCTGTTAAAACTAGGAAATTATATAAAAAGCCCAAAATGAAATAAATTATATTAGCTTATACCTCGCAAGTGAATAGTGTTTTTTTTCGCAATCAGATTGGTTCCTCTACCTCGGGAACATCCTGCACTATTAACCCCCCCGAGCAAAACAACATGGCTTCCCTTTTTGTTTCAGTTACGGAAGAAGAAAATTGTTTTGAATAAACGAAGCTGCCGTGCCCGACAAAACCACAAACAGAAAGAAATTATGCAATTTAGTATTCAGAGAAATTTGGGGTTTTTTTTACCTTTTAGCAATAAATGCACTAAGTAAATAGTTCAAAAATGTCTTGTTTACAAAATGACGACCGGGAGACAAGGCTACCTTCCGTAAAATTGGGTTAAAAATTAAAAAAAATTATGTGTGAACACAACTATGCAAAGTATCTGCTAGCGTAATGAAAGTTCTCTGGCGAATTATTCAATGCATTTTCGTGAAACTACTTTTAAAGAGCCATAACATTTTTAACAGTTCAAAAGGGGCTCCCCGGGCCCCTTGGGCTCCTCCCCTGCGTCCATTACTGAAACGATACGACGTAAAACTGATTGGTCCGAACACGTAATTCGTATTCTGCTTATAATCAATAACAAAAATCAATCGTCGAGCATTCGCATAGTCGAACGAACATCCGAAAATCACGATATTCGTTCACGCCCTTCATTCTAGTTTACTTCTACAGGGAGCTCCATAAAAGTACCTTAAATATTCCCCGCTTTGAGTTTGAAAGGACTTGAGCCCTTTTAACACGATTTGTACCAGCTTGAGTTTCATCCACCGAATGGGTTTCTCTGAAATCTTGGTCCACCTGCGGCTTGGAAGTCGCACGTCTGTAAGCCTGGAAAAATGGAGGGTTATAGCTTGGTAGTCGCACGTCTACTGATAATTTTTGCATAGTTTGATGCACAGATCTTTCACTTGTCACTTACTTTGACGAATGACTCAAGTTCATTAACAAAGTTCGGTTTTATCTGTACCAAGATCCCTGCATGAAAGGAGACATCCCATTTGGACTCATTATCTGATGATTCTTCTCCCTAAATCATCAAAATCATTGATGTTAAGTTAATGTCAAAGACATTAACTGACGTAATTCACGTCAAAGCTAAATTCCAAATACGTTTCACATTTGACGTATGGTCCCGTATTGCATTACACATAACTAACAACATCAGACAATCACCATCGACAGAAAACACGACAAACCACGCCTTACAACATTAAACCACGCACCTTGACCTTAAGGTAACCACGCTACACCCCCAAGCTTTCCATATTAAACACCATTATCTCACTGTACCACACCAAACATTTAACCAAACCCAACCATACCTCACCCCACCACACCAAAAAATTAACCATACCACATACTGCGCTAAGCTGTACTACAGGAGACCACACCATATCTTGCTAAATCGCAAAAAGACATTACGTTGCACCACCCCAGACTACAACCAATACTAATTCACATTACAATGCACCACGCAATCCCGCGATACACCACGTAGCATATCACCACACTTAATGAGCCCTCGAAACACCTCAACCCAAAGCCGATATTGGTGACTGCTACGTCTTATTATTACCTCTGCTTTTAAGACAAAAGGGTTAACCATCCCATCGGACTTAACTTTCGAGCCTAGAACAGGTTCTTTTACTTCTGTTCCCGCGTTGAGAAACATCAGTTCGAACGGAATACTTATGCTCCATTTCGTCTGGAAAAAATATAAAAGGAATAAAGAATATGCTTCGACTTTATTTTCAACTTTATAGAAAAGCAAAGTGAAGCCACAGGGAAAATACAAGAAGAAAACAAGTGTAAAATACCATATTTTTCTCGGAACTCCCTAAACCAACAACTGCCAGTTTCATCTCGAAACGATTCGATTTCTTAGAGGAATAGACATTTGCAGTAATACTTTCGGCTTCAAAGGCTACCTGTAAATAAAGAGTAATTTAAACGAGATTTCTGGCGATTAATACTTGGCTTTTAAAAGGGTTTTAATTCAGTTGGCTATTGCTAAGATAAGTTGGGTCCCTTGGTCAATCAAGTTGGTAACAGTGTCGTACCGTGCTAAAATGTCGCCCTGGGCGCCAGCAAAAATCGCCGCCAATTTCCCAGTACAACAATTGATAAAAATCCGAAGATTACATTATACGCCTTTTTGGCCCTCATTTCTTTAAATTAGTTTTAATAAGCGCCGTATCAAAAAGTCGTAAAATTTAATAAGCAC
Source organism: Heliopora coerulea (assembly GCA_030142905.1). Lineage (NCBI taxonomy): Eukaryota > Metazoa > Cnidaria > Anthozoa > Scleralcyonacea > Helioporidae > Heliopora > Heliopora coerulea. Next base: position 1,588,981 of record JASJOG010000033.1, read on the forward strand.
CGCGGCGCTTATTCGATTAAATACGGTAGTTTGGATATCGCAAGATTTGTCATATTTTTTTTCCGTTCTAATTCGGAGCAAAATTGCTGCCCTTATGGAAGTGCTGCCCATGGTGCTGCGCCCCCGAGCCAACCCCCCCCCCCCCCCACCTGTACGCCACTGCATGGTAAGGAGCAATGAAAAGCTCGAAAAGTCCAAATTAAAGGTAAAAGAAACGTTGAGGTCCACAAGTTTTCAAAACTAAGCAAAATTCTTGCTTAATCCTCAAAGGTCAGAGCGCGAACTGATATGTTGAGTATCCACACCTCAATCCTCGGGAGAAACTATTTGTCAGATTTGTGAGCCATAACGGCCGATTTTGTCCCGAGTGTTCCCAGAGTGGTTACTATAGGAATTGAATCATGCATCATGAAAATCAATTGAAAGAATAAAAAATCGAACAGCAAACCAAATATTTGAGGACAATTAAACATGTCCGTATTCAGATGCAGATCGTACCCAGTCGTACCAGTACAGGTACCCCTAAAATGTTAACCCAGTTAAGTGTGAACTATATTGAAATACATATTCAAATACCTCGGTTTTATTTGTATTATTCTCACACGATTTCTCGTTGTCGACAGCTTTAGGAAAACAAAAACAAATAAAGCTGTTACAATTATTATTAAGGCATTTACACTTGATAGTATTAAAATGTAAAGATAAACAAGAAAAACTGCTGGTATAACTAACTGAATTAAAGCCACCAAAGGTTAGCCAATCGACAGTTCTGAGGAAGAAGCAGCTCAGAGTCTTTGGCGAGAAGCGAACCCACGACCCAGGTGATCTAATTCAACGTTGAAGGACACTGAGCTACTTAGACCGGGTCTCCTCTCCAGGTTCTTCGCTTTCTGATTGTGCCACGAAAGACTGCAGTAACGTCAAAGAAAGTCAGCGATCGTTGATTAGGTATAAATCCGCACAATTACCAAAACAGACATGTCAACGTCTGAAGGTAAGAGTTTTGTCGTTTCTCCGAATGGCATCATTTGGTGAATAAATCTGGTTGCAGCAGATAAAATTTAAGTTTAGGTATCCAAAGTACGGACAGCGATGTTCACTCGCTATTATTTATCCTACCGTTTCTTCTTATTGCACCAATTTCTCATTTTGACCAGTTGTCGGGAGGTCTGTCATGATGTGTTTCCCACGGACAAAGTGACCTCGCTTGTTATGTTCTTCTCAGCGTGCAATGGCTCGTTACTTTAAAGCATAGCTCGATAGCTTATACAACTAGACAGTGTACTTGCACTTTTTGTGTAAACTACGATACCAACTACTAATCAGTAAGGAACATCTAGTTATTAAATAGCATCAGCACAGTACGGAGGTACATTACTTATCTTACCTGAATACGACGCCATCAAACCGTCGAGAATAAGAAACAACCTGGTACCAGTCGATTCGAACTGCACCTCTGATCATTATACACAATGTATGTAAACAAACTTACCTTTTTCACAAGGTGCCTCTGATACGTCTTCCTCATGAAGGCTCTGGTCCATATTTTGTCCAACATATTCACCAACTAATGTTTCGAGTGTGTTAATTGCCGAAGGAGTGAGATCCACCTCAGTGTGCTGTAATCGACTGTGAGAGCGTGTTAACACACCGTCAACAAACTTGTACATGAGAATGAGACCATCGCTTGACGCTATCTATTCGTTGACAAAAAGCAGATTATACAGATCGTATCTTCGGAGGAAGATGGTCATATTTTCTTTCCTAAATATGGTCTTGGAACATTTCCATGAAATAGGCTATTTGTACGTCAACTGTTAGCGCATCGGTTCGACTCCTGTCAGCGGCTCAGTAAAATAATTTGCCTCTACAGCATACTTACTTGAGGTTAAAAAATACTACGTTACTGCATGCCGTATGTACTGCGCATCACAGCTAACCTTTAAAGTTTGTTCCCGCATCAATAATTGACAGTTTCACTCATAAACGAAATTCAAGCTTAGTTTTTAACATCGTTTGCTTTCTGCTTTCCTTAAGCTCCGTACTATGACACACAGGGCAAAAATAGCTGACATAAATCACATAAACTTTAAAAAAAAATGTTCCACTTGCCTGTAATTTGGAGACGGTGGTAGTTTCCTCAACGCTCGGGGAGCAAGTTACGTCACCCTTCTTAAATAACACGACAAGCCTCGCCATTTTGGAATTATGGAGAACAAGAGCGTCTCCTTCTGAGACCTGTGAGACAAAGTTTAAATTTTAAGTTCATTTCCTTAATTAATTTTCCTTAATAAAAATAAGTAAGGAAGAAAAACGCAGAAAACGGTTTCAAACAGCATTTTTGCAAAATAACAAGAGTTAAGCAGCATTTACTACTCTTCTAGTTTGTCTTCGCCAGAATGCAGTTTTTTCAAAACAGCTAATAAAAGAATTACATTTGTTCATTTTAGTAGTTTTTTGGCAGACAATAAAAACAGGCTGACCATTAGCCTGGTATGAAAGTCTCAGTACATCAAAAGACGATTAACTTAACCTTGGATGAGTGAGAATTTTGAGAAGAAAATGTGTAGATACCGTTGACGAAATTTGAAATTTTCTTTTAACATAACTTCAAATTGCCTTTCACTAAACCAGAATTTTGAGTGGATTCAAGAAGGTTTTATCCAGAAAACTTGAACATGATAGATAAATCAAAATATTCCTCTAAAAAAATCCAAACACATTGACCGGTAATAAGGCTGTAGCGCCCCCGACCTACAAATAAGGCCCGGTGGCACCCGATTCCGACCTGTTCTCTAAATACGCTTCTCAGGAAATTCAACATAGCAGCAATTTCTCTCAACAATCAGATGACCCCATTCACTGGGTGATGGCTAGCCATTTTGAATGGATCGGGGTAGCAGGCTACTGAAGATGTTAATCCAGGCTCCCGTTACGTGTATATCAGCTAAAATGCATGAGACAATTGCAGGTTCATAATTATCACTAAAGTATCGACTATTTTTTTCGAGCTATTGAACAACATTAGACAACCACTACTGACCGATAACTTATAAAAGACATCGCGATGTGCGTTTTCCTTGCTCTTCTTCCAAATTGAGGCCTCGCCATTTCTAGCAAACAACCATAGTGACTTAAGACCAGCAGTATTGATTTCGGATCCATTGACGTACTCCGTTTCAGGTGCAATTTTCAACTTTAAAAGAAATATATAAGAACAATTCAACGAGAGAACTTCAGCACTTACCAAAAGAATAGGATCCACACTAAACATATTAAGATAATGGGAGCACTAGTAGAAAATATTGTAACAGCGTGCTCGTGACAAAGACGGGCACTTACCAGTTCGGTTGGAGAACTTAACGAAAAAAGATTTATACCAAGTGTAATAGAACCTTTAATCTCCACTGTATCTTCATCACACCGTCTTGAATACTATTAACACAAGAAAACGAAATCTCACTGACCAAATTTCCTTAACACTTTCCTGTTTGAGACGTCTCCTCTTCACGATTAAAATCGTCTGGCGTTAGCCTGAGTAAAATTAAAAATTTAAGTACGGACCGGAGAGAGTTAAAACAGATCTGTTAATTAGCATACTGTATGCTCAACTTGTACAAACTTTATTTGGAAGAAGAAATGAAAATTGAAAGTTTCAAAGCTAGGACACTTGAAAATCTACGAGTACTGAGGCATTGAGTAAATTATGATTAAAGTTAATTTTAAACAATGGTACTTCTTTTGCAACTCTCACGATATCACGCGTGCATGTGCAGCAGTATATACATGTAAGCGTGATGATGGAAAACCATTTTATATTTCTTTGACAGAGGGTTCGTTTATTCTGTTTCAAAGGAGGGTTTCTTTCTGTAGAACAGGTAACAAGATGTTTAAACCAGAAAGCTTTATCGAGTATTCATGTCATTCAGTACCACTTAAATTTCGTCAAGTGTTTATTTTACAACGTTTTTTTACAACGTAAACACTCAAAACCAATTCTACTAAGGACTCTCCAGAGCTGACATCGCCAACACTTCTCAGACTTGAAGTTTTGGTATTTACCAGTACTGCTCTAAGCCAACATCACAACACGCGTATCCTCAGACCTGTCGCCACAAAACTGGGTCCAGTTAATGTGAACCAGAAATGTTGAGTTGTAATGCTCAACCTAACCAGGGGACCTAGAGCCATGTTCCCTCTGGTTAACAAATAGAAAATTGCTTGAGTGTCTCTGTACCGCGATAGAAACATTGAATGACGTTATTTCAACCTGAAAAATCCCCAGTGAAATGGCGCCATTCATGTTTCCAACACAGTACAGTAGAGACACGAAAGCTATTTTCTATTTCTTTTATACAATAACCAAGGTTTTTTCGACTTTTTGTGACGTCATCCAAATCTCTGTACTCCAATACAAAATGAAAATGACGTCAGCCGTGTCTCTGTACTTTGAGAGAAAATGAGATTCGTCCAATCAGAGCGTGCGTAGGACGCGTGTTATCTTATAACAATTTTTAAAAATGGAGCATCTGAATTGTCGAGATATACTTTAGCTGCTTTTATACAGACATGTACTGTACAATATAACTCCATATTTTTGTACATCTATAACATGATGGCTAAGAATCTCATGTTGATGGAGTTAAAAACCTATTCATAAACATGAGGACCCTTCTATTTTCTTCCTCTCCTTGCAAATCACAGCAAATTATCGAGGGTTGAAGCTTCCCCAGCCTTTTTGTTGGCTTCTGACAGGTATGACCTACTGGTGTCTTCAGTCATGATATGGCAGTCTCAGTAAAAACAAAATACATAATATGCAGTGTCTGGCTACAACTAAAAGCCATTTGCTGACTTTTGAGACATATTAGAAAACATTAAAGCTGAAAGTTAAAGTTGCCTTATAATGTTTATTCAAGGCAAGTTCTTAGAGGCTACCTGCTATACTTATCCTTGAGGAAGTCTATGTACCATTACCTCAAAACTAATCATGGTAAACTACCAGTGGGTCACTAAACTTTGCTGATAACTTGTCAACAATCTTTGATTGTCCCCTGGGTATTTTTTGCTTATTTGTAGTCACCCAAGGACCTTGGACCTCAACCTGGGCCAACGTGCCTCTTCCAGTCTCATAGTTATTGTAGGGTGCTACAGTATTTCCAAATCCTGAGAAAACATATGGCATACAGTATCTGTACAATACTGATAAGTAACTTTCACTTTTCATTAATTTACTTTTCCCTCCATTTGCCATTTTTCTCTGTCAGCTGAAAACTGATGTGAAAGTATTATTCAAACAGCTCAAATTTTTATCTCATGTTCTATTTCTAATATCTTGCTGTTATTTGAATGAACTAAAAAGTTAGTCAAACAACATTACAGATTCTACAATCCTACTGTACCTTATTTTCACACTTTGACTTTTCATTACATCTTTCAATAATTAAATTTGTAACTGTTGATTGGAGTTTCAGGCTTCAAAAATTAAATGACAAAATGATAGCAGAACTACATAATTTAATTAAACTAACCAAAATGTTTATCAAAGTATGCAAAACTGTACAATATGCATGTTGATGAAGTGAAAGAAAAAATAGTTCTGTACTAACAGCAACATCCTGAAAGCAGTGAAGATGAAAAGTTAAAAAAGCTTCAGTGATCAAATTTTTATGACAAAAATGAGACTAGGTTGCAATTAAAAGAAAAAATGAATATTTTTGTCTACTGCAGCTTGATTTTGGATCTAAGCAAGATGAATGAAAACTGCTCTACTAGAAAATACAAAATTTCTTAGATCTTCAACTTGTCTTTCAATAGTATTCAGGGTATATATTAACAGCATTACCAGTAATTGTAATTATAATTATGCTACATTGTCAATTTGATAGCTGACTAAGTGCGGGATAACCATGTCTGATATTTACCAGTATTGCAATTTTATGAGTAAGACTAAAAGCTCTAAAATACAAAATACACTAGCCAACTGGGAGAACTTGAACAGAAGAAAAACACTCGAGATCCTTGTCCATGATCTCTTTCTACAGCCAAAAGAATAGTACTGCATAAGACAAGAATCAAAGTAAACTACAAGCTTACCCAAATATAGATTCATCCCACACAAATTGCAATAAAACTTGGCTAATTCTCTGATGAGAAATAAACAAAAGAAAAAAGAATTCGGGTCAACAGAAGTTACATTTTTCTGGTAATCATCATATTATAAAGTAATAGCAAGATATCCATGATTTAAGATATAATTTTTTAAATTAAATATGATGAAATTCAGAATATTAAAATTAATGATGCAAGGTTCACTCCTGAAAAAAATTGCTAGAGGTGCACAAATAATAATATAAACAGCTGAATGCCATTGTCACATCTTCACAAAAGTTTGCTTGCATCTGATTGGTTCGAATGAATTTGTTTTGTGGTAACAAAAAGCAATGGCTTCTAGTGTGCCCAGGATAAACAAAATGACAAACAGCAATCAAGAACAGTTCCTTTCTTTGTTTTAGGTAACTTAAAGAAAAAAATTGTTTGTTTTTTTTCTATGTTGCAATCATTTCTCAGCAGGTGTTAATCAAAATAGCAGGATGCAGTGCTGCTGAGAACTGCAACAGGCCGTGGGAGTAGAGGTAGATATGTCTGATGTTTACGTAACTCATCAGAAGGTTGCAGGTTCGATCCCCATCTGGGGCTCAGAAATCATTTTCTGAGTATCGAGCTTGAAGATCATTCATCTACCTTAGAGGTAGATATGTTGGTAGCTCCCCACAGTTGAAAATACATTTGATTAACCTCAATAACTGCTAGGCAGAATAAGCTTAGAATCCTTTAATTTTTGGAATTTTTCATGAGAACTTTTAATTTATTAAAAGAATATTCTCAGTAACAGACTTAATTTCTCACTGTATGAACTTCAGAAATAAACAAAACAGTAAAAGCACTTCCAAATTTAAATTAATAAATATAGATAATTGCCAAGCTCAAAATTTTATAGCTGATTTACAAACATTCCTTCATGTATTCCCTGACAGACAAATCCTTGTTGTGTATCCTCTAAAGTGTCATAATATGCCACATAAGTGTAAATGTCATGTAATATAAAATTGTATGCTGATCTTTTTGAGTCTGGAACATGGAAGTGAACAAATTCAAATGCAAAAATTGTTATATTTTCTTATTTTACGTAGAACCACTGTTAGCACATGAGCAATTGTTCTTCATTCCAGTGATAAAAAAAATCTGAAGTCAACATAGTATTTTCCAGCAAACTGGACCCCTTGACTTTTTCTGGGGCAGGGTCAATTTGACCTCACTACCCCATCCTCTCAGCAGTACTGGCAGGATGCTTTGCCATGCTGTAGTCTATTGGGTTAATCCTGTGATTAACTGTGCATTCATTATCACCTTTGAAGGGTTTCTGAAACTTTGTGGGTCTACATTCCTTGGGTCATATACAAAACCTTCATTGGTTTTCAAGGATATTTAATAAGTTTTAAATAAACATTTAAATATTTAAATAAACATTTTCATGTCATGGTACACATATTATCTAAAATATTTAATATACAGTAGGTCAGTTTTGCAAAATCTGGGCAGAGCAGGCAACCAAATAAGGAAAACAGGAGAAAACGTCACTGTATTCCCCTTTCCTTTTACTACTGCCAGATCCCCTAGTAAAAATTCATTCAGTATTGTTAAAAAGCTGATGGAGCCAGGAAAGAACAGACAAATTAGGAACTGGATTCATACTTCTAGGCCAATTTACTATTCTGTATATTGTGATACTATTTGAAAACATACTATTATTGGATTTTTCTTGTAATTAATATGCACTCCCTTAACGCAAAAATAGCCAAAATCATCAACTTGTATGTCCAAATCTTCTTTAGGGAAAGCTTTCTTGACAACTTCACATAACATCCAATTCAAAATACTAAATTAAAGAAATTCAAAAACGAAATTACAAACAGAAAACACATTAAACGCCTTGTTATCGTTCAACTTCCTGATTCTCATTGTGTTAAAGTACTGTGACCTTGGTACATGATTGTATATCGTATCAAGTGTAATAAATAGTCGTCATTATCGATTCGGAGATGTCATGAATTTCAATACATAGCTGCAGGATGTGCCCAGTAGTCTTTACTATAAGGATTCGCACAAATCTATTAGCCTATATGGCATATCCTATAAGAGCAAAGAATGGTGGTCATGTTCTTATTTTCTAGAAAAAAAAATACCCTCTGTAAATACGTATCTGCACATCAAAGAACAAAACTGGAGCTAATTTTTAAAATAATGACAGACGTTGTCTTTCGTAGTTTGAAAACTTACGTATTAATAATTCTTCTACACCTTAAGAAGAAAAGCCAAAATAGCACCAGTAATAGTAAGAATCCGAGAACAGTTAACATATTTCCATTAGATGTTCGATGTTATGATACGACCCTCGACCTCAGAGTCAGAGGGCATTATTTAAACAAATTGTGCCTGCAGTAACGTCAGCGGACACTGACAGCGGGCGGGGGAGCGGAAGATAGGAAACGGCCACCCGTTCTGCAAGTCGATTATTGGCGTTGTTTCCGAAAAGTTATTGGGATTGTAAGTTGAGGGTTAGGGTTGGGGTTTGGATCCTGGTCATTGCTTTCTTCCTACAATAACGTTGTACCCAATAAAACAAATTCATTAATCAGAACATGGGGATCGCCTGGATTAGCAGAACACAGTGGGCCCGACGAACGGAAGTCTGGTCCCCCACTCATTGGCGTAACTGAGACGTTTCTCGTGAAGTGCAATGATGAGGCCTTTGGGAACACGTAAATGAGTCATACTGAGCACCTGTAATCTCGGGAATGTCTGGTTTGCTCGCACATATGTCAGGGAGGGCTTGGCCAAGGGTGGCCCTAAGGTATTTTCGAAGGGACGGGGTTTACGCTTCGCTCACAGTAACGTGACTGCTTCCATGTTTCTTCTTTCACGTTTTATTGGTGAAGTTGCTCCTATCTGGGTCAGTAGCATAACAAGGACAATTGTGGGGACTTAGATTAAGGCTTTGGTAAATTTTGGTGGGGGACACACGTTTAGAATAAACTGGCGGCACACTGGTAGTTCATTTTTCTCCCACCACGATGAATAGGGTTCGATTCCGGCTCCATGCAGTTACTACCAAAATAAACAGAGCGCTCGTCACGCGTTAAAAAACAACGCATCATTAACGAGAGGTATGTAACCACGTGACAAAAAGAATTTGAATGATTGATCCTGGCGTTATGACAATGTTCAAATTAACAACGAAAGGAAGGAAATTCAATTACGGAAAATTTTTATCATTAGATGTAAGAGGCTGTACAATTAATGAAATGGTTAAGGAAGGTGATATAGGCTCAGGTTATTTTCCGTTCAGGCGTCTTTGTTTACCATTGTCACGTGGTTACATTCCTTTCCGTTGACCTAACCTTTCTGTTGGGATTCGTTTCTGTTGGCGTATCAGTTTTTTTAGGCGTAGCGAGCACTCTACTGATTTTGGAGGTATCTCATTAACGCTACCTTAGTTACATGTGAGAAGAGTAACGCCCAGATTGACTCTACCGAGCATCGCAGGTTTTCTCTGGAAACTCTGGTTTCCTCCCGTAGTAACACGCGACCCATGAGGACTGGCCTTTACTGGACCTCTAGAGAGAACAGCTTAGCTAGCCGATAGGATTGTCCTGTATAAATAATGGCACTTTACTTAGCATCTGGAATAGCAGATCGGAAATGTCTATTTTGATCCTACCAACTAGCGTAAAGATAGAATTGCGAATCCACATCTGCTGGCCTAGGCGCCGTTTTTGGATTGGAATTGACCCTGCAGGCGAAGCAGCAGTTACACCACTGATTTAAATATTAACAGCGCATTTGATTGATAGAGACGAGGAATATCAACTTACCTTGACGGCAATGAATTAAGGAAGACAAAATTAGTAACACCTGTTTATTACGAGTACGGATATAATTCTGAAAGTCAAAATTTCAGTGCCCACGTTTTTCCGAACTTTCGGTACTGCTTCCGTTCAGACTTTATCACACTCGAATACTAGTCGCATTTTAGTTGCTGAAAACTCGTTTCTTGAGTAATCTAGCGAAATAACTCAACAAGAATGCACGTTTCTTGAAGGGATACTTGACAGAGCCATTGTGAATTTTTTGGGGGGTGGGAATACATGGGAAAGATTTGTAGCAGCGTCACTGCAACTCCTAGACATGTCAACATCTTAATATTTGGCATAAAGCTGCCAAACTTACATTGAACAATCTTCACCCTATTTGGTTTTTGCACTAAAGTTGACAAGGTTATGACGTCATGTTAGATGTTCAGTTATGAGGCAAATCGGATTTTATGAGTGAAACGCAAATTTACCCATTTTCCCCCTTGTTTCAAGTCAATCTTCGCATAAAAAGACCTCTGCTTAGTAAAATTAATTTTTCTGTGACACATTTGAAAAATTACGTAGTCTAATTTTTGCAACAGTCGAAATGTATATTTTGAATTTTTCTGTAACTTTTTCTCAGTTCAGCTGTGAGTTCATCTACACTCAAATCTTTAGATGTATATACAAAAAAATGTTCTGAGATCGTAAAAGCAACCCTTGAATTTTCCACCTCCTACTGAAAAGGATCAAAAAGGTGTCGACAGTCAGGGAAGGTAAAAACCACACACGAGGCCGGACAGGGTGAACGCGGTAACGAATGCCCGGTCGGAATTCGTGAAGTCTAAATTCTAAAATCGGTATCTTCTTCACTAGCAATCAGTTAAATAATCTCGAGAGGTGTTTCTTGGAAAAAGATGAAGATTTACAAGGGATACATTCGAAAGGAGTCTGAAAACGCGTAAAACCTTCAGAAAACCGTCTGCTTGAAACTATTTTGTGTATTTTGAAATGGCAAAAAGTTGTTCTAATAACACGGCTTTCTCGCGCAATTTGGAGCAAACGACAGTTTCAAGAATGAACAACTTTCTGAAGAAGACTTTGATCTGAAGTTGGGCAACCCAAGGTCGAGTTACGAGTCAAACCGGCTCACTAAGAGGAGTCGAGTGAATGCCCTAGCTTGAGGAGTATCGAATAATGTTACAAAGTTGCCCAGGTTGGATTCGGACCGCAGCGTCAATTCAAATAGTCTTAACTCTTTCCAGTTCGAGATGTGTCCCCTGGACGAGCAAAATCGTCTGGCTTGAGCCAGAGTAAAGTAATGACATTTTTATTCGGCTCAAAAAGACTTAAATTATATAGCATTCAGATTACAGGCAGTGCAACTTGTACACGTGATACACCAGTGACAATCTCAGACTACTTGTCGAGAATGTTGCCTCCGCAAACTGTAGTTCCCGACAAGTCACAAAGTTAAGCCAAAACTTTAATATAGTCTCTCTTTCTCGCTTGCACGTCCCAGCGAACCTCTGACGCAGTAACGCCAGTCAACTCTCCTTATTCATTAACAACAATAGCTTTATATCTCTAAACTGAAATGTCATCACCTTTGATAAAGTTCCTAATTTAATCTTATAATTACTAATTACGTGCAAGTTCCGTCAGTCTCCAACATACTCTCACATGTGCATAGAATCTGAGATTGCTACAACGGTACTGTTTCAAGCGTGCACATCAGGTTAGTAAACAATCTTAGTATAATGAGAATTTCAAACCGCCATACCGGATTAAAAAAATTAGAAAAACAAACAGTTGATTAGAGCTAAAACTACTCCTACCCCCGTTGGATATAGCTTTAACTCTTTCCTGACGGTAGGTCTGCCATTGACAAGTAAAATCGTTAATGGTTAGCTAGAGTAAAGTTCTAAGGGATCGCCACAATCATTCTGGAAGGAGTTCATTTTTAAGAGACCGATTACATGGAGCGGGCTGGCCTGGTCTACAGTTTTTCAGTGATCGGATTACATGGTAAGCGGGCCAGCCCGCTTTGCTGGGATCCCGGTAGTTGCAACCCGGACTGAAAACTTTCATGTAATCGTTTGATCCCGGTAAGGCAGGCTGAAAATAGTTTGATGCATTACTGTATTTACTCGATTAAGCGCTGCAGCGCTCTTTAAATGTTTAGTGTTTCGAATGCGGTGCTTATTCGGGGGCGGTGCTCTTTAAAAAATCATAACATTTGTAAACGATAACAAGCAAATGTCAACAACTGAAAAACATTGTAATACAGGAAAATAAATTTCCGAGGCTGGTTTAGAAGGAGTTGTACCGTAATTGTTTTTTAGTTTTACTCCTGGAACAATTCAGTCTGATGGTGCTTCGATTAAGCGCCGCATTGTTGTGAATGAATGAGGCGCTCATTCGAGGGCGGCGCTCTTTAATATTTTTGTTCTCGTGTGCGGCGCTTAATCGGGGGAGGCGCTTAATCGAGTAAATACGGTATTCGTTTCGACTACGCATCTACGGTTTCTCTTCTCAGCATGATAGTGCGTTTGACAGCGTAGGAAATCAGTAGCCTATCACAGCAGTGCTTACGGAAGAGTGCGTAGACATAAGTCACTCCGTAAAGCCGCACTAAAATGAAGTAAACAAGACTAAATGGTGCAAAATTAGTTCACAGTTGTCAAAGTTTGCCTCGTAAGATGTCTGACTCACCATTTTGTTTTGTTCACGATGGATTCAAACCTTTCCAATAAATTTTCCGCTAAACAAATCTTCTCCAACCAACCGTTACGAATCAATCACATAATTATTTAGTAAAATTCATCCCGGTTCACCGGGCCAGTCCGCTCCATGTAATCGGCTCCTAACTCTTTCCTGACCGTAGGTCTCCCATTGAGGAGAAAACACGTCTGGCGTTAGCTAGAACAAAATACTCTGGCTTAATCCAGAGGAAAGTACTTAGGGGTGGGACCGTCCAGGAAGAGTTAACCTTCGGTATCGAATATGAATTCCACGATCGACCGAAACGGACTGTCTGGTCAACAAACACCACTAAAAACAACATTAAAATAAAAAGGCTTTACTTCCTTTGTATTTTTTTTTTCCAAAAGGACAGGTTTACCCGTATAAAATAAAGATATACCTCTGAATTTCGTACCTTTCCATAGTCAGAAGAGTACTTTGTCGACCACACGGTCGTATGGTCAGGAACTGAGTACTAATATAACCATATTAGTTATTATTAGTATCATTGCTGTGCAAAAGAAATTTCAAGTTACATAATTTAAGTTATCCCCTTTCTGTCTTTTTGGGTTTAAAATATTTCCACATTTTGGAAGTTTTTCACTTTCGACAATGAACTCATTCGTATAGCGATCTGATTTGTAAATAAACTTATTCGGATACTATCCTTTGCGCACGTCGAAACTCTAAGACTTCAAAAGAAAGTGGAAGTTGAATATCTTAATTCTTTACGAGTCTTTTGAAAAGTGACCCAGCCTTTCCACTTCCCGACACCATTAGACGTAGGAAGATTATCGAGAGAAGACACAGACTTCATAAGAATGTGTTTGACTATAAACGGTAAATGATAAGTCGCATTCACTTAAGCTATACTATTTCTAATGAAATCAAAGTTTATAGCTTCACCAAGGTTAGATCGCAACATGAAATAACATACGTTACTCAGATCAAGTTTTCAGTAGAACACAATCACTTTTACGAGATCAAAATTTAGAAAAGCAAAGAATAAATCCGAATTAGTTTATGTCCGTAATTCGAGATACAAGTCAATGGACTGGATCACTCTTAATAAGTTAGGCTCAAAAGTTCTCTTCAGAATGAGTAAGTTGCCAAAATTAAAGTGTCCCCAAGAAATTAAAAACACTTCCAACCAAAATACGTACTAAACCCATCATAACTCCCTACAGATTAGTTTAACTTATTGCACCTTTCTAACTTATCAGGAACTGTACAAATCTTTCTACTCTTCTACTTCTTATAGGGTCTTTGATGGTACGGGTACAGACTTCTTGGGAAGATGGACGTTCTTAGGACACAGACACATTTCTTGGAAATTCGCGCAATTCTTATGTGGGTTTTCTTGTTGTTCAAAGATCAGGTTTTCGAACTTCCCAAGGTCCTAATCGGAAAGAAAGATACATAGTTATCAGATTTTTACCAGCAGTCCAATATGAACCTTAAACTCAAGCGATGACGGGCTAAAATCTCTAAAGAGGAAAAAAGTCCGAAAAACTAAGTAAAAATAAATAATCCGAGGATGAAAAAAATGGAATCACTGTATTCTGAAGTCACCCTGAAACTAAATAATTACTAGTTCGGAAAGATTAGTAAAAGGAAAAATTTTCCTGAAGTATGCTTAGACTAACTACGAAACACTAGGCATCACCGGCTACCCAGGTATACGGTTAAAAGTGTTTCCAGGAAATCTATTTTTCTCTGGTGGTTTTAAATAATTTGAAGGTCTCTTCTCGACTTTTTGCGAACCACGTTCGTGCGAACCCACAAGCGTAGCCATAAACCTGACAAGGGGGGGAGGCAATGTCAATTTTGTGCTCGTGTGTCGAAGGTGCATCATCTCGCACTGAGGGGTCGTGCTTTTGCAGCGTCGGGGTCCATGATCTTCATGGTAATTTTGAAATTCCTAAGTTTCTCAGGTGGAATGAGGAGAATATTTCATGACTTAACCAGCAGTGCTAAAGTCACCTAAAAAAAGTTGATTAGAGCGGGATTCGAACTCGCATCTTCGGGTTTTCAGATCGCTGCTCTACCAATTGAGTGAATTGAGCTATCAACGAGCAAAGTCAGCTGGGAACAGTACGCTCGTTTTTATCCATTTTAAGTGCGCGAAAGATTCTTGCGACAACTTAATGCTCGATATCCGTGAGTATGTGCTGTGTTTCGACTCTATATCACAATCATCCTCTGGGTAACATGAAAAGAATATTTCATGAATTCACCTGCACTGTTGATAAAAGCACGATTCGAACTCCCATCTTAGGGTTTCCGGACCGCTGCTCTACCTATTCAACTAGACCTGAGGTGCCATATCCTGTATTTTTGAGCATGAACAAGATGTAGAAGTCCTAAGGGTAAGACTGTTTACTCTACATCTAAGGGGGAAGGGCGACCTCTCCCTTAGCGACCCGTCTGTACTAAACTTTACAGCATCGATTCCAAACTCTTTTTTGAAGGGTACCACTACAAGTTCTGGCGGACCAGCTGCGCAGCGGGAAAGGCGTAAGGCGATCTTTGTGACTTAAATTTTTTCAAATGAGGAAGTTTTTTTCCAAACCTATCTTTTGTTTAAGTATGCACTTTAAAATTGGAAGAAGAGAAAGCTTTGGTTTCAACAGCAGCGAATCTAGAATCTGAGTTTGCATGGGACTCACGGATCAAAATTTTGCGGGCGCCTTATGGTTAAAACTGCTTGTCAATTTTAATTTTTTGTTGCTTGAACAACAGTCCTTTCTTGTGTTTCTTCCTTCCTTTTTTCAATTCACCGATATTGTGGAGAAAAAGAAAAAGAGTAACAGGAAATAAAACTAAATCAGTCAACAAGTTCAAATTGTTGGTATTCATCAATTCATGATTGCCATTCTCCACCAACATTACACCGTCATTACTGTATTTACCAATGCTACTGATATATCGGTGCCCCCGTGACATTAAAAGTGCAGTTTCAAGGGTCTTTAGCCGACTAACAAGGCTTTTTCAGTATGTGACTGAGGCATCCATAATGAAGTTATTGGGTTAGTAAAAATAAATTATCGTGAGCACCCACTTCTTCCTAGATAAACAATGGGCGTTTAAACGAAAATGGCTAGGCTTTGTTATATTTAAGGTAAGCGGCCGTCCAACTCCTAGGATCCATTGCTGTGTTTCAAACGCTAAAAGGTTATTTTCCGTTGACATCGCAGTATTCTGGTGCTCCCCAGCGTATCACCAGTCGCAGGAGAGGTACGTAATTTACCCACTGAAGTAAACTCCAGTGGCTTACCTACAGTAGTGGCTTGAAGGCTTAAGCCGCCCTTGGTGCTGGAAGCGAGTGTGGTACATGTTGTCTAAATGACGTTTTACTTCCAAACAGTTGGTTTTAAGTGAAAATATAAATTTAAAAGGGTCATTTTCTGCTAAAATAAAAGAAAATTTATCAGATGGGCTTTAACAACTTGTTTCAAACAGAGTATATCAGAAACAATCATACTAATATTGTCATTTTTAAAGCTGTAAATGATGCATACCCTTGAAAACAATGACATAAATGTATAACATCATTCGAGAAAGGGATTTTCTCTCAATTCAACTTCAGAGATTTATGTTGGCAAAATGTTCAAAATAAACTTCTTGAGACTTCAACATTTCAAAATTTCCGAGGGAGGTATGCCCCTAGATCAACCACGAGGACCACTACACAAAGCTGTTCAAGCTCCGCCCTTGTGGAAATTTTGGGTGTGCTACTAGTGAACTCATTGGTTATAATTAACTTACCACTGCCAGAAGAAGAACCCGACTTCCTTCTGCTCTTCTTCAACGCTGCAGCTAATTCTGCTTCTTTTCCAGTCGGCTTCAGCGGCGTCCTATGACTTCCATCAGGACTTAGCGACATTTGCCGAATTCTGGGCTCGGGCGAGTGGTCTTCGTTCGACACGTAATTTAATCGGTCCAGGCTTGAACTCCGAGCACCGACGTCGCCTCCACGACCTTCACCGTTAATAGGTGACGAGTTAGTCGGCACACCAACGGGAAGATGTTCGCCATTCCTAAACAAATAACGAAGGAAGGGAATAACATTTCAACAAGTTTTTATTAACCCTTTCCTTTCCGAGACGTCTCCCCTTGACAAGTAAAATCGTCGGGCGCAAGAGTGACATGTTGTTCTTGCTTTGTATTCCCGGGCCTCGGACATACATAATGGACAATGAGAAGATTAAACGGGCAACTTAAATTAACATGTTGGTAACCTTTACAATTTAGTGATTGAAAATAGCGTAATTAGGTGTTAGGAGGTGACATATTTCAACACATTTCGCTTCGTCTTGGTTGAGGAATCCCTGACACCACGTGACCTCTCAAGTGCGTCACCTTTCACCCAATCTTTCCTGATACAATCGCAATATTCAAAATATCAATACACCTCTAGAGATCTGGAATGGATCTTTCCACAATATGGCAAACTCAAAAATGCATTAACAATTCAGGAGGAAAATACAAAAAAAACCCCATAACTATGTTGCGTCTTCAAATGTGATAAAAGCACGCTTACTTTTCTTCATAAATTTCGGTGGCTCAGAAAACATTAATTTTCAAACTTTATTCGCAAATTAGCGTATTAAGGGTTCGTGTCTGAAGTCGTTTAAAAAGCGCTCAGTATTTACTTTATCACATCTAATACACCTGGCTACCGCCTCGTGTTTTTTATCCGATAAAGCACTCCTACTCGTTTTTTAAATATTACACAACAAAAAGATTTGAAGACTGTAGATATCATACCCAGAGTTTATCCGTGGATGGGTGGCTAGCGTTTCCTTACTGACCGCACTTCGTATGCGCTTGCTGTAATGAACAACAGGTTCACCAGTCTTTGTACCACCTCTGATCACCGGCATTGCCACCTGAGAAGAGGAATCGTCGCCAATGATCGACTGGGATCCGGCGCCAGCAATTACACGGCCCACTCCTAAGACGGCACTGGCAATCGCTCCCCCACGAATGGGAGAATGGGTACTAGAAGGTTGTTGACCAGGTCGGATGGGTTTTGCTGAGTGAAAATTAAATACGTGACGTAAGATAAAACAATCTTTATCAGTTGATACAATAATCTCAAAGTATTCCAGAGAAATCTATTTATATATCTAGGGATTGCGAAACGTCGTGGAAATGAAAAAGGTGCGAGGAAAATGAAGAATGAAGTGGGAAAAAGATAGGGAAAGGAAGCACAGGGAACAAAGTCAAGAGGTGAGCTGAGAAAGATAAAACAAAAAAGATAACAAGGTGATAACCAACCGAGAGGTAAGTGTCATATCTGTCACAAAAATGTACATTTTACGTTAGGTAAATGCATGTTCCATATTCAGGAATATTACTGAGTTGTTTGACACATACGAAGTTGCATACAATCTGCATCTGTTACAGGGAGTTTTAACCGGGAAAATTATTCACGTACGCTTTATCAGAAACTGGTGAACTTAATAGTAAAAATAGTTGCAAAGACACTTTTAACATTCGTAGAATTCCCTTAAATACCATCACCGAACGAAATTTCCCGAAGAGTAAGCCCGCGAACTCCTTAACAATTCTTGTACCTCATGGTTGCTGTAACCATTGCTAAGTCGCTTCCTTTGCTTCGACAGGAGATAGTGAGATAGAGCGGAACAAGAGAAGTGGTAAGCACGGATAAAAAAAAATATTAGAATCAGTTTTTCAGACTTCGTCTGAAACTTACGCAGGTTACATGACTTTACAAAAGTTTCACGAAACGATGTTTGGTATTGTTTATACAACGTATTATCAGTAGAACAAACAAAATTTTTTTTATGTGTATGGTTCTTGTACGGTTATAGCGCGATGATCAATTTATATATCGAACCGAATTAGTTACCGAGACGATACAAATTGCGCAATAAAAATTGTAATAAACATATTTTACTACCTTCCATTTCGTTTCGGTGCCAACGGGATGGACAACTAGTTTGTACGATCATAGTAAGTTGTACAAACCATACCTGGGCTAAATGCTTCATGTGACTTACCGATATGCGCCTGGGCTCCTTTCCTAGCTGCAGCTGAAAAAAAAAGCATTGAAATAATGAAACCAAAACCAAAACCAAAACATATGATTTTTGATGGACATGCCTGTGTTTTTATATCACGGCTGTAGGGAACGATGGTATAACAAAACTAACATATGTCAGAAAATACATAATAAAGATTTAACTAAATAAAATCTAAAGATTTAGCTTAGATATGGACAGCTCTGTGCGCGTAATCTGGGTTTTAGGACAGATGGAAGGGTGCGAGTAAGCAGTAATCTTCAGAACTTAAGACCAAAAACATATCTGAAGTCAAACTCTAAAAGATGTGTCAAAATTCTTAAAGTGTTCTATGCTGAAACGAACTTTCAGTTTCGCAAATGTACCTTGTTTGCTTCGCATTGTTTCTCTCATCTTCTCCATCTCCTTTTGATATCTACGAAAAAAAGTTCAAAGAGTAATATTCCGATCGCTGAACATTCAAAATTACATATCAATTCCAAACTTCTCGGCGTTTACTCAAATCTAGAAGTGCTCGTCTTTTACACTACCAAAAAGTCATGTCCTTAAATGTTGGTCTAAGCAAACGCAGAAAGCTAGATAACGGCGAAACGAAAAGCGTCCACAACAACACAACACGACACAACAATCTAGTGTTATTCTTAGATACTTCTTCTCCTTTTTTCTATTGAAGAGGAAAGCGTTTCAACTTACGCAATTGAAGTACTAGGTCAATAAGCACGCTTGTATGAGATTAAACTTTACAGGCAAAGCTCCTACTTTATTCGAAATTAACCCTTTTCGATTTATGAATAAAAAACGGAGTCCAAACGCAGCCAATTTTCTCAAACATGACGACAACGTGATTAAATACAAAGTAAATATTTTTGTTTACAACAGAGATATAGTGATGAAGAGAGTTATTCATAATCGAAATAAAGCTTAATAAAAAGAAAATTAGTTTCAAGAAGAGTTGCTTTGAGCCATTGCTAATATCTAGGGAGTAACGAAGTAGTCATGTATTGACTAAAAATGTGTCTAAACATCCTAAAAAGAGGATAAATTACTTTTCCATTTCTCAACAATCTATCAAGTAAGGTACGTAAAGACCTGTGTCAGAATATCTACAATGAAAGCAGATTCGAAACAAACCTCGCTCTATCTTTTTGTGCGCCTTCCTTTGCCTCTTTCAATGCCTGTTCCAGAGCTTTGACTCTTTCCTGTGTGGCACGAAGACGTTTTTCTAACTTTGGTAGTTCACATCTTAGATCACCGTTGTCACGTACCAGCTATAAGAAAGAGAACTCAAGAGGTTATTTCATCAATCTTACTCTACCCTTACGATGCGAGCGAGCGAACCAGTTATCAGAAAAGGAGTTCAAAAGTTATTTCATCGTTTTCAATTTACCGTTACGATGTAAGTGAGCGAACGAACGAGTGCACATATGAACAGCAGAATTGGTGAACAGGTGAATACCTGGATAATCGGAGAGACGGGCTCGCGGAGCGAGAACAGACGAACAGGCGAACGAGACGGAGAGAGAATTAACGGACTGAAGAACGGACGGACAATTAAAAAGAGGTATGATGAATCGATCAACGGGCAAAAGAACAAACGAAGGAGCCAACAAACAAACAAATGGATGGAAATATGAGCAAACGGACGGACAGACGAAGAACAAACCCTCGAACAGTGATAACATCCCATATATTAACACAACTATAGAATTATACTACAACTATAGAATTACACAGAAGTATATCATCATCAATATGAAATACCTGTTTGTGAACTTTGGTCAGCTGGTCTAAATTATTTTCTAAAAAAGCAATCTTTTGTTTCTGTGCTTGACTACTAGTGTCATCCTCAGTATCTCCGTCGGTACTGTGAGGCTAAAAACCAAAGAAGCATTGACACCAAAACACAGAACAACTTATACCGGAATAAAGAAATCTGCACCAAATAAATAACGCACATAATGTGCAAATAATGTGCAAATAACACAGTAAGAAATCTCTCTGCTGTGTTTCTTTTCTTGGGAGAAAACCACTAGAAAAGGAATCGACGAGGTCTTTCCTTTTCATCTTCTGTTTGTTTTACCTTCAAACGGGCTTGAAGATCTTTGACAAACAGCTGCCGTAGTCGGTACAGTGTAGCAAGTTCCTTGGCCTAGTGAAGGAAACAGATACTTTATTACTATAAAAGAGATCGCTGTGAAGGAGGTGGAACATCAACGGGGATAATGAAAGTTCGCAGTTTAGTAAACTATGGTTGTCAAGAATTAATTGAATAAGAAAGAAATTTTGGAGGAAACGTCACGACATTTATTGAATATTTGCTGACCTTTCGTCCTGGAAACTCAGGACTTCCTCGGAGCAAGACGGAAGTCTTAATATTTACAAGGTGTTTGTATTAACATTAAAACCTCAGTCTTGTACTGAGGAAGTCTTGAATTTCTTAGACGAAAGCTCGGCTAAGAATCAATAAACACCATGACGTAACAGCAAAATTTCTGTATTTTTATTGAACTAATCGTCATGCCAAACTAAAAAACTCTCGAGAATTAATTGGTTGGTATGTAACTGAAAAGTATAAAGTGGCATGATGCTCACACGGGAATAAAATTTTGACTGCATGAAGTTCTATTTCCAGCGTCCTCGATTACATTCTCACCAAACACAATATTCGATTTCAATAACAAGTGCATTGATTGAGGAAAAAATCCATAGGGTAGAGGGGCAATTGCCCCAGGGCCCGTGGCTCCGAGTCCTTAGTGTGGTTCCTCAAAAATGTCATTTTCTTTCAAAATCAAATAAATTTATAACCTCCAAATTTCGGCAAAAGGGCAAATAAATCGATATTTCGTTTCCACTTCCATTTACGAACCTATAAGGCCATCCGAAATTGCACTTTTATGCCATAAAAAAGCCAATGTGTAAAACTTTTTTTCACTCTAAAACGTTAAAGCAGTACAGTCCTTAGTTGGACATTCCCACACCTCACCCACGCCAAGTATCTGGAAATTCCATAGGATTCAACTGTTGGCAATTCTGCGACGTCGTAAAGGCGAATTCATTGCGAACGATGTCATGTACACCTGTTTTTTGTGCATTACGGCGTACGTACGGTTAAGGCTCCAATGTACTTGGGTTTTAAATACGTAAAACCGTTTTCATTGACGGCTTTGATTTTATAATTAACCCAGCCATTCCAAAACTGTACCTGATAAAAAACACCTATTACAAATCGTTATTTTAAATAAGACACTCTCTCTTGTAACATTAAGCCACATTCAAAGCAGCCTCAATCCGCAGCTACATACAGAATCGTTTACGTCATTCCGAACCCTTGGTTGCGAAAGGTCGGGAAAGATGTCTGGCTACACAGAACGACGTCAACGGTCATTGTGTATGAACTTCGAAATTTGCCTGGACACCTCATGTGATAAGATCAGTAACGACTTATAAACTTTAGTGAACTCAAGATTTTATAAGAATATTTACCACGGTTTCTTCGAGTCCACGTAAGTCCGCCTTAGCTTGCTCTTGCTTACCAGCTTCGAGACTGAAAATAGAAAATAGTTTCGACTTTTCACTTTTCGAATGTAGATCCTTCATCAGATTGAAATATGGCGAATGGCTTTACCTCGAGACATTTGTTTCCAATCGACCGACCAACCGTCCCGATCAACAAGACCCACCCTTTCCATCCCAACTGTTCCGACCCAACCGATTATTCTGTCCGCACGTCCGTACGTCCATCCTTCCAATGATTTTCGTCAATTTTATTTAAAAGAATCGGAAGACGTCGATCCCAACCACGTCAGCAATCTTAAGCTCTACCAAGTTTATACCACAAATTACAAAAAAATTAACTTGCAATTGAAAACAAGCCCCTTACGTCAATTCACTAATCCTTTTATTCTTTTCTTGCAACTCATTCTTTATCCTTTCGTTTTCAATCTACAGTTCACAGGGTAGAGATGAATAAAAGTCAGTTAAAACTGGTTGTTCTCCCTGTTCCCTACTCAGTTTATTTTGGAAAAAAGGTAAAAAGTCCACGACAGCTAAAATTTTTTTTTTTTCCTTTTCCATTTTAAGTATTCTAGTAATGTACTTTTGAGACTATCGTCAATAGTGAGTTAAAAAAATAAAGCCGTCGCTTCAACAGTCAAAAACATTTCGATATATTGTGAACTTTTACCCATCAAGAAAAAAGATAAATAATAAGGAAATGCAGGGAAATTGACAAAGGGAGAATTGGCGGCCAACAGGTATATTATCAAATAAAAGTATATGTTCTCCTAACGAGTTTTAAGTACAGGGAAGCGGGACGGAAAATACTACGTACAACCAAATTTTTTAACCAATTTTCTGTATTTAGAAATCATAAGAAGAACTGTTACGTGTGTTTAATGCGGCTTAACAAACGAATTTATATGTTGAGTGGAAAGAGGAATCAAAATACGATAAATTTATTTTTGTTCTTTTCATATTTTTTTTTCTTCGTTCATGCGGTATTGACAAGTACGAGATGTCTGGATCAATTTGCCATTGTCTTTGTTGTGACAACATCTGACCGGGGACACAGAAACGGACAATGCGGTAAACAATCAGTGAAAACATAGACACCAAGTATTAATCAAGGAAATTGATTCATTCACTTTCAGAGTAACAGTTCAAGATCCGAGAACAGGCGACCGTTCTCGAGTTCACATGACCAGGTCGGCAAATTTATCAAGTTCAAAAGAGAGATCCTTCAAATACCATTTCAATAAATTTTACACTATACGTACCCTAAGCTGCTCTTCGGCCAACGATTGTTTTTGGTTCGCTCTAGAGCAAGTAAAGCAAGTAAAGTGAAACTAAGGCGGTTGTGGTAATGACAGTTACTTCTGACACGCTGGTAGGTCAGTGTTCTGACGGACTAGTTACGAAGCAGCCCGTTTCAGAATCATACTCAGGATGACACGAAGTCATCAAATAATTTCGGGTTATTCAACAGCCCAGCGACGTGTCAATAGTTTTATTTTAGAGTGAAAGGGAAGAAGAGGGACGACTCAAGTAAGGGGAAATATAGGCCAAGTTTATTAAAATATTTGTAAAAACAATAATATACTCTGCATCAGTATGTTTCTTTATTAGTTCTAATCAAGTCATTTTGGGACATTTAGCATAATTTTTCGAAATAATACTGAACAATTGGGTTAAATTCAGGGTTTCCTTTTGCCCATTGTTAGCTACGTAATTTTTGGAAGTCGTTTTTTTTAATTGGGATTTCAAAATTTGAACAACGGACTTTGACTACGGTTACAAAAAATTAACCGCAATATAAAACAAATGTGTCGTTAACAGTTTTGGTTTTTTGGTTTCTCTATCCGGGCTATCCAACCACTGTTCATTACAAGATTAAGGTTAGTAGCGACTCAGACCCCACGTTTTCATTACAACGCAAAAAGGCTCTTCCTTCGTAGTGAACGGGGTGACGACGGTTTATGTGTCTGCTTGAATCTTAAATTTCTAATTTCGAGCCAAGCCAAAATATAGAATTCACTGGGAAAATTGGGAAGTAAACTTTCTTCCAAGCCTCCGAGGCGTGCTGTTTTGTTCGAATTTAACAGAGTTTTGCTAAACTTGCTTAAATTCATAGTCGCTTGCCTTGGCAGGTTAATTCATGAATGGTTAGAAATGAATTGCAAAGGCTGTTTTAGTAAGCAAGTTTTCATGTTTGTCAAGTTCCTAAATGCGTACGGGTAGTCCTAGTGTTATTCTATGTATCTTAAGATAGGTAAAACTAAACGTGCTAGACTTCTTCTAAAGAAAAGGAAAAATTGCATTGATTACGTCTTTGCCTGAAATATAAAAAGGTCGGAATATCTTCCCGACTAAAATATCGGATCCACAGCGCTTCAAGGCCCAGTTGTTCAAAAGGCAATTAGCTTTATCCAGGGTTGGCGAAAAATTTATGGATAACTTTCCGATCATGCTGTTGAGAAAAGCTGGAATTTTCTTCAGCAGATTTCGGGTGCATACTTAAAGGTTTTAAGCTGTGAAATCTGAACCAGATTCTTCAACCAAAATAAACGAAACCAAAACAACAGTTTAATTGGTAATCCTAGATTAGCGCTAATCGTGCTTTGAACAACCGGCCCCTGATTATCATACTTAAATCAAGCTAGTGGAGGTAGTTCATTTTTCTTCTTAATTTAAGTAAACTGTGCAATAAGGTTTTTTATGATGTAATCCGCCTCCTTTGTTGCTAACGTCTGCCCATATTTGAAAAAAATGATGTAGATTTTTGTGATAAAAACTGTCACTCACTCTTTCAATTCAGCAATTAAAGATTCCTTCTCTTGAATTTCATCGCGTAGATTGGCAATTTGTCTTTGCTGCGACTCACGGTGGGCCACCATTTCTTTCTCTAGTGCCACCTAATAGTAAGCAAGCAGACCAAATGGACTGTACATCTTTTGAGATAAAATCTAATATACTTCATTGGCTATTTATATATTTTCAAGGAACTCCACTGAATACACCTCAGCTGTATAATCAATACATGTGAACGACGAAATATGACGAATATTGTTTGTAAAGGCAGCTGCCCGTCCTGCGACATCATTACGGAATTTTAACTAGAAATAAACTAACGTCATGTCTTTTTCCTTGGCACGCCTCTGGGATGGTAGAGGAAGGGATGTGGATTGTTGGCCCTTCTCAATTGATACGTTAGAAGAGTACCTGTTGCAAAATGCGGTCGTTTGGAGACCTGTACATACGCTAGCAACAAAAAATGCACCAACGCATCAACAATGCCAATCCTTGTTGAGCATCTTTGCGACCGACCTCAAACTCTCGAAGACCACAACGAATGCTGTTTACCCATGAAATTCACGTTACCTTCATCTCGCTGGCAGATTCAAGAAGGCCAGCATGCTCCTGTTCCTTGTCTTTAAGTGCCAGTGCTTGCATATTTGCTGGAAATAAATATAAAACAACTTAACATACACGAAAGAAAAAAATGAATCAAGAATCCGTCAAAATTCTATTAAGGAACGAATTTCTTTCTTTCTGATCAGTTCTAACTTTGATTGAAAAAAATTTCGCTTGTATCAAACCATGGATTAGTATTAGCTTTATCTATAACGAAGTAGCATTCTCAGTTGAACCCGCAACCAGGAACATCAATCACGGATGAGTAAGAATGACTTTCAGCCAAGACCAAGTGTCCAAGTAAATTAATTGATTCACTAAATTAACAAATTTTGTTACAACCATGTTGTATTGATCATCAACCCACACACAGACCCTGTTTATACGTAGTTTTAAAATACGTAGTGTTTAATTGCCTAAGTTTCAGTAATAATCGCTTGGTTATATTACTATAAATAGCACCGAATCCTCGCCTGATATAAGCAGATCACAAGTAAAGAGTAAACACCAGTTATTTTATAATCAAATGAAAGAAATTCTATTTAAAATGACGACAGAATTGCTAATTTTTATTTGACATTCTGTACGTTTGCACTTATCAATTATATTTCAGTAAAGCCATATAATAAACTACTTATTGACTTCGTTCGTACTTAAAAACATTGGTCCGACATTTCTCTACTAAAGACCTCAATCCCGGTCACTAAGTAGCAAAAAGTTATTGATGATAATTCGGAGTTCTATCAGCAGGATATGTTCGGCACCCATCTCGCGAAAGAAAATATGCAAGTTCTCACCTTCTGCTCTAACTCTTGTAACTTCTTCGTTCAACGTGTCAACAGCTTCTTCTAAAAGGCGTTTTTTCGTTTCCATCTCTTTCATACTAGTATGTAATGTCTTCATCTTGGCTTCGTGCTAAAAGAAGAGAAAAAAAGTTAGGACTTTGTACAAAACTGCAGGAACAGCATAAGGTTTGAAAATGTGCAAGCAAAATTGTCTGTGATAAAAATACTATACTATCAAAAATGCAGATCACGTTCGACAATACTTTCGCTACGAGCTTTAGCAGTTAACCTCAAGAAAACAAAAGCCCTCCAAAAAATACCTGGTCTCATAAATGTGCATGTAGTTAGTGGCCTCTACAGTTCTGACTTTCGTCTATCTGTAACGTTAAGTTTTTTCAATTACCTGGGATATAAGTAGATGAGAAGCCTGGATATCTTTCTCCGATATTTCAAGTTTGTCCTTCATGTTGGCTTCCGTTGCTTCCATTAAATGTAACCTCTAGATGAAGAAAAACAAAAAAACCCAAAAAAAAAAAACCAAACAGAAATGATCAGCAAACGAAAAGACAGAAGTAGTATAAAAATGAAACAGAGTAAAGAGGCTATGAAGTGAAAAAATCATACACAATTTAATCTGAGGTCACGCGATTTAATGTTAAGATCCATCGACATCAAAGCTGAGACAAAATTGACGTTTGGTTGACAGAAGTGACATGAGATCATCGAGAACACGTCAAAAAATGTACGCCGAATGCTAGGGATACACCGATCCGAACCTTCAAGTTCCAACCAGTACCGGAACTGAACGGAATTGACAAAGCTCTTGTCGTTACTAAATTTTAGTAACTAAATTGAGTCACATCTTTTGCATTTCATTAAGGTCAGTTTCCACCCAAAATATTTTTATCGCCGAATCTACTTTTTTCGATCGCTTTATGGTTGTGAGCATGCGTACATGGGGATTTCTAATCCCAATGGAAACCAATGGACATGTTCACAGCCTTCAAGTAGATCGTGCGATAAAAATAGTAAGGGAAAATTGACCTTTAACCATTTAAAGCACAGTTCGATATACTAGACACCTAAAACAAAAGGTCAAATTAGAGTACAAAACGAAAGAAAAAGAACTATGATTCTGTGGATTAGATTGATGAAAATGTGAGAATATGCTCTAATTATATCAGTAATTAACTAAACTTTTAGAATTGTTCATATATATATATATATATATATATATATACATATATACATATACATATATTATATATATATTTATGTATATATGTATATGTAAACATATGCTTAATAGAATTTACACGACGGTGCATAACTACCTTAACAGAAATGTCAAAACAAATTATTGTCAATCTATTTCAGTATTAGCTTCAAATTCCAAATCCTATTTTATTCCATTTCATATGAATGGTCTCCTTAAGTCTCTCGTTTACTGTTTTTGGATGGATTCACGACACACACGGTTCAAGCACTGGGGTAAAACTGCTGAACACGTTTTGATTTTGATCGTACAAACAAGTTTAAACGACATAAAATCATAAACGCATAGCTTTACACGCCTGTACCATTCCTTCACAATGACAACTTCAAATGAATTTACCAAGAAAATTTCATTTCTGAGATAAAACTAATGAAAACCTGCGGTTCTGCTTGAATACTTTTTGAGTTCGGTCAAAAACGAAAGTTAGAAAAATCTGAGTTTCGAGCCGAAGCAGGATCAGACGCAGCCATACCGAATGCGCAAAACAACGATTTTTTGGCTTCCAGTTGAAGCTTAAAAGCTGTTAATAATACAGACTGAAAATTGTGAATCTCAGCAGTTTTACATCATTAATCTGATAATACCTACCGACGATAAGGACTTCACTTCTGTCTTTATTTTGCTATCTCAACAGTTTTACGTCATTAGTTTATCTGATAATACCTACCGAAGATAAGGACTCACTTCTGTTTTTATTTGCTATCTCAGCAGTTTTACATCATTAGTTCATCTGATAATACCTACCGATGATAAGGACTTCACTTCTGTTTTTATTTTGCTAATGTACAGTCGTGCTACAGTAAAATCTTCGTCTAACTTCCCAGATGCATCAACAATTGGCTTCTAAAAAATCAACATAAACTATCCGTGACCAACGGTAACACAAGAATGATATACTTCATAATTAGTTCTACTTTTTGTCTTCATGGTTATAAATTACAACGCTGCAAAAAGTCTGGAATGTTTAAACTCTAAATTACCAATGCTAGGAAAAATCGCAACAGCTTAATAAACTTGATCTTTATTGATATCTGATACCAACTTTTAAATGGCGTAATTACGATAAGTTAAAAGACTCGAGTGTAAGGTACGATATCCCTTAATTTTGACGACTCGAGTTTTTCGGTCAATTTTTAGAAAAAACCTTTAATTGCAGACTATGCGTATTTACACCTCTTGAAATGCCCAACACGTATTCACGGCCTCAGTCCTCAAAGGCTCATATGCTAAGCACGAACACTTTTTAGAAGGGAGTTTCACCACTAAGAATCAACAAGAACCGTTGCACGACAAATTAAAGGTATTGATAACTTTGGCAAATAAAATAATGACCTCACTGTAACAATAGATCGAAGTTTTAAAACTATATATACATATAAATACTACATTTAAATGTGAAAATGCAAAATATTCCGAACTTCTCGCGAGGTATAAGTCTGTATGTTCTTAAACTTTGTTTAAGTCTCTACTCTTCCGTTGTTTTCTCTTCTCTTCTCTTCTCATCTCTTCTCATCTCTTCTCATTTCTTCTCACCTCTTCTAATCTCTTCTCTCTTCTCATCACTTCTCTTCCCTTACCTTCCTATCCTATCCTATCCCATTCTATCCTATCCCATTCTATCCCACCCCATCCTATCCTATCCTATCCTACCCCTTACCCTATCCATATTCCTTTTACCTTCACCTTTACCTTCCCCTTCGATTCTATTTCTCCTTTCTTTTTCACACAAAAAAGTTTAAGAAAATTATAGGAATTCTAGTAAAAAAGGATATTTATTCAGGATTACCTTTATTTCTGCAGCATTTCCGCCAACAGCCGTTCCAATATCACCCTATACAAATATTAAACATAATTATAAAAATAAATCAAGCAACCTTCGTCGGCACTTCATACTTTATCAGTAATATTAGCTGAAGCAAAACAACAGACGGCAACGCTATACAATGCAACGAAGCGCATCACCATACCCCATACATCACACACGGCTCGCCTTGTAAATCCCAAAGAGATCAGCCGCTCGTATTGTATCTATTACTTAAACCATTGTAGTGACACTAGCAAAAAATTCAAGACTTTTTAAGGACCTTTGTTGCTTTTCTTGATCTCTCCAGGTCTGGGTTTTTTCTTTTCAAATTCAAGTACTTGCAAGAGTTTCTTTCCAAGGACCATGGGAGACCTGCATACCTCACCCCCTCACTACGCCCCATATGACCTCCCCCAGTGTACGACACCTTAACGCCATGATACTCGAAGTCACTTAACGACGCAAAGGAGTATATACTTCGCATGAAAGAAATACGTGTGAAACGGGAACAGACAGCACAATCCAAAATCCTCATTGCACAAAGCAAAACAAACGAAACACTCCTCCTGATCTTTACTTACCAAATCACTCAAAAGACTGTTCATCATTTCAGCAAGCCTTCTTCTCAAAATGCTATTTACGTCTTTAGTTTCTTCAAATTCCTTACTGATTTGATCTAACAATTTCTGGAAAGAAATCCAACTCAGTTATTCAACAAGCCATCAACCTAACTTCAACAGGATTTATTGTTATAGCACATGACCTTTAAATTATGCAAAACAGATTACAAAATTAGGGTCACATCAAACTGATTCCCTTTGTTCCTAATTTACCCTACCACTACTGCACACGGTAAGACTAGAGTGGCTACGTCTTACATCATGAGTAGTTTGGCAGCGACATCAGGGTTTTTCCTCTTTTTCATAGTCTAGAATTCTCTGGTAGAAGAGACTGACCACTGGGACTCCGCCTATTCTCTAAGCGGACCAGCCTGTCTTTTGTTGGGATACGTACACCAAAATATTTAAGATGTATCAAATATATTGATTAACCAATGCTCGGGCTGACTCTCGCCATTCTCATAAAGTGGGAATTCAATGAGGATGGGTAAAAATCTTCAAGAAACAAGCGGCCCCGCCCTAAAATTCTTGTCAAGAACAGTACTTCTTGGTCACAGCAAGGTGGTACAAACTTTTCCAAGTAACTCAAACGTTTTGGCAGCACAAAATTGATTAATCCCCACGCAATCTCTAAGACCTAAAGGTACAGTCATTTGTACAAAATTGCAGAGGAATAATGATTATGTCTATATATTACACGTAGCTAATAAAGACTGGCTGCGGCTAAATCAGTGCGCAACCTGCGGCCTGCGAGAGTCGTTTATGCGACCCGCGGAGACTTGCAAGTTGAAAAATAAATACTTTTTAGATTGAAAATTAGAAACTTGTTCCGGTAATAAAGTTTAGAATCGAACTTTTCCAAGAACGACTTTGCCCCTTAATTAGCTTAACTAAGAGCAAGAGGCTTTATTAAGGTTATTAGGTTATAAAACAGCATCTCTGCAAGAGAACAATCGACCTTATGGAGGGAAATGGAAGGTGATAGCTAGAACTCATAGCTAGCACCTCTGGGCTAAATGGTTATGAAAACAGTTAGCTATACGGCCCAGCCGCGTATAGAGTAAACAAAAGCCGTGTGTGAACTATAGAAACTATCGGGTTGCTCCATTAATGTAAATGATTTCAGCTCAAGTTCAGCCAGAGTCAAAAATCTATTGTGGTTAGTATGACCATACACCGGTTTTTTAGCCGGAGCGAAAAATCTCGGTAATCCGTACATGACCTTACTAGAAAGACTTCAGAGAAACAGGTGGGGTTACAGGCCTTAGCCTCGGACTCTGCCGCCCAATGAAGTATAAAAATAAGCAAAATAAAAAGTGAAAGACGACGTTTAGGAAAGCAGAAGGGTTCCCAGATTACTGTCATTCAACCAAAGAGCATTCACAGTTATTATTACCCAGAAGCATTTACTACAGCAGGTAAGTAAAGAGATCACACTGCAGTAAGTACTTCTGACTATTTGACTTTTTGTCGATTTGTTCATAACCATGTTCATAGTAATCTGCTGGGCAATAATTTTTAACATCTACAATGTATATTTTGTAGCGTGAAACCCACGAATCTTACACACATGATGCAAACGTTTACAAATGTATTCAAGAACAGCTACAAATGAAATTACTGAGAGTGAAAATACCCTACCTGCTTGGAAGAGAGATCTTCGAGCAGTTTATCATTTTCCTTATTTTTGTTGTCAACTTCTTGCAGCTTTTGGTCGTAGTTCATGGCAAGTTCCTCCAGGGCTTGTAACACCTCCTTCACTTCTGCTTTAGCTTTTTCATTTTCATTCTGTAGCAATGTGATTTGACTTTGAAGCGAGTCCGAGTCGAACTTGGAGCTTGTCATGGTCTACAAGAACAGAAGAGCAACTAACAATATCTTAAAAGGAAAGTGGAAATATTTTAGAGAAAGCCAATATGTAATCGACGTCGGGAAATCGATTCAAAGTGCACTAAGAAGTCCGAATCATGAAAGAATTCATGGAAGTGTGAGGGACACAAACGCACAATCGAGGCGTAAATTCGTAGGTGAATGCCGTGAAAGGGGGTCGATGAGATCTAGGCACCTCATTTTCAGGGGAACTTTTGCTGTCAAGCAAAAAGAACTTCCACAACAAGCTGTCCTTCAGCTTTACAGCTCGTAAACTAGCGCGAAGAATTCATTATTTCTTCGTTCACCATTCTGACTTATGAAAAATCAAGAACTCATTTAAGTTTTGATATCTAAATTACGGTCTTCATCAGTCAAAAGAAAATGGCCCACAGCCATTTTAGAGGAATTAAATTTTCAAAATTTCCCAGAAGGCTTGTGCTTCGGTCACATAAAGACAGAAGCGTGGATAGGTGTTCACACAGAGGCAGGAAGACATACATACAAGCATACAAGCAACAGACAACAGTTGAATAACGACAATGCATATTCTATCTCTAATGTTGCATATTCATGGCATGCAGGCTGACAAAACTGAAACAGCTGGGATTCACAAAAATGGGTTTTCGCATTTCACACCAACCTCTTCTTGTTCTCGAACTTGCTCCTTCAGTTGTTCAATGAGAGAAGCCTGAGATTGAATTTCATCGTCCTACAGTAAATACCCCAGTAACGTTTAAAATCACGAAACGAATTAAGATAACCTCTCTCAGAGGTCCAAAAAGTCAACGTAACCTAATTTTTATGTAATGACTTTATCAGTTCAAAAGCAGTTGAATCAAAAAACCACCTAACTTGAATGAACTTACCTTTTCGTCGAGCTGCATGAACAGTTTCGTCCTTTCGTCATTAAATTTCTTCCTCTCATCGCTTGATAATGCCGCAGAAACATGCGAAGCAGCTGTAGTATTAATTACGGCGTTGTCAAAAATGCCAGACTGTCTTTGTTCTTTGACAAGCACTTGTTCATCCGAAGGCACCGAATCACCTTAATGAAACAAAAACGTCGAATTGTAAAACAATACTTCAAAAACAGCAATCCGATGAAGTAATTTGGTGTCGCATTCAGTCAAAGTGAAATGGTCACAGCAAAACAAACATTTGGTATTTTACACCGCTATAACTTGACTATTAAGTTAATTGTAGAACACTATACGAAAGCCTGAATCTTAAGGGATGTGTGAGGTTGGGACAGCCTCATTGTTAGAAAGCACTAGATTTGTTGGGTAATTTGTTCGACAGAATCAAGCTTGGTTGGAAGTTGACGGAAGGAGCAAGCTAATCCATCGGTCAAAAACATAACTTCGTTACTCCCTCCAGCGCTCAAAAGACCACAGACAATGAGAATAAAGCAACGTCAATCCTTCACCCACAGGATATTTTTAAACCCATGGCCTTTCTTTCGGCCATGTTTTTTTCTTGCAAGGCCAAACTTCTTAGACGCGACCCCAATGTTTATACCCTAGTTACACCCCCTGACGGTAAGAAAACGACTCAAGAGAACTATTGCCACAAGTGATCCAAATTTACCGCGGACTTAATGAAATATTTCATGAAAATGGAAAAAGGCCACCAAATTCGAAAAAGCTTTACGATTATTATGTGCACATTTGCCTACCATTTCTCCAGCGATCCAACTCGGCCTCGAACCGGTGAATCGTTGATTTCAACTTGGAGTTTCGTTCTTTTTCTTTCTCGAACCTTCGTTTCCACTCCTCGGCCGTTAGCTCTTCGTTAACCACAACAGTGTTTTTAATGGTTTTGGCCCTAAATAGATACACAATATTTTTTCACTACTTCTACTCTCACGTAAATGTACGGCAAACCAATGAACTAGCCTCATGATATGACCATGAGGCTTAGCAACAATGGTATGGCTTCCGTATTTCCATAGTCTTTTTTGAGGAACCCCAGTTTTTCCGACTTGGAAACCCTTATGAAAATTTCACATGTCACTTCACATATTAAAAACATATGAAATTGGAATATTGTCACATATGAAATCTTCATTTCACATATGAAATGGGAACGTTTTCATAAATGAACAAACCTAACTCACATGTGAAATAGGCTGGTCAAAAATTTTACATGTGAAATCTTGGTGTACGGAAGATAAATTTCACATATGAAATAGAACATTCACATATGAAAATTAGTTTCACATATGAAATTGAAACAATTCACATGGGAAATATTAATTTAATATGTGAAATTGCAAGTGAAATTTTTGTAAGGGAACGTTGTCTGCGTTTGACCGCCAAACTACACGATGACTTTAAACTAGAGTCGAAATACAACCTGAGTCGTTGTCTCTTCTTGTTCTTTTAGTCATATCTGGGGTTCACGAGATGCCGGTTTTCGCAGTTGTTTTCTTCTTGTATTTCTTGAATTTGTCGGTCGAGAAAGGATTTTTAAAGGCTGTGCACTATCGAAAATACGATGTCGAGAAACTAAAGTTTCGAGCGAAGGCTCTTCGTGAGAGAACGATTCGAAACGATACTTCTGAGTGAACGAACCCAAAAGTTCGTAACTCCTCCTGGTATATCTTGGCATTACTCATCCTTTATATTTTTTTCAAAAACTGCCAACAGAACTGTATTTTATATTGCAATATGCTTGATCGTTTTACCGTCTAACCTGCCTTTATGGTAACTAATAATTTTGAAACATTTATACCACAACTCACCCAAACTGTTGCAATGTATCGATATGGGGATAACTGGTAAAATCGGGAACAACCGTATCTCCGACTTTTTTCTGAGAATTTGTGTAGTCTTTTCATGTGAGATCAATTTTTTGTTTCGAATATCAGCCTTCAGTTCATAGCGACATTTCAGTCCTAATCTCCGAGGTGGTAAAATGGCGCTCTGACGAATAAACTACTGAAGCTTGGCATTTGTGGCTACAAGGTTTCATATTTGGTGAGACGTCCACACTAATTACGTACTCGATTTAGCAGCTTAAACGGTAAGCGTTTTGTTACCTTTGTCCAAACATCAAGGTGGACCTGGTTTCAAATTCATTAAAGGTCGAAGGAGAGCAGCATATTATGATAGTAGTTCGAGAGTTTCCACCTTTGATGAAAATAATATAAAATGTTAGCTTATAATACAACTATTTATGACATGAACTTATGTTCTCTAGTGCATCTTCATGGGAAAGCAGCCAACAGGCCGAGGGTTGCCAAAACGAAAAGTACTCGAGCCTTGACCCTTTAACGCGCAGCGTACGATATATTGGACACCAAGAGGAAAAAAAAAAAGAACAAATGAACGAGCAAAGTAAAAACAATGAGAGAAAGTACAAAAGAAGTCCAGGAGTTAAAAGGTACATGGGTGGGTAGGACAATGTCTGACGGGCATGATACATGTAGTCCAGATCTTAAATTCCCAGTTTATACCCCGTTCAAACCAAAGCTTAACTCGCTTAACTTTTAACTTTTAACGCTTAACTTAAAGCTTAACTTTTAATTCAGTAGTAAAATTGTCTGGCGTTATCCAAGAGAAAATAATCTGGGGTTAGCGAGAGTAAAACAGTAAAGACTTTATGCAAAGTGGGACAACGATGGCGATAAATAATCAAAATGTATAACAGATCACTGACATCACATTGCATTCTTCACGTTTAATTTTTGGCTCTAAAAATCTTGGAATTATCTTAAGGGACTCTGTTCAATGGTTTGTCATTAAACTCAGCTAATTGCTGTAGCCCATCCATGATTTAACGTCGGCCCGAGGACGACGAAAACGAGGGCGACGTTGGGGATTAACATTGAGACTAACAGTTATTCTCTTTTTACCCATGGAAACCTCTGTTGCATAAAGTATGTCATCGTTGACTTCCCCAGTGTGTTTCCTAAGGTCCTTAAAGTCTAATTGCGGCATCTTGACAGATTAATACACTATAATCACTGTAAGTGCAACATCCACTCTCATGGCCTCCGAATATTGAAAGCAATTTGGCACTACGTAGAGGGTTTAAGCATGTTTTGTGGGCGAGAATGGGGTTCAATAAAACAGCAATTATTGTTTTGCAAACTGAAGTCGTCAGTAAGGCGACGTACTGTGAGTTGAGGTGAAATGAGGTACCACGGGGTGAATATAAAACCAACCTAACAAGCAACCTCACCTTTCATAACACAGTAATACTTACCTAAACTCTCTTGAAGAATCCTTGTCATTTTGCTGTCTCTGTAAGGTACATGGGTTTTCTACAAGTCAAAAAGAACAAGTAAAGTATGTTATTACACGGCTGTGGCAGCAAGCGGTCCGAATACGGAAATCCTGCAATTCGATTGGTTCAAAAGTGGTCGGATAATTCCCGTATTGCCCGCTCAGGGGGGGAATCTAACGAAGCCTAGCGTTTGTTGAATAAAAATGAAAACTTTCGATAATATATGACGTGAAAATGTATTACGAACAATCAGAAAAGGAAAAGTAAACATGCAGAGTAAAGTTGTTGAAGAAATTTTACATGAAATGACGACAGAATTGCAAGGTTTTACTTGACGTTCTCTACCTTTGTACTTGTCATTTATATTTCAGTAAAGTCATATAATAAACTACTTATTGACCTCGCTTGTTCGGTCCACATTAGTGAAATGTTGGACCTCTGTTTTTGCACGGACCTCAACTCGCAACGAACGTCTCGGTCCGTACTTAAAAACATCGGCCCGATATTTCACTATTACAGACCTCACGCTCGGCCAGTAAACTAAATATTACAAGTGACTACTTCAACCCTGTCATGAAAAATTAGCAACAAAGAAAATGTGACCCCATTTCCGATTCACTAGGGCAACGGATGTACATAAACAAAAGCGTAAGTTATTTAAATGAACGACCCAGTATTAATTTCTTAGCAGGCATGAGATAATATGGAATGTACAGTAGTAACAATTTAATAAAAATGCAGAAGGGTCATGGTAACCGGGGTGTACAATTAACCAAATTCGCATAATGTACAGTATTAGTCATTCATTGGGAAAATCGTGTCGGGAAGTCTAGTTAAATTAAAGATTGTGGGCTTGTTGGATATGTTACTGATTGATTCTGGTGAGATAGTAACATATGGGAATTGTGAAAACTGATCGGAATTGGGTTTTTCACAATGTTGTTCAGAAACTGTGAAAACCCCAGGACTACAACTCCATTAAACATGCATCAACCAGCGTGAGAACGAGTCGCAATATGAGCAACCCAATTTGCTCTTACTCTCATGACTTCCTGATTCAGAGTCAGGAGTGTATGGCCTTTCTTACCCTGGCTCTGCGAAAAAGCGATAACCTGCCTATTTAACAGTCTAGAAAACTAAATAAGCCCACCAAGTTTAAATGGGCCGGACTAATATGACAACCTGTCAATACGTGACCGGTTCCACCACCAACTCATATCCTCCATGTTCCCAATTCTTATACGCAGCATAAGACGGCGTGAAAAACATGACTGGTTTGGGTATTTACTACATGTATTTACACGCCACAGTGCAGTCTTGGAAGCGTGAAGGTTAAGAAATAGACTTGCTCTTTAATGGTCTCGAATTTTGCATGGTTGGCCGACATGGTGAATTCGTCCGGTTCCGAAAGTCCAGTGGACGGAACCACTGCAATTTTGTTACGGTTCCGCATTCGTCAGGACCGGTGTAAGCGTAATTTGAAAATAAAAACAGAACTGGACAATCTATTGTTATGGTTACAAATATCTCGTTCCGGTAATTCATCTGTGAAAGCATAAAAGGACTTTCTCATAGCAAGCCAACCAGAATACGAATATTTACACAAAAAAAGCGCAGAAAACCGCATAGTACATTGTACATTTTAACTTATTTAATTTTCCCGAGGAATTAACCCAGAACTACGGTAGCGTTCCTTCCTGCACAAACAGCACATCACAGGGATTTTCTTTTTTTACTAAAGTAACCACAAAGATCAGTACATGTACTCACAGTTCCTTCAGCAAGTGCGGAGATAACATTTCCTAGAGCAGATAAAGATTTGTTGATATTCTTTGCTTCCTCTAAAACTTCACCTTCTGCACCGGTCTTGCTGACCTAAGAGACGAATCGACGAGAGACTACTTTGGCTTTAAGTTCAAAAATGCATGTCTACCAGTGTTTCAGCATACTCGCTACATGTTACATGTATTCTTATCTACATTTACGTATGTTTCTACCTTTTCAGAACCAGCTAAATCCACCAAATACAATTTTCCACTCAGCTTTTTGTTAGTTTCAGTATTCTCTTGTTTTATGTGTAACAAAAATATGCTGTGACTCCTAGAGCTATGTTCGTTCATATCTGGAAAGAGAGTTGGATAAAAATATTGATATTTTAAACTATGAGCTTGGAACCCAAAACAACAAATTATGGTGTTCTAGCTTATACTTAAATATAATTGCAGTTGGCAACTGCTGAATAATCACGAAACTAAGCCCTTCACCTGCCTACTGTAGCTGTGCAATCATCAGGTCATGTGGCTTTTTAACAACACAAATATTCCTCGTTAGTTACAACTTGCAATTCCATGGCTGCTGATGATACAGTCGCGATTGTCTGGTAATGTACGCATGATCATTTGCAATAAAGGCATGACTATCAGGCAATTTAGTTTCGATTATCAGGCAACGGATTACTATCATCTGGTAATAAGGTAATTTTATCTGGTAAGGCAGTTATGATGATCTGGCAATACAGTCATGATCACCAGTGAATCTTGTCAGCTCACAAATTAATCTAGGGTATACAAGATAAACTACACCAGTCTTCAGCTTTGAACATTTAAGCAAGTTTAGTATTTATTTATGGTATTATTTTTGGTATTATTTATGGATATTGTGAATCCCACAGAAACTTGGACCCATTGCATCGTGATAACCAGAGAGATGCTTCAACAATTAAGCAACAAGGTTTCCATCTCCATCTGAATCTAGGAGTCAAATGTACTCATTGAAATTGCAGACATGGCTGACGTTAAACAAATGTCCACTGATTGAAAAATAGAGTACTTCCATTAATTCTGCAGCCAGCGTTGGGTGACGGTTGAGCACACAGGAATCAGCCAACATTTGCCAAAATGTTTGATGAGAGAAATTTTGTTATCTGATAAACATACATATGAAACCCATATAATAATCATCACGATTGAAAATGGAGCTGTTAAAAATGGAACTGTTGAAAATGTTGAAAAAGGGAACTCGATTATATCGTTCAAATATTAAGGACTTCAGGAAGTAAGCAACCCTAGATTTCCTAACACTGTGCATAGTAAATGCCTGCTTGTTGTGACTGTAGAAATTTGGCCAAGGTACAGTTAAACGAAAAATAACATTCGAGGTCTGCCATATTTAAAGGTAAAATCCCTGGTCATTTTTGTCCTTGGACTGAAAAATCTTACTAAATTTGACGCCTGGAATCCTTGTGGCTCACAGCCACAAGTGCCTGTAGTTGGTCATCAGATTATGGGTTGGACTCCCATGTAGGCCTCAAAATTATTTTAAAAGTTCATGAGCTTGACAACCATTAGTGTTGTCAGTGCCCACATTGTAATATTTTCTGGAAGTGTACAAATGAAGACTCACAGTGCATGTACAGGTATCAACTGTAACAATTTTATTTTAGTCAACTTACAGTACATGTACTCTACTTTGAATGAACAAAATTTCATAAAAAGTATCAAATATATTTTAAAACATACTTGTTACTGCAACATGACGGTTTGCTTTTCCTTCCTCCATCACATCCATAACTTCCTCTGGGCTGGACACAAATCGTTCTGTTGCTCCCTAAAATTGTAACAAAATTTGCAGTGGCAGTATGTGTAGAATAAACAACATAAACTTGCCAAAAACAAACTGCTTAATAAAACACTTGACACAACAATAAATTCAATACAATTCAAAGTCTGTAGAAAAAGATAATGATCAAAATAAATGGAAATCCTTATTTTCTTACTTTTTACCGTACTTTTTAATTATATTCATGTAGCATAATATCATACTGTATTTCTCAAAACCATGCTTTAAATAAAAAGAAAATCAGAATCTGAATCTGAAACCTCAACAAGCAGATGGTTTAGTTCTATAAGAGGATATTAGTGAGGTGTAAGACTTTTTTATGAAGGAATTAGAGTTTTTTGAGGGAATAGTAGGAAAACCTGTGGGGTCCCATCACCACCTATATATTATTGTTATCAATCTCAGACAGTTCACAGAACTTTGTAGTATTTTGCAATTCATAATAATCATACTGTAATCACCAAAGGAACCATCATAATACCTTCACATAAGGAACTCTGTTCTTGTCTTCATGCACTGCTAGATTAGTTTTTGTCACTAGAACAAGATCATTAAAAAAGACCTTAAAAACTGTACCATATAAGGCAAATGGAGATATTATGATGTGAAGGTCACAGTATAGTAACAGTGCATGTATAATACTTCTATGCAAAAAGTACATCACTCCAAAGCTAGTCTTACTATTCTGGCTATTCATAAGACAGTTAGTGGGTTATTAACCTTTTCAGACAAATTTGACTATTGGCCCTTCATAATTCAGTTCTGGCTAACATTGCTACCAGACAATTTTACAGACCAGAGGGAGATGTCTGGGGATTAAAGCCTTAAAGAGTAAGAATCAAATCATATTAAAATAATGGTAAAAAATATAGAATGTAGGTTGACAACTATTATATCAAGAACACAAAATGTTTTTGATCCAAGATCAAACACTGATGAGATAATTTTTTGAAAAATATGGGGCAGGTTTTCCAGAGTTTTGGTAAAGGAACAAACACTTGTAAGTATCCAACATATCCACTCCAACAAATCAATATTTCAACAGAAATTCAAGGCAAAAGTTGCCTTAATTTATATAATTGACTTGTTTGATAGCATAACTCATCTTGATTATAATTTTCCTTTTCCTTGGGAATTATAATACTTGGTTTGAGAACATTAGTATTAAACTGTCCTATAGCACAGCAATGAATAAAATTATGGCACAAATCCTGGGAAATATCTACAAACAATGGAATTGCAAGCATCAGGATTTCATGATTTTCATAGAAGTTATTGTTTCTAGCCCAACCTTGGTAACCTGTTGGAAAATTAGGCTCTTTCCCTTCACAAACTTGTAATGTATTGCTCTTACATCATAGCCTAGTGTGGTACAGTGTGAAATTTTTAACATTTTAGTGTACAGTAATTTGCATTTCTTTATTGAGTATTCATCAGCTTTGATCCACTAAAAGCAGGCAAACTCTTTTGTTGACTCCGGTTTTACAGAGTGAAATTTTTACTAGGTTAAAAAAATTACTAGATGATTTAATGACCTTGATTTTCATCATTCAAATACATTTTCCACCTGGTTCTTCAATTGTATAGATGATTTTACTCATCAAGGTGATGAGCCCTGCCCCTTAATGAGTTAGACAAGACACAACATGTGGAATCATCTCTCAGTAAATAAGGACAACAGTGCAGTTAGTCCCCTTTTCTCTGTTTGCTTCTTATACTGCTATCCACAACACATTTTACTTTTACCATAATTTGTGAACCTCTGTACCTATCTCAACAGCTTTTACCCAAGTAGATTCCAGCCTCAATCTAAATACATGCAAAACCAACCCATGGGCCTTGTGAGATTGTGGTTGCATTTAATTTTCCCAGCAAATGAAAATGGTACAACTGCAGTTAAGCAGACACCAGTATGACATCAACTGTACCACAGGCTGACTAACCCTAGAGTTTCCTAAAAGCTTGAAATCCTATGGTATGCAATTAAGTCATTTTGGAATACTCCTGTCAAAAATATTGCAGTGTAATTTAGTTTCAATTATAGCACTTACCATCCAAAAGATCTCTAATCTTGTCTAAATATATTTCAAAATAAGATACCTATGAAATAATACAGATTAAGTTTGAAATCAATGTGAAAATGTTTACATGAAAAAGTTATCAGTGGATTTTGTCCATTCTATGAAGAAAAGTGACACTACAGTACCCACTACTGTATTTACTAGTGGTCAGTATCATGGGAGAAATGGGTCAAAAACTATTCTGGGAAACAGTTAAAGGGCTGATATCCTACTCTGCTGGAAAAAATGTCTGGCCTTAGGCAAAATTAAAATTAATTAATCACAAGGCCCATCATTGCCACTCAATGGATTTACAAAAAGTTGGCAATTAACTCATTAAGAGGCAAACACTTCACTCATCATCATATCATCTGGTGTTAGCCAGAATAAAATTTTTGGGGACACCCATGTCCTCACAGTAGATGACTTTCCATTGCCAGACAAATGCCACTGGTTAATGCCAGAAAACTTTCTCCAGAAAAAAGTAAGTTGCTGGTTTCCTGTCTCAGTAGAAAACAAGAAGAAATCATGAGGAACAAATCTAACCTTGATATGAAACTCTAGATTTTCATCCATGTCATAGATGTAATTGAAAATATCATCAACTATTCTTGGAATGATACCTTGCAATTCCTCATGGCCAATAACACCCTACAACAAGCAAGCTAAAAAGTTACTACTACATTGATAATCAGAATAATTCCAAAAGTTTCTTTTATTTTTAAAGGACATCACATCAAGATCAATTTTCAGGACTTACCTCCATTGTATGTGTCTTTCCACTAGATGTCTGACCATAAGCAAATATTGTGCCATTATAACCACCTAACACATCTAAACAAAAATTCACTTCCTATTACCAAACAATTCTTTTCAATAAACCATTAGTTTGCAATTAATATTTTTACTAGTAACAGCACAGATACATGAGTAATAAACTTTAAAATTAACAGATTTTTTTTCTAAGAAAATTCTGCTGTGGACACTAAATTATTCATAGTGTTATGGTGAGATCTGATGATTGAAAATTGTCCACAATTCGCAAATTGTGAAGCACTTTAAAGAAACCGCAATGTGCAAGGTACATTATTTGGCCAAAAACGCGATGCAACAGTTTTTCTTTTTTAAAGCAACAACGAGAAGAGTGAGTAAGAGCCACCGTCTCAACTAAGACAAAATACTCTTCAAACCATCATATCTTCCTATCAGTTTGTCCTGAACAGATTTATTCTTGGTTGGCTAAACTCAAATCTTTTTACTCAGAAAAACTTTCTGAGTAGAACAGTTCAAGGGCATTCGCATAAACATATATCTACCATACCGCATCTAACCACATTAAATCTTTTTATTTGCATGGACACTGGAATTTTTAGAATAATGTATTTAAAATCTTAAGATATTTTTTAAAGGAACGTTTCCATTCGTCGTAATTCTTGTGATTGAAAATAGCGTTCATTGGTTCTTAGGCCTTCTACTTGGGGTGTCTGACGTTGTCTGACCTGGAGGATTGTGTACGCTCCTCTCCAAGATTTCAAACCTTAGAATTCTGAATTGCAGTATCTGTCGTTTTTTTAAATGCAGGATTTTTTTTACCAACCGTTTCCAGTAGAACTATAGTAAAGTCTTGTCCACACGTATCCGTTTTCGTTTCAAAACGTAAATTCTTCTTTGTGGATTCCCTTCCCGTCCACACGTACCCAGCGAATACGGTCACCCAAAGCGGAACTTTTCAAGAACGCTTCACAGAGTGGAAATTTCTGAAAACGCCACCTTCAAATGCTCGTGTGGATGGGTGAAAACGAAACTTTTCAAAAACGCATACATTATAGTATGGTATGGTATAGCATGGTATGGTATCTCGCGTGAGATATAAAATGGCAGACCGACATATCATTTTTGTGTCGCTTTTTCTTGGGCTTTTTCCAAGTCTGATAGCGTGTCTCGAGATAAGCCTATCTTTGCTGAATGTTCAAAGCTGACTACGTGAAAAGGAGGCTTAACTTTATCAGGTAACTTTTACCTCCGATCTTGAAGACCAGTCTGAAACGTTTTAAAAGAGGACGAAGACAAACAAGACCCTGAAGATTTTGGGTTAGACCAGGACTTACAAGTGCTTGATGGGATAATTTTGCAGCCCAAATAGGCTATTAGCGTTTTCAAACCATGTATGTGTATTCACATGGACGGGCGAAAGCAATTCGAAAACGGTATCGGGTGGACGGAAATATTTTAGAAAACGGAGAAAAATACTTGCGTTTGAAAACGGATAGATGTGGACAAGGCCTAAATTTTACCCCAGTGCGGTTTGGTGGGGGGGTGGGGCACTTAGGCGTTAGTCATCCCAGTTTTTCTTGTGCTCGAATAATTGTAGAACGGTTTCGCGATGCACTTTTAAATTCCTAATTCGAACCCCAGAAAAATACACATTCAGACTTTTTCAAACAGTACATGTAAACAAAGAACTAAGGAATAATAAATTTAAATTTAACCCCAATGAGGGGCAGATGCCCCACTCCGCTGAATAAGCAAGTGGCCTCCCCTTGATGAGTAAAATCATCTAGCATCAGCCAGAGTAAAATAATTCTGCAGAGGTGTTGAGGTACATCTAGTTAATAATATAATAGATTAAACTAACCAAAACTATAATCAAACAACCTTTAGACCACATTTATAATCACTTTCT
The DNA here is from genome assembly GCA_030142905.1 of Heliopora coerulea. Lineage (NCBI taxonomy): Eukaryota > Metazoa > Cnidaria > Anthozoa > Scleralcyonacea > Helioporidae > Heliopora > Heliopora coerulea. Next base: position 1,633,547 of record JASJOG010000033.1, read on the forward strand.
TGAAGCAACATACGGATGCACTTGAGCAACATTTGAGGGATATTTTTACAACACTTATACTCATACTTAAGATACGGGATATGGCTAGCAAGAAACATGATATACAGGAATAATAAAGTTGGTTTATTGGACCTATCATTTGTTGCATTACACAACATTATGTAAGAATGAGTGAAAGTTATATTACACCTTTTGTTGTTCACTACCAGTAAATATACTATCATTAACGCCAATCTCAAACTCATTAACGCAAAAATACATTTATTTTATTCATTCAACATTCATTAGCGGAGATACGCAACCATTTGCATCAAAGAGCATTCCATAACGCCAACAGACAACCACTGACACCATTCCACTGTAGATTAGGGATAATGAAATTTCAATTACGTAAGAGAAATATCTTGGCGAATTGAAATTTTATTAACCTTAGGTTATTGATTTTCCGGGCGGAAAGCGCAATCGCAATATAAAGATCAGAGCCCAGCTCAGAATTCTTAAATGTATCGCCATAGTAAAAGAGGCAACTCAAAAAGTTTCAAAACATGATTACTAACGTTTCGTTGCGGCGTGCAACATCTTCAGAGCATAAATTTACAAAGGTGAGAAAAAACTATATATGTGTATATATATATATATATATATATATATATATATATATACATATATATATATATATATATATATATATATACATATATATGGATCTATAATTTACATACTGGAATAATTAGACGGCTAACGAATAGAAAACTGGGTGACCTGACAGGAAGTGACAGGCATACGGAAGAGGAAAGTATTAGAATAGAAAAAGAGGTGTAGAAGAGATATTTTCGTTGAGAGACGGTTTGTATTTAGAAGTAAGTAAACTCTCGCGAATGAGGAGTTCAAAGTTAGAGGAACACCTGCAGGAAGAAATGATGGAAAAATCGTTGGGAGAAATGGCATGATTAGTCTGGCGAGTATGAGCCTGGATACTAGAAGTAGGAAACGAAGTGGTTGCTCGTTTCTTACCCGTCAAAGGCGAAACCCCCATGTGTTCTGAGATGCGCGTATGTAAGTGGCGCCTTGTTTGGCCCAAATACAATGCTCCGCAGCATTGACACGTATATTTGTAGACAACACGCGATTATACTATGATCTGGGTTAGAGCAAGTCCTAAGAAGCCCCGACCTCTAAGGGACTCCTGATGAATCTGTAAAGACAATTGAGATTAAAGTCTTGAAATATTTGTCTGTACTAGGGACCTTAAGATCTACGACGTCAATTTCAACGACGACGTCCTGTAAACAAAAGAATTCTTCATGGAAAACAAAGAGAATAAATAAATTTTTTTCTCCAGTGCATTTTCAATACGGTCGTCGTTGTGCATACAACGTCACCCAGACCATTTTCACATCTTAAGGACGACGTCAGTCAGTAGAGTGAAAAAAGCTGTTACTTAAGATTGAATTGAACCTTAGACTACAGCCGTTTTAGAAGAACTGGAGCGTTTAGAAGTCACGAAGCAAGCCATATGTATCAAGCTCAGTGGTCAATAAACCGTGGTTTCTTGAAATGCCGATATTTTAAAGGTCACCGTCGTTCAAGTTGATGTCTTATATCTTAAGGTCCCTATTAAGAAGGGTGACGGCAGCCCCGAACGAAAATCTCCTAAGGGCCCCTAGTAGTTACGTTACGCCATTGAGTAGGACGATGTTAATGGTCGTCTGTTAGCGCTATAGAATGCCCTTCGATGCAAATAGTTGCGTATCTACGTTAATGAATGTCGATTGAATAAAATGAATGTATTTTTGAATTAATGAGTTTGAGGTTGGCATTAATGATATATTTTCTGATAATGAACAGCAGAAGGTGTACACAAGCAATATTTTAGTGACGTTGGTGAAGAGGAAATCAGGGGTAGAGACAACGCAAAGTGTAGTCCCTTACTGGTGCAATATGTGGTCACACTATAATGACATGGAACATTCAGTTTCGCAAATAATTTAGCTATTTTGCCCTCTTCTTCTGATGTCACAGCGGAACTTCTTGTAAGGAGCCTCGTAGTTTGCAAATGCAATCCATTGCTAAATGATAATTTGGGATCAATTCCACTTTCTCTATTTTATTCATTCTCTTTAATCTTTTCCTCCTCTCCTGTCTTCTCATCTTACTGTTTTTATGTTTAGTGACTCCCCTTCCTCCTGACTTCCTTTCACCAGCCAATAACATGTAAATATTGCTTGTATTATATAATATCACATGAATAAACTAATACTACTTGTGTAATGTAACTACTGTTCATTCTCTGATGATGCTACACAACTTAACACAGTATAAGATCCAATAAACCAATTTTACAATGCCAACATTTTGTGTCCATTGCTGGACTTTCTTGTTTATACTTTGCCTATATATCATTGCCTGGGACCTGAGACAGGTATAACACAGAAAAATACCAAAGATCAGTCCAATAAAAGTTCAATAAACAATATTGCTGCAGATTTTGTCCATAACTCTTTGCTATAGTCAAAAGTCTTCTTGCTTTCATTCTTTGACTCTCTTCAATTCTCTTTGTGTTGACACATTTGCAAGTCTTATGAACAAGTTGTCTTCATTCTTGACAATTGTCAACCACATTTCTCCACTGATTAAGTGCACCACTGCATTTCAGAGCACTATTGCAGGTATCTATAAATCTTAGTTGTGGATGACTAACTGGTCAGGAGCCATTGGCTAATACATTGTACAGAAGTGCTTTACAGCATACTTTGCCTACATGTAGATTTATCCATACTCCCACACTCAGCTTATATGACTAAAAATTTTGCCAGTACTCAAACTTGGACATTTGACACTCAATCTTTGGAGTTATAGTAGATAGTTTCCACTGGTCATAATGCATTTCAAAATCTGGAAAAGTTCTAAATGGTCTCCTTTAATCAAATCCCAACCATACTTTCATTTACATGTACCTGTACTTTCAATGTTCCATTTTTACCAGGTAAGGGTCTCATTACCAGAGAAATTGCTACCTGAAGCAAGTCACAAGGAAAGTATGGAGTGCCAAATGTGAATTTATTGTTTAGCATCAATAGTGTCAAATTTTACTAGATTTATTTGGTTACATATATCAATTCATTGCTGTAGTTAAGTTTGGTTATATTAAATAACTAATTCACATGATTTGGTTATATCAATTGAAAATAATAACCAAAACAATTTTTTCAGTCTTGGCAAGCATTATTTCAAATAACCAAAATAAATCTTTTCACACTAGGCAAGCTGGTATGATTTGGTCAGAGGTCAACAAACCTGCTTGCTTACTTCATTCACTTGCCTTTGGCACACTATCCTAACCCTCTTTTTTGGAAGAAGGAAACACAATCACAAGAACCAGGATATCATAATTAAGTTAAAGTACTGGGATCAACAGAGTTGTCATTTAAAACTCAACAACAATTGACTGATTGAATTTAAATGAATGTCAAGACTCGACAATGCAAAATGATTAATTTATAAAACTATGACTCTACCTGCACTGAGCTATCTTATTTAGGGATCAAAGCTTCATTGATTACCCTGCTCATTGCTTTGGTTAAGGAACTGGTTCCGCTAAATCTTGTTGCAATTGCATTGCCATTGTCCACAAGAAAGTAAGGATAGCATGCCAAGTGACCAAACTAAGTAAGCATGGATGTTAACCTCTGACCATGCTATACTGGCAGGCCCAGCTCACCAAGTGTGAAAATATTATTTTAATATTTTGATTATTTGAAATGTTTGTTGAGGGTGAATAAATTATTTTGGTTATTTAATATAACCAAACTGAACTTCAGTGATAAATTTGGTTATTTAATATAACAAAACAAATTTGGTAAGACTTGACACTATTGATGCTAAATAATAAATTTACATTCAGCACCCCACATGAAAGCACTGGTTTTTGCCTATTGGTACTCAAATATCAACATAAACAGGATGCATTCCAGTTACACACCACACCAATGACACAGTACATCAACACCAACCCCTGTTTACCACACAAAATTAATCTAAATTTATTTTTGCATAAACAGTCTAAAAGGTTTACCAAGGAACTACCTGATGAAATATAATAGACAAGTTCTGTATATTAATATGCAATATATGCCAAATGTTGATAAATTAATATTATATACTGATATACGATAAAAGCTAAACAAAATGAAGGTACTATATCATGATAGCTTCACTGATAATATACCACAAAAAGGAGGAACAATAGATGTCACTATACTAACATGCCATTTAAAATAAAATATGACCACACCACTACAAATAGAAAGAAAATCATTTGCAGCTACACCACAAAGCTGTATGCATCCATGCCTGAGATCTTTAGACCTGGTATCATTAGCATATCCAAGGGGGGTAAGGGGGCAGTTGCCCCCATTTTTCATCCCAACTGGGTCTGTTGGTACATCCACTACATTTGTCAGTATATTGAGCTTCTCTGTCATGAATTCCATTTCCATTTGAATTACAAAAGAAAAATTGTTAAAAGCTCGGGCAAAGGTTGCATATAGGAAGGGCATTTAATACAAAATGTTCAAAAGGAATTCTATTAATTTTTAACAGACAAAAATAATAGATCCGGTCAACCCTCAGGGCAAAGTGGTTGTGGCAGCAGTGATGACCGAAAAAGAAGATATGTTGGTATTCACCATAGCTCATGTGATGTGTGCACTTATGCATTAAATCATCTTCAAAGTTTAATACCATTATACCAGCCAGAGCTGGCAAAATAGAAATCCTTTAGTCCTTTTTTGCAGAAAGAAGTTCCAGAAAGATGATACTGTAAACTTAGAATGTGTACAATACTTGATGTCTTGTTGCTGTTGTTAATTACTTTTAGTGTTTAATTGATTAATCAGTGAAGAGAGACTTCATGTTTGCATCTATTAAATTGATACATCTGTGCGACTTAAGTTTTTTCTGCTCTTGGGTTGGTTAACTTTGATTTTTCCTTAATTATATTTGTCTGTACGTTGCTAACATCTTGTCAGTTCGTTGTTGGCATCTTGTCAGTACACTGGTCTAAAATTTCCCCTGCTCCCCATTTTCAAATTCCTGGCCATGCGACTGCCTGGAATGGTATCTTAAATTGGAGTATGTACAATCATGCTTTTGGTACTGATTTTCTTGTATTGTCCTGCTAACCTCGATTCAGCAAAATTTATTTTTTCTATTTTCTTGTATTACCCAAAAGAGATGCACTATGCAGATCTGTAGCAATTATAAATAACTTTATAACAATAAAATGCCCTATTAAAATATTTTTAAATTACAGTAATCTTAAATAAACTTGATAAACAACATCTAAATCCCATTCAAGACAAACTGAGTCACTAAAAGCTATTATTGAAGATAAAATACAAGAAATATCTTGTTAATCAATGTCATTTCAAAATGTTTCTTGATTCATTATGGTACTTAAAAATGACTCGTGCCGAAATACTAATCTCATTGCTCAACACTGCCGTGGAATGTTTTCCGAGATTTATCAAAAACATTCGTCGTATAAATGTCGAAATGGATTATTATACACATGAAGTCCAAAGCAGTTAGCTAGGATAAAATAAGGAGCACAATGGCGACTGCAGAGTGTCTTTGTCGGGGAATTCTCACTCTCATTCTTGTGACTTTGTCTGGTCATGAATAAGTAATTTCATATCACAATGGAAAACCGGATCAATCAAGGCGCTTGTTCAAATATAAGCGTTTGGGGCATCATTAAAATGACTCCAAGGTGTAGTGTACACGTCTTCCCAAAACAAATGACACGGGTTATCTTACAGGACAAACTAAAAAGTGTCTTGGTGAAGGATGTGTGCGACGGAGGCGGTGTACCGTAGGCAACTCACTCGTGAACGATGGTGTGGTTCTTCTAAAACTCGTGAGTCAAAGGTCGGCGAGAAAAAACACAACGCATCTCTGTCGAATAATGTTGGGGAAATATAACTTAAACTGAAATCACAAGTAAACATATCATATCCTCGAAATGAAATAAGACACTAGATAAATATAGGAAAATTTAATAATATTTTTTTTCCATTTTTAAGATGCTTTGAAGGACAAATAACAATCAATACGACCTTAAGACGATCATTACATTCCCTGTTTCAATGAGTTAATAGCAAAAGAAATGTGATCTTTTTAATCTCAGTAGCATGAGCAACGACATTAGGTTTCTGGTTCGACATTATGGAGATTTCGTGATAAATGTTAGTTACTGGGCGATAATCATAAAGCTATTTTACCTTCCAGTACAGCACATCTGTCACACTGTGATCGTAATCAGTAAATCAGAAAATTGGCCTGCCTACCTTTTACAATTGGTTTCGCCGAAATCATGTAAACTTCTTCTTGCGACGCATTTGGCTTGAACACATGATCAAAAGTGTAGACACGGTTCTGGGAAAGTGAAAATAGAAATCCAGTCAAAAATCCGCTATCACTGGAAGTAGAGTGCACATAAAATAGACACATGGCAAGACTTTCCACTAAGGCCTTACCCCAAATATTGTGGTGTCATTACTCTTTGCCGGGTATTTGGACATAACCATTCCACCACTGTTAACCTCTGACTGTGACTGTGGCCGAAACCGGCACACAACTTTAATATTACACTCGCTAGCGTCTGCTGCCATTTCGAAGAAATCGCGAAGAAGGTTTCTGACAGCCTGGCAGAACAACAGTAGAGTGAGATAGATGAATGAGACGAGCGATTACTTCAGCAACCACTCCTTTCTTTAGCTTCATCATCGAAGAAAATGCTCCCAGGTGATTCCATAGTGCACTAACAAGTTAAAAACAGTAACGTGATTCCGTAGTCTTCTTTACTATCGCGAAACTTGAAGAAAACCTCTCCAACTTTTCGCCAGAAAATATAGAAAGAGAGTTTACATTTGTAGTTGTGACGTCATCACGACCATTTCCGATCAAGACGTGAATCAATTACTTCATATACGAAGTATGTGTTTCGATTGTTTATTCGCTCAATTTGCTGGAAGTTTACGCACGATATACAGGTAAATGCTACACGCTGTTTCTACTTGCACGCGCCTTGCCTCGATAAAGCTGCAGTGTTCTCAACCAGAGTGCTGTTCTAACCATTTAAGTAATATACCGGTTTAATATCCGCTTTATTTACATGCTGCACGATTTCTATTATGTTATAAAGTTGATTTATTAGTCTGAAACAGTGGTTCCCAAAGAGGGCGGTACCGCTCCCCTGGGGGCGGTGGAAAGATCGGGAGGGCGGTGGAAAGATTGGGGGTCGGTTAGGTAAAAGAGGGCGGTAGGGGGCGGCAGGGGGGCATTAGGAGCAGTTAATAAATAACTTTTTGTTTTTTACAAAATCTGAATGACAAAATATATGTCATAAACATTAAGGTAAAGGAACATGTATGCAGTTAAAAGAGAATAAAATTGACTTAAGAATTATAAACACAGCTAAAACTGCTAAATAAATTGGTTTACTAAATTAGGTTTTATTTGTGAAATACATCTTTGTGTTTAATCTTGTTGTTTTCAATTTGAAGCATACCAAATATAAAAAAAGGTGTGTGTTTGCATGTGTGTGTTGTGGGGGGGAGACGCTAGGAATCCACCTGGGAGCCAAGGGGGTGCCACCCTGTCAGCCTGGAAAAGTTTGGGAATCACTGGTCTAAAACTAGTTGCCCACGACAATCCTCTTATAGATCTTTGCAGTGAATTTAAACCTAAGCAAGTTTACTTATCTATCAGTAACCTTCGGGACGCTCCTATTCGAAGAGTTCGGGTTACCAAAATGCCATGGTGTAATGACGGATGAGGCTAGTTACGTTATAGCAATCGCTAGACTTTGTACAAAATGAGACCCGTCGCGGGAAGCAAATGAACAAGAAATAGCCTTTTGGAGCATTATTTTGAAAGATTCAAAATATATAAAAAAGATGGAGATAAAAGTTTCTTGGACACTTATTACCGAGAGATTTGTGCAAGAAAATAAGTTTATCACTTAAAAACACAGACATAGAACGTGGTAAAAATTGTGAAAAGGACACAATATAAGTTTTATGGCGGCTTCATATAAAGCTTTAGAGTTTATATTGCTTCGAATGGATGGAAAAGCATTCACCGTCCTAACTACAACAGTCAATGTTCGGGTTTCTCTAAACCGTTTGATTACTTTTTGCATCCAAGTTCTCATGAAAGGGTAGAAAAAAGAAAAATTTGGACGTAATGTGGTTTTAACTACACAAACATGGGAATTGTGACCCCCAGATTTAAGCCGAAAAATGTGGCGTGGCCAAGGGGGGAGGGTCGGGGGTTCAACCCCCTCATTGCTGCAACGACCTTGAGTTTCCAGTTCCATGATAAGTCATAAGATCAGTGGCGTAGCCAGAGAATCTGTGATGCTCGGGCCTAGGAAGCATTCTAATTAGGGGGATCCGGAGGCATGCTCCCCCGGGAAATGTTTGAATTCTTGGGTCTCTGAAAGGCTATTTCTTGCATTATGAGGACGCTATTCCCGTTTTTTAGGTTGCGGCACCGAGCTGGATTCGAAGGCTTCAATCGTACAGATCCTCCAAACTACTTTTAAAACCACGAGATATCTCATTGATGAGAACAAATTGCGCTAATTTTTAGCGTGGGAGAAAAAGTTGCTCAAAGTCCATTCGTGGACCAAACTTAAAGGGCTGATATCAAATTATTCAAAATTTGTCGTGTATTTTTCAGTTGAATATGCCAAATACGTTTTGGGAAACACCCATGTTCGTAGCTGACGCCCGGGTCTGGCTACGCAGCTGCATAAGATAGTATCACAATCTGGCCAACTTTGATTTGCGAGTATCAAACAACTTTTGGCGTCGCGATAAATTGTCGAGACATATTATCCGAAGTGCTGAAGTGAGGATGTGAATGTTTGATCAGTTGTCAGAAGGATATTGAAATAACGTTAATCGCTGACAAATGTTGATTGTCCGACAAAAGCGTTTCCAGGCCACTGAGTATAGTCAGTGCCAAGACCAGTCGTTTGTGATGCTTTTACGCTCTTTATTACTCACAATTTATTGAGCATTATTACCGACATTTTTAAGGAGAAAGCATTACCAAAATTACCATTCTCTTCCTGTAGCGAAACATTCTCCCTAATAGTGTTTAATGGTGTTACTGTCGATTGCATTTACCCTTCAACGTCCGCAGGAGACTCATACGCATAACTCCGTTTTACTTGTTCGAGACTGGGTACTTGCCACATATTTTTGTGTTTTTTTGTCAATTAATATACCGAATATGAAGTACGGAAATCCAAATTAGACTCTGCTTTTTGAAATGTAATAAAATACTTGGAATGTGGAGGCATAAGCAACCCTTAAGGTGATTATACACTAAGCTTTTTGTTGTGCAACTTGTGTCGCAAAAAATTCTCACGTATTGCATGCGGCCATGTCACACGTCACATTTTCCTAGCAACTTTCGTGACAAAAACAAAATGCTGTGCAGGTTGCAAATTATAATCCAACATGGTGAACAGTATTGAGCGGGGAAAAAAAGCGCTCGCAATTCTCTTTTTAATAATGAATCTGGACGAAATTCCCAAACAAAACTAGTTAAAGAAAGCTTGGATTAGATCATGGATTTCAAGAAGAGAGGAGAAAGGATGTTTTCATCAGGTATTTGAACCCATCATGTTAACTCGATGGTTTACTGGTTTTGCGACCCAAGACGCATCACCAATGTTACACGTAATTTTGCCGGTGCAACTTGCACAAATTTGTTGCGAAAGTAGAGACCAAATCAACTTTTCGTGGAACTTGAAAAACTGGAAAATTAGTTGCGTGAGGGGATGTCACACGTGAAACATTCGCATGCAACTTGAATTTTATTTCTTTGCGACACAAGTTGCACAACTCCAAATTCGTATTGCTTTACTGTTTTTCGTCTGTCTAACTTTTTCCGTTTTAAAGATCGTTTACCACTCAAATTGAGATCCCATGTAATTTACAAATTCACGTGCCGACGCTTCCAGGCGTCGTATATAGGCGAAACATGCCGTTTATTACACACTAGGATCTCCGATCACATACGTATTTCAGCCTACACTGGAAAACCGCTCTCACATTCTACACTATCTAGTGTCCTTTCACACAAGGTGAAAACCGACTATGAAATCTCATTTGATGGTTTCGAAATCTTATCCTCTGGCTCAACTCAGTTTGACGTTCTTCTGCGAGAAAGTCTGTTAATTTCTAGAATGCAACCGTCTCTTAGCGCTAATATTAGATCCTTTCCCTTAGCACTTTTTTAACGTAATTTCTTGACATTTTTTTTTTTCTTATTTTTTTTCCTCCCTTCTAATTAAATTCTTCACAAGTCTAATTCTTCACCACTTGACTATTCGCACTCCTTCCGCTAATTGTTCTTGCTAATCGTTCCGCTAATCCTTTGTGACATTCTTTCATCACTATTTTTGTAACAGTTAGCTATTTAAGCCTCTCAACTCCTGTAAATAATTACTCTGATGATGTTACTGGTTAAGTAACGAAACGTTAGTCAATAAAATTTTTTTAAAGACATGGTTCCACTATGGCTTTATTTAAATTTGTTTCCTGGGCTATTATATTTTTAACGAAACTTCGTTTCCCACCTGGCTGTTCAATCGCAACGATTTTAATTAATACCTATTATAAAATAATTTGCTTCTTTCGCGAGCTCTGATTGGTTTGTAGCCGTGATTATATGAGTATTCAAAAAACCGATCAAATTGCAGGATTCAACGTTCTGACCGCTTGTTGCCGCAGCCATATAATAAAGTAAAATACTGCAATACTGAACAGAAAATTTTCATGATTACCTGACACTGCCGAAATTAACTGAAAAATGTTGACTTCGGCAGTGTCAGGTAATCATGAAAATTTTCTGTTCATGCATCTCTGAGGATGATCCTGCAACTGCAATACTGGTTGAAGTAATCGGTATATACATACCAGCATAACCAATCATAGCGCAAGTAGCTAATTTGAACGAATTTGATTGGCTGTTAATTTCAGTCATTGTGAACAGATAAATTATCTGACCAAACTAAAGATGGCGGATCATACTCCGCGATACAAGACAACAAATGGAACAGGTAAAGTAAATGCCGTTCGTGAAGAATATAAACGTTATAAAAGACGTTGCCCTCCTCCAGATTTTAAAGATGTGATAGACTTCGAAAATTCACAGACATTTTGCGGTAGAGTTAAAGCAGTCAGTTTGAAGACGGAAGAATCTTCGTTCAATTGTCCTAACTCAGGGCTATCAAATCCTACAGAATGGAAAATTTTTGAAATTGTTTCGTGTCCTGGATTTCTTTTTATTGTAAATCCATTCAGATATGGAGTACAACATTACTTTGTGCAACGTGCCTTGAAGGATTTCCCCTCGAAACCAAACGTAACAAATTTAGACGGTCATATGACTTTAGAAGAAGGACAATCAATCTGGGAAACGAGTAGAAACAGGTAAGACGATCTACATCACTCGCCCTTTTCATTTCTTTTAGGAGGTGGGAACACTGGAATTGATGAAAATTATGCACAGAAGGGACAATTTTCGGGACGAGCTTCTCGTTTACCGGATTTTCGGAAATTTTTTCCGTTTACCCAACCCGAGCCTACAATTCCAAACCCTACTCCTAAACCTAACCTTAATGCTAACTCAAATCGGCAATCCTGTATTTTAGCGTCGGATTGGATTTGGGAAATAAAATAGCGTCGGATTCATTTTATGAAGAGCGCTGGATTAAAACATACTCTTAACCCTAACCCTAACCTAACCGAAACCATAACCCTTTAAAATGAATCCAGCGCTATTAAAATGAATCCGACGCTATTTTATTTCCCAAATCCAATCCGACGCTAAAATACAGGATTGCCCCCAAATCAATTTCCCAACCCAATCCCTAACCTGAATCCCAATCCTAATCTTAAGGCCAAACCTCATGCTAACCCTGACATGGTTACCCCATCACTAATGGTGAACCCAACGCAAGTCTGGTAAAGAGTAAAGCAGATTGACCCAAACGAATGAGCTCTTGTCTCACTATTTTCAATGGAATGGAAAACTTCATAAAATATGATTTAAGGTTTACAAAATGGGTTCCTTTCTTTAGAAACAGACTATGCTGCAATCACAATCAATTTCATGTAAGAAAGGAGCAACCAGACTGGAAACAGTGCATTTTGCAAGCCAAAGGTGTTTGGCTTGCAATCTAAAACTAATCTGGCTAACTGGAGTGATTATCCTTAGGATCTAGGTTGTACAGACTGATTCACGTGTCATTCATCATACTCCAAGCTTGTTCACGATTTACAATTCCAGGGTAATACAAAACATTCATAAAAGTCATTTCAGAATTACTGACATCTTGATGGAACCCTTCTTACTCCTAGATAATGAATGTGTTTATCATTCAAACCAGCACACCTGTATAACCTGTACTTTCCATTTGAGTCTTGATAGCTTAGATACCTAAGTATTTGACAAACACAATAACAATAACAATAAACACATGCCCTTCCTGTAAATCACTGACACATAGTTATCTGTCCTGTAGGATATTGTCTTTGAATTTTGCGAGGAGCCTTGTTAAGTGCTGTTAGGGCTATGGTAGTCTCAAAATGGCAGTGTGGGTTAGTGCCTCAAAAAGCATGATATTTTGGGAACTGAAAAAAAAATTTTCTTGGACTGCTTTTCATGTTTTTGTGACTTGTTAAAGGATATTCTTTCATGTTTTTCCCCAAGATTTTGAGCATTTTTTCTAATTCCACTCTGTAAAGAATGAATAATTTATTCTTTGTGCACCATCAAGGTCAAATATTTTATAAGCTTAAATTTTCTTTGTGATATCAAGTGACAGATGTTACATTTCATGATATAAGCTGGTTCATGCCTGAAATTTTTATCTCCAATCTTAAATCTCCATGCGAACCATTATACAATACATGCTACTTCTTACTTTTCTTCATACCCATCATATACGTGATGTGTTCTTTTCTCTGTGTATTTTGGGCCTCTTGTAATTTAAAGGCTTCAGCCCTTTTCCAAAGGGATTAGCCTTTTGTTATTATATTACTCTGGCTAGTGATAGATGATTTAACTAGTAAAAGGGAGAAGTCTTTCTAGGAACGGGTTATAAACATCTGTCGAGGTTATAACCCTTTCCTGGTGGTATCAGTCGTCTTTTATTTTACTTTGGCTAATGCCAGACAATTTTACTGGAACAGGGATGCAGATAGGCAGGTTCACATCACAAAATGTAAACCAAATTTTGTGGGTTTTATTAATTTACAATGCAATAGAAAAATTGGCTTGCAATATATTACGAATAATTTTTTCCTATTTTATTTCACATTTAACTGATGTATCTCACCTTTTTACTCTGTTGTACATGGTGTCAGCTATTTTATGAAGGTATACTTCTGAACTTCCTTTTGGGCTTCATTACAGTTCCAGTCTCCTTGTGTGTTTCCAATTGCAACCAAGCCTAAAACATCTATTCTGGCTGTGTGTACTATATAGAATTTATGGTTGCCAGATTAACTAGAATCAAGGCTTGTTTCTTAATTTCTAAGTGTAGCATAATTAAATATACAACATAATAAACAATGCAAAATGCATGAAAAATGCTTATATGGCCAGCAGCCCAATCTGTGAAGTGAAATTCTAAATGATAATTTATTTTTGCTAATCATTCTTTGACTTTAAGACTTAATTGTCACAGATGATTTGCTAAAATTGCTAACCAAAACTTTTATGATATCCTCATCCCTGCTGGTATATGTCAATGGCAGAGATCCTGTTTGGAAAGGGTTAAACAATAATCTTTATTAAGACTGTGGTCAATTGTTGCAAGTCTTGACAGTTTTAGTGATTTCCATCTAAATGTAATGTAATATCTGAATTACAGTTACTATATTGCATGCCATCACATGTCATTCAGGTGTGCTTTTTGCTGCCTGCAGTCATTGTGGTTAGTGAGGATATTGCTGTCATGCATGTTACATTAAATATTGAACAAAACCACACTCTTTGTTTAATTTAAGGTTTAAAAATAAAATAGAATTAACAATCATAAAAACATTCAACAAGTTTCAACCAAAATTTATGCTAAGTCAAATTATAAAGACCTTTGCTTTTTGGAAAAAAACAACAAAAAAACCTTGTATCTCTCTCTTGTCCCCAATTCCTGTCACCTGAAAACTATAAATAATAATTAACATAATAATGCCAACTTTGGCACAACTTCTTTGTCTCTTGTCTAAACATCATCATTCTCAACAGAAACTCTGCTGTAGCCAAGGATGGTGGCTACACATGAACAAATGCATGCCTAATAATCCCAAAGTCATTCACCTAAAATGCCCTAATCTGACAAGAAACTCATTAAGTGTAGGGCTTGGTCATGTCTTGAGTTTACAAGGAAAATCTTGAAACAAAAGCGAAGCAACAAATGAAGAACAAAAACAAATAGAAGTCAATATGGGCCCTTAATCATTTATATATTATGTAAGATTCATATTAAAGAACTGAATGAAGATCAATATTCAATGTTTTCAAGAGTTTGAATTTTGCCCACACCACTAAGAGCATGCCAATGAGACAAATTATCATGAAAGTCGAGTCAGCCACGTACAATGTCAAAGAGAACAAGAAAGGCAAATCAAAAAGTATGGTACCATAATTCAAAAAAGTGTAAGACCTCCAAAGAATTGAATAAGCAAAGAAATCAAGTTGGCAAAGAAGCTTTACTTGAACAAAGATATTAAAGTGTAGTAATGGTCTCATCTGAGACCACAAATGAATGCCATCTAATCAGTTATTCCTTAAATACAACCTCCATCACAGGCAACTAGAAAGCAGAATTGAGAAATGATGGTACCATAATTGAATAAAATAAAAAACCTCCAAAGAATTTAACAGGAAAATAAATCAAAGCAGTAAAGCAACTTTACTCGGGCAAGGACATTGTAGAGTAGTGATACACCTCACTTGAGACCACAGAGGGATGCCACCTAATCAATTATTCAAGGCCTAGGCTTCAGCTTCAGGCTCCTTTGTTGCTTCTACTAACCCTAACACACATCAGTATTCACGTTGGGCAGACTCCCTAATACTAGCCCATACATTAGCCCCCCTTACTCATATCTCATTGTTCCTAAAAAGTTCTTCCGACATCTAAACGAACTTGGACTCCGATTGTTGCCCGATCTCCCAATTTTGCTCTCCAACCCTTTCTCGACGTTTTCTATGAACTCATATCGATGACGTCAAACGATGTGTCTTATCTGCCTGTGCTCAATTCATTGTGGATCACTAAACCATAAAAAGCGCGTACATCGGCCAATCGATGCTATTTACGACGAATTGAGACAAAATAACATAGAGATTGAAAGACTCTTAATCTTTTTATATCCACATCTGTCTTAAGGCATGAAACTTCAGTGGTTGCTCAAAAGAATTTTATGAGGAGACAACGAAAAAACACGCGGACAAAAAGCAGGAATGTGCACACAACTCACCAGCAAGTGACTAGTGCTGAGGCTAACATCGTTGGAACCAAGGAGGAGAGCAGAGTGCTTGTAACTCTTCCGCATGTCAAGATTAATACCGCTGATAAATCAGACCAAGATTGAAAAAAAAACAACTTGAGGCTGTGCAGAAACTTGGCCTTTGAATATTTTACATCCTGTATACCCCTGAACACGAAAACCGCCGTCCTTCCTTATTTTCATTGCACTTTTAAGTTATGGAAAAATTGGATTGGCGATTTTTGTTATGTCATGGGCTTTTAAAATTTTCTATTTTTCTTTAATTATTCTTCCCAGTGTTTTGATAAAACTCTTCTAAGTTGTATAACATTATTTCAGTGAGCTGTGCAGTATCGGTCTCTCAAATTCCGGATGGCAGATGTTTTTTTATTTGTTTTGGGAGTAGTCGACACAGTGGCGTACCGTGCTAAAATGTTTCCCAGGGCGCCAGCAAAAATTGTGGCCCCTTCCCCAGAACAACAATTGATAAAAAATCCAAAGATTATATTATACGCCCTTTTGACCCTCATTTCTTTAAATCCGTTTTAATAAGCGCCGCTCTCGAATAAGCGACTCATTCAATTAAATACGGCAGTTCGGAATTCGGGAGATTTGTCATATTTTTTTTCGTTTTAATAAGACCAAAATTGCTGCACCTATGGAAGTGACGCCCGGAGCACTGTGCCCCCGCGCCCCCACCCCCCATCCGTACGCCACTGAGTCGACAGCGGCGTTGCGGGACCGGCCTGATGGGTAGGACGATGCGAGCAAATGACTACGAAAGGACTACCGCCTTGAATCCTGCCTTGAATAGGTGTACTTAGTACTAAGCCAGAATAGTTCGAACTTACGTCTTTCTTCGGCACTTGATAATTAGCCCATTCGGAAAAAAAACCCCAAAAATCATTTAAGATAATTTTTTGCTGACCAAATGTGCTGCTGCTATGGGTGGCAAGGGGGCAGCTGCCTCCCCCACGCCACAATACCACTGACGTTTGGTCTGGATATAGAACCGGGTTGAAAAAGATCACTAGAAAGGTGATTTATAGTTTTTGTATGACACTCACTGCGATGACAAGCATACCTATTTTTTTTCTCGGCCTAACCTTTTGCCTTCTTGCTCAGTTGAGTGACTGCAGGGGCTGAGGGAACCATGCTCTCCTTGAAATAGGGACATATATTTGATAGTTGACAACCCTTTCCCCCGCCAATCTTTCTTCCATGACCACACCACTGTCCTCACAGTATTTCTTCATTCTGTTATTCTGTTTCTGACGGCGTCTTATTCCGTCTTCGGTCTTTACTCGGTTACCAAGTTACAAAAGAGCCAGCTAGGCTATGTACCAACTTGTGATTGTCCTCGTCATTCATTAACTGCACGTTTTCCGAAGTACGGAGTGAAAATTTTCAGTATAGGTGGTGTGTACGTGACTTCATGGCAGCCATCTTGGGTGAACTTTCACAAAAGAATCTCATTAACTTCTATTGTATGTGGAACCAACATGGCTGCCTCATAATTGTCTTTTGAATCCTAAGGGATTGGTTGCAACCCACCTATTGCAAAGAAACATGTCTAGTCAACATGATAATCTACTTAGTTGTTTTTTCTTTCTACCTGAACATAACTCTGAAGCAAGATCGATCTGATATTTACCTTGTTTATGAAATTTATATTTTAGAAGTGTGAGGGCTTGGAGATATCTTGAGATGACAGATGAACGATCGTCAAGCTCTATCCTCAGAAAAACGACTTCTGAGCCCCAGACAGGGATCGAACCCGCAACCTTCTGATGACCAGTTGCTTTTATTTGTTTTTCATTACTTTTAGCGATCAATCATTACCAACTCTTATTGACAGACTAAGGTGGGTTCACCTGGGCTACCAGTTTGATTACAACAACGTTCAGTACAAACCAGAAACCTATTATGGTTTTCCAAAGGACCTGGCCAACCTGACATGCCATATTGCAACAGCATTAGGTTATCCCAACTACCGACCAGAGTCTGGTGTTGTTAATTATTATCCGTTAGGCTCCAGTATGGGAGGACATGTTGACAAGTATGAAAACGATCTTTCTCAGCCACTGGTCTCTCTCAACTTTGGACAGTCGGCAGTTTACTTGATTGGTGGAAAAACAGTTGATGTTCGTCCAACAGGTAAAAATGCGCGTTGGGACTTAATTGCGACGAATTGTGTAGTTTGTGGATTGTAGAGTTTGGTGTACAGTTCCTTAACGTACGAGGCTGCCTGAGTATACAGCTGATGCAGCCCCGAAAACGTTAAACAATAGTGGTCATTCGGGCGTATTGTTAGCTTAATTGTTCTGAAATTCAGTAAAAACGCATTTTTAATCTTTTTTTCCTTTTTTCATAACCAGATTTGAGCAGTGGTAGTTTCATTCGAGCAAATTAACGTCAGCTTTTCATGGAATGTGGAAAATTCTTCCTGTATGCGCATGCTCACCTAACCTTGTTCTGTAAACAGAAAGAGCTACTAAAGTGCTTTTTAGGGTTAAGCATTAAACTTCACTGAAATGCCGACTCTGATTTTCGTAATTTTTAGAAAAATAACTTATCTAGGAATCTACGAAGTTGGGGAAAAAACTGTTTATAGCTAACTCCAGTAATTTGTTCTGCTTTTTCTTAAAGCTTTGTTTGTAAAAAGTGGTGATATCATAGTGATGACCAGAGAGTCAAGATTGGCTTACCATGCTGTACCTTGCATTGTCAAGGTAGGTTTGGAAGACGAGCCTCCAGAGTGCTTAAAATGGAATGATTTTAACACCAATAAATACACCCTTCCTTCAGAAGAAAAGCAAAACAAGAACTGTGATTCATCGACTGATGTGAATTGCGCTTCATGCCGTAAATACCATGATCATCAGGCTGTCCTTGAACGGCTACATCAGTTTGCGAAGAATAAGCAAGACTGGGAACAATTTGCATTATACCTCGCCAGGACAAGAATAAATATTAACGTACGACAAGTTCACGAACCTCAAGAAAACGTTCAGCTAAACCTGATTTGATGCAAATTGCGACGAAATATGTGCGTTTAAAGCATCAAGTTTTCAGAATTTATTTGTTAATTTGAAGTTCTCAAATGAACTTTTGAACACGACATGAGATCAAACCAAAGGAATGCGCTATCATGACGGAGGTCTGAAAACGTGGTTATACAGTTAGGGTAAATTTTCAACAAATTTCAACCTTTTAACCTGTCAAATTTCGATAGTGAATAGTGTTCTCCGAGTAGTTCGTATTATTCACAAATGTTATAAAACCATAGCCTAGTAATTCGCACGGATAACAGATGTCGTCCAAGTTTTGTAGAAAGGTATAGTCTAAGTTGCCTTCAGCATGTACTTACGGGCTTCCGTTTGCGCAATGCCGTCGTGGTCTGAGGATGGAGGGATCTATGTTCCACCAAAAAGGTACAATTTTCTGGAAATTAACTCTTTATTCCTTATGGACTAGTCGTCTTCGTTATTCCTAAGCCCTACTCACTTCTTAGTTCATTACTTATTTTATAAAAGAACGCAAATACTCGTAGAGGTTGGGAGAACTCTCAAGCGGCTGTGAAAGCCCTCGATAATGGTTTCATGACAAATGACTTACGTGAAAAAAAAAAAACAACGTCAATTTTCAATTGTTTTGATTAAGATTGCTTACATGTTTAACTCTGTCCCTGCTGGGTAAGACTTGTATTATTTTACTCTGGCTAACCTAAGACTGTTTTACCCTGGGTAACGACAGACGATTTTTCTCGTCATAAGGAGAATTCTCGCTGTGAAGGAGTTCAAATAAACGTCGGTACTAGTATACATTTGTCTCACATTTATTCTTTTAGTTGGTTTCGCCTCAAATATTTGAGTTAGGACTAAGTCGGTAGCTAATATTGTCCCCTCACCCAACGCGCGAAGAGCGGTGCGAGGGTACTAATCTCGACGAGCGTGGAGTCTATTTACAACCATGATGATCGCCTGAGCGCGTGAAACTCAGAGAAGCGACAGCAAAAAATTTTGTCTATTATATATATATATATATATATATATATATATATATATGTATCTATCCACGTACATGTATCGCTCAAATAAGTCGTGTGCAAACCATTGAACTCTAAAAAGACTGGAACGATACCTGTAAACTGTATTTTGAAGCTAACATGGAAGCTGACATGTAGGCAGTGAACTCAATTTCTATATCTGGAATGCTAACTGGCCAATGAAAAGTGAAGCCAAGATGGCCGCCCATGGAGGCCAATTTTGTACGTCAGTTTCAGTCTCCTATGCGGGCTTGTACGTCAGTCTTAGATTCCCACGCGACTTTTTAGATTTTCCGAAGAGTTTTCAATGGAAATACACACAAAACATGTCTTCAAAAGATAGCAATGAGTTTAAAAATTTCAAATATATTTCGACAAAGTCAAACCGAGTTACAGGTTATATATTTTCACGAAAATTAATTACTAAACTCACGAGAAACCTGATAAAACGGTCTCGAAAAATTTCTTGAGGAAACTACTAAGTGCACACCTTTGTTTAACACGTAGAAATGTTAAAAAATGTTTTAAATCTTAACCTGTCCCCAGTGCTGCATTACGACCGGTAACCTAAGAGAATGCTCGACTTTTAAGACGGATATTCTGGCCATTTAATAAAAAATATTACTTTGTAAGGGGAACTAAGTGACAAGTGTAGAGGGTAACCACACGAAATACCACAAGTCTGCAACTGATACAGCGTCTTGATCCGAGCATTCATTGTCGTAATTGTCAGAATGGGTCTTCTAACATTTGTGAAGCGGGTTTTTGGGGGTTTTTTTTTACGTTTGATTCAAGTTTCGCAATCGTCCAATGACACAGTCTCCTCCCATTTTGTTTACAGTTCCCATTAAGCAAGAACTGCTGTTGATTGTATTCACTTTCCCAATTATAATAACGACGGTTTGTCAATTGAAAGTTGAATTTCAGGCTTTTTGTCAATTTTGAAAAATTATCAATCTCAATCGAATTCTCGAGGGATACAGTGGAAGGGTGGGCGAGGGGCTGTTGCGTACGCGTACCACTAGTAAATAGAACTTATTGCTTTCTGTTGTATCTTTGACTCCTGAGAGCGAGATATACTCACTCCGAAGGACTTGTGCTGGCTAACACCTGAAGATTTCGTTCTGGCTGGCGCCAGACAATTTCGTTCACCACAAGAGATATTCCGGCCGACGTTAAAGGCTTTAACGTTTTTCACTCTTCATCTCCTGGTCACATACATGATGAAAGACGCAAATAGATTTTGTATAATTCAGCTAACAAGCTATCGCATGAGGTGATGAGTGGAATTTGAATTAAGGAAACCTCATTAACCGTCCAAAACTTACAATACGAAACTCGTTATCAGTCGAGGTAAATTCAAGTTACCGTGTAAGCCATGTGTGTCATATGAACGAATGTAATTATCGTATGAAAATCTTCTCCAAAAGTTTAATTAGGCTATCAATCCGTCTGTTGATTTCTTGTTTTTTTCACTATTTACAGTACTAAGTCACTGGACAGCCTTTACAAGAATTGTGCATGTTTATATTTGCGTAAATAAGAAATGAATCCAATGTCCAGTGTTTTATTTCCGTATCTATTATTCTTTTCACTTGGTCCAAGTGGCGCCCGTCCTTGTTCACTG
The DNA here is from genome assembly GCA_030142905.1 of Heliopora coerulea. Lineage (NCBI taxonomy): Eukaryota > Metazoa > Cnidaria > Anthozoa > Scleralcyonacea > Helioporidae > Heliopora > Heliopora coerulea. The sequence goes on from JASJOG010000033.1 coordinate 1,654,806, forward strand.
GAGCCTGAAATTCCTCGGACATCAAATACGGTCTGGAAAGATAACTTCACCTCCTCTCGTTTCCCCTACATCGCCATTACTGCTTCTGAGGGGAACCCGACATGCCGTTTACAAAAGGAGAAATATCCTGTTAGTGAATCCTTGGAGCTACTGGATTTTTTGCTTAAAGAACTGGAATACAAAAGAGACTGCACATTCGATGAGACTCAATGGAAATCGTTGACGAAGAGCCAGTCAGGATTCTTACGCGGAAAAAGAATAACGGATGAACGTGATTTGGATATTTATGTAATACCGAATTTCTTGACACCTCGCCAGTGCCAAGACCTCATAGATGTACATAAAAATGTCAGCAAAGGCAGCAATAATCAAAGGTGGAAGTTTGGAACGACCAAACAATTGCTAAATGCAGTTCATAAAGCATCGCTTTCACCAAGTGAGTACAACATTTCCATTGACTCATCAAATCGTTGTGATGGAGGAATTCTGGATGGAGTTCAGGCTGGAGAAAAGTTAAGGAAAGTTCTGAATTTCAGTTCCAGCGTATTGGTTCCGAGGGGAGAAAGCTTTTTAGTAGACTTTGTGGAAAAAAACATTCAACGAGTTTTTGGCTTGCCAAGGACGAACGCTTTTCACACGCAGTTAATAAGATATCAAACAAACAGTGAGGTAATATTCGATCAATATTTGTTGATTTTTACTCGATCGCAAGAAATGGAGTTTACTCTTCGTGATGGAACTTTTCGAGTGGAAGAATGGTTGAGAACCAACCAGGATCAGTTGAGAAAAATGTCATATCTTGGGCCTCCGGCTGGCAATCAAACCGCACCCCTGCGAATGTGAAGCAGTGCTCTGTAAACTGAGCTAGGAGTGCCGCATCTGACCCCTATCGGGTCTTAGAGCCCGTTTACATGATCCCGGTTAGCCGGGACACCTGGCTAACCGGGAAACGCGACTTGTCGGGATGATGTGTTTATATAGACAAAACTCCTGCTGCCGGGATAAACTTTGTATTGCGCAGAAAATAAGGTTTCGCTCATCCTTCAGCTGTTTGTCAATTTTTTTCTCCATCGGCGAAACTGGCCCAAAAGGCCTATTTTCTTCATATCTCCTCGCCATTTCTTTTCGTAGTCATTCGCCAGTTTGTCGGTCAGTCTGTCTGCAGGTGTGCAGGTCAGTGGGCCAATCAGTCAATCAGTCTGTTGGTAAGTCAGATTGTCATGATCAGTCATCAGAAATGGAGTGCAGTTATGAACGAAGTACGAAAAGTTTAAAGGTAGTTCACGGCCACAAAACGAAAGAACAAGGTACCGACAAGCGATAACCTTTTAAAGTAAGGTTCATGCCAGAGTATGCTTGTCAACAGAGAAAGCTTAACTCTTATGAAGGGCTTTCGTTCGACGCAGTGATACTTTGTTGCCTAGTTTTCTGGCAGACTACTAACTATTTTTTCCTAGCCCGTCAATCAGTTTATCAGTCTATCTGTTGGTCGGTCGGTTGGTCGGTTGGTCGGTCAGTCAACTGATGATCCGTTTAATTATTTAATTATTTATACGTATGATGGTTTACTTACATATATTCTGACTTATATAGTTACTTATTTGTCTACTTATAAACTTACTGACTCATTAAAATACACTCAGTCATACGCTTTTGTTAACCGATCTTTAGTACAAAGCACACACCGACTGTCAGGAAATCGAAAACGATCGGATGGCCACCATCATTATTTATCTCAGCGATGTTATGGAGGTAACCAAATAGTGTGCATTTATTAATTATGTGATACATGATGCAGAGACGAATACTTGACTGCCAAGGTCATCATGAAGTAGAAAGCCTTATTTCTACTTATCACACAATCTGGCTTCTAGTGAATTAATAAAAACGTAAGAGTTGTAAGCGCTTGCAGCACGCTGCGAGTTAAGTTTTCCAATGAGTGAAAGTTATTGCGAACGCCCACCTCCCCTGGCTGTATCCGCAATAAAATCTCACAACAGTTCTGAATTTTGGACAAATATAGCTTTAATCGCTCGCTCACTCGATCGACCTCACAACAAAAAACTCCCTCCTCTCGAAAGAAACGCTGACCATGCTTTTATTTCGTGTAGCTCTGATTGGTCAGCTAATAATTAATAACTTGAACTTGTATCTTAATAGTCACCATTCTCCGACAAAGTGACTGGATGACTAACTGCAAATCAAAAAGTGAAGCCAAAAATGATGGACATGTAGGTCTTATTGGCCGTAAATTTCAGTCCGGCTGGAAGTTGACGCACAAAAAGGCCTACTTGTACGCCATGTTTGCCTCATGGCTTGGCTTCACTTCGTCGAACAATTTACAATGTAATTGACTATGGCAGCGATGTGGTCGTGTGACAATATCCGGTTTTGTAACACGCCTAGTGGGACCACTAGGTGAACCAATAGGATTTGAGTTGATTACGTAAACAAATCTGGCTGATCGGACGAGCGCGCTAAAAAACCCAGTGGCTAGCGAAATCGGAAAGTGTTCATATTTTTGTTCTAAAAAAGGAACCTCTTCTATTTATCAAAGACTATCGTTACAATCGGATTGTCCAAGGTGCATACGTCAAATTGTTTGCCATTAAATTTTAGATAGACTTACCGAATTTGCATGATTATCCATGTTCACTCTACAGAAATTATAAAATAAAACAGGTTGGGTAGGCCGAATCAGCTCCCGCCAGGTCAGATTGGGTAAACTTGGAGGGCGAGCCAATCACTTCAAAACAAAAGAGATCTATCATTTTGTTGCTGGCGTCGCTGGTGCCAGATATGATCATCCTTGTATATTCCTTCACCAAATATACTTCCCAGGGTTCGTAATAGTTTGAACTACGATGCTCAGAAAAAAGGCAAAAAGCTTGATGAACTGCCGAATTTTAAATTATAAATGATTTTTATCCTCATTTTAATTTGGACTGTTCATCAGCCGTTGAATTTTTACTCATCATTTTACATTAAGTTCGCAACATTCTATCCTTATATATGTCATTGTTTGGATGTCACACACAAGACGGACTTTCTTTTTCTTCGTAGGGAGGTGAGACGAAATTCCCATTCCTGAATAAATCGATCGAGCCAAAACGTGGGATGGCTGTTGTTTGGAAAAAGTAAGTTGGTAAAGTAATCCTCGACACCAATACCTACACCTCCAACACCTCCTCCTACTGCGTTGGTTCACCTATACTCAATTACTGTTACTTTTACACCTATACTTGCTCCTACCCCACCTGAACCTTCGTCTATATCAGTATCTTTATATGTATCTGTGTCTTTACCGATACTACCATAAAGTATTCCAAAGTTTTCTAAAACTGGTTGTGAAAAAGGACAAAAATGACTCAGTAACCTTTAAGCCACCCTCAACTAACACCTTTCTGTCTACAGGTCTTCTATCATTTTATTCTGGCTAAAGCCAGATTATTTTGCTCTAACACCAAATTAATTTTACTCTGGCCAACACCAAACGACTTTACTCGCCTTGCATTGGGAGATCTCTGGACAAGAAAAGGTTGAACTTTGTATTGGGAACTGTAGACGGATAATATAGCTCATACGTCAAATACTAAAATGTCAACATTTCCTTCGGATCTTTTTTATGTTTTTTATTAGTTTGGACAGTCAAGGAAATTGCGATCTGAAGACGGCACATATTGGTAATGTAGTTTAGAAGAGTGAAAAAAAATCATAGAAGGAAATGAAGGGTGATCTGAATGAAAAAGAACATTAATGTAAATAATTGCTCGATTTATTATAACAAAAAAATTCAGATGATTATTCCACATATTTTCATTACTCTCGTACAATAGATTTTTAAGTAAATACATATTCCCTTGCGTTTTTCAGCATTGCGTTTATCGTACAGACTATGACACGAAAGCTACATTTTATTTTTTTTCTATAAAATAACAAGATTTCTAAAATAAAATTGACGAGCCCTTGTCTCCGAACCCCGAGAGAAAACGGAATTTGTTCAGTCAAGGGATGTATAAGATGTTTTTCATTTTATAGTCGACGAACTGAAAATTGCTGGCGTGTGCATGTGGTGGCGTATTGAATTGTGTCAAATGTTTTTTATTTTACACCTTTTGCCGTTCATTACCAGAAAATACACCATCATTAACGCCAACCTCAAACTCTTTTACGCAAAAATACATTCATTTTATTCAATCGACATTCATTAGCGTAGATACGCAACCATTTGCATCAAATGGCATTCTGTAGCTTCAACAGACGACCATTAACAACATTCTGCTATACATTAGGGATAATAAAATTTCAACTACGCAAGAGAAATATCTTACCAAATTGAAATTTTATCACCCCTTTTGTATAGTGGAATGGTGTTAATGGTTGTCTGTTGGCGCTATAAATTGCCCTTTGATGCAAATGGTTGCGTATCTACGCTAATTAATGTCGATTGAATAAAATGAAGTATTTTTGCGTTAATGAGTTTGAGGTTGTCGTTAATGATAGTATATCTTCTGGTAATGAACAGCAAAAGGTGTATAGTCAACGAACTGAAAATTGCTGGTGTGCGTATGTGGTGGTGTAATGACTTGTGTCAGCAGTGGCGTAATGGACTATGGTCACGGTTAGAGCAACTCCTAAGGACCCCCGATCCCTAAGGGGCCCCCAATGAATTTGTTAAGACAACTGAGAATAAAGTCTTGAAATGTATATCCATACTAAGAGGGGTGACGGGGGCCCCCGAACGAAACTCTCCTAAGGGCCCCCTGTAGTTCCGTTTCGCCACTGTGTGTCAGATGCTTTTTATTTTATAGTCAACGAACAGAAAATCACTGATGTGTGCATGTGGTGATGTAAACCTTTTGCTGTTCATTACCAGAAAATATACTATCATTAACACCAAACTCAAACTTATTAACGCAAAAATACATTCATTTTATTCAATCGACATTCACTAGCATAGGTACGCAACCATTTGCTTCAAAGGGCATTCCATAGCGCCAACATACGACCATTAACACAATTCTATTACACATTAGGATTAATAAAATTTCGATTGGGCAAGATATTTCTCTTGCGTAATTGAAATTTTATTATCCCCAATGTATAGTAGAATGGTGTTAATGGTCGTCTATTGGCGCTATGGAATGCCCTTTGATGCAAATGGTTGCGTATCTACGCTAATGAATGTTGATTGAATAAAATGAATGTATTTTTGCGTTAATGACTTCGAGGTTGGTGTTAATGATAGTATAGTTTCTGGTAACGAACAGCAAAAGGTGTAATAAATTGTGTCATTTCAACCTGAAAAAATATGTAGTGGAAACGAAGTAAAGCCGAGTGTCGCTAACATTTGTTTCGTTTGTTTGCTTGATTTTATTTTTTGTTTGTTTGTTTGTTTTTTATGTGTTTGCTTGTTTGTAATCCATTCTTAATCCAATAAGACTACTAAGTCCTTACGTCCACCTACTTTATATCATTAAATATAGCTGAAAATATAGCTAAATAAACCCCCAAAAATAATAAAGGCAGAAGCAGCAGAAATGCAGCCGACTATAATAAAAGCAAAGTTGTTTTTTTTGTCATAATAGTTAAATTGCTATGTTGCCATTCAAAATTAGTTGAGGGCACATTCTGCCTGTTTATCATTCTATATATTTATTTCAGCTGGCCGTGTGAATCAAGGAGAGAAATATATTTATCAGAAATGGTTTTATGAAAACCCTATACTACCACGATATCAAAGCAGTGTAAGTGATATTCAACCCTCTTCTAAAATAGGAAAGAACATACGAAATGTACCAGTAAATCTTTACCGGTAACGACAGCACTCAAGTGTTCAAAAAACAAAATTCATATCATAATATTTTAAACGGCACAGAAATTGAAATTTTATTAACCCTAATGTACAGTAGAATGGTGTTAATGGTCTTCTGTTGGCGTTGTAGATAACCCTTCAATGCAAATGGTTGCTTATCTACGCTAGTCAATGTCGATTGAATAAAATGAATATATTTTTGCGTTGATGAGTTTGAGGTTGGCGTTAATGATAGTATATTTTCTGGTAATGAACAGCAAAAGGTGTAATTCAACATAATTTAACTCGTAACACACTTAACTTGTTTCAAGGAATACTATTCTTTTTGACTTTGAAAAAAAATGGACCTTACAGATTTTTGTAAAACTTGATCATTGATTGCCTGTATGTAAGCAAAAAAGTTTAATGGAAAAAATTGGTCTCATTGTGACCTTTCAGAAGTAAAATTAAGTTGAACGATAATTGGAAGCCGTTTTCAAACATGAATGTTGCCATAGCAATTGGTGAAACATCCTTCTCAGTCATAGTATTTGATGTTAAAAATGTTTGTCGGCCTTCCACCAAACGTTCGCTCTTTCCAGGAAATATTTATTCAGATTTTTTGAAGGTAGTTCTTATACTCAGAAAAGTGGATTGATCCATCCTAAACGATGCATGGAATTTGAATATAAAAATTAATTTACAGTTTTTGATAGACTAAATTACTTGACTTCAGGAAATGTATTCACGTTGTATTTCCGCATTGCCGTTTATTTGTACAGGATTAAATTCTCCACAACACAACTGGAATGGGTATTTGTTTCTCTCTAAAAAACTCTCCAATGGTTTCTTATTGGCATTAAATTAAGATCTAAGCCCTGACAAAAGCTGTAATAGAACAAAATTAAATGTTCATGCCCTTGTAACGGCTTTTCCACATCCTGTGATTCCAGTGCCTTTGGACAAAATGCTGCGAAGCATCTCTTACAATTATTGTATATATTCTTTTACTTTGTAGGACTAATTCAGAATCATCCTCAGAGATATATTTTTTCTGATACAAAATTTCTGTTCTTGTAGGACTATATCTTTTGCGATTTGAGCCAAAGTTGTCGTCAATACATTTACGCCAAATCAACTGCAATGGCAGTAAAGGTACAGAAATAATGAATCTTGTTCTTAAACAGAGGCTGGTTTAGGTTTTTCAAGAGATGGGCGCAGCTTCTCTGCCAATATCATTGATACTTTTCGTTGTTTGTATAGCTATTTCTCTGTCTTTAAAAAAACTATCGTTGTTCACTGATATCGTTCAAAGCTCTTCTAGCTGCTTTACTGTCGTTGTCAATTTTTCCACTGTCATTCAATGTTCTTTTGGCTAGCTCTCCGCTGTCTTAACTATCTTATAAATATCGCCATAGCTGCTTAGTGTCTTTTAGCTGCTTTGCTGTCGTCAACTTTTACTCAGTGGCGCCGGCAAGGGGGGCGAGGGGAGCGCCCGCCCCCAATGTTTTTCAAAGTAGGATTTTAGATCCGCTCAAATCCGATGAAAAATTGCCGGGGGCCAAAAAGACCTTTATATTTTACTCCGAAGTGCCCTCAAAATGCAGGAAATGCCGTTTCAGAGACTCAAAATTCAAAAAATTTTCCGGGAGGCATCCCCTCGGAGCCCCCTAAAAGCGTGTCATCACAAATAACGTAACGTATACGTATTTTGCCACCCAAAAAAAAAATCCTAGCGACGCAACTGCTTTTACTGTAAACGTTGCAATTTTAGTTCATTATTCATTTACCAGCATTCGTTTTCGTTACTGTCATGTTAATGTGACCGTTGCATAGTTGTTTTGCTATTTTACTATCACAGTAAATTGCGTGACTGATGTTCAGCATTCACTTATGTATCTTCATTGTCTTTATTGTCGTTGTTTTTGTCACCGTCATCCTTGATATAAAATAAATCGAGTTTTACATCGACCAATTCCGCATTAAATATTCACTTTGCAGTACATGAACAAAGGTCAAGAATCTGAGAATGAAGTCGATGCTCTAAAGTATTACAAAATGGCACTTAACCACCAAGTAAAATGTTATAGATCTGTCTACAGTCATAATTGAATTGTATTTCATAACAGTGTTAGAAATAGGACCACTACCCTCAAAAAACGGGAACAATAACAGTTACAACAAGAACAAGAACAACAAAAACAAAAATGCCACGACAGCAACGACATCAGCTACAGCAGCGGCAAATAGGAGCAACTGCAAGAACTGCAGTAGCAGTAGCAGTGAGCATGCAGGCAGCAGTCAGCAGGCAGCAAGCAGCAGTGAGACCAACAACAAGAAGAGTGATAATAATAAAGATAGCTAGACCAACAACGAATGTGTAATTGTAATTGTTATTAAATTCATGGATACCATTAGAATTACGATTATGATGTTAATGACGATTAGGTTTGCATGAATTTTTAAATGAAATAAACTTTAAATAATAACCGAAACAACAATATTAATAGTAACACATGGAGCGGATTTAGAGAGGGGCCAAAGGGGCGCGGCCTCCTTTTCTATGGGAACTAAAACGAAAATGCTATTTTTATTATACAAAATATCGTTATAGTTTGAATAGTGTGCACTGAAAACTTACAATTTCTGCGGAGAAATTTATCTTCGCGATGGACCAACATTTCACCAACTGTGCACGTGACTTGCACTACTGTCTTTTAGAATTTCCATCCCCTAACTGTTTACTCGATGAATTTCGATGGCGTTTGCAATCTAGTGTCGGATCAGCATGGAATCGCTTCATACCGACCGCGATCGATGCTGATAATGATCGAGATCCCGATAATTTAGCACCTTGTAAACGGGGTAAGGTTCTGATGGTTGATATCAATATTTGCATTGGAAATTCACTTGATTGTAACACAGCTATTCATTTAATACGGCTTAAAAAATGCTGCAGAAAATATTTTTCTCATTCTGTATATTAAAAACTTTCTACTGGACATTCTTTCCGGTCCCTCCTATCTAGGATTTTTGGGACCTCCCCTGAACACTGATTTAAAGTGTCTGCATCATCGGTGTTTTACAATGGTTCTATTCAAACATAAATTTTTTCTGTTTTGTCGTATTTGTTTCTTCTTTAATAAATGTATATATAAATAAGTATAGTCTTTATGTTAACATCTTGTACTGCATCATGGACAATGTCATGTTTAAATTTGTTCGTCGCTTGACGTCAACCTAATATGAACAATTTTTTTTTCTCTCCATGCAGCCGTTGCATTCCGCAAGTCTCATCCTTTATGCCGATCTCTTGAATAAACTTGGATACTCGAGTCAAGCTCTTTCTTACCTCTTCAGGTATAGAAATTTTAAAAATTAATCTCAGCAGTCAATGTAGACTCTAAAACGGGACTGCCGTATAGTTTACAGTTGGGGCAAAATTAATAATAAGCTCATTGCTAATTGTCTACTCACGTTTCACGACCCCCAGTAATGGGATCTTGCATGCAATATTTCATGCATCAACACAAAAAACAAAGTTTTTTTATGGCATTGCAATCAAAAATTAATATTTCAAGTGTCGTAATGACATGGTTAATGAACTGTTGCCTGGGAGAACCCTTACAAAAATTTCACATGTGAAAAAAATGTGGAATTGAAACATTTTCAAAGTATAAAACAAAACAGATTCCGAAAAGAAGAGTCATCTTGAAAGCTCAAGATTCGAGCTATAAATTTAGAGACACAAATTAAACAGTGATGTTTCGACTTTACTTCAGACTGAGTATTTACAGAAGATGTGAACATATGACGTAATTGATGAGAAAAGCATGGAACTAGAGGTGTGGCAATATACATAGATAGTGAGTTGTGATCTGCAGGATTCAGAAATAAAGCGAGTTGAAATTAAAAAGAGAATTGGAGAGTGCTTCGTTACAAAGACAAGCCGTATCTATATAGTATATACAACAAGATATATTCTGTAAGTACTTTATTCTTTAAAAGAATCATGTTAAATGTTATTCTTGAAAATTATTGAATGATATTATTATTATCATTATTATAATTGTTAAAAATTATTAAAATACTATGTCAAATATTATATTCAGTATATATTCTGTAAATACGCAGTCAGATGATGACTTTGAAATGAAGTCGAAATATCACTGTTTAATTTGTACCTCTTGATTTATAACTCGAATCTTGAGATTTCAAGATGACTCTTCTTTTCGAAATCTGTTTTGTTTCAAACATTTTCAGTTGAGAAACTTTATTTCACATATGAAATGGGAACATTTTCACAAATGAAATACCTAATTAACATCTGAAATGAACTATTTCAAAATTTTGCATGTGAAATCTTGGTGTTCGAAACATGTATTCTATTTCCTCTATGAAATGGACGATTCACATATGAAAATAGTTTCAAATGGAAATTTTCGTTTCACATGTGGAATTGAAACAATTCACATATGAAACATAACTTTCCTATGTGAAATTGCAAGTGAAAGTTTCGTAAGGGATGATCCGCTGTGAAAGCAAGCTCGGTGCAGAGTGACCCCTCATACGTCATCAGTCAATTATCCTCAGAGATGAATGTCTCTAGAGTTAACACATAATGATGAAGTATAAATATAATTATTTTAATATCTGTTTTTACCAACTTCATAAACAGCCAATGATACCAACACTTATTAAACGCTTTTGAAATAATTTATCGAATGAGTGGTTAAACATTTGGTATAGAAATTCAGTAAGGAGGAAAACTTATGGTTGCTCCCTGTGGAACTGGTGAGCTGATAGGTATATTCAATGAATATCTGGCTTATATACTCAACCAGATGCGATGGAATTTATATACGATCGAATGTAAATACCAAGTATTTGTTGAATATGCCTATTACTTCTGCCGACATTACCTACGTTGTAATACGGAACTCGTAATCAAGCTCTCGACAAGGATCATTCATTGATTACTTGGTAAATCACTGCTCAAGATTCGCAGAATTACAGGTTTGATATCCAGGCCCAAGGTTTAAGAATTGTATAACTTGCATTCTTTGCAACTAGTCTTGGTTGGGTGTTAAAATATAAGATTCTGACACTCTAAAATGTCCTTTATCAAATACAAACTCCATTTGATGAGTGAAAGGCTCAGCACCCATGCAAACATAGTGATCTTGTCAAATTATTGCATCACGATAGGAGAGTCTGCGTTTGTACCAATGTTGAATTTTTGAATGTATGCTGTATGTGAATTTCTTTAAAACTTTGTAAATAAAGCAAACAGAACAAGTGCAACTACGTATCAAATTTTCGACGTTTTCTCAAAGGACCAGACTTTTGAAAATTCGCCATGTTTATTGCTAAAAACTGTCTTGAAAACCTCCCTAGGAATTCAGCTATGTTGAGAAAGCTGAAGATAATAAGTCTTAATTATGATAAACGTGAAAATATGCTGAATTTCCAACATTATTGTTCCTATGGTAACAATGGAAAATTGCATGGTTTGACAAATATTGTCTGTTTATGATACTTTTTCTATAGTGAAATACGCTATATACCGATCTTACAATTATTTTAAAGACAAAAACACCCGTGAACGACGATTGTATTAATTGTAACCTAAAAAATATAAAACGCAGAGAGCCACCTTAAGATAGGAATCAAAATGCCAGGAAATAATTCAATAAACCACAGAACGACAAAAGTTACCAGCATTACTGGAAGCAGGAATAGCATCGATGGACGGGTTTCCATATTCGCGAGTTACAAAGAAGCCTATATCTATCACACAAAATATGATAAGACTGACAGAAGAGAGAAGGAAAGGGAGAATGGAAAAGTAATTCACTGCATGGTTTTTCCTCAACCATAGTAACTACGCTTTATCTTTTTGAATAGTTTATTAAAGATGCACCCAAGAAATAAAGATGCCATTGAAATATTGAGATCAGTGGTGGAAAACCTTGGAAAACCGGGAAAATTTTAGTGTCTTTGAGATACAAGTTAAACAACATCTATGCATAACTAAAACTATTAAATATGACTGTGGAAAGAATGAAATATTAAACGAAAAACGCCCTCTCGTGGCTTGTTATTCTAGTTAGAACAAGATAAGACGTGGACAAAATGCATGAGGTGATATTTTGACTTTATGAGTTTGAAATAGAATAGAAATATGCTCACAGTTTTTCTTCGCCTTATCTTATTCTAACTTGAATACCAAGCTACAAGATGGCATTTTTGGGTTTGTGTTTTATTCTTTACAATTTAAAATTGTCTACTAACTATGGCTTTCACGGCAATATAATATAAAAATAATAAATCATGAAAAATATATAAAAAGACAGTAAAATGTTATAGATTTTAAGAGGAAAGTTCTACATTGTCTGCTGTCAACGCTTCTGTTGGAGCTAATGCTTTTAATAAGAATTAACATTTACAATCACGTTATTTTCCTTTTATTCTTTCGACATGATTTGGTGCGAGAAGAACCGGGATTTGCAGCTGACTAAAAATTCTGGCTTTGTATCTTTAGAAAATTTTTAACTTTCGGTGTTTTGTAAATTTTAATTTAAAAAATCCTAAGTGACACCAGAAATCAAATTCAAAGAGGAAAAAATGGGAGGGACATTCTCACATCAATGTATAGAAAAAGTGCTCGAATTGCTTATCTTGTAACCAGATGAAATACTCAGAGTGCTTGTTCTGTGATTAGATGTTTTACTACAGTATTATTTCAGGATTCTACCTCAGCCACTCCAGAAACATGCCTGCGCTGCGTGTGTGGCTGGACGTTGGTGAGGGGGATCTGCCAGTAAGGTATGTGCTCATGAACAGCATAGCCACACCATTTCTGGCTAACTTTGAAAATTGTACGAGTTCTCCGGCGTAAATGTTTGCTGGACGTCCCGTCAAGTTTGACGAACGTCCAACGAACATCTGTGAATATCTCCAAGCTCCCACATTCCTAATATCAGTCATAATCCTCCTGCATCTTTCTTTCGGAAATTCAAATCACCCGCTGCTCCATCATTGGCCAAGAGGTATGTGATCTGAGAGGATACGAATGCATTATCCCTTGCGTTTCGACTAGTGCAAAAATTGACGGCAAGCTGTTGACTATTTAAACATAATGTTCTGAACTTGACTCGCACAAACTAGTACCGTGTACTTGATTTTTACTGCTTCTCTATGGTGAACCAAAGAAGCCAATCACTACAATATCGAGCGTAATAATGATGCACAACATAAAACCCTTAAATTCATGTTAATAATACAAAGGCAACTACGCAATACAATTATAATAGGTATTTTCACTTTACATAATGATGGAAACATATTTACATGACGACTATTCATCCTTAAGGTAAACATAATATCTATACAACGCCAACTAAGCCGCCAGTCGGCGCATGGTTCTTTACATCATAAAGGGACATTCGCGAACACAATAAACAACGCGTTCTCTAACCTGAGATTTTTATTGACGAGCTTTCGACTACCTAAACTGTAGCCTTCAACTGGTAAAAAAGGGGAGTGAGAATGAGAATATATATACATGAAGTGACCCCCCTTTTTCACCAGTTGAAGGCTACAGTTCAGGTAGTCAAAAGCTCGTCAATAAAAATCTCAGATCAGAGAACACCTTGTATTCATTTATGTCTCTTCCTGCTCGCGCTTCATCTATATTTTTACAATAAACAACTTTCGTTAAAATTTTGTCGGACTTGGTACGGTGGGCTAACGTCTTTTTCTCTCCATTTTTTTACGACGTAATACTTGGAATACTAGATAAAGAATTACTCTACTGATTTTATTCGTAACCTTAATGAAGTATCGGCCCTGATGCAACAGAATTGGTTGATCTAGTTACAAATATTACAAACTAAACTAACAAAATTAATAAAATATAGTTTCTTTTTGTACGTTGGCAATCGAGAATAAAAGTCAGTGCCAGCAACCTCGCGTCAACTTACACTGAGATTGGCCAAATAAATTTGAAAGCAGGACTAAAGTCATAATTATATATTGAATTTCCAGCGAGGGGTTTACTTTCAAAGACATCTAATTTAAGACAGCTTCATGCTTGGCTTGATGCCTCAATCAGAATGCATGTGAGCCGATGCCAGACTAAAGAAACTTCCAACAAGATTAGAGCATCCTCAAACGTGCTGGAAATCAATGCAAACTGATCTTATTCTATGTAAGCCGGTGACCGAACGAGACAAAAGTTGAAACTTGCATCTTCGCGTATTCACGGCCAAAGATATTCTCAATGTTATGTCGTTTAGCTAAACTTTTAATCACTTCGATAACTTACCTACGAGGTAAATAAGAATTAAAGAAAAGCTCTCAATTACTTTTGGTAGAAAATAAAGGAAGACGAAAACCAAAAAAAAATCGAAAAAGTTGCCACTTGCTATTAGAATTTTCATAAATATGTAGTGACGTAAAATTAACTAGTTTATGACACTGTTTATTTTGCAAGTGTGCCTGCACGTTTTAAATCAAGTCTTGCCTTGCTTTACCATCTACTTACACAGTAAGATATATAAACGTCAGTCAGACTAAGGATCCGGTCAAACTAAACCATCCTACCTTAGAATCGAATCGGACTTTTGTCAATGCTTTCTTTAGACTGCACGTGAAGTGTATGCTCTGGAATCAAGTATTACTTCGAACATACACTGCGTGACTGGAGGCTCTAAAGTAATCATCTTAATCTTCATGGGATAAGAAAAAACTAACTGTATGGAGATAGCAGTAAAATGTTTTGGAGTTTCCATACACTTTGTATGCATTCAAACGTGTTTCGTGCACGGTTGAACCTAATTAGCTGACTAAAACGTACAGAGATAAAAGTACAGATTAATTTTAATTAAAGATTAGCATTTACTACCTTTTAAAAAACTGATTCTAGGAATTTGCTTGAAAAGCTGTACATTAACTTTTCGTTGGGGAACTCATATTTTGTGTTGGTGTACTATTTCCTCCAGGAATCGTTTACGCGACGATTTTTTCGAATTCAAGAAGGACGCTTCCATCCAAGTACTGATGTCTTACCCTACCCTGCCAAACACCTGCACTCTGTTGTTTCTAAAGTCAGCTACAACAATGCTTCCGTCCTTGGTAATTGCTAGCCCATGGGGGTCATTTAATTGCCCATCTCCGTCTCCTTTGGAACCAAATTTGTTTAGAAATTTCCCATCAGTACTAAAAATTTGGATCCTGTGGTTATCCCTATCTGCCACAATGATGTGTCCTTCTCGACTTACGGCGACCCCAGTTGGACGAAGTAGTTCTCCGTCCTGACTTCCCTTCTTTCCAAAATTAAACAAGAATTGTCCTCTGGAGTCAAATACCTAGACAGGTATAAAGATGGGTGAGAGGCTTGCCGCATTGAAATATGGCCTATAACAATGAACATGAAGCTACAGTGCTGACCTTGAAATGTATCATTAAAGGTTGATAAACGTGACAGGTGTTAAAGAGTGACTAAGTAAGCCAAAATATCGCTTGTCACGATCGATAATATACATGAAAAAAATTTTGAATTCTGACTAACTGAGAGCAGTGCAATTTTTATGAAGCACAGTGCTGAAAAATGGGAATTGAGTGCACAAAAAAGGTAATTCATCGAAAAATTTCTTGTTGGACAAAACATCCCAATTGGCTTTTCAAAATCCTGTAACCCGTGAAGAACTAATCACATGCGACTTCTATAGTATGGGAAAATGAAGAGAAGACGCGAACGAAAACAACGTTCGGGGTTTTGAGTAGATTTTCTTTGGCGAGCGCACTCCGTTAATCGCGTAGTCGCTTCATGCTAAATTTTTCATGTATATTATTATTAAGTTATCATACGGTTTCTCTTTCAATTTGAAATTAAGTTAGCACGAGTATGTTTTTCAAAGAGTCGAAATTGTGTTCGCTCTATGGATTTACCCAGTTTTAGGATCTTTAAAAAACGCACTGGCGCAAATTAATTAGAAATTGAACTCGGTATCATATGATTACCTATTCAAACATTTGGCCAATCACACGACAAAACGTAGCTTAGATTGATCAACATGTGGCTTATCACGATAAAAATGCGGTTTGTCACGTGGTCAAAGGTGGTTTATAATGGTCCAGATGTGCTTGTCACATGCCTCTGTTGCCTTTCACGACAAAGATTATCATAATCGATTAAACTGTGGTTTATATAAAGATATACAAATTACGATGGTCTGCTTTCAAGTCAGAAATTTGGATTGTCACAAGAGGAACGTATCCTATCAGATAAGGTTGCTAGATCACCAAATATGATGAAGGTAATGATGAAAATGATAATGATGATGATAATAATGATAATAATGATAATAATGATAATTATGATAATTATGAAATAATGATAATGATAATAATAATAATAATAATAATGATGATGATTATAATGAAGCCTTTCTCTAATCAAAAGTAATATTGAATAGCTGTAGGCTCGTAAAATTGTGGTCCTTAATCACGATAATAAAGCTAATAATTCAATAGTTCATAATTTAAATCCTAACAATTTCATAAACTAGAAATGTTACAAAATGAATAAATCAAATGCTGTACAATGAAAGGCTTATGGCAGTAAAATGTAGTGCATTGTTAATGACAAATCTAAGTGTAGTTTGTGTATTATGAACAGAAATTTTTTCATGATAATCTGACACTGCCGACGTCCAATGAAACATCTTCAAACCAACCCCCCACCCCGAATCAACATTTTTTAGTTGACTTCGGCAGTGTCAGATTATCATGAAAAAAATTTCTGTTCATTTATCTCTGAGGATGATTCTGAAATAGCATTTGTGTATTATGAAGGAACAGATTTCCGTAATAAATTATTTTATCATGAGAACAGCTCGACTCATGCTGTTGAAAGTTTTCCCAAAGTTCAACAAATTTTTACCAGGTAACTCTCCAATCCGTTAGACTTTCAAGGCGTTTACGAATGATAACCCACCGCTTTGGCTTTTCTTACGTTACGGAAAACATGCTGATAGCGTACATTTTGGCCCCATCGATAAGGTATGATTGCACTTGCAGTTGTTCTTTCTGACGTATATGATTTAGTTACAAAAGTCTTGAGGACGTATTACAACATTCGCGTGCGAATAGTAAACAGGAACTGTGCTCTTAAAAGTTAATTGCATACACCAGGGTGAAGATTATGACATACGATTCTTACAGCTGACGCATTCCATTATCCTGAGAGCATGGTCTCTGGTTGCGATTCGCAGGCGAATGTTGCAGTACGTGCGATTGGTGTGAAGACTCGTGAGTGAATCTTGTTCGATAGAACGTACAATCACGTGCGAAAGTCGAACCAATTTGCGTTTTACTTTACCTGTATTTTATGACTGTGCATGTCTGATACGACAATGTAGCCTCTTTGGTTCACCGCTACATAACATGGATATGACAACTCTCCTCGTCCATCACCAAATGAGCCAAACTTAATTGAGTGTCCTGTTTCCATATTAACGACATGAACACATCGGTTTGCTGAATCGGCAATCACAATTTGATCTCCTTCTCCGACTGCCAATGTTGACGCCTTCAGATCTGGGATACGGTATTCCCGGAGAAAAGAACCGTCTCGTGAAAATACCTCAACAATTCAAGGAAATAAAGATTACATGTTACGCCATTAGTGCACTTTATACCCAGGTCTTTGAAACTAATACTGTTTGTCTATGTCAGTCTGTTCATCTGTTTGTCTGTCTGCCTTTCTCACAGTTCTCTTTTTCTCACCTAAATAATTCAACCGTTGTTTGACCACTGAGATACTGCGTCGGACAACATGCAATCTACTTACAAATAAATTTCATTTCGTCGTTGTCTATTTAGTTATAGATGCACAGATGACGTTACCATGTCGTAAGAATTTGCATTTATAACTGAACAGACATCGGTAAAACGATGTCTATTTGCTAAACACAACCAGCAAAACAATAGGACATAAAATATTTTAAACGTTGATTGAAAGCATGCGGACAATTTCCGGGGCATGGAAAAAAAGTCATCTTAGGGCCCATTTACACGATACAATTGTCGTATCCGATTGTTCATCCTGGAGCATGTAATGTTGTCTCAAAGGAATATTTTCCGCTTTCGATTTGTTCACTAATGTAGTAATACGTTTGGAAGACTTCAGTGAGTTAATCGGATACATCACAACGAACAATGGTGCATGACAATCATATCGTGTAAAAGGGCCCAACGCGATTCATGGTCTTTCTGAGTAAAATGACATCATTGGCTAGTGACATTACCTGGAAAATTGTCACTTGCTCACTGTGTTAATGACGCCATTCTCCAATCCTTTAATTCTTTCTCAGTGGGATAAGACTTCTTTCATTTCATTCCCGCTAACGCCAGACGATTTTACTCGTCAAAGGGGAAGCTCCCGTCGAGAAAAAGTTATAACCATCAAAATTAACTCTTTCACAGCGGGATAGCTCGGCTGGATAAGACTTCTTTTATTTAACTCTGGGTAACACCTGACGATTTTACTCGTCAAAAGGGAGAGCTGCGGTTGAGAAACAGTTAATAGATCATGGGTAACGATCAGTGAAGATGCACGTAATAACGCACATCACCAATTTCAAAGTTTTGCAGCAAGAGTTTTTACTCGTCATGTTGGTGAGTTTTTATCCAGCGAAATTAGACTGAGGTTAAAAATTTGGTCGAATTTCAAGCTATGTGTAAGACCTCATCCCTAACTCCGAAACCATCTCAAATTGTCCACCATAAATACATATTTGTTAAGAAATCGAAAGATGTGTCTCATCCTATCAAGGACATTCACTGAGTTCTTAAAACAAAGCTCGGTATATACGGGAACAAAACGTCTGAATAATTACTTGGAAAAGTTTTCGTTGTTGTCTTACCTGCAGCCGATAGCTCAGTCTTTCACATACGATGATTTGTCCACGCACATCAATAGCGACACCTGTCGGACATTGGAACTCACCACTGCCTTCCCCTTTACGACCAAAATAATATAAAAACTGTCCGTCGGAGCTAAAAACTTGTACACGATGATTGTGGCAATCTGTAACAACAATTCTTGCCTCAATCGGATCCACCGCTACCCCAAAGATGCCATTAAATTCCCCCATGTTGCTTCCTTTCCTGCCGAACTTCAAAATCATTCCACCAGATTGGACTACTTGGACTGTGAACGGGCTACCTTGAACATGTTCGTTTTGTATACACACAGAAACCTTTAACACAAAATACTAAGCACAATATTTTACCGTGAAAAAACATCAAATTTGAGATGAAACAAATAATCGATGGGTTTATTGATACAAATACATTATGTACTTGTACAGTACACTTACTCGATGTGTACCAAGTTGCGATGGACAAAATGAAATAGTATAACTGCCATCCCTGTTATCAGTCACCTACAGTGAAACAGTGAAAGTGAAGGTGAACGTTACGGTGCAGAAGAAAGACAGTGAAAAAGCGAGTTAGCGCTGGAATGGTCTCTCTTCTAGAATGAAATTTTGGGTGTACTTAATAATGGCATACAACCAATGATTTACTTACCTCAGCAAGGGTATAATCTCCGGTCGTAGTTTGTATATTTGCTTGTAGCCTTTCTCCACCTTCATTACACTGAGCTCCATAGTGGTCTCTAAGACAATCATTAAGTTTCCATTGCTTATTTTTCTTATTTAATGAAAAACGTGAGTTAAGCCTTCAGCATACACTAGGCTAATTAGGTCGGTCACTAACGAACCCAATGTGAGGGTGAATGTTGCATAATTATATAAATTTTTCATAATAGTAATTAAATTATGTATATTCGCTAGTTTCTTCTGATATCTTTCTTCCTTTTTCTCCATTGCTTCCTTTCCTGCTTGTCTGTCTGTCTGTCTGTCTACCTGTCAGATTGCCGTCTGCCTGCCTGCCAGACTGTCTTTGTCTGTCTGCCTGTCTATCTGTCTGTCTGCCTGCCTGCCAGACTGCCAGTCCGCCTTTCTACCCTCATGTCTGTCTTCCTGTCTGACTATTTGCCGGCATTCCTTACTCCGCTGTTTTTGCCCTTGCTATCTCCCTGATTTCCACCTATCTAAATGTTAAATTTTTTCTCTCTCTTTGAATATCTTCCTATGTCTTTGTCAGTCCCTGCCAATGTCTTTGTTTACATTGTTTGTTTCTTTTGTATTGCTTGTTCTTCTATGGGTCGGATAGAGAAAACATGAATGATAGATGAACGTTCGTCAAGCTCTATCCTTAGGAAAACGATTTCTGAGCACCAGGCAGAGATCAAACCAGCAACCTTCTAATGACCGGTGAGACGCTCTAACCATTGAGCTACCAAACCTGCACCTTAGCTCACCATCTGAGTCTTGGTAGTTCAGTGGTTAGACTGTCTCACCGGCCATTAGAAAGTTGCGAGTTCGATCCCCGTCTGGGGCTCAGAAATCGTTTTTCTGAGGATAGAGCTTAACGAACGGTCATCTATCATTCAAGGCAACTCCAGACTCCCACATTTCCAAAATATATATCTCGTGAAGAAAACAGTTTATAATTTATGCACTTCAATCCACAAACCTTGTGTTAACTGTAAACGAGGATCTCTTTCCTTGTGGGACACGTTTCAGTGCACCAACGACGCACGAGAGAGCGGCATAAGCTGACGAGACCTTGACACTACCAAGCGATTGAATTGCTTTCATCATAGTTTCTTCTTGTGCCCTGAAATACACGACATCATTTTCCTCTGGATCACGTCTGATCTTTGTTGTGTAAAGTTCTTCCAGGCGGTCTGAAAGCATTTTCTTAACAACTAAAATTTCTGTGTCGTTGCCATGACGAAGGACATCCTCTAAAACGATCATTTTACATATGCTTCTCAGCAAAACATCAGATGGTGTTAAAGGCCGTTACGTGTCGGTAAGAGTACTCCATGTTGGCGTTAAATTTAGTTTAAACAAGTATGATGCTTCAAGCGTATTGTCGAGGTAAAGATGTTAAAAGTTGATGCGAATGGACAAAATTTGGCTAATGGAAGGAATGAGGGATATAATTAGAGTGGAATGCTTGGAAGAAATTGAAGATCGATTAGCAGATGGAAACAGAATAAAAAATTGACGATTGTTGTTCAGACCGATGGAATAAGCTGACGTTAAATGGCTTCAATGTTTTGTGAAAGATGACGTATTATAATGATAGTAAACCGACATATTTGAAGCTTCAGATCATTCCTTTAATCTTTCTATTTTTAAATTTAATCAACTCCAAAAATCCAACCAAATCATATAAAGAAAAGTCGGATCACGTTTTGGAAGCCAAAATATTTTTCGGAGAAATTGGATTCAGTATGGCACTAAAGAATGAAAAATTAAGGAAACAGTTCGTATTTTTGCAATAAAATACCGTATTTTTATAACAGTTCCTTAGTTTCCTCAGTCCTGATTTTCAACCACCGCTAACCCACACTTCATGTTATGATGCGTTGTTGCACTCGTGGAACATTTTTCTGCGCACATTTTTTACTTATCAGAGTCGATTAATTCTTCAAAGTCCAACCGAGACCAGTGCTCTTAGTCTGATGTTCGTGGCTAGAAGGTATATCTGAGAAGGGGGATTGGGGTTTGGGTTAGGGTTTGGGTTAGGGTTAGGGTTAGGGTTAGGGTTAGGGTTAGGGTCAGGGTTAGGGTTAGTGTTAGGGCTTGGGCTTGGGCTAGGGCTAGGGCTAAGGCTAGGGCTAGGACTAGAATTAACCGTAATCTTAACCCCAAACCTAACACCAATACTAAACTATTGTAGCCCTGATCCTAAACCTAATTCTCCTTCTCAGTTATACCTTCTAGCCAAGACCGTGCTCTGACCACTGAGCTACGAAGGAAGTTGTTATCTAAGAGCTTGGATAACAGTTCTTTATTCTTAGTGGTAGTAGTGCTTATCATGAAATGCATGATTCGAAAATTTAGTCGAAAATTACAGTCACTTAATGTGGATTTCATTTCATGTGATCCAGAGTGAATGTCTAATATTCTTTCTATTTTATTTACCATCCAATTTTGGTCACCTACTTTCGCAAAAATCTTAATTTATTGCTAGGAGTACGGGTAATTCAGTGCAAACTTTTTACTGGATACCCTCTTAAAGTCTGAGAAAACAATAATTCGCATCTTCAATCGATCTAAGGGGAGTTATTGCCAATAACTTTCATAAATCACTTCGCTTTTAGATTTCTTGGTTTTTTAACCCAAAGAGCGGGAGTAGAACATTCCTTCCGGTACGAAATTTATCCATATTTCTGAATGCACTATTTTTATCAGTTATCATCTTCCACCCGAACTTCACAAAGAACAAAGTTTAGCTCCTGATAATATCTTTGGCCGATTTAAACCTACCAGTGACTTTGCAAGTGTTCAACAAATTATCCAAGTCGACTTCTAATCTTCTTTGTTGTAAGTTCAAAACCTTAGATTTTCCGTGATAAATTTTATCCACTTCGTTTAACATAAACTTGTGTCTTTCTTCTAAAGCTTTGAGGAGTTTTGGGTAACATTTGTTTATCTCAGCTTTTGCCATTTCCACCTTCGCTACCAGTTTCCCATCCACCTCCTCCACCAACTGGATGGCTCGACGTATCAATGGTTCTCGCTCTCGGGCTTTCTCCACGAGTTGTTGAATAAACAATCGCTGCTTTTCGATGGCATCGCTCACCGAGCAATACCTGTGTTCACGACTGGAGTGGTTTCCCATCGTACAATCTCGACAAATTGCCTGATCACAACTTTCACAATAAAACCTTGGAAAAATAACGAAAATTAACCAAATATATTTCAAACAGCTGAAAAATCAGTTTGCAAAGCAATTCACGTAAACCACGTGTACGACCAAAAGTTTAGAAGCTACGGAAACTCAAGACCGAAAATCCTAACGTTTCGAGTAAAGTCCCCTCGTCAGAGACTGAAACGTCAAATAACCCTTTCGAAAATTCCATTTGCCAGATTTCACATGAGAAATTGAAACGTGTGAAGTTGTTTCGCATGTGAATATTCGTGAACCACAAGTGAATCACAGGCAAACCGCATGTGTAAAACATGTGAAACTTAAACATTTAAAAATCATAAAAAATGTGAAAACCCACATGCGAAAATTTTCCACTTGAGAAATTGATCACATGTGATCACATAAAATCACGCATGTGAAATCATGTCAAATTTCCGCAATGGTAATTAGAAACTTCGCGAGGTTTTTGTAATTGAAAAAGTTATGTGATGACATAATTATCCGTTCAAATGTTAAAATTAATGGCAACTGAAAGTAATTAATGTAAGTAATGGTAGGTCATTTGCTATGCTAACAGACCAGCGGGCGAAACGGACTAAGGACCCAAGGGAATAGTGATGGCCTGGAGCTAAACATAAACTAGGGACTCAAGGGGATAAAACGCATAAAGCTGGATTACCACTTGGTGGAAAATGTATTGCGGCCTGAGAAACATGGAGGCATTCGCCCCCCTCAAAACCTAAACGGAGGGATATAACCCCACGAATGGTGACGTCTCCAACCACAACGCCACGAATTTTTCTTCCGTGAGCCATGTAAAGCATTCGAATACGATTTGAGCTATATTGACCTGCAGCAAAGCCGCTGACAGCCTGAAATACATTCAACTGATTATCATAAAATGAAAATGAAATGCTGTAAATTTTTATAGCTGTTTCGCGCAAGACTCTCGTCGCGGAGTGGACAAAAAAACTCAAGTTGTGTGTTGTAAAAAAGGAATAAAGAATTAACAGAAATTTAAAAATATAAGACTTCAATAAGAAGGATTAAAAGTTTAAAACAGCAACATGCCTCAGAATTTAGTGCTTTTTAGACAACGATCCTAGAGTCCCCTATCATTTCTTGAACATTTGGACCTCGCCCCCACAAAACTCAATCTGTTCCGCCACCATGCGTGACATTTTTATTGTTAAAATTGAATAGATTTCAACTTGGTTCCATTCTAAGAGCTCCTAAAGCATGATTTCCACTAGGCAAAATTTTGAAAAAACGCAAAGAAAAACTTTTGTCAGGAAAAATTACGCCTAGTGGAAATCAAGCCCAAGACAAAATAAAAAAGTTGGGAGCGACGTTTGGCATCAAGTGGAAATCGACCTTAACTGTTTGACAGCCGATCAATTTTTAGATCTTTCGAATCAATCCACTAGCATGAGATTTTGCTCAATATCTTGACTGGAGAGAATGACAAACCTCCCACACGAAGGGGAACTGGACCAGTCTGCGGGTATATATCAAAATGTTACGTGCCTAGAATCTTGGAGTCCCCGTGTGGGTGGACTGGTTTGGGTGGAACTCTGCAGGGACTCTGCTCCCGTCAATTCGTTGTCTCTTTGAGCTGATAGGGGAGCGGAGCAGGGACGGAGGGTCCTTTTGCTAGTTTATTTTGGTCGCCTAATAACAATGTTATGACTAACAATTTGAAATTGTGCTTTTTAGCTATTTTTCTTGATTTGTTATGGCTAAAACGCGAAGAATATATGTTGGGTCGTGAACGACCCCATTGGCTGTGGCTTCCAAAGAGTTAAGGTACTATTTACAACTGCCATACTACCCAAAACAATTGCTTGAAAGACAAAAATGCCAGGAACTAAAGCACTCAATCTAATTAATGTTTTCATCCGCTCATGCGAGGCAAAACCAATAACTCGTTAGTGCTTATATTTTGCCATTAATGTTTAAACATACTGTTCGTGCTCTGAAATAAAAACTTAAATTTGTTTTTGGCGATAGAATAAGCTAAGATAAGACTGAATAAAAATGAATAGTTTACTCAAGCGTCAAGACAGGATTGACTGAATGTAATCAGATACAGCAGAGAGTCATTGAAAGTTTTTGATGACAAAAGAACGCCAAGAAGTCACAAATTATTCAATAACTTGGCTTACCAGTATGTTTGTACATAACAACGTAATGTACTGTATTTATAAAATGTCACGTAACTGCTGAAGCAATGCTGGGACCAATTGGTTGGAAGTGAGTTCGCATGACAAGGATGAAATGGCTTTAAGCCAAGCTAATAGCGATGGGATTCGAAGAGGTGATCACTCTTCCTTGGGCACAGAGTAAACACCTTTACATTTTACCCAAAAATATGGCTAAAATCAACTTAGTAGTAAAATCAGTAATTTCAAAATTTGCGCGAGCACCATGGCCTCTGATCCCACAATAGTAATCTTCGTAACAACAGCGATCGATAGCGCATCTTCTGGACGTAAGTCACTTCGCCCTCCCATTTATCAAATCTCCGGCTACTCTTCTGCTTTAAGGAAACTGATTTCAATGCGTTTGGATTCTTGTATCAAAAAATTCTTATTTTGTATTTAATGCTTTAATTTTTGATTTTTACAATAACGAAGCTAGACGAAGCTCGTTGGACGGAGAGAGGTTGTACAGCAGTAAAACTATCGAATATTTCTAGCTGTTTCTGTGCAATGTTTTTATCTGTTTTTATTTTATGCAAACTATCAGCCATTGAAGACTAGATGCTACCACAAAACCGCTAATTTATATTTTATTAAACCCACTTAATGTTCCAATATCAGTGTAGTCATAACAAATTCTTTTTCTATTACACGCTGTTGCCTTGTTTTTGTAATTGAATACTGTATTCAGTTGTTCAGTGCTTACCGCATTGAAAGTAATTTTGGTTTAGCGTTTTGGCTGGCAAATAAAATAAATGGAATCGTTGTTGAAAATGGATTTGGGAGAACGTAGCATGACATGACATTTCAATTTGTAAATATTTGATTGCATAGGTACGCATTGAAATAAATTAGACCATTTAACGTTAATTTTGTGGTCAGCAGTTCTGGAACTAAAGGATTCGAAAGTAACCAAAACTAAGGGGAAGATGTACAACCACAATGATTTAACAATCAGTCATGTTAACAAGAGGGACTAGTTCAGGATACATAAAGCCAAATAACGATCAACACCAGGCGTGACAGTTTATAAGGACTTGTAACAAAGGACTGCGACTACGATTTTAGAATTTAAAGGCTGTAATATATGTTAATAACGTAAATAAATCCAAAACTGTCCACACGCCATTGCACAGGCTTCCAGATTTTTCGATTTCTCGACGAGAAATAACTATCCAAAACTGACTAATCGTGATATTAAGGTTGTACTTTCAGATAGTTCCGTAATAACTTTCGACCTTGCTCCATACAGTTTTTTGAAAAATGAAAAAGGCAAATTCAAGAGCAAAAATGAGCATGTGTATCTCAGAATAAGAACACTGAAACATAATGGGATAGATGAACGATCTTCAAGCTCGGTACTCAGAAAATGATTTCTGAGCCCCAGACGGGGATCGAACCCGCAACCTTCTGATGACCGGTAAGTGGCTCTAACCATTGAGCTACCAAGACTCAGATGGTGAGCTAGGGTGCAAGTTCGATATATATGTGCGACCTAAGCGGAAGCCACTATATATTAATTCCGCTTATATATTATTCCGCTTAGGTCGCACATATATATCGAACTTGCACCCTAGCTCACCATCTGAGTCTTGGTAGCTCAATGGTTAGAGCGACTTACCGGTCATCAGAAGGTTGCGGGTTCGATCCCCCTCTGGGGCTCAGAAATCATTTTCTGAGTATCGAGCTTGAAGATTGTTCATCTACCTTAATATATCCAAGCTCTCATGTTTCTCAAACATTAAATTGCACTGAAACATGATGTTGCACACATGTTACACAAAAGTATTCTGCGAATCATAAACGGTTACGAAGTAAGCATTTTGGGCGGTTTCTATAACAACGGTGACGTTTCAAAATAGTTCGTAATTCTCTTTCAATTTGGTTTAATATGAAAACGAGTTTGACCCTTCCCATTTTTTTATTTCATCGCAACATTTCTAACGAAATGAGTAATCAGTTCGCCGTTCTAGAAAAGAAAATGATGATTCATTCCTTTTCTTAAGCTAAAAAGCAAATTTTTTGTGGAAAAGAAATTGGATCCACAGACCTCTTTTAAATCAGGAAATTGTCTATTGCATTAAAAACGTTTTAGTGAATAAAAAATGAAGGTAATCGAACTCTTTTTCTGATTAAATTAGATTGAACAGTAATTAGGAGCAATTTTGAAACATTACTGCTGCCAGAGACATGCAAGTTTAACTGTTTTCCTATATATGATATTCAGTTTAATTCTTGTTCTGAAATATTACTTTCTGATTTTTATATCTCAAATTTATATTTACTTCTTTCATAGAAACTGTATGGAGCCACTTATAATTTTTCTGCGTGGTCAAAAGAATTACGACTTCAAGAAAATTACTTTGGGATCGATGTTTTGCAAGTCTTCGTTCTTGGCTTAAAATTCCACTGTACATTTTTTATGGATTATATCGAGTTTGTTGTTTCCGCTGGCCAGAGTACAGGGAAGATCGTTTTGGAAGGAAATGTCTTTCAATACTGACGCTCCCCCCTTAGATTCTTGTTGTCAAGGTAATATTCAGTCATGATGAGCAAGAACGGTTTGTCTTGTCATCCATCTGACTCTGAAACAAAACCCAAAATATAAGCAAAGACTCTTACAACAAAATTTCAAGTGCAATTATAAGATTGTGTTTTTGGGACAATTGCTTGGCCTTGGGTTTAGATAATGATTATAATGCACTTTTTCTGGCACTGTGTTAACAATATTTGCCCGAGTAAACGAGGATTAATGGAACATCAGTGGAAAAGTAGTTAATATTTTAGAAATTCTTTCCCAAATGAGCCTTCATTGTTCTTTGTCCACAGATGACTGAAAATGTCTCATGATTCTTACTATCGTTGGCAAACTTGTGTTTTTTATGGTTACAAATCTTGGAATTTCTGATCCATCCACTGCAAGCACGACCAGGACTTTCGTAAGGGACGCAAACCTAAAAATAACCCTACTTTCCCTTGAATAGGGAAAGTCCTTTTTTATTACTTCGTAGCCTCAAACTTGCTCAAAAATGCACTTCCTATCGCAAATATTGACAGCAAGACATGACTTAGTTTGGAAAGAAGGGTTATGCTCATTCCCCCACCCATAATTACACCTATCCTTTCCGAAATGAGTTTTCAAGAAATTTTATTATGCAGTACGAAAGAATATCATTACGTCAATACCCATATCACACCGTGCTAGCCTTTGGACCACCTACCCAACTGGATACGTTCCTCAGTTGGTAGATCAGTAGCCTGCTAATTGAAAGAAGTGAATTCGAATCCCATTCAAGTCAACTCGATTTTTCGAATTGACTTTTGCCGAATTGATCATGAAATTTTCTCTTCATGCTACCCTAAAGAAGCTTCTGAAATAGATACTGTTTCGTTTTGTATAAAATCATGAACCTATATTAGAAGCATTGTCAAAGATCAGTGGGAATAATGTGTAAGATATGATGGCGGATATCCAAGCTTCGAGTTAAGTGAAGATCGATAAACATTTGAGCTCAAAAATTGTGCTTCATGAGTCTACGAGGAATCTTATCCGTCTCCATCTGATGACTGATAGGGGTCAGACGTTTTATCGAAACATCTGCTCCTGCTCCAACAAAACTCACCTTAATATTTCTTTCTTTCTTTGCACACATCTCCGTCTTGACATAATATTAAATACTCTACCAAGTGTTTGTTTACCTTATTTTTTCCTGTGAATGATGTGAACAAAACATCGGCCGGTGAAGAAGGTCTGCAGCGTTCTTGCTCCGTCTTATATCTTGCAGCGCGAGTATCTACACGAAGAGAAAGTTTTGCTAATAATCTTAAACTGAGACTCCATGGGAACGTTGGGGGAGTTTTTTGAAATGAAAAGAAACGAAACTGACACTGCCCAGAATGCGGGTATGTAAGACATTGAGATACATAAAAATTATATGGTGTGGCCAGGCCTGGAGAAGATAAAACACAAATAGACAACAAGCATCTTCAAAACTCAAAATCTGGGTTAAAGATAAGAAAACAAGGCCTACTAACGATAAATATCGTTAAACCACTCAATTGGTCTGATGATAACTTTGTGATAAAGTCGAAGTATTCCTATCCACCTTACTGTTTTATTTTCAACTAAAATTTTGAGTTTTCAAGATGTCTATCTTCTGTTTGTGTTTATTCATGGATTCATTAATCTCACGCGAATTTTAAAATAATTTAGGGGCGTAGTGGGATCGGTCTGAATAGATCGTAATGCACGCAAAGGTTCCGACGAATCCTGAACTGCGTAAGAGCTTTGTTCTATGGCTGTGATCGTTCAAAATTACATCTTTATTTAGCGCCTGAAAATGAACTAATTTGCTGAGGAAATTTGCTAGCTATTCTTCATCCAATGCGCCACTGGAATATTTAAGTAAAAAATTTGCCCGAATGACCATTATTGCCTGCCATTTCTGAACATTGCAAAGCTCTTTTCCTCCGTCCCTTGTACACTTGAGGTAAAAGCTGACAGAAAAGTTCGAGTTTATCCCCTGAATATTTTCATATAACGTCGCTGGATTGTTTTTGTTTTCAACTAGGTAATGGAGGAGGAGGGCGCCAGCACAATTGGAGTTTGCCACCGGGTACGGCTGGTGCTCTCGGCACGGCTGTGTAAAACAGAAGGTATTGTCAAGAATATTTGCTATTGATACGGAAACACAGTCCATTAACCACAATTAAGGTGCCACATTTGACCATTTTACGGAAGATGTAACATACAATGCTCCAGGGAAAACCATCGAGTAGTATTTTAACATTTTGAATTACTTTTATTTTTTGTTAATTAATTGTGCAATATCAGATATACAGGCCCTTTCTGAAAATCGCCTTGGTCAGGTAGGTTGCCTGACTGAAATAAAACGTCTAAACATAGGATATACATTATATAACATGCCTTATAGTAGGTAACACACTCGAAATGTAACATATCTTGTCCTACATGCTTGGGACTGGATACGCTGTTAAACAAGCAACTTGCGTAAAACATCATAAAACAGGCAGTTTTTAACGTTAAAATTGTACCAAACTGCAACATGTTATTGATAGTGCACATCACGCGGCTAGAAAGCTCGGATTCTTTTGAGATGTAACCGGTTCAGCCTTGCAGCACGCTAAAATTCCGAAGCGATGTTTTGCATACTGTGGAGGGAGGTTTTCGAACAGATCACACGACTTTTTCAAAGGTATCCACCACGTGACCTTTGCATATAGGGACCTTAAGATCTACGACATCAACTTCAACAACAACGTCCTTTAAACAAAACAATTCCTTACTCAAAACAAAGAGAATGAATAAAGTTTATACTCCAGAGCATTCTCAACACCGTCGTCATTCTGCATACAACGTCAACCAGACCATTTTTACGTCTTGAGGACGACGAAAGCTCATGGACTGAAAGAAGTTGTTACTTAAGATTGAATTAAACCTGAGACAACAGTCGTTTTAGAAGGATAGGAGCGTTTTAAGGATCATAAAACAAGCCACAAGTATCACGTACGATGGTCAATAAGCCGTGTTTTTTTTTGAAATACCGAAATTTTAAAGGACGTCGTTGTTCAAGTTGACGTCGTAAATCTTAAGGTCCCAATTTTTAAGACTAACCTGACATTGAAACAGTAGAACTATATAGGTTGTTGTATATGGTATGGTTGTACTTAACTATTTAGTTATTTTTACCCTGGCTTGAACGTTATAGACTTTTGGTTATAAAATAGTCGCTAAATTATAAATTTAGACAAACCTATTATAAGGTGTAATACAGAGCACGTGTTTTTACACGTTTTCTACTCGTAAGATCTGTTATTCAAACTAAACATGAAACGTTACATGCCGCATGCCTACCCATTTAAAAAACAAACAAACAAAAACTGGCACATAAAACCTGTAGTATGTCATGTATTTATAGTTATAATTTTCAGGTTTGACAGAAATCGCAGCTGATTATTTTAATCAAAAAATAAACAAACATCATTGTAAGAGTGTTCATTTTATTGTGGCTCGAGTAAGATAGGTTCGTATGAGGCATGTGGACAAAGTTCCACAGTCGTAAAGTCATGTTTGTTCAGGGCAAAAATTCAAAAGATTTCAGAAACGGGTGCCTGATATTTGACTTGGTACGAAAGAAAATTTCTATCGATGACCGATAAAGTATGTTTGTGTTAAATTAAAGTTTAATTAGTCACTGTATTACTGTCGTGCAGGATGTTCCCTTGTCCAATCAACCGTCCTTAAAGAAACATAATGGGCAGATAATGACTTCATTTGTATTTACTCTTCCATTTCTTTCAACTGCACCATTTTCAATATACAACCGTTGTTTCCTCGTCTGTTCAACATGATGTCATATATCATACAATGTTAGCTTTTCTCATACCTGATGACCTTTCGTAAGTCTCAGCCGATGATGTGCAATATGACAGGTGGAACAAAGATAATCCATGCAATCCGTGCAGCGCACCGTTGCAGGGAGCTTTTCTTCACAGCTGCTGCAAGAGATTGATCGTTTTTCAAACTGTTCCAAAGCTGCCTTATCTATAAGTGTGGTGACGACGAAATTCGTTGGTAAGCCTTTCACGCTGAGGAAGTGCTGCAAAATCGAGTGTAAATACCATGCAGTTATAAGGATATATATACAGTCATGAATGATGGACGAGAATAAGCAAGTTTGATTATTCATAAAGAAAACAAAACATGAATTACATTACGTCTACAAGACTATACAAACAAAAATCAATGAGAAAAAAATATATACAGTATACATGAACACATATACATACATACATACATATACATATACAATATATATATATATATATATATATATATATATATATTGAGCACTCTACAAGTGAATATGGAACCTGTAAACCTTGGATACTCTACGAAGAACATAGCGATTGCACAGCCAAATGTATACTTGAGATACCTGAATCTCGTGTTGTGATATATATATATATATATATATATATATATATTCCTTCCTATAACTGCCTAACTTAAAGCACTCCATAATTTGCTATGTTAACGCGGCATCAAAAGGCTTTGTGCTCAAAACGTCTGTGCATAAGCTTGTTCACCTTTTGAACGTTTTTTTTCACAAATTTTTTGTGCAACAACGTTAGACGTTTCCAGTCTTAAGACTGGCCCACGTCAAGCATGTTCAGTCCCAACACAACGTAACTCATAATTTCGTCGCAGCACAAAAACCTACCCGATATATTGAGAACATTATCTCAGATATATATTTATACTTAACATAATTACTTGTACTTACTCCCAGATCGAAATCTCTCTGACATTTTGGACAACGAATGCGATTTTCTGTACGATGTTCAACTTCTTCCTCCAAACAACGTAAGCAAAAGCTGTGTAAACATGGCAAAATTCGAGGCTCGATATATTCTCGTTGACACATTGAGCATTTCAAATCCGAAGGAATTTCGTTATTGTCTTGATCCGACGTGATATACGAGTGATTAACGTTCGACGATTCGCCCTCGACGTGTCTTAAAGAGTCCATTCTTTTCTCACTTTGTCTAGAAATATGTACAGAAGTGTTTAGACTTGGACTAAGTGAGAACGAAGACCTGTTTTTTTTGTCGTCGGTAAATGACATACTAATCTTTGGCAGCGATGTAGCATTGTCAGAGTTTTCCAATTTTCCTTGATTATTAAAGTTTAAGACATTGACTTTCTGATTTGTTTGATGAAAATGCCTTTCTGAACGCAAACGGTCGACTTCGAAGCTCAAATGATGAATTCCTCCATTTGCGTAAGTATGTTCATTTTTAACTCTGTCGTTGAATCTTGATCCATGGCTTGAACGCCCCGCGGGAAGTTTACTGTCATCCATTTCATGCTCTGGCCCTGGAAAAATTGCTGATGATTCTGTACTGTGTCCTGAGATCTAAACAATAATAAAAGATGACTGGTTTATGATGAAGGAGAACTGTGGTAGATTGATGTAGGATGACATGACATGTTTTATCGTTTTTGATGTGTCGAACTTCCACGAGCAAAGCGTTGATTTTAATTTTCAATTTGCGGTTCAGGAAAATGACAGTGACCACAGCGTTGCAAGAGTAATTCAACTTATAAATATTAAAGACAAGCAGTGTTTTGTAACTTGTAGCAATATTGATTAATCAATGACTATCGGATATGAGGTGATGCTACGATTGAAAAAGAAGTGAAAACGACATATGCCATAAATCTACTTCATGGATTGTTCGCTCAACGTGAACCCAATGATTGACGTATTCCTACAACATAATATGAAACAAATGTCAGATGTGTTCCTCTGCTGATATATTTTGTTGCAGGTTTCAATTCAGCATATGAAAAATGCACCCTTCGTTTTCATCGTGTATCCGACAAACGCATGTGGATTGAACCCATCATTTCTGGAAAAGTATGAATTTTATCAGACTGAGTGACTTAAAACTAGAAATTAGTATCCCCCAAGCCAGACTTCGATAAGTTTGTTAACCCGTATAATCATGCCTTAATCTTTGTAAGCGAAACGTGACGGGGACTCTCGAAAACCACCTGCTTTGAGATTGCTGAGAAGAAATAAGAGAGAGAGAAGAAGTCCCTGTTTGCAATGTCCCACTAGAAGGTCAATTCATAATTGGCACATAAGCACGGGTGCTAGAATGGCTCAATTTGCAATTGTTTCAGACCATAAACTACGTCTAAAAGCCGAGACAAAACATTAATGGTAAATTGGTTAGCGCTTTTATTTAAATTTACTGAAATCATTTGCATAAAGCCGAAGGAACAACACTATAGGCAGTTAATCTTTTATTAATGACAGGCATGCAGTTGAAATGTGTACCTCAATCGAGGACAAATAATTCTTTTTCTTTCCATCGAAGCTTCAAATCAAGGCCACTTAACTATTAGCAAAGCACCATCACATATAACTTTACATAACCTGTACGTCTTTAAAAAGTGCTACCTATTTTTACAAATATGGTAATATACTACATTTTTGATCTCAAATTGGGTATAGACGATCAACAACTAGAAATACATACCATAAAAGAAAAAAATTACGCCTCATAGATAAAACTTAAAGTAAAACAAAGCAAAGAAGTACTCTAATAGATCACAAATGTACGATGCCACTCCGAATATTCAGTGGCTCAACTAAAATGCCATATTTTAAGAGTCATAATAAAACGTAGACATTCGTAAAACCTCCTTGAATTTTAATGAAGTCGTAAACTTCCTCTGAACCCTATGCTTTGGTATTGAACAACATTTGTTTCTAAAATATTATAATATATATTTTGCTACGACAAGTAATTCTTTACCAGCTGCCATCAAACGATGTTTCACATGCTTATTGGAAAAACCGGTTTGGATCAGGCAAACCACCTTCCTGATCTGCAGAGCGCTTGCAGCCCTAGTTTGAAAGCAAGGGACTCGTTTGTCTGAACGTAAACTTTATGTACGACAAACGTTTAATCTATTTTGTGATACGAATTTACAACTTGTGACAGTACATGAATAAAGTTGATTAAAAAATGGCTATGGAAATGATCGTGCGACGGTTATTGTCATATTTACCTGTCTAATGCGTCCTAGCAGTATAGGCAGATGAATGCATGGTTTCGAAGATATTCCCTTTAATCTGTTTGCACTCGGAAATGAGCTCAAGATCGGTTATAATACTTAAATAACTCCGTTTGAATTCGCGAACTGATTTTACGCTAGAATCTTTCCAAGTATACAATCCACAGCTGGAACTCCAATTATAGGCAAGACGTTTGTTGCAAAACAGCTTCAAGTAAGATTGTCAACTGCCGATTATTTTTTTTTTACGTTGAAAAATATGCAAATTAAGAATCTGTACCAGGGTTGTGCATCTGCAGCAGAACGTTCTAGTTTAAGTGAATTAAATGATCACTGAAGGAAAGGCATTCTTCATGCGCGTATCACTTCTTTTGGACTTTACCAGTGAGTATATTGAAGGTCCTGAGGCGTAGACTCCTAGTAATTTCTTAGCCATTTTCTCTCCTAGGCTCATGGTCTTCCAGAAACAAGAACTGCAATGGGTCTCTGGAAATTGTTATAATTTCTAAGATTCTAAAATTCTACTTCCAATGCTTCATTGGCAATTTAGAATTATCAACGTGAATTTAAAGTGACCGTTAGTTTTTAACTAACAACATGAATATTCTAAATTGATTAAAGATGCTTTTTCATGTCTCAGATATCTGTCTGCGAGTTGCTAGGGATTTATACACAAGTGCACGGAAAAAAAAATAAACGCAAAACAAAATGCATCAATTCTGAGAAATTGGCGGCAAATATTTTTCCTATGGAAAATATTTAGTAGCTTCTAGTAATTAGTCGTTCTTTCAAGTCGATATCTTTCAACGACGGATCTGATCTGACATTGAATGGTGAATATTCAACTTCAAGGTACATGATTGGTATACTAACTTGTTAGATATGTCATCGATTTATCATTAAAAATAGATAGACTGTAGCAACGCGGTGAAGGTTTAATGGATCATCAGTGTCAGTGAATTAGTATTAACTCTTTCGAGGAAGGAGCTCCCCCTTTGACGAGTAAATTCGTCTGGCGTTAACCAGAGAAAAATAATAGAAGTCTTATGCCGCCGGGAAAGAGTTAAGGGATATTGGAACTCGAAGTTCTGCCAAACAATACCCTAGATAAACAACTTTTACAAAGAATTAACTTCCGTAAGAAGTTTGAAGTTCTTACGTTCTCTTTTACTTTTAAAATTTTTGTGTCTGCATTGTTTCTGTATTTGAATTAAAACTAGTTGTGATGAAACGAGTGGACCACTATGTGAGACAATGAAACGGAAATACAAGAGCGTGCAGCTGTTTGCATAGCTCGTAACTAACTCTTCACATCTGATCGATGTATAAACACATTCAATCAAATCAAAGCATGGTTTGGTACCTCGACTAACTTAAAAGCGACAAAGAAAGATAATGAAGCTGCGAATTATGTTGGAAGGACCCTCCCTGCGCACAAATCTTTTGTTCTCTGTCAAATAAAATTTAAACGATACAGCTTATAGACTAAACCCAAACGTTTTGATGGAATGTTTGATTAATTTTTAATAACTATAGTCAAAAGTGAATATGCAAAAAGATAGAACAAAGTGTTTCCAGACCACATGCTTCTATGCACTATGATACAGAAATGTTCCATGGCATTATCAGTGCTACGAAAATCGGTTTTTAGAGTCTTGGTTCATGGACAAAAATCTCTCAACTTATGCATTCGGAAAGCCGTCGCTGCGGCTTCTTATGGGCTAGTTATATAGTAAATTAACTTAGGGCCTTTTTATAAGGGGCTAGGGTTACCCTGGCAGTAGGATTACCCTGGCATGAGAGCGAAAAAATGGCTTGTGTTTATAAGGAACAAGGTTATCCTGCTGACTGGGGGAAAGAAACGCTCGTTTTCCTGGTATTTGACTGTATGCACACTGAAGTAAGTTCTTTGTTGTAGAAGCTCCTAATTTCATTTTCCCATCATGAACAAATAAACAAATGTTCAAATATTCTTGTTAGCGACAGGTCTTTGAGGGCCATAGTCACATCGTCATACAGCCTGTGGGTAAATCCGCTAGGTGTCTCAATGTATCCAGTATAGTCTCCGGAAGCTGAGATCAGTTGAAATCGAAAGAATAAAAAACAAACGAACAAAAACAACTAGATAAGTTTGGCCAACTATCGGTGGTCTAATTTCTCTCAAAGTACATGCAGGCTCTTTAGAGAAGCATAGCAATTAGTGACACTCGTCAAACGGGTCTTTGTGCAACTTCAAAGCAACTCTGAGGTCTTTAAAAATTTAAACTTACCATGTACCTTTTTAGACCGGTCTGTTTCTGGTTGTTTAGAAGTCGGAGAAAGAACCCGTACTCGTTTTGAACTATTAAATGAATTGTCTAATACAACATCAACTACGGAAAGTTTTTTTTAAAAGCCAAAACTAAGGTTTTTTGTTTATCGCCGTTCTGCTGTTACTAGACGACGTAAATTTAACGACGTTAATCATGGTCTATTCAGCTTATCAGCTGGTTACACATTGTCAACTGGCTTTGGTGCAAACATACCAGCAGTTTTTCCCTTAGTAGTGTGCTTGAAGCACGATTATAAATTAAGCCAAATCGTGGGATATCCGAGGTTTTGAACCATAATGCAGTGCGGCATTATGTCAGAATAGACTTGGTGGGATTCGGAATCGGATTCCGTGGAAATTCATTCTCGAACATTTTCTAAAATTCGTTACCTCTGCAAGTTGCCAACTGTCAATGTAAAAAACGGATATCAGGCCGCTTCAAGCATTCTTTTCAAGCCGTTTGATATGGAATTGACGAACATGTATATATTCAAGACCGTTCTCAAGCCAAAAGAGATTGCCATCTTCTGAAAAGAATAAACATTGTCCCAAAGAATATGAACCACTTGCATTTAATCAAAAGAAGGTATTGTTTCAGTGGGTCATATTTATGATTTTAGGATCTCGGTGTTCTTTCCCATGTTCGTTCCCTATAAAGCTATCAACTTTTGGAATGAACTCGAATGAACGAAGGTCCGTATTCCTACCGGAAGCCCTACAGTTGCATTTTTCGCAACTTGTCCTGGTTGGGCCTGAGATATAAGATTCTAACATACGAAAATTTTCTTCATCATGTACAAATGGCATTCAATATGTACCAGACTTTCATTCACAGCCAAAATTTTGTTAACTGGGTAAGAATTTTCATGACCCCTTGATTTAAGTTGGATCTCTAAGGCCTGATCCACGTTGTATGATTGTCTCATACGATTGTTCCTTCTGATTTATACGATTTAGAAGAGTCCTCCGGACGTATTGCAACATTTGCGCGTGAATAGTAAGCTGGAATTGAGCTCTTACAAGTCAATTGCATACGCCAGGGTGAAGAATCGCACACAACGATCGCATCGTGTGGATAGATGGGGGCCTAAATTTGCTTTTGTTCACCCGTGACATTTTCGTTATCAAATTAACGGGATAAAAGGCACGTAACGCAAAAAAAAGAACAAACAAGGGAGAAATCGTTACTGCTGATGTAAGGCAGATTGTTTGGTTATGTTTCCTTACGTGAAAAACTAATTCAGCAGTTAGCAAAGAATAAATCCAAAACTCCGGTTGGCTAAGCCTCGCGACGCGTATCGCGTCACCTGCCATGGCAAAATATTTGTTGAACGAGACTTCTGGTCACAGAGAGCGATCAAGACCTCGCTAGTATCACATGGAAATGTCACTTTGAAGGCTACTTTTTACTAAGAGAAGAGACATTTAACAACTACTCAACTACATAATTATAACTAGAGAAACAAGCTTAAATATCTTTACCTGTCCATTGTCGTTTGGTTCAGACGAAATGGCCTCCCCGTTGTTATTTTGAACTGGATGTTGTTCGTCGGCATCTTGGTCGTGTTGCGGACCTAGCCGGTGCAATTTCTGTAGAATTTTGGTTAGCATTCGATCAGTGTTTTGAGAATGGGAAGCCTCTTCTGTCAAATCGCTGTCGTCCGCGATCGACATTTTGTGGAACCACAACAATAATTACTCGCCGTAAATTTAGCTGATCGTAATCGCAATAAAATTCTCCGATAAGCGAGGGAATTTCGAAGCTCGATTGTCTGAAAAGTTTCTTCTGAGGTTTTCCGAAGTGGAAACGATTTCGACATCACGTCATGTGGTATGTTTGGAAAAAATGAAGCCTGACCCGTCACTGACAGCTGAAAGTAAAGTAAAAGCAGCCTACGGTCGCGAACTTTAAAATGAGCTCGCCCTAATTTGATGTTATTAACAACGCCGAGATAAAAGATACTCATTTGTCAAGTTAAACGAAATTTGATGAAAATTAACGTTCAAATTAACATAGCAGGATCGGGCTGCTTTTATTTACCTTTTGTAAACCTTGCTGTTGTCGAGGGATGCGTTTGCAATTCATTGATGTCAGATACTCCGGCCTTGTGATACAGCATTACAACACTTATTACACATTACATTCTTTTTACATTCTTTCTTACACTCTGTAAGACCAACATATATTTCCAGTTATCTTTCGCGGGGGAAAAGGTAAAAAAGGAAAGGCTGTTAATGAATTTTATCACATTAATATTAATGATGTCGTAGGCTGAAGTGTACATACAAAGTTAAGCCCGAAGAAACACTTCAGAAATAAGTGACGATCGTCATGCAGCCAGCCGTGTGAATAAGGCATTTGTAGTGTGGAAAAAGATCCTAAAGGAGCCTTAGTGAATTTTGGGATAAATTATTTTGGGATAAATTTGGGATAATTTTTCCAATTCCCAGGGGCAGAAGTACAGTGGCTAGGGGGGCAAATCGATCACTGGGGGGCATTTGCCCCCCAAGATATATATTTTAAAAAGGCCCTGTTTTTCACTGGAGCCATAACCATGATGGTGTGGTCTGTGCACATAACTATACTCCGCGACGTCTTGGTTCTCGCCCTGAATGTGTTCTTAAATTTTTTTATGGTATTTTAGTTGGGGTTAGCGTTTGGTTTAGGGCTTAAAATCGGGAGAAGGTTAAAGTTAGGGTTTGGATTAGGGATTCTTGATGCATTTATTTTATTAAGATTAGAAAATTCATCTTTAAGCCTCTTTCGGCAGAGTGGTGCAGGTGGTGAATGGGATGTAATGATGACCGTCACTGAGATACTGCTCAGTAAATTGAATTTTTTGGACGACAATTGAAAAATGCAAATCTAACTGGTCTAAAAGTCTCTTGGGGATGTAACTGCACAGTGAAATTAATACTATTAATAACAGAATAACATTCAAGTTTTCGTTCAGATGGTAAATCATTCATGAGAGTGGGTTTTCTTACAAGCTTGTCCTTATTCCTTGAAAGTAGTCTCAAAGAAAAGGTCTGTAACTGATCCCCGTTCATTAATGGTAGCAGGAAAGTTCAGATATAATCTAGCAGATGTTTGATCACTTTTGCTATCCTGTAGCGAGAGTCTTTGAAAACTAAGGCGTCAGAAAGCAAAATGCTGCTGATTAATTAAAACTAAAGAAGACATTAATCAAACAAGGGTATCTTTCATACTATGGTCTGTAGACGTGCATTTTAAAACAAGTACCTTGATCAGTGCAATCTGAAGAGTTTCGAATATCGTGTGCCTTGACGATTTTCAACCATTCTGGGGATAGAAAATAAAGAGCTATGGGTAAAAAGGCAACTTGATAGATCTTTAACGTTTGAAAAATCGATGAAAAGAAGAATGAATATTCTCACGTCTGTCTAGATAAGAGAGTTCGTTCCTTCTTGTAAGAGCTCGACGTGTGAATTTTTTTGAAGCTATTATAAATTAGCATCATAGGTTCCTGCCACTTATCACTTCGGAAAGCTCGACTGAAAAACATACTCACTCGACACATGCAAGGTTGTTACATTCCCGCTCATGAAACAAGCCAAAAGAGTGTTATTCAAAGCCAAAATAACCCAAATCGATAAATAATTCCGGAAGGTGAGGAAGAAGAGAAAAGCAAAGAAAAAAGGGGACAGAAGAAACGGGAAAAGGGTGCCAAATAAAAGCCAAGAAGTCTACAATCCATACATAGGATTTTTTCACATTCGATTTTCAAAGAAGTCAGATTAATGTCTTCAACTGAACAGTTTACCAGTCTAACCCAGCTAAGGAACTATATACGGAGGAGAGTTTAAGGTGGAACTACGTAGGAGTGGCTTGAAAAGTGCCAACACAAGTCAACAACCGTGGACACCACCTTTCAGGTAAACTAAACCGATTAAATTGTCACGGGGATACGTCCCTGCTACTTATCACCAGGATTTTAGTTCCGGTTGCTTCTGATTGTGTTGAATGACTTTTGATGTCCGAAAGTAAGATTTTTTCATCTTGGAAAGTTAGTTCTGATTAACCCTCAAGGTAGAAAACACAATTTCAAAACATTATACTTTGACCAACACTCGGGGCGTTTAGGTCAGCCTCAAAGTTTGACTGTGATAGTTTGGTTTCAGTCTAATTAATTTAGGTAGGGGTACTTGTTAGCTGTAAATTTCAAAAGTTAAAATAGCAAAAGACGCCTTTTGTACAAAACTTTCAACAATCTGTTGAGCTATTCAGTCAAGCCAATTTGAAATAAAAGCCACGTTTTTCATACGTATTACAATGTCCCGGTCTACAAGTGTAACTTTGCGTAATCAAACTACTTGTAAAAAGTAGTTCTGACTATGTGACTGAATTAAAATTCTTAAAACGCTCGGGAGAAGCAGTTTAATTAAAACTAGTTCAGTTGGTGTGGAACGGGTATAAGACGTTTCGTGCAAACTTCTAGTCTGTGGTTCCCAAGAATGTCGTACAAACGTCATACTAAATCCCCTTAATTAAGGAAAAGAAAACATTTTAATTGCTTTTTATTAAAAATCTACCACTAACCTAAAGTTAACGCTACAATCTGATCGCTACTCGCTACCAAGTCATTGACAGACGATTGAGCTAAAATGACCTAAGACCGCGGATCCACGGGCGGTTTCTTATTCGTTCAGACAAAGCAATTTTTTCAAAATATGTCATGTCACAAAAGGAAGGTGGCGGCTTCACGATGCAACACATTTTGGCGAAAAATAAGCAGGGACGGCGGAGCCGGGGGGGCTGCAGGGGCTGTAGCCCCCCCACTTTTTTCCAAATGTAATGTTGAAACAACTACGCTTTAAAACACTTGTTGTGCAATTTCCCAGAGAAGCATACAAAATGTTGTATTTTTATCTCAAGCCCCCCCACTCGTAATTCCGCTCCGCCGTCCCTTATTAAGGGACCTTAACCAAGCTAGGACGACGACGGCGATAAGTAAACAGAAATTTTAGAACTGATTCAAAACCACTGGTTACTGACGTCGTACTTCAAGTCGTTTATTCGAGCTCTACCTAAGAATCTTGAAAGGCTTGTTAAGGGCCCACTGACAACATAACTCACCGAGTCAGGCCGCTCCATGATTTAACCTCATCCAGGACCAAAACATGTGGAAACGCTCCAAGCGACGTCGTAGGCAGAACGAGGACGACGTTGGGATTTCTCTCGGGACTAAAAATGATTGTTCTCTTTGTCTTTGTCAAGTTTCCTCAAGGTCCCTGTTATGGGACGATATGAGCATGAATTCTCGTTAAGCTCACATCCCAGACAAACGTTTCCTGAGCCCCAGGCGGGGGTCAAACCAGCTGCCTTGGGATGACTGTTGCGGCGTTCTGACCATTGATCTCCTGAGACTAAGAATGCGAGCTAAGGTGCGGGTTCGACATGTTTCTGAGTTACGAGCTAGACGAACGTTAACTTATATCGTCCATATCAGCTAGCTCCCACAAGCAATTGCATATAAGATTCAACTCGTCTCCATTATCGCTTAATCAACCGAAATACGGAAGACTACGGAATGGTGGCTTTACTAGCCTGCCTCTTCTCAAACTCATTAATAATTCACGAAGAAAAAACAAAAGAAATACATAATTAATCAGTATTTAGAAATCGGAGGAAGATTACAGCTGAATTTTTCCAACTTTCAGCTGGATTTTTGCCTAAAATACTGGTTCGTTTGAGAAGTAATTTCAAACACTCGTTTAGTGTTCTTCCTCCGATTTCTAGCTACCTCGAAACACGTTAAAAAAACTCGGCTTCGCCTCGTTTTTCAACTCGTTTCTCGGCATCTAGAAATCGGAGGAAGAACACCAACTCGTACTTGAAATATTACTTCAAGCAGGTTGGGCTGTAACATTCGTCATGGCGCTCTAGTGATGGAACGAATTTGCAAAACGTTGCAACGCCTGGGCAAGCAAAAAGAATCCCACGTGGTGTCGTGGCTTAATACAATTGTTGTAGCCTTATTGGCCAATGTTGATAAATACAAACTCTCCGCGCAGCATTTTTCTTGCACTAAACCTCTTCCTCCAATATATTCTTACCAGATATGAACGTTTATCGAGAATGGTCTTGAAAGCATCGGCAAGCTGATTCCCACCCTCCTTAACGAAATTATTGGTTGCACGAGATATATATTTTGGAAATGTGGGAGCTTGGAGATATCTTGAATGGTGGATGAACGTTCGTCAAGCTCTCTCCTCAGAAAAACGCTTTCTGAGCCCCAGACAGGGATTGAACCCGCAACCTTCTGATGACCGGTGAGACGCTCTAACCATTGATCTACCAAGACTCAGATGGTGGGCCAAGGTACAAGTTTGACATGTGTGCGGCCTAAGCAGAAGCCACTGTATGTTAAAGTTATGATGAAATAAAAATATAAATATATTAAAAATATATATCTCATTAATAACATTATTAACATTTAGTGGCTTCCACTCAAGTCACACATATGTCAAACTTGCACCTTAGCCTACCATCTGAGTCTTGGTAGCTCAATGGTCAGAACGTTCATCGGTCATCAGGTTGCGGATTCGATCCCCGTCTGGGGCTCAGAAATTGTTTTCTGAGGACAGAGCTTGACGGACTTTCATCCATCGTTCATGGTGGCACGTTCGCCTCCATGGGGAAGAGAACTGAACAGTGAACTCGATTTTCATATCTGGAATGCTAACTAGCCAATGAAATGTGAAGCCAAGATGGCCGTGCATGGAGGCCAATTTTGGACGTCAGTTTCAGTCCTTTACGCGGGCTTGTACGTCAGTTTTAGTCTCCCACGCGACTTTTTACTTTTTCTGAAAATTTTCCTTATTGAAAATACACAAAACATGTCTTCAAAAGATAGAAATGAGTTTAAAAATTTCAAATATATTTCGACAAAATCAAACCGAGTTACAGGTTATATATTTTCACGAAAATAAATTACCAAACTGACGAGAAACCTGGTAAGACGGTCCCGAAAAGTTGAGGAAACTACCAAGTGCACGTCCTTTTTTTACCGTCAATTTACCATCTTTAGAGAATTTAGCACAGTTCTTAGGACACACGGCGATAACGAATTAACATGGAGGTTGACACGTAGGTCCACTGAATTCTAAAAAGACTGTAACGATACTTGCAAACGTGAAGGCTGACATGTACGTCAATTTGCAGGTCACCCCATTCCCCTACGTGATAAAACACGAAACCTATTGTAAAAAACGTAGCCTAAATTTCGGATTTTTTTACAGTTTTCTTTTTTGTCCTCAGTAAGTGGAGGAAAATGTCGGTAGGAACGCATATTTGTCAGAATTAAC
Source organism: Heliopora coerulea (assembly GCA_030142905.1). Lineage (NCBI taxonomy): Eukaryota > Metazoa > Cnidaria > Anthozoa > Scleralcyonacea > Helioporidae > Heliopora > Heliopora coerulea. The sequence continues at coordinate 1,698,857 of JASJOG010000033.1, forward strand.
TGTCAATGAGAAGTAAAGGTACAATACAACTTTCTCCCACGCGTGTTTTTGACCTACATGGCTGCCCTCATGTACTCCCTCGTGTCGGCTTCATTCAATCGTGAGGCCTGGTACAACGAGGTATCGTTCCAGTCTTTTTAGAGTTCAATGTCTTGGCTTCACTTTTTGCCGAGAAAATGACTGGGAGTTAGCATTCCAGATATGGAAATTGAGTTCACTGGAACTGAACACTTGACTTGTCTCGACACTTACGCAGAACGCCAGCGACACGAATAAAACATTTCTTGACGTGAATGACCAGACAAAGAGAGCTTTGTTTATTCCGTCGTGGTTCATTCGCATCTTGGGTAACCCAAAGTAAGAACGAGCTTTTGATGGGTAATATCTTCGACAATATGCAAAAAAGAGCAGGGTAAACAACTGCCTCACTATGAACAAAGTGAATGGACAGGGAGGACATCCCAAAACGGAAGACTTGCAGCCTAACGTCCTGATATTTACTCATTTAGTGACTATGGAGGTCCTTATGGAACATCGTATCAACGAATTCGGCCAGAGTGTAGAGATCTAAACATAACAAGAGGATAAAATTTATCAGGGTAATGCGCTCGTGTGTTGAACCGGGAAAAATCCCAGCAAAAAGACAGTTCAGTATGCCACAGCCGCTTTTACTTTTCAATAGTTAAGCAACTTAACCTTGAAAATCATACAGATGTTAATTATTATCATTATTATTATTAATTCATTACTTCCAATCTCATCGCAACTTATTGACGACGATTGTAATCTGCGATAAGTGAAAGTAAAATTCTAAGAAGTAAAAACGAAAGACTCACGTCGTCCGACCGGCTTATACAATTACTATTTTATTACATTTGGAAGAATGCAGTTCATGAAGCAGCAGTCAAAGATCTTGAATGTTCTCGACCCTATGAGGTTCGCTATCCTTAGATTTACCCGAAATCTGATCGTCACGACTTTTCGAATGTTTTCATTAGCAGGCTGATTCTAGCGTCAAGCTTTGAACAGTTCTCTCCAATAGAAGCTACATTTGTCTCAAAAGTTTGAACTACCTGAAAGAGACGTGAAACAGCGTTAATTCCAAACTAAAACAAAAACAAATGAATGAAAAAAAAGTTCAGTTAATCAAAATCGATTTCTTTATTCGCAGAATGGCACGAGCTTTTAATGAGCACATTTCTAATCTAGATTTTCGTCAACCAAACTAATCAATTTTGAAGACAGAAAAGAAAAAGGTTTGAGAAGTTATTCAGAAACCCTTGACAGCGTTCAGAACGTCAATCAGTACGGCAACTGGTATATTAGATCCACGTTGAAGTCAATTGATTATAAAAAAAAGTTCAAAAATTTCCTACAATTCCTCTAAAATTTCTTCCGAAATGATTTTCCACAGCCGAGTTTGTTGAGTGAGATTTCAGGAAGAGCTCAAAGTTAATTCATATTATTTTTTTACGGCGAAAAACGATTTTCGTGATCCAAGTCAGTTCGGTTGATATAAACATCCCTTTATCGTTGACGAAAATTGACAGCTGTTCATTACCTTGTTTACACTGAGCCGGTTTTCCCCACAGCGACAACTTTAGATATCACAACGTTTCTTTTCAGTACACAGTAGCTTAGGATTTGGAAGTTGTTAGCTGAGGAAAATTTGGGCGAATGGAGAGCAAGGTACTCGTAACGTGCCTAGAAAAACCAGGGATCTCTCCAGAAAAATGTTGACTTGGTTTATAGTAGATTAACACCGGGCCGCAAATAAATTTGTCCTGGCCTCCCCTGATCACATCTATCCAGTCATGACCCCTCTAATCTCTCCCACTTGATCACTTAATTCGCTACAGAAGCCTTAGCCAATCAGGTAAAATCTTTTAAATAATGCAGCGCCCTTCAACTAAAAGTGCCCTGGGGATATCCCTGAAAACTATAACCATCCAACAATTTAACAAAGCATAGAATAGAAGAAAACCAAACAAACAACACTTGGGAAGCCTGGTTTCGAGTTAAAGAGCATTGTGAAGGGTGAACTCTCCGTTAAACTGACCTCAAATGGACATAAAATGAAAGGTGAGAAGGTCACCTTCAAAGTCACCGAGCTAATTGTGGAGCAGAGCTTTGGAACCAACGACCATTGGTATACGGTGTACTAATCTTATGCAACACCAAGTTTTTGTTTTCTTTTCGAAATTTGAAGTGGAAATAGTAGTATCTCACCACAACATATAATAACGAAGGCTAAAAGCTACGCGAGTTCTTAAGCAACAAGCAGAATGTAATTAATAAGTTCTCCGAATAATCTTTAAACCTCAGTTCAGTTTCGAAATGCTCGCATAAGCCTTCACAGGCTAATTCGATAAATGCAAAAAACGAAGCACTAATATCAGAACGTAGTTGATACATACCTTATCAAGAAGTTTTTGTTGGGTTTGAAGTTGACTTGCGATTGACGTTTGTGTAGAGTCCAAATGTGTAAGTGATGAACCAAACTGGTTTGCTGCCCAAAGGAAAAGAATACAGCCGTAATAAGGTGAGGCATCCCAGTTTTTCTTCTCTTCTCCTCTCTTCTTTTCTTTTCTTTTCTCCTCTCCTCTCCTCTCTTCACCTCTCTTTCTTTCTCTTCCTTTCCCTTCTCTTTCCTTCCTTTCTCTTCCCTTCTTTTTCCTTTCTTTCTCCTCTTCTCTTTTCTTCTCCTCTCCTCTCCTCCCTTCCCTTTCCTTCTCTTCTCTTCTCTTTCCTTCTCTTCTCTTCCCTTCCTTCCCCTTTCCTTCACTTCTTCTCTCTCTTCTCTTTTACCCTAGTGCCATCCTATCCCATCCCTTCCCTTGCTCTCTCCTTCACCTCCTTCTCTCTTTCCCCGCTCATCTCCTTCCCTTTCCTTCTGCTTCCTTACTTCTCTCTCCTCATCTCCTCATCTTCATCCTCACCTTCCCTCCTGTCTCTACGTCACTAAATTATGATTATTACTATACGTTCTTTGGTTCATATACTCGAACAAAACCTACCTTGATCATGGAGTGATTTCAACGTCTCAAGCCTGCGGATCTAAAACAAAGTACACGATACAGAATGACAAAATGAAAAGGAGTGCTCTGAAATCTTTACTATCCAGAGGCTCTATATATCCAATATATCCACTTCTAATTACTATTAATACACATCATAATTTTGAGGAATTTCGCTATTGAATTTGTTTTTGAAGAGTATAGAAGCACAAGACATGCATGAAAAACCGTAAATAACACTTGACGGCCTCTGTTAATCCATATCTAATTGTATCTGCTTCCAAATCCTCCAATAAACCAACTGGGGCCGACGATTATACCTAATTTGAAACCACTCCACATAATATAGTTCCCATTTTATAATAATAATAGTAATAATAATAATGAGCGAGTTGTAATAATAATAATAATAATAATGGCTTTATTTGTAGCACATCCACAAAGTGGCTCTTCGTCTACAAACAATACTATATAAATCTATCATTAAAACCCCAATAAAAATACATACCAATAAGCCTAACTAAAACTATTACAGACAAATATCATAACCTGTAGTGCAAAATTATTCAAAATTTCTGGGCTAAATAATGCTTTACTTAAAACAGACCAACCCAGTACGTTCATACAAGAAGCCTTGACGTAAAATAACAAAGACTAAGGGTGGGACTGGTTGGGCTGCATAACTCAACGATGGCTACTGCACCGACTTTTTTTCTACACAAAATGTTCGGTCCAAATATTTCCTACGTTAACCTACCAATTCAGGCACTACATCTGCAGTAGCATCCCATTTACTAACCAAGTCGTACAGTTCGGAAATCTACAACAAAAAAGCACAGGATTAGCATCTCAGGGTTTATTTATTTGTTGAATAATTCAAAGAAGAAACGCGTCTTTCTAAAATAAGAACAGTTTATTTTCAAGATAATCTGACACTGACGAAGTCAACTGAAAAATGTTGACTCGAGCGGGGTTTGAACTCGCACCTTCGAGATACCGGTCCGCCGCTCTACCTGTTGAACTATCGATAGATAGCTTGTGGACTCTATAGCTCAACAGGTAAAGCAGCGGACCGGTATCCCGAAGGTGCGAGTCCAAATCCCGCTCGAGTCAACATTTTTCAGTTTACTTCGGCAGTGTCAGATTATCTTGAAAATTTTCTGTTCACGTATCTCTGAGGATGATTCTGAAATAGAACAGTTTGTGATTTAACAGACAATCTCACTACAACCTTCTTTTGTTTTTCTACGTTTTCTAATTCTGATTTCTTGGACGATAGCTGATTTAAATGGTGAAGAATTCCCTAAAACCACAAAAAGTTATAGTTTAATAAATTGCAGTCTGGTGCAGTGCACTACATTGCTGCTGAAGACGTTTGCGCTTTCGCCGAATGTCTATGCCAAACCAATTTTGTCGACAAACACGGTTCTTTTCCCTTTCCTTTTTTCATTCTTTTCCCTTCCTATCCATTTATCTCCGTAAACCCGTTCCCTTCATGCGTCCCGCTTGATTTCGTTTTGTTTCTTTCCTGACTCTTCCCTTCCCATCTCCTGCTTTACTTTACTTTGCTTTGCATTGCATTGCATTGCATTGCATTGCATTGCTTTGCTTTCCTTTCCTTTTCTTCCCTTCCCTTCCCTATCCTTCCCTATCCTATCCTATCCTCCCCTCCCTTCCCTCCCCTCCCCTTCCCGTTCTTTCCCTTCCTTCTTTCGTCTCCTTTCCTTTCCTTTTCTTTCCTCTCCTTTCCGCCTGAGCAGGTGCGTTGGTTTAACTTGAGGTGTATCGTGTTGGGTTGCGCGGCGTTGCATTGTCTTGTACTGTGTTGTATTTCAAGATGTAACATTTCATTGACTTGCATTGTATTATGTTGTTAAGTGCTGTGTGGTGGCTTGAGTTGTGTTGCGTAATGCTGCGTAATGTTGCGTTGTGTAGTGCTGTGTTTCGTTTTTCGGGTAGTATTGTGATAATTTGTGTTGCGTGTCGGTTCGTGTTGTGCGGTGTGTTGTGCTGTCAAGTGTAGTGTTTTGTTAAGTTGTGAGTAGTTCTTTGCTGTGCTGTGTCGTGTTGTGATCTGTTAAGTTGTGCTCTGTAGTGTTGTGTTGTTGTGCTGTGTTGTGTTGTGTTGTTGTGCTGCGCGGTACGGTGTAGTGTTTTGTCTTCTGTTCTGTTTTGTGTCATGTATTATCTTGTGCTATAGAAAATGTGTTGTACCATGTCCTGTCTCCTTCACGTGTCTTAGCAAATATTAAATCTAATACACAACGAAGTAGAATGCGCAATGGTAAATAATAAGAGAAGACTATGGACCTGAAGCCGAGCGTCGATGTGTTCTATATGGGTAGTGTCCAACACCGCCATTTTGTCCTGAACATTAGCAACTGCAGCCTAATGGGAAATAAAAATAAGGAAAAAGATCTCCTAAAGGTTTTCAAACAAAAACCGTACGTCGTGATACGTTACAGATGAATCGCTCAAATTTTAAGGGCATACAAGTAAAATAACTTCTTAACTAACCGGCAAGCTTCTTTCTTCCGACGAACTTTGGTCAATGAGAGTGGACTACAAAGAATTATGAAAAAAAAATAACTAAATGTTCATCACTATAAATCCTCCCTGGTTGGAGTTAGGGTGTCAAGAGTTCTGAGGAAAAGGAAGGTAGCATAAGACTAACCATGGTCCCACAGTGCGGCAGAGAAAGCATGTATTACAATAATTATTGAGGATGAAGACGGGAGTTCCCACTGTTCTAAAAATGGAACCTTAAAATAACATTCTTACTAAGAATGTACACAGTAACCATTCAGGACAAAACCCAATAGACATCTGTTGCGAAAAACTACTCAGTCTTTTTCGGAGAGAACTGAACGTAGGGCCCTGAAAATCAAAGCGAATTCTATGCTTACTGAGCTACGAATGCTGTTACCGGGATCCTGGTCATGAATTATATACAGGGTAGGGGAAGGTCGTTATGTCAATATTCCTCAGATGGTGGCGTTAAATCCCTTATCAGTTTTTTGGCATGACATTTTTACGGGCGTCTCACTGGACATCAGATCGCTGCGAGTTCGGCTCCCGTCTGGGGCTCAGAATTTGTTTTTCGGAGGACTTGAGCTTCATCAACGTCCAAATATTGTCCGTGATTTCACCTACCCCCCACATACATTTTGTTTGTAACATTCATCTCATGACATTTTTTCGTTGAATCGATACATCGAGATCTTCCATATATCGGGGTTATCGATGTACCGAGATCGCTGAGATACCGAAGAACATCAGTTTTGGGGCATGGGTATGCTACAGGTGCAGAAATTTCGTGTTGTAATTTCTTCATGATAACGGCAACAAAATGCTGTAAACTTTTTATCAGACGTCTGTGCCCCTTTTCACTCAGACAAGAACACATTGTGGCGAAGCGGAACTCATGGTAAGTCAGGATGAACTTTCCTCTTTCTTTCGAATTGTTCACTAAAAGCTTGAAGGACAATCATGGAAAAAAGGTAAGACTAGAGTGCAGTTTAGACGACTCTTACAAACCACTGACCTTTTACGGTTTACGGTTACGTTAAGGATCAGATTCAAGATTATGACTGATCCCTAATGTCAGCTAATCTAACACCTGATCTAATGCCAGTCCAACTAAATTATTAACCGGTATCAGAGTTGACTCCCCACGCAACAACGACGCGGTTACTTATTTTGTGACATGCAACAAGACACTAACACTACCACTAAACCTAACCGCTGATCTAACAAGCATTAAAGAAAATGCAAGAAGCACCAGAAATACAACAGTAGTATGTTGCCTTGGTAGTCTGTTTTACAAAATTTGAAAAGGTCATGACCTGCCCTAAATAATGTCTTTATTTATATTGCATAACCCTATCAGTTAGCTAAGATGTTCTCCCAAGAGCTCCAGTAATGGCCAACCCTCATGTGTCCAGTGTTACTACAGGAGGAAACCAGAGTGCCTGGAGAAAACCTGCTACACTAGGTAGAGTCAAATTGGACAATGCTCTTCCCACATATGACCAAAGTAATTTTAATCAGATAACTGCATGAACCGGAATCGAACTCTCGTCACAGTAGTGAGAGACACGTACACTACCACTGTGCCACCAGCACCTCAAACAGAAGACAGAATAGTGCTCCAAGCGAACCTACTAACCGCTGCTCAATTGTACTGAAGGAAAGGGAAGTGTTCAGGATATGCTATAACATTTCATCATGTTAAATTGTTTGATTTAACACTCCGAAATTCTGAAAATGTGTGTCTAAAATGTTGGAAATGCCATTTTAGTAAACAAAACAAAACAAGGGGGGAGTAAAACTTAGCCTCCCTATGCTACGCATATAAAAGGTTAAAGTCGGATCTTCTTTTGCCGATCATTGGCAGACACAAGTTTGGGTCCTCCTTTTCGAAAATCCTCAATCGTTAATAACAGAAAAGTTTTTTTCCTTTTTTACCCAAAAACAATGATTATATGCTTCGTTCATTTGTAGTGACTGCGAAGTATTAAGGAATAGCATTATACTGTTTTAGCAGAAGCTAACTTGTTTTCCTTAGTTCTTCGCAATGAATAGTTTCCAGTTAGACGATGGTCATTAGAAAATTTCTGGTTCGATTCCAATTTGGGGCCCAGAAATCGTTTTTCTGAGTAAACGAACTTGACTAATGTCTAAGTTTCGTTTGCAATAACACCAAACTGACCAATGCACAACATTTGTACAAAACAATCAGGTCATTAATAACGTTACGCATGGAAATTGTAAGCACAAAATTTAATTCTTAACTAGTCACTGAATGCGAGTAAGTAAACGAGGTTATTCAGCTGAGTAATAAAAACCGCATGTACACACCTAATCATCCAAAGATTAAAACTGGACAGCGTGCTGTGGCAAACTTCGCTAACCATCCAAGTCCTAACAGTTAAATGGTTAGTACGCCTTAACGATCATTCGAAAGCGTCACGAGTTTGATTTTGATCGGCTTAATCATGTTACACTGTGTTCTAAACTTACCAGATGTGGTGAATCCGGGCCAAGAAGACTTTCAAGCTTCCTTACTCTTTCTTCCAGATCACTGACCTAAATACATTGTGTCCTTACATAAGAATACAACGCAGCACTAAAAAACTCTCATATTCTTTGCTTATGTGTACATATGTCGAACATAGGAAAAGCTTACTTTTTTAGTTTTTTTTACTCCTGTGCTAGTTACTCTAAACTGAAGTAACTAGGTCAGTATTTGATCTTCTAGTATAAGCAAATTAAACTGTTATCTTGCTTGGGATACAATATTTCATGTTAGCTAGATTCTGAGACTTCCGCGTGTGATTTCGAGTAAAATGTCGGCTTTCTGATATCAAAAATCCTTAAGTACGAATGTCGTTTAATTATAGCATGTCAATCACGCCAATTCTCGAGATTTTATAAACGTCTGGCACACAAATCCCAGTGTAAGTAGAATCTAATCTGTTAGTAGAGTCGTATACTTAACTAGGTGGTAATTAGCCCAGGGCAAATTCTGATGAAGGCGCCTCTACCTCGGCCCTCTTTCGTACCCCGTGCTCCTTATATTTTACAACTAAACGACGTGCTTCCGTAAAGACAAGTGTTTATAGTGGTTTTTGGTTTTTGGTTACTCAAAATATTACCGAAAATTTAAAACATGCGCTTCTGAGCCTTGACAGGTGCAAAGACGTCAATTGATGATGAGAAGTCGAGACAATGATTTAACATTTTAAGCTTTGCAAAATGCTTTTGAGCCTAGAAAAATTAAAAAAAGACCAAAAAAAGTCGAATTTTTGTTGCTGACGATGTCATCCCATACAATTTTGCGCGCAAGGCAAGCGCCTGCCCCCCCCTTGGCAAGCCCGCAGAGAGGGGGGGCAAGGAGGGGAGATTGCCCCAGGGCCTCGTACTCTGAGGGGCCTCAGATTGTAAGGGCCTTATTCTTAAGAATTCCTCAAAATGCCTTAATCCCGAATGAAACTCTTTTTGGCGCATAGGCCATAATCTGAAGGTTGGGGAGGGGGAGCTCTGGATGACCACTTTGCCCCGGGCCTTCTGTTGCCTCTCTGCGGGCCTGACCCTTGGTACGCCACTGTCTGTTACTATCATCAAGATCATCGTTACTACAATCACTACAACTACCAATACAACCACCAAAATACCAACCTATACTGCACGTATATCACTACTATTAACACAACCAATATGATTTATGGCTAGATGTTATAATGTGTACAGTATATTTATCTTACCTTAGATAGTTGAGTCAATTTTGCATGCTCTGGTTTGTACATTAACTCGTAGGTAATGCATTCATCTTTTACCTTAGAAACAACAATTCGAAGACAGGTTTCCAATTTTAGAGGGTACTATCATAAAATACTTTATACTCAAAAAATGCAGAGGCGTGTCGAACCTGGTTTTAATGTGCCGGTGTCAGGGAATTAGCCGAGAATTTTGCCAAAATTTCTCATTTTTTGGAGCAAATATTTCTTGAATTTAATTAGAACATGGTCGAGTTTTGACCCGATTTTGCGGTTTTTTAAACGTTCCGGAAGTCCGGATATGGAGTGTTAATAAAAAGCTGTTTTTCATTCTTTCAAACAATGACTGTCTTAACCTTTCACCCCTGAAGTTTTCAAAAGAAATTATAAATTATCCAATCTATTCAAAATCTTTTTGGAAATCTATTGAAATCTGTTCATGAATCCAATCTGCTACATTAAATCACGCCTATATGCGCAGTTAGGGCTTAGAGGGTTAAAAGGTTATATGGCATATTGTTAACCTAAAGCGCAGAAATGAGAAGTATCAAAGGAACGGACACTAATGCCACGCTTCCCGAATCATCCAATTCCCGAATACGCTTATGTTCCAAACATAATATTCTACCATCGCTCTAACCTTGAGAAAAACCTTACAAAATTTGTCTTAAGTTATAATTTTTTGACATTGCCCTTGAGGTAAAACATAATTTGAGAGAAAAGTTTAAGTATATAGAGATAAGAAAATTTACTTCTGGTGAATAAAGTTTATCGTTGTTTCTTCACGAGTATTCAGTTGTTTTTAATATTTTTTTGGTAAATTAAGGCTGGCCGTACGGTGCACCTAACTTTTCGGGATTAAGAAGACATAACATGTAATGATACGTCAGAGTCTAACTGGCAAGACAAATGTCCATTGGATGCATGATCTCCAATCAATACCAGGTTACACTTCCACTAAAGTTCAAAGTTGTTAAAAGCGAGGGGCAGATTTATGTTCATAATACTGGAGTAAACACTAAGGAGATACAGCATGAGTTTGGACAGCAGACTCAATGTCACTACCTCATCACTGCCAGCAGTTTTAGCTTTCGACGTTTTCGTGAAAGATTCCAGCTGATGTTGCAAATTCCTAGTACATAACAGAGGGTACAAAAAGATAAGAAAGTGCCAGGTTACAGCTCTTCACGAGAAAATAAATGCTACATGTCAGTTTGATCCAAATCCTAAGAATCAGAAGATTTACTGATAATTGAGGAGTTCCAGTACTTAGAGCCTAAGACATGTCTCAACTGGTACAATTTTCATTTCAATGATTTTAGGCTAACTTCAAAAAGGTATTCGAACACTAGTTCTGGCAAAATCTGTTCAAGTTAGGGTTTGGACACACATGCCTCTGACACAATTGGGTGGACGGAGGAACGTGGAAAATGAACAGAAGTTGTAATGATGGACGATAAGTTCCAATACTGAGAAGTTAGAACAGCCCAACGGTGGTGAGTAGCCAGAGGAACGTGGGCAGGTTTACACATGGGATTTTGTGCCTCGCCATTGTCATCTTGTTGCATGTGTAAAATTCACGGAAGCAGCCAGGACAAATTGCAGCAAATCATAAGCTGATGTCTTGCTGTATAGACTGAATTGGGGTTATTAATGCAGACTGAACAGAGGTTAAGCCCAAAATTACACGTTTATACGTGCCATAACACTTAATCCACGAGCAACGGACTTTCAACTGATGGCTCGATACGATACATGTAGTTCAGTAAGTAGAACAGCGGTTCAGGAACCTAAAGAGGTTACTTCTTCCCATAAGGAGATGGAGATTCTTATTCCTCTAGTAATGCTTACTTAAAAGATTGGCTGTTTTATCTTAGCGTGGGCAGGGACTGGAAACCATTCAATAACGAAATGTACGGATGATTTACGAGGAAGATATGTCAAAAATATTTGACAATAATCACTAATGAACAAGATTACATTCCTTTGGAATGACAATTGTAGAACTAGACTTTCATTCTCAGCCTAAAGCAAGGTGATCAATTTTACTCACTTTTGTACTGTTCCCTGAGGAATTGTAGATCCTGTTGAAAACTAACCAAAAATAATAACCACATCTGTAAGATTTTTACCCAGTTATATTTCAGATGTTTTGTAAATTCATAGATGAAAACCAGAAAATCAAATAGACACAAAAACGAAACCATAGGACCAAAAACAAAGAAATATACGCACACACATGTATATGTATATGTGAATGTGTATGTATATGTAAATGTGTATGTATATGTAAATGTGTATGTAAATGTAAATGTATAGGTATATATATATGTGTACGTATATGTGCATGTACATGTACATGTACATGTGCCTGTGCATATGTATATGTATATAAGTTATACTTGTGTATGATAATCTGCTGATTCTGCTCCGCCAATTTCGATATCGAGCACTCTACCACGTTTACTTGGTATATGCTACATACTATACTCCTAAATATATACATATATATCTTCAACTCACGTTTCGGGGACCAGCCCCTTCGTCAGCAACTCAAAGTGTCAAAAAATAGAGTCCTTAAATACCTTACAGTTCTTCATTAATTTACATAATTTTCAAACTTCCATTAAGTTCAATTCCAGAGGAACATAACATTTCAATTTCTGAATCCAAAAACCTTCCCTTACTGTAGGGTCTCTAACATCAGTAACATCGATAATTTGAACAGATCCATCCCCCAGGCCAATATGCCCATCTTCAAAAACATGTGCATACAGATGTTCACCCCAAATTCCCCTCTGACCTCATTCATATCGTCTTAAAGAACTCTTATGGTTATTAAACCTTAACCTTAATCGTGTTGTCGTGCTTCCCACATATTCTTTCCCACATTTTTTACATGTTGTTAAATATACAACCCCCTGGGAGTCACAATCAAAGGAATGATTGATGTGGAAAGATCGTTTCTCTACATTACCCACAAAGTCTGATCCTTCTCTGGTTCATAGTGTATTCTAGCACAATGACTTCCACACCTTAATTCCTGTTTTCAGTTTGTACGACCTTCATACATAAAGGTATCGGTGTAAGTGGTCTTATTTGCGACTCGAAAGCTGTACCTCTTAGACTCCACACACAGACTTGACTCTTTGACGACTTGTTCATTTTAACACCAGTACGCATCCGTTTTACAAGTGAAACTCAAGGTGCTCTCGATGAAAATGCCAAACCACTACATCAGTGTGGCACCAGAAAACTTAAAAATCTAAAAGACATGCCCTTAGCAAAAAGCCCCAAGAACATCTGCAGACGTAAAAATGTCATACCTCTGGGCCTATGATGGTATCAAGTTGCCAAGACTGAAGCTACACAGAAAGAAAATAGACAATGAAAAGAGATAAATGAAAATCAACCGTCAACATTAAATTAATACAACTGGCTTTGTTGTGATGTCGAGCTCCAGTTTACTAAGGATTGCCATTTAATTATACATTTATGTCTCATCAGGTGGAGCAAGGGTAATTTACCTGGGAAGGAGTGACTCAAGGTCACTCATCCCCAGTGATGAATGACCAGTGTAGAAATGAGCTACCCTAAGCTGATGCGGTACTGAAAAAAACCCGAATACCGATACCGGAAAAAAGTACCGATAATACCGATATATCGATATTTAGCCGCAATTGAAATTTAACGAATATTAAGTCCATTTTTTTAACAAAGCGCTTACTAATAAATGTAATAAATAATATGTTTGGAACGTGTCAAACAAAAAAGGAAACTGCACTTTCACACACTCGCCTTACGGCAACTTGCGGGCAGAATATATTTGCACGACTTTAACCGAAACTATTTAAAAACGACGTGAATTACAAACGGAACGACTTGTGGTATCATGTAGATGCGAGTTACGATTATTTCCAACTTAAGTCGACAAATTCGTCATATTCTTTTCTTTAATCTCAGCGGCATTGTTTGGCAGACGGTCTTTGTCATCAGTTTCATAGTCCTTGGTCAAACCTTGGTCAAATAGCAAATGTAAACAAGCAAAAAAACACCAACAATCGGTTGTAGCATACGCGCAATACCGAAGATTTCGGTACATCGATATTTTTCAAATTAAAAAACCCGACTAACCGATATTTTAAAAACCCGATATTTATCGTTATACCGATATACCGCATCAACCTAAGTTACCCTGATGGAAATTAAAACTCATCTTAACGAAAATCCAAACTTTAATCCTAACCTTCATCCTAACTCTATTCCTGGCTCTAATCTTAACACCAATTTCAACTGTAACCCATTCCTACCTGGGACTCTGACAGCCACATGGGTCATTCATCCTAGAGGCAAGTCACCAGAGAAATTGAAGATTGTAACCCCTGAGTAATTGGTAACTGGGTTTTAGGTCAGAAGCTCAATTAGTCCCGGGGACAGTAATCCTAAAATCACCCCCACAAGAGGCTGGGGATTCAAATTCCAGCCTGTCTGAAATATCAGTCCACAGTTCTCTCCTTGGGTGGTCTCATGTATGTCTGTGCTGGTAGAAAAGACACAGAGGTTCAGGAAAAAAGCATGAGCCTATACTTCAGCATTTAACTGATCAGCTATGTAGCAATTTGTACAGGTAGTACTACTGGGGCTTCAAGTCACTGCTAGGATCAAGTACAATGCTCTGTTTCTAAACCTATACCTTTAAATGCATGTGATCATGTCTTAATTCTTAAGGCCACCAAAGTGGGTGCAGTTGTGTAAAATCCTGGCTGACATAAGTGCACCATCTTTTATTTCTCCATCTGACTTTGAAGTTATATCTCAACTGGTCATTGGTTTAAATGCAGGATAAGATGTATATCCTGCATATTCTAGCTCTAATTATGTCATCACATAGCTGCTTCATGAAAAAATATTACCTGTTGTTGAAGATGCTTGACCTGTTAAAAAATATTAACAAATAGTCATTACTCACATAGTGTTTTCTCCAACGTTTTATAACATTGGATTGAAAGAATAATACCTCTTTTGCCAAAGCAACAGACGATAAGTTGTTTTGTTTTTCTTCATTATTAGCATCGTTCTTAATAAGTTAAATATAAAAATATCAACATTAAATTATATCTTGGTATGTCTATAATGTAAAATAGGCTATCATCACAACAAACACTTGACAGGAAACAAATAATTTATCTGAAACTCTAGTCTTTTATTCCAACTGTAGAAGACGAAAAGTTACCTTAAGTTTTTCTAGTTCTTCGGCCAGTTCTTTCATTTCATGCTGAAGTCTCTGGTACTTCTGTCCAGGAGTTTCCTTCGTACTTGATCTATCACCAAGCTACATGTATTATTAAAGAAACGGTAAAGACACAGCTGGGAATGAGAAGCCTTATTCCAGCAAGGTTGCCTGACACTTAAATTTTAGGTATTTAAAAAGGAAAAAACTGTACAAATTATATCTTATATTAAAACATATCTGCCCAGAACAAAATTCTAGTGCATGCAGTTTTAGACATGCAGTTGTTTTCAAATTGTGTAGCCAGAGTTCTTACAAGCTATTTTTCAGACTGAGTGGTCCTGAGAGGAAAGGGTTAAATGACTTCAAGTGCATAACAGATTCTTGTAAATTTTTTTCCTCATCTTATCCTAAGAATGATTCTGAAATAAAGTCAAAACAGTGCATGTTGTCATGGATAAGTGTTAAGTTGTCATGAGAATCTCTTGTGCTCTTAAAATGGATTAAACAAGTATACTATTCCCAGTTGACTTGAAAGTTCAACTGACAGAGCAGCAGTCTGGAAACCAGAAGATGTGAGTTTGAATCCTACTGAAGTCAACTCAGTTTTTCCAGTTGACTTTGCAGGATAGGTTAACCATGAAATTTTCCCTTCATGTTACCCTGAGGATAATTCTGAAATTAGTGTGTCATTTAATATGTACAAATAGTAGTTTGAAAAAAAATACTTATATAGTTTATTACAACTCACAATTTCATATTCCCCTTTTGTCTCATATCCTCTTCTCCTCTGCACTCCAATGGAATCAGAAAAATCTGTTTTCAAGGACAAAATAGAAATCACTATTGTCCCATGCAGCAGTTCTCAAGACCCCCTGAGATTAATTATGGAACACCCTGCCAGTGACTTGCCTGTCCACACTGGCTACAAGTCTGAACCTAAAACTGTAAGCTTAACTTTAACCTGAACCCCAACCCCAACCTAAACCTAACTGACCTACCAGCTAAATTAGTACCTGCCTGTACAGCTACCTTGCAGGCATGAAGCCATTTTACAATATTGTTCACATGGTGCCAGGTATTCTATAATTATGCCATTCTCTGACTGGATAAGCACCCACTTGTAATTTTGATGTTGGGTTTAGCTCATTTACCCTGTAAGGGGAAACACAATGGCAAACAAACAATTGTCAATGCCTCTCTGTCTTGTTGGATATTAAACAATCTTGACTGTATAAAGAATGATCAAGTTTCTGACTAGGTTCTTTGCTTGACAATGAAAAATTACTAGGAGACTTATGGTTTGATATTTGATGCAGATTCTGAGTTAGATTTTGACAGATTGACAAACAGTATTTTTAGACTATGTGTTACTACTGTTTGTAACTGCATGTTTGTTGTGAATCTGATGATATCAACCTATCAGTAGATTTCAAAGTTGCAAATTTATAACATAAAAATTCACAATGAAATGGTTTAATTGGTATTAAATGGCTAACTTGCACCAGTCCAGTTGATATTGTATGTACACTCACAAGCACCTCACTCACTGGTATGTTACAAGCAGAATGTGACTGTTTAATTTAATAAGTAAAATCACAGTGCAACAAAGAAGCCATACACCCCCTTGTTCTAGACATAAAGGTAAGCAATACATCCTTTTACAGTACATGGGGTATTTTGTTTTCATATTTATAGAGATATGGACATGGGTTAGAAATGAATGGAAACATCTGGCTCTGGTTAACTAAGAGTCAGGTCTGCAATAATATTTTCCATCCACATACCTGTGTAATCAGAATCTAAGTACTTTCCTTCAAATTTGCTAAATGCTGATTGTGTGTCCACATGAACACTTTCAATGTTTTCACTTTCAAACTCCTCCTAGTATAAACAAAGTAACTGTTCCCATTATTACTTCTGTTAAACTAATAAAACAGAACTTAGAGTAATCAGACACCTTTGAAATCTGTGGACCCCTAAATCAATATGAATAATCTCATATCCCTGTCCTGGCTTCTGTTTGTTGTATCTATGTTCAACATCAAATGAAAAGAGATCTATTGACCCATAAAGAACAGAATATATATTCCTGAGTGGATTTTACATAGGATAGGCCAGCAATATCCAGTTTGCAGTCCATGACCTGGCTTTCTGTTGCTGACTTTTATCAGTTTGGCATTATGTAAAAATTTGCTTTGCTGACAGCTGGAACAATACCATTAGTTTTAATCCAAGGGCATGATATATATAAGTCTAACTAATTACCCAGTTTAACCAATATGATTAGGTATTATAGAAGGTATTAAATAGAACCACTGCATTTTCACCATCAAGGCATACTCTATTTCCACAAGAATGATGACCATGAAAATATTTAACAAGAAACTTGAGAGTGTTTGCAAATGGTTTGATTTATCTGTGGCATGATATATACATGAATCCACCCTGGTATAGTTGTGTATTCCATTTTGCATACTTGTGAAGTGAAAAATCACAATATTATTGGTACTGATTGAGCTTACAATTACAAATCAGTTTTCCTGTTGGGATCTATGGTAAACTTCTTGGACAAGTTCTACCAAGCCTGGGTAGATTATCTTGTGGATAATCCAAACTGCTAAAGAGCTTTGTCTATGCTCTGAATGACTGAACATAAATTTTATTCACTGAATACCTTTGTAAAGTGGATAACTGGCAATTTAATGAGATACTATAAACTTAAGTTCTGTTGATCAAGGCATACATAATGCTGTTCACTTGCTGGAACACATCCACTGAATGTGCCATCTGGCAAATACATGTTAGCAAGAGAACAGTGCTATTCATACATTGAACAACCAGGGTTAGGTTTTATTGACTCCAATTCTAAAAGGTCAACAACTAGCTACTTAACAGTCAAAAATTTTAAGTTTGATTGCTTAAAGCCTCAGTTTAGCACTGAGCACTTGCTGGGACATACCTGTTTGAAAAGCTACCCAGACTTTCCACAACTGACCCAAGGGTTTCAAAGGGATCTTTTAGCAAATAAGTTTGAGGACTGCTGCAGAAATCAGACTAATTGCCGTGCCCAAGTTATTGTACGGTATATGAATTATTAAAGTCAAATTTACTTCAGAGATGCAAGGTGTACAAAATAAGCAGCATAATCTATCAATACTCTCAAGATACTTTGTTTCTCTGGATACGATTGTAGCAGATGAAAAAGTAAACTGCAATTTTTATTAAGCTATGGCATTACAGTATATATGTTATACTAATTTTAGTCATTGCAAATTTTTAAATAATCAGACGAGATTCGTTATGAACAATGGAGATGACAAAACACTACTATTATAGCATTACTAAGCTCGTATGAGGATAAATAACTTTTGAAGAAAAACTAAGAAAAAAAACAACAGCAATTACAAGAAAAACACACACAAAAAAGTATTTCTACCTGACGCGGATTGGTTGATTCCTTGGTCTGTTCCTCATCTGGAGTTTCAAAAATATCAGGGGAGTCGGTGTCCTAATTTAAAACAAGTGTGAAGTTTATCATTGAATCTTGTATTCAGAACTATACGAGCATTCTAGTGTGGCATACTTGCACGTACAATTCCAGGCAAACCAGCGTACTTGGATGAATTCTGCTTTGCCTCCATTTTCAAAAGGGGATAACTCTTTCACGGGCGGGGAGGGAGGTTGAGTCAGAAGTGTACCAGCGGCTTCACAAAGAAAAGTTCGTCTGAACAAAATTGTACACTTCACAGACTCTTTACATTTCTGATCATTATTTGGAGTAATTTGGCAATTGCAAGGAACAGCACTGCGAAGCTGATGCCTAACTAAGCATTTTATAATAGCGTGGTAACGTAAGTGATTGTTTCTTCAAGGACCCGAACTTTGGCCTCCTTAAAACAAAACCCCTAACAATTTTCTACCTCACATTCCAGGTATTTTTTTCTAACTGTTTCGGCTTTTTTAATTATGGATCATGTTAAGAAAGTCCTCCCCGCCCCCTTTGGAGGAACTATTCCCAACATGGAAAAAAATGTTGTTCAGAATAATCCCCCCATTTTCTTCAGCAATGAAAACACGTTTACAAGTTGTTTTGATAGGGTTGTCGTCGGTAATTAAAGCACGTTTGCAAGTTGTTTCTACGGAGTTGCATAAATATTTAACATAAATAAGTGCACGTTTGTCATGGCCTTTCATAAGCGATGGATACATGTTGACAACAATGAGTCCTTTGTGTTCAACCGAAGTTGAGTCAGCTGTTTTTCAAAGGTCTGTTGAAATTTCCATTATCATTTAAATTTTGAGTTGTGCTGTGTTCATATTTTATATTTTAAAACACAGTAATGAGGGGGAGGATTATTCTGGACATGGGTGTTCAGTTCAATCCTTCAAGACTTATGGGGGGACTATTCTTAACATGACCCTTAATTATCTCAGTGAGACCCAATGCCAGGAATGGGATGTATATGAGAACACGAAAAAAAAAAAAATGAAAAGAAAAAGAAACAAAAGCAGCAAAGCAAATTGTGGATGGTGTAAAATTTATTGTCAATGAATCTCTTGAAACTTGAAAGATATCTTTCCAGCCTCTGAATTTTGGAAATAATTTCAATGGGTCCCTTTCAATATTGAAACAAGTCATTTTTTGTTTCTATTAAGAGTCTGGAAAAGCAATTTTCTAGTGTATTTAGAAATAATACATTTATTTCGTGTTGTAATGCTCATAAGGTACTGTACTGTATGTACACTGTACTTAAAAAACTTAATAATATACTGCACTTAAAATCTTTGCACATTTTATCAACATATACCTGAGAAAAAAGATTGGGATTAGGATACAGGATTGGAATTAGGATTGGGATTAGGACTGGGATTAGGATCCTAACCTATCCTAACCCTAATCTCCCTTCTCAGGTATATTAACTAACCATGACCATTTTATGGCATTGTCTGAACATTTAAATTGATCATTACCCAGGATCTATTAAATGTCAAACTCTCAGTGTTTATCACTAAAATAGCCTGATTATAAACTTCAAGATATTTTTGTTGGCTTAATATTGTTTGTTTGCTAGAGGAAATGTGTGTGAGAAATGTACAAGAATGAATGTGATACATGAAACACATGGCTAGAGAAAATGTTCCTTCTATTGAAGGCACAGGGTTATGCTTTGTATCAACTTTTTGAATAAATTTATGAAAATAAATGTTTATATGGAATCCTGCAACCTTTGAATTCTTAAACTCTCTTACACAAACCAATTAAAACCCTCATTTTGACATCACAGGGCATCTTGTCATAACATCTTTTGTTTGGTTTATTATTGATCATGTAACAAGAATAACTAATTTTGATTGATCTTTGAAGCCAATGTGACTCTGTTAATCAATAATTCAAAAATATTGGCGTTAACTCAGAATTTTTATCAGGTGCTTCAGCCATCTCCCAAGACCATCTTGCTAGTACTTCCCTGGTCATTCTCAGTGATACTAATTATGGTTTACCTTCAAGCAGACCAATGGTATTTTTTTTTTATCTGATACCAAAAATAATTAAGGGACTTGAGATGTTCAATATTTAGGGCAAATACCAAATGTATGTTCTCCCTTGTGTATCAATTAATGCATCTGACATACCCAGGGCCGCCGAGAGGTTTTGTGGGGCCTGGGGCAAAATATCAATTTGGGGCCCTTGATGAAGTCATATATGTAACCATAAATCAGTGACGTAATTATGGAGCTGCTGAGGGCCTTTACAAAGTTTGTGTTAGGGGCCCCCGTCTCCCTTTTGGGGCTCCAACGCTCTGAAACGCTGTTTCTCTGCATTTTGAGTGCAGTAACCATTGCTCTAACCCAACTGCCGTCCGTTATGTCACTGTCTTTAATCTTCGTTACGTCAAAAACGTAAAGCTCAAACATTTTAGGGGGCCCGGGGCAAGTTGCCCCTCCTGGCCCCCTCTCTTGGCGGCCCTGGACATACCCTAGCCTGCATGGCAGGCGTTCTGTTTGGGGAGACTGGGGAGGAAGGCGAAAGGAACGCATGCCAAAAATACCAAAATCCTATTCAAAACTGCAACTTTAAATTCCCACTGGTTCATCTGAGTCATGTGCCAACAACTTGTAAACACCACAGTATAAGAAATGACCAGAAGGGTCACTCGTGTCGGAACCTTTGAAGTTTCTGTCCACACTTTTTCGAAACAGTCCCCAGACCCTTGCTCCGCCAAAAATCCTCGCAGCCAGTAAACCGCAGCTAGCTCAACAAGGATTTAATCAGTTCATCTACGAAATGTGGTGCTGGCTCAGTAAAATGGCTATACCTTGAAAAGTATTTGACCGATTTTCATTCTAAGAAGACTGGTTGAAGAGGAAAGGTAAGTGATAGTATTTCTGGTAACTATAAGTTATAAAAAGATTCCCAACTGTTAAATTTTTAAAACCATGAAATAAAAATGGAGTGATGCGTGGGCAGTGTGAAAATCGAAGTGAAATAAACAGAAAGGTTTGAGTACTGCCGAAATGTGAGAGTAGTTGTCTGACGTTTCGAACCAAGGCCCTTCGTCAAAGAGAAAAAACATGGGGGGATCGAAAAACACGGAATATATATATATATATATGTGAAAATGGTCATGTGACAACAAATGGGCAATCAGAATGGAAAAATGAAAACAAATGTAAATGAGATGGTGGGTCGTCACTTGCCTAAAATATCACCGAACAGCAAACCAAGTGTGTGTGTCAAATATAATATGGGTGGGTGAGTGAAAGCTAAACACAAAAGAGCTAAGTAGCTATTGTTACGCCCATCCGTGTTAAATTTTTAGACGTACATCTCCTATATGAGTAGGCCATTCGTGCGGCCCACACAATCAATACAGTTTCTTTTCTTTCTCTGATGAGTTATTTTTCTGTCAGCTTAATCTAAGGCTTGGATATTGAAGTCTGTGCGCTACTATAAGGTTCAGTAATCAACAATCAAGTTCGTGAAGTAATATTAACCGTTTCTGAGACAAATTAATGTCACAACGAGTAACAATCACACAGTCACACATTACCTTGGTACAGTCACAACTATGCAACAACAAGCATTTCTTATCAGGCATTAAAATAGCGTGTTTTTTGACACACTTTGTGTCCTTGTAAAAGGCGAATGTGTCCTTGTAAATAGAAAAGTGTGTACTTGAAAATAATGGACAAAAATTTTAATATAATTTCAATTTGAGAATTTGAAATAGTTATTGTTTTTTAAGTATATAAGTATTTTAAGTATATACAAGATACAATATTCTGAAGTCACCAGCGAGAAGCAGACTTACACAGATACCCTTCACAACTACATTTTCATTGGATGCAATCTTCCACCGCTTGCAAGTTATGATGCCAGACCTGCTGTTCGATACTGGTTAGCAGATAAGAAGAGAAGAGCGAGTGCATCGTCTAAGTACAAGACACAAAAGTGGTTCAATGGTGTCTTTTTTGAGAACAGCGTTGGTGACGACGAGATCGACATGTCAGAGTTGTCAGAGGAAAGTAGACAAGAAGGACATCACTTGAAACCGTCTTTTGGTTGACATAAGAATTAAAAAGGGCTATAGGAACCATCGGACCGTGCTTTGCATGGCTATGCTTTTTTTAAGGCTCACGATTTCGGAAAAAACATTTGATACTTCTTTAGTTATTTCGCCATTACTTGTTTTAAGAGTTAATGATAATTTGATTGTATAAACGATGAATGAAATAACATTTCAGCTAGATCTAGGTTTTCCCAACATGTTTCTAGTTTTTCTGTTTATGACAACTTCAAAGCCTGGTTTTCACTACAACGCAAATATAAGCGTAAGCTTTCATTTTAGGGTTGCGTTTATGCTTGTGCCAACAAATCAGTGATGCTTACGCTTACATTTACGGCTAGTGAAAACCAGGCTTAACGAAAGAGCTCAAATCTGCGTTCCACACGTTCAAGTTCCAAGTGATTGTTGCCCCTGAAGGCAAAGTGTGTCCTTGTAAAAATTCCTTATTTTAATGCCTGTTTCTTATGTAATGTATGAAATAACTTCGATTTGTGTTAGACTTAAAACTATGGGTTGATTTGTTTATAACGTTCATTATTGTTCCTCGCTGTGGAAACTAATACGTCTAAATACGTATAAATAATATTATACGTCTAAATTTAACAGTTGGGAATCTTTTTATAACCTATAGTTACCAGAAATAGTATCACTTACCTTTCCTCTTCAACCGGTCTTCGTAGAATGAAAATCGGTCAAATACTTTTCAAGATATAGCCATTTTATTGAGCCAACACAGCATTTCGTAGATTGAATCCTTGTTGAGCTGGCTGTAGTTTACTGGCTGCGACGACTTTGGCAGAACGAAGAGTATGCGAACGGCTCCAAAAAAGTGAGGACACGTTACACCCTCGAGTGGCTCTTCAGGTCATTTCTTATACTGTGGTAAACATGTCAAAGGATGTCATTCAAGGTAGTCGTATTTCGTGACAAATAGGCAGAGTTTAACGAAATTTGAAATAAACATAATATTTACAATCATAAATGTCATTTTTGACCAGTTGAGAACAGCATTCAAGATTGATGTTGTTGGAACAAGCTTTGCCTGACATGTCTGAGCGTTAACAGTATGAAACTAATCTGAAACGCGAACTGCGACAGTCAATAATAAATTCAATTAAAGGTCAGAATGTCCTAAATGATTTGCCCGCAGGACTTGGAAACGGTTTGATTTTTCAGGTGTTTGTAATAGCGAAATTAAGATTCTCTGCTCAAGATCCGAAAACCACCAAGCAATGTTCATCCCATCTAGTCATTTGTCCCCTAGAGCATGGAGTATGATTACCGACCAGGTAGTCGAAGACGAAGTCTCTGAAGTCTGATTTCCGCTTGGTGGAATTTTCCGCGAAGACAAAACTTTTTCTTTGTTTTTTTCTAATTAGTTCCACTTGAAAGCCATAGGACAAAGAGAAAATTTCGTCCTCGCGGAAAATTCCGCCCAGTGGAAACCAAGCCTAAGAATCACCGCTTCTTCGCTTACTGAATTGATTCTCAACGAACTCTCTGCCGAAATTGTAAAACAGACAGCTGTCTGGAAAATACTTAATGATCCGAATTCAAGTCCTCCATTACTATGTTGTTTAGCCATTGACTGTTAAGACTAGAGAAAGAGGTTATGTATTATTTATCTCATTCCGTAATTTTTCTTCAGGAAAATTGTTGTACAAGAAAATTGGAATTCTGATTTTCTCTTTGTCTTTCATCTGGCCTTCCTGATCAAGGTTTCGCGGAGTACATTGGAGTTGTAAAAACGCTCAGACTCTCAATAACAAGTTTCCCTTCGAAATCCGGCTGATCTTTAGCTAGTCAATTTAATTTACTCTCTTTTGATTGGTTGTTTTATGTAAACATGCCAATATATTAATTACCGCTTGTTCGCACTTTTGAATAGGATTTTGGCAGACGTTCCTTTCGCCTCCCTCCCCAGTCTCCCCAAAGAAAACGCCTGCCTTGCAGGCTACACAAGCACTGCTTTCCGAACAATTCCACATGTTGAGGCAACAATTTAGTAATAAATGATAAATTATGCTTGTGAAATTCTTTTTGAAGCACTAAATGTTTCAGCATTGGACAGTGGCACATCCAAAGGAACGGTTCAGGGGGTTTAAACCCTCATTGAGCTGCCGAACAATGTGGGTATTCCTTGCCATACTCACCATGTTTACGTAACTTTATTTGCATCTTTTATTTTTTTACATTTGCAACCCAAGGAAAGCATTGTGTACATGCTCACTTGATGAATGTTTCTTTGAATATTTACTACAAATTTATTTCTTAGTGGATTAATTTTTTAACTGCCTGATGTGTTTCACACTATCCTGTTTTCCTATGACATTTCACAGGAATTTCTTTTTATTTTAAACCTTTATCTTGAAGTCATCTCAACTACATGGCTAAGTTCAACGAAAAAAAGCTTTAGTTAAATGTGGCGTAACAGAATGCCGTTGACTTGTCTAAGTTAGTTCCGCAAATTCATTGTAAAGTTTAGCTGCACTGTATCAGTCTGTGATGATCGTTCATCTTATCCTGGAGGATCCGAATACATTTGGACGAACTCTTCTTTGGAAGACCCACTGATGGAAAACCGCTGTTATACCGCTGACTTAGCTTTCCTCTCCGCCCGTGGAAGAGCAGTCGTCCCCTGTCATGCTGGACACGTCGAACATGCATCTAAGTAACCAGGGTTAATCCCCTGGGCTCATTACATTGTTCGTTGTCTATGCATAACTGGTCAGGGACATGTATAGTGGTATGCATTAACGACTTCATACAGAATGGCATTGTTGAGCAAAGGCAAAACCCCCGGCCTGGAACAAAATTTTTAAATCCTCTAATGAGTGGCGTACTGAGCACTGACGACGCTCAAGCAAACTTAACCTTTGATGTCCTCTTCCCCACATTGGCAACTTGAAAAATTATAGAAACTATGCCGATCATAGTATCACGTTTATATTTATCTAAAAGAATTTTTTTGATATCACAAAATTAGGCGCCTCTTAAATTTAGCGCCAAGGGGCAATTGTCCCTACTCAATCCCTCAATAAGCTACTGGCTGCTTACAAATTTAACTTTTTAGCTGCCTTGCACCAGCAGGACGCTTTTTGGCTTTCTGTTCCCTAAGAAGTAAGGACGGTGACCCAAGCGTAGAAATTCGATGGTGTAGTGAGTCTGGGTAACGGGTCAGACCTTTCGTATCCAGCATATCCATCATTTCATCTACCAACATTCAACAAACGTCATTCACGACTTCCAACAGCCACCATCCACAGACATCATCCACGATCAAAGATAAACGATCATCAGCCGCCGTTAACAGCCGTCGACTTGGCTACTGTCGACAGATGTCACCAACAGTCCCATCCACTTTCAACCCACATCCACTAACCACCCCCATCATCCACCGTGAATAAACGTACCCCGACGGGTTACAAGCACCATCAAAAATCATCATTCCCTAGCCTGGCCTGCAACCCAGATCAGCCACCGTCGGCATACGTTATTCACTAATAAAAACCTTCATTCACGCACAACAGTCAGTCATCATCTAACTTCAACATTCACCAGGAACCGTCAGAACGTGTCGTTCAGCTGGCTGCCTTCAACAGCCATTAATAAATATAGACAGCTATCATCCTTCATATTTGTCAGCCTGGACCCTCTTAGAAGCCCTTGTCCTGTTATCAACCAGATAACATAAAGGTAACAAAACGAGAAAAATAATTGAAACTGAAGAGTAATATTTCCTCGCAACAAAAAATTTAGCGAATTCATTAGTGGTAAAATGGCATTCTTTAGAATAGTCAAAGAAATATTCTTTAGTATTTGGTAAATGACAGCAAATAAAGATTAAATTTATGTGCAAAAACAATTTATAGCTGTAATGATGCTAAGCGGAGGGAGGCATTTTGGAGCCCGTAAAGTTAAATACATTTCTCTGTGTCGTGCGAACTTTACATCAAAGATACACGAAAAAACTAAACACGTGAGTTACAGAAGAAGTAGGACGAACGAATTTTGATCATCTTCTCTTGTTAGGTACACCAACATGGCCTCCCTGTACACTGTTATTCGAACCCCTGGGGACTGAGTGAATACGCTCTATTCTAGTCCGGTGGGCAGAATTTTACTAGTTTGTATTGATGATGACTATATAGTCGAAAACGTTAGGTATTACTAAAGATCTTTAGCTTTTTAACCTGTTTTAAGTTCTAATTGTAATTACGGTCGGTGGTGTCTACAATGAATAAGTGAATAACTAGTCTGTACTTCCTTCGCATTTCGATCTCGCATTAGCTGCGCGTTTCTTACAAGTATCATCCGATTAAATTCTAAAGTAAGTTGATTAGATTTCACTTCCTCTCTCCTTGGTTCCGGTTTTTGAAACCCGATCAGCTTAATCCTGAATTAATGACAATACCGTGGACAAGATCTTAAGCCTGGTTTCCATTAAATCGTTAGAATCGCAAGAATCGTAATCGCATTCGCAAAACTCGCAATCGCAAAAATCGCAATAATCCTATATTTGCGATTAGTCGCTTGAGTCGCAAGAGTCACTTCGACTCACGTTTCCATTAAATCGCAAGGGTCGCGACGGCTGCTACGACACGATTTTTACGATTCATGCGATTTAATGGAAACCACGCTTTAGTCGCTTGAGTCGCAAGGGTCGCGACGACTGCTACGATACGATTTTTACGATTCTTGCGACTTAATGGAAACCAGGCTTTAGCCTACTCGGGTGAGGTTTAACAAAAGCATCTTAGATTTCGTCAAGGAAAGAGAAAGGGAATCTTTAACCTGGAGAATGTTCAGAAACGTT
This sequence comes from Heliopora coerulea, assembly GCA_030142905.1. Classification (NCBI taxonomy): domain Eukaryota; kingdom Metazoa; phylum Cnidaria; class Anthozoa; order Scleralcyonacea; family Helioporidae; genus Heliopora; species Heliopora coerulea. The sequence goes on from JASJOG010000033.1 coordinate 1,725,769, forward strand.
TTTTTTTCTCTAACTTTTTTTCTCAACTTCAGCAATCCCCCTATTGGGTCCACACTAAGATTTGGAGACATCACGGTCATGAGGTGACGGAATCCAAGTTTGAGCTAGTGATTGCAATGCTCGGTGACCCTAGTTCACTTACCCTCGTTCACTGACCCCATACTGATCCCCGCATGGTTACTACTGATCTCTTTGAGTTAGGGTTAGAGTTTGGGTGGGTCTGAGTTAGGATTACGATTTGGATTAGGATTAAGGTTAGAAGTAGTTTATGATTTTGAACCTATAAAGTTTGAAGGGTCCCTCATCTCATTAATGACAAGGAGTTATCGGACTACAGGAATTAACTACCGATCGGGGTCTTTATTTCTGTGAGGTCATCCATGCCTGCGACATCAGCTTATTACATCGTAATGGTACGGTACACAGTAAACAATCAGAAATCAGGTTTTTTTGAAAGACTGTTATTTGTGTTAGAATTTTGAAGATTCATGTAAAAACGAAAACATCAACGAAAAGGCAAAGATTTGAAAAATGCAAAATATCCTGCAAGCTTTTTCGAGAGATGAATTCTTTGTTTAAGGTTAGTATGATAGCATCAATAAAACATTAAATTGTGACATATATCATTCTGACAAACTGAGGCTAGGATTGGGAAATTTATAACCATCAGATTCCCGTATCAAATATTGCGTGATGATTGGTGACGGGGAATTATACCTACGAAAGATCTCTCATGGTCACGTGACATAACCACTCCCGCATTGTAGTATATTTGATGTTGAAAACTCTATTCGAAACTACGTTGATATTTAGTATATTACCATGGGAGAAATTTCGAGGGAGGAACTAATCATATACGCGAAATTTGCCGAACAAGCCGAAAGGTACGAAGACATGGTTCAGTTTATGGATAGCGTCGTACAGATGGGCGAAAAACTTTCCTCTGACGAACGCAACTTGCTTTCCGTTGCCTACAAGAACGTTGTTGGCGCTCGACGCTCTTCGTACCGGGTTGTCTCTGGTTTGACGAGTGGCTTATCAGATGACGATGAAAAGAAAGTTGTTACAGAAGAATTTTCAAAAAAGATTAAGGAAGAGTTGGAGAACAGATGCCGCGACGTTCTAAGCTTACTAGACAAATACTTGATAGAATCTGCCAGTGAGAGTGAGAAAGAAGCCGACCCGCTTTCCCAAGTGTTCTACCTCAAAATGAAAGGTGATTACTTCCGTTATTTAGTTGAAGTCAATGTTGGGGAATCTCGCGAAGAGGTTGTGAAAGCTTCCAGAGAGGCTTATGAAAAGGCCTCCGAGATAGGTGAAGACCTGCCTCCAACAAACCCGATCAGATTGGGGCTGGCTCTTAATTTTTCTGTTTTTTACTACGAAATTGAAGATTCACCACACAAAGCATGTGAATTGGCGAAGAACGCCTTTGATTCTGCCATCTCCCAACTAGATCAGCTAAGCGAGGAATCGTACAAGGATAGCACTTTAATAATGCAGCTACTACGAGATAATCTAACTCTCTGGACTGCTGAGACTACTGCGGACGATAACGAAAACTGAATATTATAATTACCAAGCCATTAAATGAAGCATCTTAGTACATCGACTTACAATGTAATAGTGTGATTTTATACTGTACGATTTTGTCAGTGGTGGTCGATTAAGTAGTACTACAGAAAAGAACGGTCTACGACGGTGCCAACTGTTACTTCCGAGTTATCATGTAATATTTCGTAAGAAAATGTCGACCACGACTACGACTTGCTCACTGAAAATATTAAATTTTTTTCCACTCGAGTAAGCCTGAGTGTATGTCCGACAAAAATGTGAACTGTATCAGAAACAAAAATTTGTAATGACCGTTATACACGATGCTGCACCAAATGTAATAATGTTTGCTGTCGCAAAAATTAATTGCAACATTTTGTCTACATATATACGCACCTGCATTATCTTCAATAAGGGGATGCGACTGTCAATTTACGTCCAGCTGAGCCAATCGGGTTTCTTTGGTTTCAAGTATAGTTTGTCGGTTCTTTACACTTGAGAAGCTCTTAGCACTTGTCATCGACAAACAAAACAACTGTCAACAGTGTGTTGTCACCCAAATGTAAGGCAACTTGTCACTTCTATATTAGTGTCAGTTTTTCAGAGTATGATGTCATCGATTGCATGTTTACTTTTTTATAAAACTTTTTGCAAGTATCTTCCTAATGTTTTTGTCTTTCCTGTTCCTGTTTTCTATAAACAAAACCTTGACAGCTGTACCTTTTCCAATTTGGGCTTACCCAGACCAGTAGAGTTACCTTGTAAACATGATTTGGAGCCCAAGCCATTGCTGGTGACATTACAGATTGTTCACTTCTGCTTTTTTAATTTATGCATACAAATATTCAGAGTATTGTTATGTCAGATCTAAAGTGTGTTTTAAGGTTGTTACTATGAACTACTTTAACAATTCCAGATTTCAATTTTTTGATGATGATGTTTAATGTGAGACCAGTCTAATTTTTTAATTAAGGGAATTGAAGATGGTATTTAACACACATATGTACAAATTTCTGGCTTCCTAGAATAAGTTTGGCAAGCAAATCTTTGAAGATTTGACTTTAATTGTTTTATTAACAAATTATTTGTAAATTGAGTCATGCTGGAATTTCTACCATATCCCCACTTTAGTATATAAGCTCTTTTAATCCTTTAATGCCCAGTGTCTGATGGATCAGACACCAAAAGCAAAAGAATTGGTGAGGACAGCAAAAACAAAAGAAAACAAAGAGCAAAAGGAGAAAAAAAAACAGGCATTAAAAAAGAACAAGTGAATGAACAAAGCAAAACAAAGAGAGAAAAAATACAAAAGAAAAAGATAAGGGTTAATGCAGGGATTGCATGACTGGTGTCATCCATCAGTATGCAATTTCTTTAATACATTTTAACTACTACAACTTTGCACAGAACCAGACTACAGCTATTTTACTTAGGCTCACAACAGGTAAATTGGTTCATAAAGTGGAAACATCTTGGCACAAGAGCCAAAGAAGGGTGCAGTTATGAGAGAAATGTAGATTAGACAATTGCCATATAAGTCTGTTTGCTCAGAAATGTTTGTTACTGTCGTGAAGCTGGGAAGAAGTGGGACCAATTGCCTATAGGATCTAAACTAAGGGTGGGGGTGCCATATAAATTACTACATCATTAAAATAGTTCTTATGGAAATATATAGGAAACAAAAATATTGCCAAATCCATAACAATCCCCCCCTGAATATTGTACTGTCATTAACATCATTTTTGTTGTTTTTGAAAGTGGGCAGTGTGAGAGGGGCACTGCAAATTAAGTTTTTTTCCTGGTTTTTCAGAGTGCTCAATGAGCCACTATTTTGAAGCTGGGAATATCACATTGTTAATCCGATTTGATGAATGTTAAATCTTAAACATGGTAGGCAATCTCCAAACCAAAAGTAGTTTTAAGATGTTAGATTGAGTTATAGATATTGGAATATTGGAATTAAGGAAATGAGGTGAGATTGAGGAATTTTAACATGTCATTGGGCTTTACCTAGGATTGAGCTGTATAAATCAAATGTATTACTAAACTGATGCTTGGTGACTATAGTACATATATCAGTCATGTGGCATTGCCACAAATTACTGGTTTTCTTATTTGTCACTGTTCAAAGTCTTGAAGATTTTAATCATGAAACCAGGGGTTCAACAAGGAATTTGGAAGGGCAGGGGTCATTTGGTAGCAGCCACTGTTGGGGCAATTTTAATCGTTTCAAGTAAAGTAGACCTACATGGTTTGGGGCAATAAGAGCAAAAAGGTGATACTAAAAGGGTAGGGGTTTTAACACCCCCCTCTACAAAGTCTGACAGCTTGAATATTTTTCAGTGAAATAACTTGGGCACCTTTCCAGTGATTGCTTAACCCCAAGGGTGTACTTTTAAATTTCATTTAAGGCCAGTGGCTAATGCCAGGTGATTTTATTCAGCAGTGTTCAGTTCCCATAGCATCTCCACATCTGGGAGGCCTGATAGGAACTGAAAGACTGGTTGTAGAGAACTTTTCACCTGTGAGTCACCTTGCCTGCTTAAATTTAGTATTTTCAGCACCCTGATATTGATTTGAGCATTTTAAAATGTTTTGTGCAATATCTCAGCCAATGACATCAGTTCAGTAAAACTGGAGGGACAGAGGCCTCCCAGATCCCTCTTTGCCATGCTACTGAGTCTGCTCATTAATGGGTTAATTATTAGAAGTCCAGGAATTTACTAGATTGGCTTTATAGACCACTGGAAGGAGTTATCCTCACACATTCATAGCCATCAATGATTGCTGAAATGGAACCCAGTTAACACAGACATTCCAATTCCAACCATAGCCAAAGTGCTAAATAAAATTTGTTAATTTAGATTAGGAGACAACATATTTGTCTCCTAATCTAAATCTAAATATCTTCCGGCATATGTCACAACATATGCCGGAAGATAGGAAAAGGTGTTTGCCTAATGTTTACAAAGCAGAAAATAAATTTATTAGAAAATGAAGGTGAAGGAGGAGAAGCCCCTATTGCAAACCAACAATGCGTTGTCTATAAATTCGAGTGTGATATGTGCGATGCAGATTATGTTGGCTACACATGCTGACACATCAACGCATCAAGGGACACAAAGGATCTGTCTTTGGAAAGTACGTCAAAGAACACCACGAGCAGTGGCGGCGTGACTCTCAAACAAGGGCCGGGAAATGATACGCTAAGGGCCCACATTTAGCAGGGGGTGTACGGTGGGGGCGAGGAGATTGCTGACAATAAAAATACGACGCGAATTGGAGATGTGAAAACCTTAAATTCATTGAGATAAAAACTTAGAAGAAACAACTGACATTATGAAATGAGTCTATAATGTCATGGGTAGATAATAAAATTTGATTAAAAGTGACCCCCTGCAAGTTTACAATTTCATTCCCGTATTTATTCCAACAGACGCCCACTATCCAATAAACACCTCTCTCCAAAAAACGCTCCCTCAACTCATAAAAATATTTCATGAAAACCCCCCTCCAATAAACGCCCCCTTTCCACTTTTTGGACAGAGGGGGATACATATATAATTATCCTCCCCCCCCACTTTTTGCAAAGTTCGTGACAACTTAAGCCTAATTTCTGTTCCCTCGGCGCTTGTGGTTCGATGTTTACCTTTACGATTTTCTTATATACCCTTTTCCAGCTCCAATTTTTACCTAGGTATTGTTGGTTCGAATACATGACAAATTCTGAAAATTTGCCAAGTTATTTTAGAGTCCGATCGTTCTTCTTTGGACGCCATTTTGTAAACAATGGGGAATACTTCGTTTAGTCATATTATAATGTCTTTATTGATGTTTGGCGGGAAATGCATGGCTTCGTTTCGATTGAAAAACAAGGTATAAATGTTGTTCCAAAGAAATAATCTCAAAATGCCGGAAAAGGCATTTCATAAACATTATATTTAAAAAAAAAAACAACTTTCGGAGGGAATGACTCCACATCACTTAGCCGGCTCCGTCCCCCCACTTTTAGGAAGCGATTGCCGCCCTTGGTTTGTGAAATTGTGAAATCCTTCAAAACCTACACGCTTAACTTTCCAGTGGACGGATCTAAGGATCACTTCATTCAGTGTTTCAAGGAAGAACAGCCGTGTGAAGCTGGAGCGAGACAGCTCTAGTCTCAACTTTCTGTGCTGCAAGAATGCGTTAGGCCCGATCTTTTCAAGGGCATCTCTGATTCAGATGTTAAGGACTTAGATGACGAACTTTTTACCCTTGAGTCTGATGCGGTGACATAGAAATTGTGTGAAAATTTCATTCCTGAATTTTGTGAAAAATTTTTTGTTTTTAATGGCTCATTCTGATGTTGAGGGCGTAGTTAACGAACGTTCTGTCTTTTACAGCTGACGATGGTGAACATTTGCCTGATATCGTGTGAATATTTTCTATTTTCAAGGTATACAAAACGTCACGTTTATGCTGCTTTTGCACCCAACATAACGCTTTACATAAGGGCCTTCTGCCTACAAAGCATTAAGGCCCACAAGCTACAAATTTTTGGGGCCCACCGGGAAATGTCCCGGTGTCCCGATGGGCCAAGCCGCCCCTGACCACGAGAAAAGAATTGACAGTATAGAAAGCCAATTTAGGATTTTAAAGAAATGTAAAGGGAAATTGGATTGTTTAATTTATGAAACACTCTTTATCAGGGTACTAAAGTCAAAACTCAACAAACAATCGGACTCGATTCGCGCTAAAATGTTTATAGAGAGTATTTTATTTTTGCGTTTCAAACGTCGCACAGTTGTCGCATTTAATTCAGACGAATTTAATTCATATTAGCTTCGTCAACTAGTCGACGCAAATGCGTGTTTATTTCATATAAGACGAGTTTAATTTAGACGAATTTAATAATTTTCCAAATCTTCATAAGAACAATCAAACTCATAACAAAGAACAAAACATTTGATCCTAAGCTAAACGTATATTATCATATTTTAGGTATTTAATTCGATGCGACGTTACGACGTCGTCTGAAACCAATTTGCATTTCAGACGTTGTATCCGTCCAATCGTGTCGGATAAAACATCTCTGACGAATTTAATTCGTTTCATACGTCGCATAACCATCGCGCTAAATTGACTGAATTAAATTTGTCAGAATTAAACGTGACGATTGTGCGACATATGAAGCGGCTCTTATCATTACTAACAGGCAACTTTGTCCTTATTCTCAGAGACGGCGGAGCCGATGGGCTTGGGGGCTGTACCACCACTTTTTTCCAAATGTAATATTAAAATAACTACGAGTGCTCAGCACAAAACGCGGAATAAAGCCATGATAAAGACAAAAATAATATTTGATTAGATGCACTAACGTTTCGTCACATCACGCAACATCATCAGAGTGTAGACATAACCACAGTTTACAATTAATAAATAGATAGCTAGAGACGTTATATTTCATTACTTATTCATTGTAAACTGTAATTATCTATACTCTGATGATGTTGCGTGATGCGACGAAATGTTAGTGCACCTTTTAAAAAATTATTTTTGTCTTTGTCATGGCTTTATTCCTCGTTTTGTGCTGGGCACTCACATATATTTATTCTAAAATTACTATTTCGGCCTGGCTCCTCGCTTGCTACAGTATTGAAATAACTACGATATGGAACACTTGCTGTGCAATTTCCCAGGGAACTATGCAAAATGTTGCATTTTTACCTCAGCTCCTCTACTCAAAATTCCACTCCGCCACCCATGATTCTTAACACCATAACAATAGTCATGATAATTTTTCGCTATATTTGTTTTCCACCTGTTTTGTCACATACCAATCGTATTTTGTCACAGCTCCTATTTTATATATATATATATATATAATCTCTAACTTGCATTGTAAACATTTACCATTTGAACTTGAAAATGATATCACGATGATATCGAAACGTCGTTCAACAAATATACTTTTACTATCGTTAATTTTCCTTACGAAATAATTTAGATTAACTACCATAGTTCCTCTGTTTAGCCTCCTGTTGGCATCTCAAGAGGAATATCAAAGCCCAGCAAAATATCTTTACGAAAGCCATCGAGTCGGACACAGAAGTAAAATCATAATATTTAATAAAGTTCTAACGTTTCGTTGTATCATCACAACATCATCAGAGAATAATTTACATAACTGCCTAAAGCTATGGTCAATCCATAGCTGATGCTTTAAAGAAACCCTGGTGGCATATTCTTTTTCAACCGTTTTCCGAAGTGGGGGGTGGGGTTAAAATGGCAGGGGGAGGTATCTAAATAGAAGCTGGGAGAATAACTTTTTCCCAGAGGAATAAGATTTCTGTTATTTTACTCTGGCTAACGTCAGACAATTTTACTCTTCAGGGGAAGAGTTCTCGCCGGGAAAAACTTAATAAATGTTCATGTTCTTTAAAAATTTATACTTATATAAAAATAATTATCCATTGTCAGCCGACAGTTTGAAAAAAATATGAGATTAATTAGGGAAATACAGTCTATTCTTTGGTGGCTTTTAAGCCGATATTTAATTCTGGAACGTTGTATTTGATGTAAAGAGATTAAAGGATAAGAAGTATGTTAGGAGAACAGGACCTACAGGAATGAAGAATTTTGAAATTATTGAAAACAAGATGTTTGATATCTGAATTGTTTTGAAATGAAACGTCATCATTTAGCCGGTCATTAAGGTTGTTTAAATTGATCAAATGTTGAGCATTTTGGCAATTTTGGAAGTATTGAGCTACAGAGATAGTGTTGAGAATAGAGCTGTGTTCAGAAAGGAACTTATGGAGGCAAGGCTCCGTTTTAGTGATGTATTTATATCACAGAGTCAGGGCAAGAAACTTGGCATACAACGTTGCCACGCAAAAGATCCGGAATTTTGTCTTTGTTCGAAAGAAAGATGTTTATTTCAGGATTATGCTTTGTCAAATATAAACAAATATGTTCATTCATAATAGTATAAATACAGTCAAACTCTTACTAAGCGACCCCCCTCGGAGGAAAGACAAGTGGCCGTTTAGCAGGAGTTCAGCACCAAAAATAGTTTGTATGTTGGAAAGTCTCTTTATTTGAGTGCTATATTTTCATGCATTACTTACAAACAATTTCTCCATGGAGAACTACTGCAAATTCACAAACCACTACAAGAGTTAAGAAAAATAGAAGGAGATTATAATAATATATTTTTAAGGGACCTGGAAATGTCCTTTATATATAATAGTCCTGCACGAGGGTTTGGCGGTGTTGTTGACGGAGCGGTCAGAAAGCAAGTCAGACAAAGAAGACCCTACAAACCTCTTCAACTACATGCGGGCGAATGTCAAGTGATCGGACGTGTTCCGAAAGTAATGGTTCTGGTTAAGCTGTCTCACATAAAGAGAAGGGGAGGCTACGACTTGGAAATTCCATGTGAGTACAGCCTTATCAATATGGGGGACCACTTTTCCATCGAATGGCTGAAAACAAAACTGACGTTTGAAGGCCATTAACTAAGCAAATCTGCTTCAAACTGAAGTCTTATACTTTCTGAGAATTATCGCTTTGAAATGATGGCATACCGTATATCAAAACGTTTTGAGGTAAACGTATAACATCGTTGCACCATATGCACTTGCTTAGGCTTCAATGGACGTTGCCATAAAAAGTGAAAAAAAGTCACACTGGTTGTTTCCTGGCCGCTTAATAAAATTTAAAAACACTAAAAATAACTCAATGGGACGTCGCAAAGGTAGCCGCGGCCGTTTGAGAGAGGTGACCGTTTATTAGAGTTCACTTTACTGTAAATCAATACCAGAATATTCGGGACTTTTGTAACTGGTCGTTGAATCACGTTGAATAGAGACTGGCCGCTTAATAGGGGGCCGCTTAATAGGAGTTTAACTGTATATTACACTGACGCTTAAATATACCAATTTTCAATTAAATGCACGTGTTTCTTCACAGAACGTTGTCACTCAATGCCCATATTTCCATATTGAAATAAGAATATGCCATGTTTCATACCTCGCAATTTTCATCATTTAGTCAATGGATCTGACCCTGGGCCGTAGCCAAGGGGTTGTGACCTTGTCTCTTGGCAACTCTGTATTAATTGCTATATGCCATTTTCAGGTCATTGGGAACATTTAATGGCCAATACATTTTACCAACTAATGTAATTCCTAATATTTTTTTTTAAAACAAGTGTAGAATCAACTAATGAATTTGTTTGCAACGACGTTGCTGCCTGGATAGTATTTTGCGCCTGTTGGCCATTTGAACTGTTTTGACTGAGCCAACAATCCAAGAGCAATTCCATCACTTCAATATTTCCTGCCGGTTTTCCGTTGGACAGTAACTGATTCCTCACGGTGTTGATCTTTTTACGTACTTCTACCAAGCGCCCTTCCTCATCGCGTTTCACTTCCATTTTGAAGCCGTAGTAGGCCTTGCTCTCTTTAATTGGACTTTTATTCTTCTGGTAGTAGGCTTTATTGCGATCATACTTGCTAAGCCTCGCAGAAAGCGGAGTTGTGCTTTGCGCAGAGGTAGAAGTCCGAGCTGTTGGATGAGAGCCACCGAGCATATTTGCCACAAATGAATTTGAAAGTGGCGCCAGTTTATGTTTATATTTATAATATTACAAGCTTCAAGTATGCGCCAAAAAAAATACAGATGGCTATGACACATCACAGACGTAATAAAATGTGAGTCGTGCCCAAACACTGCGCGGGTAGGATGACTATAAGTGAATGAAGATGCGCAGGACGTCTCGAATGATTATAATACGACGAATAACAACCAGAAAATTCAGTAAATGTGCCATGTTCAGCCATTTATTGCTTTATATATTGTTTAGCTGTATTTTAAAAACACATTTTAAAAGTATTTCCGTAAGCTTTAGGCTCTAGGACACGCTTGTGGAGCTCTACGCTGTCCGGTTCAGTCACGCTTCAAAGTGTCAACCATTTTGAAACATGCAACCGCCATACACAGCCAGTAATGTGGGAGGAGCTTACCCTTTTATAGCGTCCCTCCGTGTTTAAAGTCAATGACCCAACAAATATTTGTGCCAAGCATGCTATACGATCAATCAACAATCTTGTACGTTGATTTACATTTACAAATTCTCCGCAAAGTTGTGATCATTACCATAAGCGTACTGAACCGATTTCAACTGGGAAGGGGGGGGGGGGCTAAGGCTTGTTGCCCAAAAATTTTCTGCGTCGCCCGAATTTTCAAAATGAACCAACCTCTAAGCCATGCCTTCAACAAAACTGCGCTTATTATATATTTTACGCAATGCTAAATGACATCGAAATGGGTAAAAACAAAACAGTATTAACTGACAATACGCCATGACGCTTCCCGTGACCATTGCCGCTGCCCCAAAAAATGGAAATGTCGCCCGAAAAAATTAACAATGCCCGAATCTGTGGGCGGCTACAGCCCCCAGTCCCCCCTGATTGTACGCCTATGATCACTACGTAAAATATTTTATTGTATGGCTTTACTGAAATACGGTTTATAAGTGCAAAGGTAGAAAGCGTAAAAATATAAACACTTGCAATTCTGTCTCCATTTTATGTAGAATTTCGTCACCAACTTCACTCTGCTATGCATGGTGACTTTTCCTTTTCTGGTAGTTCGTAACACACTTTCACTTCAAAACTTTGTCAAGGATTTTAAATTTTATTCGGCATAAGCAAGACTTATTTTTAATCCCCCCTGAGCAGTCAACACGGGAAATATCCGACCGCTCATAAACCAATCAAATTGTAGGATATCCGTATTCGGGCCGCTCGCTGCTACAGTCATATAACAATGTACAATATTTTACACTCAATATAATATGCTACTTACAATCACTGAACAGTAACAGACTTGTGTTCAATGCTCATTATAGTTTGCTTACGCTTAAGGGGCCAAAAACGGCTATAATGGATTTGGCAGGCAGATAAATTTTCTGAAGGCAAATTGAGTTGAAAAAGGAAAAAGGCTAAACTGAACCAAATTGGCAACCTTGATGACGGTCACCACTTGCAAAGCTGTTTTGAAGTCGCTCGCATTTCGTTGTCTTCCGCAAGCAATCGTGCTATAATCGACGAACGACAAACTTCATTTTTCGTGCTGCGGTCAGCTACAATGCCCAACTGCAGCCATCCACAAATTAATTTCATCAATGCGTTATTATACTGCAACAAAAGAAACAGAAGTGCCAAAGAGAGATAATTGCTTCAAACTAGCTTCAAATTCTTGAACTGTCCGTTAAAATTCCCTCAAAATTTTATTTCCTTCAATTTTCTCGATTTCCTCAAAATTTCCTTCAAGAAGGAAATTTACTTCTCAGTGGAAAACACTGAAAAAGTCTACCGACCGCGCAGGAAGGAAAAGTTTTGAAAAGACTGGACTCAAGATTTCATTTCCGCCCTTCCGCCTTTTTACTTGCTGGCGGTATACTCCCTGACTTAGGTTTCGAAACATCATTCTCAAAGGAGAAATGGGTGAAGAGAAGAAGCAGTATGTTGAGAAGGCCAAATTGGCAGAACAAGCCGAGAGGTATGACGATATGGTCGAGGCAATGAGAAAGGTGACAAGTTTCAAAGAAGACCTTTCTACCGAAGAGCGAAACTTGTTGTCAGTTGCTTACAAGAATGTGGTGGGAGCGAGGCGCTCTGCTTGGCGAGCGATTAGTAGTCTTGAACAGAAAATCGATAACGCCGAACCGAGGAAAGATTTAGCAAAGCAGTACCTGGAGACGATCAAGGATGAACTGGAGAAGATGTGCAACGAAGTGTTAACATTGCTTGATGACACTCTTATTCCGAACTCGAAGCAGAGTCAAAACCACGAGTCAGAAGTGTTCTACCTGAAAATGAAGGGAGATTACTTCCGCTATCTTGTCGAAGTTTCGTCGGAAGACGACAAGGAAAACAAAGAAAAATCTAAGAAGGCCTACGAGGAAGCCACAACCCTTAGTAATGAGAAGTTAGAGGCGACTCACCCGATTCGTTTAGGGTTGGCTCTGAATTTCTCCGTCTTCTATTACGAGATCGAAAATTCACCAGACGAAGCATGCAGTTTGGCGAAGAAAGCGTTCGATAATGCCATCACAGAGTTAGATAAGTTGGGTGAGGATACCTACAAAGATAGCACATTGATAATGCAGCTCTTGCGCGATAATCTGACTCTCTGGACCTCGAGTGGTGAAGACGATGAAAACAAAACTGATGCACAGTAGTAAAAAGTATTGATCAACTTTATCTGGATTGGAGAATATTAATTACTTCGCCTTGGACATTTATTTTGTGTTGTTTTCCGGCACTGAACCTTGTCAAGACAAACACGTCGTGTGCACAGTTTGTGCTGCGGTGCTTAGACTTCGGCTTTTTGACACTGTTGTTGGCGGACATTTACATATATTTTATTAGGCAAATCTGACTTTTTTTCACTTAGTTAACCTTCTTGTTAATGGTTTTCAATTAGTTTAGTATTATTTACAGTGATGTATGACTTACTCCCCTAGTTCTGTCCACCAACTCAATATTAGGCGTGAATCTGAATAAAATTTTTTGCCAATTATCAGCTCTTGAAATCGTTATGTTCATTGCTATTGTAAGGGAACTTTCAATGAAGAGATTTTTGTACTTGTGAAAATTGCCTGGATCCAGATGGTTCATACAGAAAGAATTATTGGTTTGTATTAACTTTACCTAAGTTTGATCTTACTAGTATTAAGTGACATAACTAATTCATAAAGCTGTTACAGAATTACAATTCCAACAAGATATTAAGATGTTTTGTTGGGCAGATGGCCAAGTGTTCTTAAATTGCATTCATTGTCAATTGATTTTGTTTTTATTTGAAAGATTTCTTTTGTGCAGTGACTGTTTGCTTTTAGTAAAATTTTAAAAATGATGGTAAATCATCTTTATCTACCTTGTTACCAAATTTCAATCTGGAGAACAGATAATTTTAGGATTTGGTGTTAGGCAATTCAAAGGTTTATTACAAGTGGCAGGAAGTGAGGAACAAATTGCAATTAAGTTGTGTTGTTGATATGGTTCTCTCTTGATTAGGATAAGAAATCAATAGGGGGAAGCTCGTATACATGCATATGATTTGATCAGCTAATTGGGAGTGACATGAGAAAATTTAGGAGACAGTGGATTTTATTTCACATATTCTGTATATGGTAGATAACAGTAATAAATGTAATCCAACATATAATATTGTACTTTACTCTGAAATTACTTATTTTACAGTTTAATTAGAAAGTACATCTGAAAATATTACATGAAAATATTTTATCAGTCAAATTAAGAATTATATATCTATTTAAATCAGCTACCCAGATACACTTTCAGTTTTAAATGCAGTCTTAACCAAAGGTAAGTATTTGCATAAAAAATGGAATTTTTATGGTAAAAATTTGAAATTGATGTATGATAGGTAGCTGCATAAAGTAGGTAAGGTAGCCCAATGAGCTGAAAAAAAATACTGAGTTGCAGTTTATCATCTTGCTGCAAATTTATCTTAAGGTTATGATCTGTATTCTTGTACCTGTTAGTTGCCAAAGCCCTCAATGCAATGTGCAATTTTTGGTAAAAATTTTTAACCCAACTAGTGGATAATTTGTTAATTGAGCCAAAAAAAGGACAAACTGAGATGGTGGTGAAGCCAGTGACATGGGGATGAGGTAAAGGAACATTAATTTTGCCTTTTGGTGACTAAATAAGTGGGGTACCAGATTGTAATGGGGAAAATGTTTTCATGTTTATCTAAAGAAAAGTATGAAGAGATTTCAAAGGCTATCACAATTTTATCTCATCAAATATGGTCATACTATCATTTGCATCATTTTTGTTATTTTTCAAGTTGGTGATGTTGAAGGAGGTACCACAAGTTTACCATTGGGTGCCAATGGTGGTCACTGCCACAGGATCAATGCTTGGACTCTCACACAAAGTAGTCACTCCCTGCTGATAAAGACCAAAGTCTTGTTTGCAGTGCATATTTACTCATTATGGAGGCTAAACCTAGAATCAGCAGAACATTTGGTCTTGGAAGTTTGGTTTCAATATAAATACAAGTACAATGCATGAAAAAGCTAATAATAGTAAAATAAACAGGAAAACTACTAAAATAGAGAAAAGAAAATTAAGTACAGTTATTTAGGCACTATTTTTTAGATGCACTGAAATGCAACAAATATCTAAAATGTTATCTCTCAGCCATGGTTTTTCATTTTCCTTCATCTTATGTGGACAGTTCTGAAAGGCTTGATATGATTTCCAATACATGCCACGAAAAACATCCCCAGAATCATATGAATATGTCTACCATATTTTTTGAAAATATCTCTACCCTGAAAATGTTTTAATTCCATATGTGATATGAAAAGTTCGTGTGTGAAATCAATTTTCATAAGTGGATCTTCCATTTCGCATGTGAAATACATGTTTCGTTTAAAACATTTTAATTGTGAAATTTTGAACCACGTTATTTCACATGTGAATTAGCCAAGGTATTTTAAATGTAAAAACGTTTCGTTTTCGTATGAGAAAATGTTCCAATTCCATGTCTTTCACATGCGAAATGACATGGAATTTTCGTTCGGAAGGCTTTATCAGTAGATGAAACTATCTACTACCTACTGATACTGTATTAATTTCTTCTCTTCGATTATTTGTGATTTGAGACTGACCATAATAATGACAAGTGAAAACTGCTTGTGACTTATACTGTTTGTTAACTTGACATTTCTCAAACCTCTGAACCTAATCTTTTGTCATATTTTTGTAGACGAACTCCGACCTTATCTTCTGCCTGTGGACCAGCATTTTGAATCAGTGCAACTTTGGTTTGAAAAGACAAAATACAGAATCTAGTTCTAGTGAAAAATAAATAATAAGTACAATTCTAGAGAAAAATAACGTTCAATTCAACAACGACCTCATTTGGCAACCATAAGTTTGTAGTTCAATATTACTAGCCAGTTAAAAAGTCCGGGAGGCTGGCACACACATACTCTGGTCCCTCCATCAAAAATAGTGGGGGCCAAAGCCCCCCAGCCTCCACCGTTCCAACGCCCCTGGGACAGAAGAGCAATAAACACATAAAGGCAAATTAGCTATTACGCAAAAGAAAAACAAATCGCTGTCATTTAAGGAGTGGTATTGACGCAAAAGTTTGCCGAGGAATAGTGGAAAATTTTAATTACTGTAGTCAAGCAAGGTAAACTTAATAGTGCACAATTGTACATATCTGTACGATTTGATATATCAATTTGATTCATAAACAGAATTCAATAGATTTTCAAAGAAATTTTGAATGTATAATTTGAAATTTCTTGAGAAATATCTGGGATCTAAAAGATTCAGGCGTCATCATTACAGAATGAATAAATAATTAGACATTGGCCAATGCATATGTTTTGCCCCGGTCACAAAATCCTACGGCGCAACATTTTCAGAAACAAAAATTTGACATTTTTGATCTTTTTTACTAAATTGAATATTTTCCCAAGCTCAACAAAATGTCAAATCAGTGTCTCGATTTTTTATCGTTAATTGACGACTTTGCAGCTTTCAAGGCTCGGAAGTGCCTGCTTTAAATTTTAAATTACATTTTGACTTATCAAAAAAACCAAAAAAACAAAAAGAAAAACCCAAATAAGCAAAAAAAAGAAAGAAAGAAAACAAAACAAAAAGGACACAAAACGCTTGTTTCTACAGGTTTACCGCGTTTAGTTGTATATCGATGTTATCGCAAAACAGTTATTTTAAGGGGCTTGGAGTGTGTTAGAAAGGGAGGAGGGAGCGCCTTCAACAGAATTTATCCCATGCGAATTACCACCTTAGTACGGCACGGTGGGGTGACAGTGTTACCATTTCAAGTCGTTAATTTATGCATGACAAAATTACGGCAATCTGATTATCAAAGTGTAAGAAAATCATTAATTCCTGTCCGATGAGTAAAGTCTTTTTATTTATGCATTCACTCACTCCCTCGCTCATTTATTCATTCGTTTGTTCGTTCACTCATTTACTCATTCATTGGCGTTTCTTACCAGGGCTCTCAGATCTTATTGCTAACATTTCCTTAGATTCGACGGTAAAAATTCCTTAGATCGATCATAATTTCCTCAAACTCGTGTCAGTCCCCCAGGAACGCTCCAAACCTTCGGTGACGATAGAAAAGGTGGGAAAATTATTGGTTTTTAGGACTATTTATCATGGCTGACTCAGAATCGTACTCCGAAGATGAGGGAAGCCCTCCCAAAACAACAAAAATGACAAGAAAAAAATACAAACAGAAGTTTCGCACAGATTGGATGAAAGATCCTCCTTTTAAACAGTGGCTTATTGCACCCACAAACGCTAACGACGAACGATCATGCAAAGTGTGCTTGAAGAAAATCTCCTGCTCAAAAACTGCTCTTCAAAGACACAAAGAGTCAGCTCAACACAAGCAAGCTTGTTCAAGTTCATCAAACCAGACTTGCATTTACGTTAGCCTTCAAAAGCAAGAAAATACCAGTACATACAAGGAGATAACTACAGTTCAATTGGCTGCTTTTATCGTCGAACACAATCTACCTCTTAGTCTCAGTCCGTTTCTTCTTGACTTCCTGAAATCAAGAGCATCAAAGAGTAATCAGGAAGCAAAATGCCTTCAAGAAATGAAGATAGGAGCCACCAAATGTACGAACATGATTCGCCAAGGCGTCGGGCTGTATTATGTAAAAATGTTGGTCGAGATCTTACGCCACGAACGATTTAGCATCATACCAGATGAGGCTACAGATGTGTCAACCGAGAAGCAGTTGGGAATCTGTGTTATGTATGTTGACGACGACTTAAAACCAGTAACTAGGTTTTTGGATATAGTCGAAGTCAGCGACACTGGAGCTAAGGGGCTTTATCAATCGATAAAGGGCGTTTTCCAAGAGAAATCAATACCTCTCTCCAACATCATTGGTTACTCTTCAGATACCTGCAATGTTATGTTTGGTGAAAATTTAAGTGTTTCCACCCTTCTGAAGAAAGATTTGCCACATGTTGCTGCCATCAAATGCAGCTGCCATATCATTCATCTCTGTGCATCTAATTCTTGCTTAAAGTTGTCTACAACACTCGAAGATTTGTGTAGAAACATCTACTCCCACTTTAGCCGGTCAACACTAAGCCAGAAGGATTTTATACAATTTCAAGAGTTTGTGGAAGTGCAACCTCACAAGTTGTTGAAACTATCCCAAACAAGATGGCTATCGTTGGAGAGCTGCGTCACTAGAATTCTAGAGCAATGGGAAGCTCTTCGTCTGTATTTCACCGCATTTGTGGCAGAAGGGAAAGATCCTTCTTACACAACAGAGAGCATTTTGAAAGGTTTGAGCAACAAATACGTTCTCGCTCAGTTGGAGTTCTTCAGTGCACAGCTGCGTCGACTCAACGAGTTTAACACCATGTTTCAAACAACAAAACCCATGCTGCAACATCTCAGAGAAGAAGTTACAAGGCTACTACGAGATATTCTGGGCGATTTCATTAATATGGATGTAATCAGGAAAGAAGATCCCTTCACCATCGACGAACATTGTTTGGACATCAGAGTGCCTTTAGAAAAGGTGTATGTGGGAATATTGGCTGTCCAAATTTAGAGTTCCTGATTGAGCTGGTGAAGCAAATAAGATCACGTTTCGACATGAAGAATCTAATATTTAGATTGGTAGAGTTCCTCATTCCAAGCAATGCCGTCAAATGTTTGCCTCTCTCACTGCACAAACTTTTCTCGACGTTGCCGTATTTGGCCGACGTGGCAGACGTAGTTAGCGCTGATCTGGAATGGAGAAGGCAGTCTTTGGAAGAGTCCACAAAGTTGACGCCTAATGAATCATCAATTGTTTTCTGGCAGAAAAGGCTGAACGCAAAGACCATCAACGGATCCTTCAAGTACCCGAATCTTCGAAAAGTTGTCGCTTGCATGATGTCTTTGCCATTTTCGAATGCCTCCGTCGAGAGAGTTTTCATTCTTCTCAAGCGGATAAAAACCGACTCGAGAAATGCATTGAAAAGGGAGACCCTTGTTGGGCTAATACACACTCATGAGGGCATGAAGGCACATGATATCCATGCACACCAAACAGAGATGAACACAGATTTTATTCGTATGGTAAAAGCTGTTAAGAGTGAAGCTACCGACAGTCAGGCTCATGAACTTATTACAAAGGAACTTTCAACCAATGATTAATTGGTAATGATATGAATGGTGTATAAACGAATTAAAAGAAAACTTTTGTTAGAATAAATATTTATAATAAGGAACAGAACAAGAATATTGAACTTATCAATGTGCCTATCGTATTTTTGTTACTATCCAAAAATTCCTTAAAAATTCCTTAAAAATCCTATTTCCACGAAAACCTCCTTAAAAAATTCAAAATTTCCACAGTTTAAGGAAATTTCCTTAAATCTGAGAACGCTGTTTCTTACATTCTATTTACCCACAATCCTCCCTGATCGTACCTTGTCAAAATGTAGAAAGCCAGGGAAAGAGCCAGGGTTAATTTTACAAACATTAAATTTCGAAAGATTCGTTCCAAGATAAACCACAATATGATCCATATTCCATAGTAAATATATTTCTAAGTCGTTGACGAACTGCAATCAATTTCCTCTTAATAGCTCAAATATTAAATTTAAAAGTTGTTCGTCGGAAAATGTTTCTTATTCTGTGACCTACCCAATCCCCCCAGTAGTTACATTGATTTGTAAATGGTATGTCCCTGCCATTGAGAATGTAGATCGAAAAAGTTTGACACTTGAGTCTCATAAATTGCAAATGAATTTCCATTTCCGTTATCAAATCGCTTTAATACTTTTTGGAATATTAGAGATATAAACCTCAATATGTCATCGTTCAGTAAAGTACTGGCAATTTGCGCTCAAGTATTAAAAGTGTAACTCCTGACTGTGCCCCGTCCACACGCATACGTGTTTGTATGAAAACGCATACTTTTCCATGCGTTCTGGACTCTCATTCACACATAAACGGCGTTTTCGGTCGCCAAAACCGAAGTCTTTCGAAAAAGTTCTCAAAAGTGGAACGATTCGGAAACGCCGGCTCATCGTCTTCGTGTGGACGGCGAAAACGATGGCATCACACCTTCATGGCGCTAGCTTCCTACGCATGCTTAGTAGACAGGTAGCAACGTTTTCGAATCGTTACTGCGTTTACGTGTGGACGGGGGGACAAGTGAAAACAATTTCAAAAACGGTCGTGTGGACGAAAAACTTTTGATACGTCTTTATATGAAAACGTATACGTGTGGACGGGACCCAAATGTACCGCTTGAAAACATACTTAGTGAAAAATATACATCGTGTAAAAAAACTTTTGAAAATACACGAATCCTTGACAAATCAAGCGACCGAGGACATATTTTAAATGTTGTTTATAAACTTGTTAAAACATATCCAAACAAGCGAGCAAATGGAGACCCCGTGACGACAGGGAGCTCACCTGGGCAGACTGCGGAGTTCTGGTACAGGGGGCTCTTGAACTGTGGACGTGTTACTTTTTGCTATATGGGTACAAGATTGTCCAGTTGCTTTTCATGCGGGAAACTCTCGGTCTTCAATGAATATGTCACGCAGAATTGCATACTAAATGGATTGACCTAAAAGACCTCAAAAATAATCGGCAAAAATGCATTACAGCAATGATTCTCAACCTTTTTTTGGATGAACGCCAACCTGCCTCATACGGAAACCTCTTGACGCCCCCTATCACTTGATAATTTCAATTAAGTTCTGTTGGCATTTCTGCTTGGTCTCTGCCATTTTAGAACGTCCTCTCCACCTTTCTTCTCGTTTCCGGTCAAACAAACTCCTGGAAATATTATCTTGGTACCCAAATATGAGTAGAAACACGAGACAAAATTGAGGTAATATTTCGATTGTATTACATTTGAGTCAGGTTTGACAATGACTGTGCATTATTTAACAATTATTCGCCGAAGGTGAATAATTGTTTAAGTATAATTACACAGGTAATTATTTGAAAGAAAGTAGTGAACGAGCACATTTAAAATCTCCTCGGGAAAATTTACAAAGGTGACCGCCATCTTGCTTCTGATCCTTCACTGTTAAATTCACTTGCAGGTGATTATCGAGATTTACGACGTAATTTCCAGGCTAATCACCACTCGGGGTATTCGATAATCACCTGTGCAACTAGACTATATTTTGAATATTTGTTTTGTTCTTTTACTCGTATTTTGGGTACCATGGTGCTTCCTTTCGGGTCTTCTTTTATTTATTAACCAAACTGAGTAACTTTAACGTATAGTTATTCAGTTTGGTATTGCTGAGTTAGTCAGTAATAGATTTTAATAAGCAATGACTACCAGAAACTTGAAGTTTCTGGGGTGCTGGGGTGGTGTATGACTGATGAATGCTCCCCTCTGTTGCCTTGCTTCAATTTGTCCCTTGATGTTCTCTGAACGCCCATTGGGGGGTGGGGGTGGTACCACCCCCAGTTGTGAATTAAATACAAAAAACAAGTAGTTGGAAATGTTGATTTTATTTTACAAATGTATAACCATTTCCAAATTTATTAGAATCTTAGCTTCTGGAAGAACCATTTATTTTTTCCTGTTTTGTACCTGGAAAGGAAAAATAAATTGATCAAAATTAACTCTCACAAGTAGCAAAGGGAAACCCCTCACAATTCCTAAATAATTAATGCTTTGAATGTGGTACATTACATACCAGTAATGATTGTCACAGTGGTCTGGTTTTGTGCTCTTTTACATACATAATAATACATGATACTCCTTCTAATAAGAGTATTGGGGAAAGATCTATCTTATAATTATCATCACTGCATATTTTTATATCAATGTTTTTTTTTCATTGATTACTGATTGCAAGTGTGCTTGAAATAAATTCTTTTTGCAACTTCACATTTTTTCACACATGATGTGTTGTCAATATAAGTTCTGACTACATTTAGTGGCAATTCAATAAAAGCTGCCTACAAAACTTCGAATTGTAAAGTTGATTGCTTTCAAACTTTGCCAGCA
Source organism: Heliopora coerulea (assembly GCA_030142905.1). Taxonomy (NCBI): domain Eukaryota; kingdom Metazoa; phylum Cnidaria; class Anthozoa; order Scleralcyonacea; family Helioporidae; genus Heliopora; species Heliopora coerulea. The sequence continues at coordinate 1,747,400 of JASJOG010000033.1, forward strand.
AAACTGGTTCAGTAAAGAAGTTACTAAAGTTGCTTTAGTTTTGCAAATATCTAGAAACAAATTTTTTGGAGCTCATTGTTGCTCAGTTACTTAGTCACTGAGTGATGCATTGTTCAAGAGTCAGAAATTAGCAATACAGGTACTTACAAATTTGCAATGACAAACATTTAAAATACTTGAAAAAATTTAAATTTCTGTGACTTTACTGATATCTTTGAAATACTAAAACAGTGTGATGGATGTTCCAGGCAGGAAGTGAATTCTCCTGACAAATATTATTGCCCAGCAAATAACTTTAAAAAGACCCATAGAAATGCAAATTTACTAAATACATAAAGAATTTTATTTCTAGCATTTCATCTCTGCTCAAGTAACACCAATTTTGCTATGGATTTGAACCCACTCATTACTGATCACTCTTGGTCACACTAGCCACCACACTAGCTTTGCATTTCTATGGGTATTTTTAAAGTTATCTGTTGGGTAATAATATTTATCACTAAAACAGTGTTGGAAATTTTAATATTAGAAAAAAATCATGCAGAAAAACACTCATTTGCATTCCCCACTTTAGAGCTAAGTCCAATAGACCAAAATAACTCATTTTCGATGTCTTATTTCTCAAATATCTCACACAAAGTACAGAAGAATGTTTTGATTTATATTAGTCAAATAAATGCCAAACTCCACAAGAATAGAAATATGGCTGGGATAACACAATCTTTAAGCACTGTAATGCTAAAGTATATTTTCAGCTGTTTTGCCAACATGTTGTGTAAATCTGACTATACGTTTTGCTAACTTGAGAATGACTGACTTACACAAATGTGAAAACCACAAGAAAAATAGCTGCAACTGCAGCTAACATTAGTTATACCTTGTACTTAGAATGTGACTATTGATTGAAACCAGGTCCTAAATGACATAGTTAATTATGCAGTGCCCTGTATGAATACTTCACAGTTTTGTTGAATCATTATTGCTACTGTTGTCAGCAAATCAAGAAGAAAAAAATTACTGTATTTCCTGGCGTATAAGTCGATTTTCTAGGACCCAAAATTGATGTCTAAAAGTCTACCTTGACTTATATGAAGGGTCGTGAAATTGAGCAAAATTAGAGATCAAATACACTAGTCCCAGTCTTCTTGAAGACAAAGAAACGGCTGACCCTTTCAACAACCACATCACCATGGAACAATTTCATGAACTTTTCAATCAGTCTGACGATAGCAACGAAGAGTTTGAGGGATTTTGATGCACAGACATTTTAATATCCAATGTTTATTCACCTACAAGACTAATATACTAAAATATTTCACATAAGGCAAATTGTAAGTAGCTTTAGTAGATACCAGTACAGTATGTGTAGTTTTTCTATATGAAAATAAGCTTGTAATGATTAAAAAAATATGCTTCAAAAGATTTGCCATGTTATCAATGTTTCTGCGAACACTATTCTGTGTCTGGTAACTACTTAATTTGACGGACTCAACTTATACATGGGGTATTGTAAAAATCATGATATTTCGGTCAAAAAATAAGGGGTCGACTTATGTCCCGGGTCAAATTGTACGCTGGGAAATACAGTAGGTACATGGGGAAAAAAGCAATGATCTCAATAACTGACCAAAAAATAAAGAAAGCATGTGGAAAAAAGTGCTGTTGCAGTATTTCATTATTAATGAGACTGCCTGGCAAGTAGGTGTAGCCAAATCTTATAAAGCTTCATTTGCTTCAAACTTTTCAATGTATCAGTTCTCTGTTGATAAAGCTTTCACAGAGAAATATTGGATTTGAATATTTTTACTTTTTCATATTTTTCATGATGAATAGACCACTCATTCCAATAGATACTTGCCATCAAATAAAAGTCCTCAATGTTTCAGGCCTCTCAGTGGGATGCACGTGAGCACACAGGCACTGCACCCCACTGCTATGTGTGTGAATGATCACACATGCAAGTGTTAATTTCCACTCGCCTGTCAAACTGTTTTGTTTTCAAAACACTCCTGTCTTGAATGAAAGCCTTATTGCCTATGGAAACAACCCACTTTTGAGCTGAGAAGAGAAAGAGGCCATTTTAGAGCATGCTGTTGAAATATATATAACATCAAACAGACGGAAAAAGGTCTCAACCAAATGAAATTATGTCAGTGAGAAATATTGTTAATGCTGTTGACAAGGTCCACACAACACTTGACCAAGACAAAAGCAGAAGTGAGGACAGTGATTTGAACTTTTCCAAGAGGAATTCGAAAGCAACTCAGACTAAAGCAATATCTTAACATTTCTGTTCCTTCTTTTGTTATAAAAAACATTGATATGACATTGTATTCATATTGGAATTAGATTAATGTAATTACAAGAAAATTGAAATTTTTTTTATTTTTTTGACAATCTCCCCCCCAATTTGTTGTTAATTAATTGCGTACACAACGTAATCTGCCCACACGATAGACTGCTCACGCCAAATTTCAAATGTGAGAGGCCTGATGTTTGTTAAATAAATCACTTCAAATAAAGGCATAATTTAGCACACACTGTACCTTTCCTCAAATTTTGTCTTTACTTCAATTCTTGCCTTGCGCTTAGAACCAACATCTTTGAGCACATCTTTGTTGACAATACTTTTATCTAAAGGAACATCAACAGAGTATCTAAAAGGCAATGCAGAGTAATTATTGTCAATAATTAAATCAAACCATGTCATCTGAAGTGTTAGCACTGTGGCAATGTTAGCTTCTGTTCCTGATACTTATTCTTTTCCCCAGCAACTTGCACAGGATATTTACACTGCACATCAACTTTATTTTTTTGATGAGCATTCCAGTTAATGTATCAAATGGCTGCATCGCATTTTTGTGCTTCAAATATGAAAGAAGGCAAATTCTGTAAGTTTTTCATTGGTGACTTAATGGACAAATATATCACCACAGTTTGCATTTTTTGTTTACCCCTTCTGGTCCAAGACATCTCCCTAGGTTGAGAACAAGATCACTGGACATTTGCTTATTATGTGCTTATTTTGTGCCAAATTATAAATATTTATCACACACACACACACACACACACACACACACACACAAAAAAAAAAAAAAAAAAAGAAAAATTGCAGTGAAGAAATGCATTAGAGTTGAAGTTCTGCTAGGTGTAAAGTTGATTCCATTGACTAAGTTTATAGCAATCTACAGTATGTTCTTTGAAAAATCATTGCATGTAACCTGCAATTTGCTTCAAAAATCATCATAGCAATGATCATGGCATCAACAAAGCATCATGGTCGTTGTGTCATTGGAAACTAACATCACTAAATAAACTTCACAATTTTTAGAAAACTCTCTTGGTAGATTTTCAAAATCACTTCACAATTTGCAATTTGTGAAGTACTAATTTGGACCTTGGCCAACAATGACATGTACACCAAGCTACTTTGCTGATGCCGCTACAATGATTTTTTAAAGCAACATATTGCCAAGATATACTTGGTTAATTATCATTCACAAATTGCATGTTACATGTAATAATTTTTGGAAGAACATATGTCAAGTTAAACCTTGTTGATAGAATTAACTTAATACCGAGGGGGTGCATACATGTGCATTAAATGTTTTTTTTTGTTTTTTTAAAAAACAAACAAAAAACAAAAAAACACAAACAAACTTGCAAAGCTGTTTTCAACTGCCAATTTAGACCCTGGATGGATATCTGCTAATAGGCATTCAGTGTTCTTGCAATATAAAATCTAGCCAGTGCTTTTAGAAAAAGCAGATTGTACTTGCTAATCATGGAAATTTAATCTGGTAAATGCAATTCATAGTGCTGACTTCTTTTTTCATTGGTATCAGCGCACAACTTCATGGTGGAACATGGGTAATGAGTTAATCTTAAATGAGAAGCCCACATTCTTTTTTTGTTCCAGGTGTTCCATTGTCTTCAGATCCATACATTCTCTTTACTCCCCGGATAAAAAAAGAAAATTCCTTTTGTTTGAGAACATACCAGCAACCAACCTTTAGTTAATATCCCTGGGGTTCTTTTAGGTCAAGGACTCACCTTGTGGGCATAATGTGGTTGTAATTCACTACTTTCACAAATGGTTTGATTTTGCATCGCTTAGCCGTCCTTTTTTTGCCCATTTTCTTGTTTACTTTCAACGGGTATCGGTCAATACCAGCGACCAAAGCATGTCCATACGGTTTATCTGAGCTGCCTTCATCGTAATTCTTAACAATTACCGCTTTTCGGCCAGCGTATCGTCCATTTAGGAGCAAAACAACCCTTCCCGATTTAATAAACTTTCCCATGATCTAGAAATGTGGAAAGGCAATGGTTTGATTACAATAGGGCGCAATAATAACATACTCCTGACATCAACAAGATATGTCCACATTTCCTGCAATTTTCAATTTTGTCACTGCTAGTGCAGTTCCTCTGTTCAAAACCTTGTTTTCGCAAAACAAACGTTTCGTTATTGTCAAAGGAAAAAGCCACTTTAATTACAATATAGCTTCATCTGGGCTTCTAGAAATTTGTATACGTATTTCTGAGTTTATAAATTCTAGGATGGAATTGGATTCAATTTACTGTTGAAAATTTACTCTCACCTTACCTTGGGGAAAATGTTAAAAGAGAACTAGTTAGGCAGCCGCTGTGCTAAAAATGTGTTGGCGCAGTTCCGATGTGATCGCATATTTATGGTAGATTTTGGTGATAGATATTAGATTGAAAAATCGAACTTTTTCCATGAATTTTCTTGTCAAGGAATAACTCATTTCAGATGTAGTCCTCTTGGTCTTGAAAAATTAAAAGTTTGGTTCAATAAAAAACTACATAAATCTAATAATGAGGAGTTGAATATCTCGATTAAGTGTCGATTACAACTATCGCTCTTTTAACGGCAAAATATGACGAAGTTAAGTCGGAGAATGACCATAGCGAGCTTACGTTTGGAGTTTGGCTACGCAATCAAGATGAGACAAAACAACAGACAAAACCTATTCCGTAATTAAATTGATAACCATGTGCAACAGAAGCGTCATTAAAGTTAGTGGCTTAGTAAAAACATTGAATGAGTACTTGTTTTTCTACAGACTTTATGTTATAATACCTTTTCTTTTTTGATCTATTAGAGTACGTTGAGGCATATATCAAATACTCGTTTTAATGTTTTGCGACACAATTCGAGGTGGAATGGAAACGCACTTTTGGAGAACGACGACCCTGAAATGTACGCACTTATTCGCCAGGAGAAAGAGAGACAAAGAAACGGCCTGGAATTAATTGCTTCAGAGGCAAGTACCGATTGTTTACGTATGTTCTTGTTAAAGCAGCGACGTACGTATTTTTATTAGAACATATTTGATCACCTGCGTCAAAGTTTTGAAGACATGCAAGAGTGTGAGTCGGATATCTGTCCGAAGCCTGGGGTTCATTTGATTGCCAAGATCATAGGCGTAAGCCCTAAAGATTTTCTTAAGGGGCATAAATTTATTGTGATTTTGAGATGCGATTGTGGAATTTGGTACAAGTTACATATATGACAAATCTCCCCTGTATTTTTAGAATTTTAGGAGTGTAGTTGCCCTCCCTTGTCATTGCCTCATGTGGGCATGACCATGGTTGTGACTGGGCTTGTGGTAGACTTTAGTAATTCTGAAGAACCAATGCAGGGTATAAAATAATGGTCAAACAATGGACAATCGTTTATCTAGAGCAGGTAAAAAGCCCAGTTTGACCAACCAAAAGGGCCTCTTGTTGGTCATTTATAACCAGGTGGATGACCTATAAGATAAATGACAACATTATACATTAGTAATTGCAGAACACTTGGTAAAAGTAAACTCTAGGGATACCTGAACTGACATCCATTTTCTTTACTTGAATGGTGCATAGTGCAAGATTGTGCAATAGATGTACGATATTAAAAATGAGCTGAACCTATCACAAAACCTGAACCAGTGATTGCTTGTGATGCATTGCTTGATGAATCAGTAGAAGCATACCAGTGTGAAAGGTTCAGGAGTGAGAATTAATGTATAGCTGGACTAGCAGACTGATGTTCTGGTTTTACTGAAATTACTGTTCCGTATTTTGATAATCTTAAAAAGCCAATTGACTGACCAGTCCCTACAGTAATTATAACTTGAGATCTCACTTTGCCACCCATACTATGCCCACAAGGTTGATTATTATGTCCAAATAATTTTTGCCATGGCTATCAGGCCTCTGGGAATACTGAAGAACACACCATCTGAAACTTTGTTAATATAAATAAGTAAAATATCCTACCAAGCAAATCTTTTTTGTGTTTTGTAATTGGCCCAAACAGACATACATACCCACTACTCTTCATTCTTATTTTTATTTTCATTAATTTACATACAGTCCTCAACAATGCACACTTTTTCGTCCTGGTCCACATGTGCATATTTTAGGTTCTGGTCAATTGTGGACATGCTTTACACCATATTCAGGTTCATTATGTGCAAAACAACTTTTATCTCAATGTGAACCCCAGTGGTGGTCCAATAAAACCAATAAAGTGGTTTACACAATTTCAGTTAATTGTTGTACAAAATAATTTTTATACAAAATAACACTTGTATCACAATGTGAACCCCAGTGTTGGTCCAATTACCTACTCTCAAAATCTATAAAAAATGACACTTGCACAAATAACACCTTGAATAACACTCAGATAAAAAAAAGTGCATATATGCCATCTTGGAATAGTTACATGTCCCATGTACTGTATCTCCATACTTTTGTTTCTTGCTTTTCCAAGAAATAGGGCTTTGAAATTTCTTATGAGGAGGGTGGGAGAAACTACTTCCAAATTGGCCCAGTTGATCCTTCCCCCTAAAAGAAACCCACCCTCATATGTTATATATGCAGTAATTTGTGTTACAATGTCTGTAGGTGTGACTGCTATGAATTTTTTGTCTATATCAGAGCATCCAGATTAAAATAAAGTCCTCAGAGAATACACCAACAATTTCATTTCTAATCAACCTCTGCCCTTTTTGAATGTTTTCCAGAAGGTTGGGTGGAAGGCTGAGCCGATGAAGTGATCAGTGTGAACTGAGTAAACAGTCTTCATTTAATGCCTGACCCTGCCTTTCACATGAAATAAATCCTGCTTTAAGGCTCGTTTACACGGGTGATTTTGTACATTGTGATTGTCATCTTGGTGTATGCAATATACCACTAACAGTCTATGTAGTTAGATGTCCACTTGTGATTTGCTGCAGTTTATCCTCAATGCTCTGGTCAGTTTAAAACATACTCCAAGTTATCAATTGCAAGTGTAAACAGCCCATTAGGCTAGGTCTCCTAAAGAAATGTTAGAAAAGAATTAGAATTGAATGACAAAATAGGAGTTGTAATTATTTTCATTTACCATAAGTTCTGAGTAGCACAAGTGAAATTAAACACTTTAGGAAAACAAATTTTCTGAAAGTAAGCATTTTTTGGCAAACTTATGCCATACACTGAAGATGGAATAAGTTTTCCGAAACATGGTTACTTTCAAAAAATTTGTCGTTTTCCTGAAGTGTTTTATTTTCCATTTATACGTGATAATCACATTTTAGAACTTCTGCAGTCGGGCTGCTTTGGAAGCAATGGGCTCCTGCCTCAATAACAAATATTCAGAAGGATATCCTGGTCAAAGGTGATTGCTTTGCATATTTGTTGTTTTTGTAAATTATGTCGTAAGCAGCAGTAAGTGTCGTTAACCATTTGATGTTCTATCATCAGCAAGGCTCGACCGATCACGGAACAATCGGAAATTGCTGATCTCCGATTTTGCCATTTCTTAAACGACTGATTCCTATTATGTCTCACTCTTCTAATAAACTGCTGCGTTGTTACTTGCAACGGCTTAAGCACCGAAAAGTCTTCAGAACAGTCGAAGAACGCTTTCATGTTCTCACGCTACAACATTGTCGTTTGTCCTTTCAACAGCCGGCTTATTTATTGTCTTCGTCGTTTCCCCAAAGATTTCAGCGACTTTGTAAGGTTTGTAACTCGCCAATCTGGCGCGTTATAAGAAACTAAACGTTAACGAGTGCGCGGCCCTGGAATTACTCAAATATCGGTTTTTCATAATCGGGAAATTATGGATAATCGCCCCGATTCCCGTTATGAACCGATTACTGTAATATTGAACCGAATCCCGTGGGGTGTTAGGGGTGCTGGTGGCACAGTGGTAGTGCACGTGTCACTCACCACTGTGACTAGGGTTCGATTCAGGCTCCGTGCAGTTACCTTGGTCACATGTGAGAAGAGTGTTGTCCCGTTTGACGCTACCAAGCATCGCAGGTTTTCTCCTGGTCCTCCGGTTTCCTCCTGTAGTAACACTGGACCCATGGGGAGTGGCTTTTACTGGACCTTTCGGGAGAGCAGCTAAGGTAGCTGATAGGGTTATCCAGTATAAATAAAAGTACTTTACCTTTTACCTTTTGTCAAACCGATTATCGGTCAAACTCAAGACATCAGCCTTAGTGACTGCAAAAAGTATGAATGTGGTGGCATTATTATTGGGAGATGGGGAAGGGTGATCCCCCAATGTTTGAAGACATAACTGAACAGTGTATTTTTTCGGGAAAATTTGTCAATACTCAAAGATATATGACGAAACTATTTTCATCCTTGTTTTGGAGAGGAAATACGGAATAAAGTAATAGTGCCCAGTGCCCGACTAGTCACAGTTAATGAGAATAAAGCAACCATGTTGTGAAGGCCTGGTGACCAGGTTTGCAAACGGCGGAGGTTCAATACATCGTTCATTTCTGTACAATCAGTATTCTTGTGAAATCACGCCCTTTTTGAACCCCTTGGGCTACGCTACTGGCACTGAAATTTATGGTGGGATTCCTGTTTCTTAAGCCGTTTTGCCGGAAACTTTTCTCGAATGGCAGGTAATCATTGCCATAACGGTGAACGCGGCGAGAGAAAGATAGTGCTGGTTTATGGCGACAGCTTTACAATCAGTTATATCCGAAGCAATTAGCCAAAGCGCGTAAAAGTAGTAGGGCGATGTACTTAGGCTCATCAAACTTTTCCTCTTGAATAAGTTGTTCTTAGAGATATTAGACAAATAGTAGATAAAGATAGACTTACATCGGTGAGAGCCTTTAAAATCGAATCACAAATGTAATTTGCCGTGTTTAAGTGAGTGGTGCAAACAACTGGAGATCTGCCAATAAAAAAGTAGTTATCGACTGAGAAATAATGCTTCAGAGGCCTTACAAGAGAAATAAATTCTTGCTTAAGATGAAGTACCCGTGTTTAACTGGTAAAAATGTCTTATTGCATTCATCGTCCTTGTTCGTTTGCGTATCCGTCCCTGCTATTTATCCTGAGCTCTCCATCTACTTTCGACATTAAGATCGGACATTGCAAGCCTGAACACTTGCGTTTCTAATACGATAATAATTTAAACCATGCATTTTATTATGATAGGATACTGACAAGTTTCTCCATACGTCATACTTGTTTCCTTGTAAACTTACAATGGAATTGAAGCACTCAGTAGTTCAGGAGTTAGTTACTGTTATCAAAACATTTAAATCCGTTTCTGTGTCATTGGTGAATGTATGGCCAGTTTGGCTTGGTGTAAATTTCAGTGTGGTTGAAGATTCTCGGATCGTCGCTTCTATAATTTGGTCTTTTCCATTTAAAGTGGCATGTGTCGTAGTTTTCTGTAATATCTTTTTCATTGTGGGTCTTTTTATTGGAGAAATGTCGGTTCTTATCTCAGTGATTCTTTTACGACGAGTGATTGCAAAATGTCGAGGGTAACCAGACCGTTTGGTAAAACTATTGATTGCTGAGTTATGTTTCCGAGTGGGTTCTCCACGCCAAGTCTTTCGTTCATTGAGAATAGTGGCAATTGAGGAACCAGTCAGGAACCGTACTCTGAATATAAAAATCAATGCCCAGCAGAACAAGCGGAACAAAGCTATGAGCACAACCTTTACACAGCAAAACTTAAAATTCTAGTTTAAATTTTAATCTAGTTTAATTCTAAAATTCTTAAAATTCTAGTGGCTTAAGCCACAAGTGTTCTTGATTCACTCACGGCTTTTTCGTTCAAAAGGATTTTTCATGCAAAACAAAGAAAATGAAAAATTTTACATCCCAGGGGCACTGTTGAACATTCAAAACGCGGTTTTCGTTCAACACACACGTCACTAACAACGTCTCCACGTTCTACAGACGACACATACTCCTACACCGTCAACATCTGTCTCTTTAGTCCGCTGCTCACTTGCTGATTAGACATGTTATGGTCTGTTTTGAGATTTTTACGTTATTCGTCATCTTTGAGTGGATAAAATTGTTCTATTGATAGAAAACGTGAACCAAAATTCAAAAACACCTGTTAATCAAATCTTCCGGTTGCCGTGATCCATGAACGTGAGTTACTTACACATGCGATTTTTCACGTTGCGATTTTCATCTTGGTGTATATAATCAACTCATGACGGTCTATATAGCATGATATTCGCTTATGATAGGCTCGAGTTTTCTTCGATATTCTGGTAAATTAAACACATACTTCAAGATGTCAATCGCAAGGCACAAAGTCGCACATGTAAACAGCCCTTAAGATCTCTATATTATCGCGTGGGCTATCCCGTGGGCAGCACGTCCCGCTTTCCACCTGAGCCTCGGCAGTTCAATAGTTAGACCGTCTCACCGATCATCAGAAGATTGAGGGTTCTATCCCCGACTTGGCTTAGAAATCGTTTTTCGAAGTCATGGAGATGGACTAGCGTCTGCTTAATATCTCAGACAACACCAAGCTCCCCTAAGCGCAGCCTTTGAATACGACATTAATGCCGTCCTGTAACATATCTTGGCGCACATTGGGTAAAATTTTCATTTGTAAAATATTTCGGAAACCAGCGCGCTGATTGGCAGAGAGCCTTACGTCTATCGCATCGATGAAAAGGAGAATTTACGCTATAATGACAATAAAGAGACGTGATATTTCTACTCTTTTTATAGGTTAATTTATAAAGGAAATAGAAAGCATTACCTGGTAATCCCATGGAGTTCTAGATACGGTCATTGACGTTCGTGAGAACTCGAAACAGCATCGAAAATACTCCCATTTTGCCTCGTATTACCGCCACCATTTATCGTTCTCCCAAACTTTCACTCGTATTTTAATAACTTAATGTAAACGTAGAAAATGCTTTTTATTTCCTAATTAATTCGAAAGCTAAGTGGTTGGTTTATTACATAAGTACGACGCTACATCTGTCTCGTTGACAAGAAAGCTAGGGACGCGAATGTAATCTTAAAACTTTAGAAAAAAAAAACTCGTGGTTCAACGTCGAATGACCATCTCATTCTGCTGATAAAGGAATTGGGGAAAATACGACGTAGTGTCAAATCAAAGTAAGCTTAAAGCTACAACTAACAGATCAAGCTCTTTTTATAACTTCCATGGTTATTTCTCGAAGTAAAAAATGTTTTATAGTCAAGTATGCGTTTGAAATATGGTTTACCACCTCGATTAGTCTCTCAGACAGTGTCAATTCGAGCGATCTGGGAGACGAGTCCAGCAATCTCCCGCCTTGGGTAGACTTGGGTCCTAGTCGTAATTTTGGGAAAAAGGGTCAGCTTTTTGGCCTAGTCGTAATTTCCGGAAAAAGGGTCAGCTTTTTGGTCGAGCAATCCCTAACCGAATGCGTTGGCTTAATATTAGCCTCTATCGGACTACGGAATGAAGTATCCCTATTGCAGGGCCTTTCCTTGATATGTAAAGATTCTATCGGCCTGTGGGTCGAAGAACCTAAACCGACTGCTTGGTCTTAATATAATAAGCTTGACGTCGCCTCAAGCGTCTACAGTTGAAAACATCCGAAGGACAACTACCAATACTGTGTAAGGAAAGATAAATTTTAGGGGCGAGTCGAAGGTTTCCAGCAGGACGAATGTGGCACGTGATCCTTCTATACACGGTTGCGCTAGTGGTTGGGTGGGACTGGTGTTGAATGAGTCGGAAGTTTCCGGTAGTAAGGAAAGGAACTTCTCGTCACCCACTTTAAAGAGCAAAATTACGGAATGGACCAAAAAACCAATGACTGGGTCGAAATCACTTCCTGGCAATACATTTACCGATTATGCGGAGACGGATGGAAATGCTTCCATGAGCATAAGTGATCCCCAAGTTGTCGAGAGTTATAATTGCATTGTGACTGTACGAGAAAACGTGTTTACGGTATGGAATAACTTCTCAGTGTCCTATAAGAACCTAACATACGATTTCAATGACTTGTTTAAGCAAAAGTGGGATTCAAGTTTGTAATTCTTCTGATCTGGATGTTCAAAGGAGATGGACAGCCCAAAATGTACAGAGACGAATACGCCAAAGAAAAGAGATGTACAGTTGCAATGTCAATGACAATGAGAAACTTTTTGAAGTACACTAGGGGTACTTCACTTTGAGCGACAATTTTACTGTTTTTGTCGCCCCTCTAAAGCAGCATTTTTCAGTCGGTAACTACTTTGTTATCAACGAGTCTGCAGTCAGAGTTTGCGCTAATTACTTTCACGACTTCAATAACTGACGTGAATAGATATCTTCTGTTAGTGGTGCAGTACTCATCATTCTTGCAAATGTTAGTATATTGTTTTCATTTATTTTCTTAACGTCTCTAATGATTACTTATTCGATATTCTCAAAACTTCGTTCTCTACCTGGGAAAAATCTAATGAGTTTCAGTACTGTACTTCTTTCCTTCTCTTTTATCTTTTTTGGTTCATTACCTCGGATATTAATGATCCAACTCAACCTCCTTGTAAAGCGGTTGCCATAACTCAGCACTATCTTTCTCTTACCATGTTTACAAATATGGCAGTTATTGCCTACCATTCAAGAAAAGCGTTCGCTAGAAAACTGCCCGAGAAACGAAAATGTGACTAGGAAAAACTGAAGGCGTTTCTGAAGAACTGTTTGATTGGTTGAGCTCTTCCCACGATATTTGTTGCTACTTGTGTCTTTGTTGATGAATTAAAGGTTGTAGAACGTGGATATGGAGGCGACATTAATTGCTGGATTGACTTGGCAGTTTTTCCTTACTTTTTCGTACTTCCGAGTGGCTATGTGCTCTTGTTGAATTTCACCATGTTCTCGATAACAATTTACCACATTTATCAGAAACTGAGAACCACAGGTCTAATGTTAAAGAAATCAAAACTCGAGATGACTCGCCGATCCACTTCAATATTTGTGAAGCTTTCCACGCTCATGGGTTTCGGATGGCTTTATTGGAGTCCTTATATACTTCTTTCCGCACATCTGCGTCTTCTACATCTTTGTCATCTTATCTTCACTTGAAGGTGCTCATATAGCAGTTCGTTTGTGTTTACAAGAAGGGCATACGGAATGTATCGAGAAAAATGGCAACCGAGAAAAAAAAGGAAAGAAGGAAATTGCTGGAAAGCATACTATTTCCTTTGAATCTCGAGACTGTGTTAATGCCTAGAATACTGTAGTGTTAAAAAGATTTGATAACGAAAAAAGTCTTCATAGAACGATTTCTTAGTGATAAGATATCGTGGGATAATTATACGTTATAAACAAATCGTGTTCAATGATAGGTCGTAAAAGTTCGTTGACAATTAATTGCATTCGATATCTGTAAACAATCATGTTGTGTAAATGGTCCAAAAGACAATCGTATGTATATCTTGGAAATAAAACAGTACTATCCACTAAGCTTACGCAATATCTCACTACGGGCGTGGGTTCTTAAAAAAATTCATTACTGGGAAGAAAAAAAAAAGCTTCACGGAACGATTCATCGTATGGTGTTAAAATATTGAAGAAATAGAAATTGTTTTGCTATGTTTATATGACGTGACGCAAACACGAGGAGAAGGTTGGAAGAACTCGAAATCTGAGGGTGTACTCTCGAGGCCGAAGGTCGAGGGTTTCAATGTTGCGAGTGTTTGGTCAATTTTTCGCTTTGCGTGTGACCCAGCCAGCGTCATCCGTCATGGTGGCATGAAGCAACATTGATGGAGGGGGTAGAGGAGAGGAGGCGGGATAGCGAGCAATATTCCCTCTTTCGTCTAAGGCTTGGTTAGTAGGGGATCATTTGCGATGCTATCCCCGGTGTTTTTGGCCAGGATTGTAGGTATTTAATCCTAACTATTCTGAAATAAGGTAGCTTACTCCGTTTCCTGAGAATTGTCTGGCCAGTAGATAAGAATGTAATCAGAAATGAAGTGTTGAACTTTCAATTGTCAACTGGAAGGGCTAGATTGCATTGCATGTTGTGACGTCAAAAAATTTGCTCGAAACTCCGGCACCCTGAATGATTTATAGCTACGAATGTGGTTGGGGTTGGTGTTAAAGTTAGATTTAGCATTAGGGATAAAGTCTGGCTTCGAGGTAGGATTAGCATTATTAAAAACAAAATCATCCCAAAAATTTGATATCGCTATATCAGCTGAATACAGAATAGCTCCACGCGATATTCAACAGTCCAAAATTTTGACAAGGAGGCGGATCCTTGACACTCTCATGAAGCCTCAATGTCGAGCTATTGAAGCCCATTAAATTTCACTCATTTCAGTTGTGCAATAAGCATCACACAAAAGATACGTCAATCGAACGACGTCGTTATTTAAAGTACATATGACGTAAGGAGCACTTTTTATCCAAAAATCTACCGTGTCGAAGGAATAGAACGACATAACATGTCTTCTTCCAATCAAAACGTCCGTAGATGTCGTTCGTCAAACGTGCAAAAAATCCAATGCCACTGCCAAACGCCATGCTCATGCGCACATTTCTAGAGCTTTGATTTGTTTCTGTTTGCTTGATGTTCAAAAATTCCACATTTCAGACTGAATATCGTCATATTTCAAATGAACAACTTTCCATAGTTCGTCACATGATCTGAAATGGGTACTAATTATTGCACTATTGACAACACTCCAGTCACTTGCAGAGATTTTGAGTAGACGCTTGCATCTGTTTTTTTCTTGCGTGAGCTACAAATATTGCACGTTTAAGTCTGTGATGTAAAAGGTCCTTTATCGTATCAATCGTAATGCTTTCATTCATACATGAATATCATTAATTTTCAAAGAAACAATGCTCTATAATTTCGTCACATAGTCTGAAATGGGTTCTAATTATGGAGTTATTTACATCACTCAAGTTACTGCATGACAGGGATTTTGAAAAGGCTGTTTACTCTATCCATGCTGAGCATCACGTAGAAGGACGATCCACTCGACTGGCCTAGAGAAAAGAAGGCAATTGCTCTGGCGGTCTCATAGCAATGCAACATGTTTAGATAACTTGACTATCCGGATTGAATCACACGCTGGCGCAACTACGGAGTGCGAAGGGAGGGTAAAACCCACGGGACCCGGGCAAAAGGAATTAATTAGGGGGCCCGAGTATTTTGTGACGTCATTATTTTAATCTCATGACTGGATGATTTTGCTGGAATAAAGTTTCAAACTATTTTCAATTCACAGCAAGATCGAAGTGTCATATTAAGGCAAAAGTTTGATCCCGCCTTTAACAATCGATCTATTTATGTGTGACAGATGTACCAAAGAATGAAAGTGAACGGGCGTGAGAATTTTCACTGAAGTCCCTTGAACATTACAGATAAAATCCTGTACTGTGATTCGATTCCTTGTGTTTTAATGCTACACTGTGAGCTGTTTCCGTAATCGAATAAGTAATTAATAGTAACATACTTTTTGAAGAGAATAGTATCGGCCGATTCAGGCGTCATTTTGAGAATATCTTCAAGTTGCCATCCATACGTCTTCCATTTCGTCGGTATCGACCTGGTTGGGACCATCTAGTAACCTATCCCACGGGCCCCAAAATGCCTAGTTGCATGATTGATTCACACTACGTCTTTTTGCTAGCGATTTTAGCAAAGTATTAGACTTGTTCAAAGGACTGTTGTATTTCTTCAAACTTAAACCAACACCCGTTGAATCCATATGTTCATTAACTGTTACAGGACTTTCTTAAAGATCGACAACTGCATATTGTTTGTAATGATCGTGATCCCTTACAAAAATTTCACATGCAATTTCACTTATGAAAATATTTCATATGTGAATGATTTCATTTCCACATGTGAAATAAAAAATTTATATGTGAAATTAATTACCATACGTGAATCGGCTATTTCATATGTGAAATGCATGTTTCAAACACCAACATTTCGCATGTGAAATTCTGAACCTGTTCATTTCGTATGTGAAAACGTTCCCATTTCGTACCTGGAATTAGTTTTCGATCATTTATTTTATCTATTTTATATTTATATTCTTTTAATTATAGGAGACTTGTATATATAGGGATAACCTCGAAGTCCACCTTTTCGATTATCACTTTGGTGTATTTGAAAATTTCATATGTGACAGGCTAGGAGAAGTGGTCGGTGGGGATGATCAGTCCCATGTTCCCATAGCCCCCTTACAAGCCATCGTTCCGAGGTTGTTTATTCCAGGCCTTTCTGAACGTAATTACTCTACCCCATCACTTGGCGAAAGGATGTCAAAATCGTCTGGTATTTGGGGTTTAAAATTAAACCGTGTCAGCAGAGCTTTGTGACCTAGGTTCTCATAAATCATTTTTTGCACTTTTTTTACAAAATAAGAGTCACAAAATGAAAGTTATTGAAAATTATTTACAGTTTTGTTTTTTTCATCAACTCTGCCATAAACATCAGTCAGGAGTCATTGACGGTTTTACTGTTTTCCCAGATACTATGGTGGAAATGTAATTATAGACAAAATTGAACGTCTTGTACAAGAAAGAGCTTTAAAAGCCTTCAACTTAGATATGGAGAAATGGGGAGTCAATGTCCAGCCTTATTCTGGTAAGTCATATATCTTTTACGTGTGAAATGTAGAAATACTGTTAGGCAGTAACCAGGTGAGGTTTTGACCTGCCTTAGCAAATGAAATTTTGCCCGAAATTTATTGTCTTAACTGTATATTTTCGCCCGAATTTTCTGTTTTGTTACAAACTTTGGGGGGTGTCACACGCCCAGCCCCCCATAAACTATTCCCTAATCGTAGCGCGGGGGGGACTGCCGTCCGAGGTAAATCTAATTAAGAGATAGTACAACTTAGACTCTTAACGGAAAATTAACACTACAAGACCCGAGTTATGATTAAAAATGTACGCTAGTTCGATTGATTGACACATATTCTTCCCAAGTGATAGCCCCGATTTTCAACAACTTTGAATCAGCTAACAAACATTTATAATATTCCCTCTCCATCATAATATTTGTAGCACAATGGTTAGAGTGTCTCACTGGTCATCGGAATATTATGGGTTCGATACCATTTAGGGTAAAAAAAAATTTTCTGAAGATTTGATTTTGACGAAAATTTTCACGTCGTCTGCCATTACTCTGACCAGAAATATTTTCAGAAGATTGGAAAAAAGGACTAACGTTTGCGTATCGTATGTCGTAACCTTCGTCCACGGAATCGTAAGGAACCAGAGGTCCAACTCAATGTCCGTACCTTTGATGTTTGTGTCCCAGTACATCCTGCCGCAGACTTACTTCTTGCGTGCGTCCGTTAAAAGTTTGCAAGACGTGATATGAATGGTAATATCTGCTAAGGAAAAAATTATAATATTTCAAACAGCCTTGTAAGAAGCCAGGTGTCTTCAAGCAAAAACCTATTGAACGAAGACGCTTGGTAGGAACATGGCGGCAGCGACAAAAACGAGGAGAATAAAATGGCGGAGTTGGGCAGGGGCTGATTACACATTTAGGACCAGATTCTGTTTTTACTATTTACAGTACGAGCAGCGGTGTTGTATCGGATATACAGGTACGAGCTGAGGGTGAATGTCGAAGCGAATAAGTTGATTCTTTAATCGGTAGTTTGACCTTCAGGACAATCAATTAAGGCACTGTCCACCGAGATTCCGCTAGCCTCTACAGTTAGCCGGACTCTGCATCGATATGAATTTTTTTCGGCACATGTTCATGTACAGTCGGTACACCTTATGAGCCATATTTACGTAAAAAACAGCTACGAGATTCCCCTGCCCACTCATTGTTAGCACAATCGTAACTTTTTAATTCGCATATTCACCCCAAAAGTACATGTATTGATCGTTATTAAAATAGGTATTATATATTCAGTGTATATTTACGTTCGGCAGCAGCTCACGTAGTCAATACTTATTTATTCACAAGAGAAAACTGTGAACTTTCCCGCCAAAGTTAGATTAATCATGTTTTGATTGGGAATGCAGGACTGTAGTCTATGTTATAGCATAGAGTGAAATCTTAACAATTAGTCAGCTTAAATAACTGTCATAATTATAACATAGGTTTAATTCTAATAGTTAAATAACTTGGACAAAAGCAAAATTTATCGGTACAAGAAACCGGCAACTAAAAATTTTTCCGGTGCTAGACGATTTTTACCGGTAAAAACCAGCATATGCCGGTCTAGTGGGATCTCTGTGCTGTATCCAGATTTATAACCGATATCTATATATGAAGAAGTCCATGTGCAGGTGAATGTATAGGTGTAAGCGTAGCTATACAAAAGTTAAAAAGTGTAGTTATAGGTATAGATAAATACACGTTTCGGGGTGCCAGCTTTTCTTCCGAACGAATAGTCTACAACATGAAGAGTTTAAAAATATGGAAACCTATTTTTACCGGCATATGGTGACATCCAGGTTTGAACGATGCGTCTCTTCAAATTATAGACGCTACTAATATGAGGGAGCGCACTACTTAATCGTGTTAGAACTTTTATGCTAATTGTGTTTCAGTGAATTCTGCGCATATAGATTGTTGATACTGAAGAGGCGGCTGTGCCAGCAAACGTACGAACTATAAAATTACATCTTTTAAGGCTTTTTAAATTTTTTTTAATTTTAGTTTTTTAATTTTAACTAATTACATGCTTTTTTTTCTCTCTTTTATATAAGGCTCTCCTGCCAATTTTGCGATCTACACAGGTTTATTGGCACCCCACGGTCGTATCATGGGACAAGATCTTCCACACGGTGGCCAGTAAGATCTTAAATATTTTTTTTATCACCGCATCAGTTGTTTTACGTGAGAAAGGAACAATATTAGTCGAGATCGTTGAATTAGTCTTAGTCTACAAGATCCATGTACAAATCTCATTCTCTCCCTGGAGGACATCGTGGCATTAAATGCATTGTCGGTATTATCACCATTTACAAAATAACACGTGCCCTACGCACGCTCTGATTGGACGAGCCTCATTTTCTCTTCGAGTACAGAGACACGGCTGACGTCATTTTCATTTTGTATTAGAGTACAGAGACATGGATGACGTCACGAAAACTCGAAACATTCTTGGTTATTTTATAAAACAAATAGAAAACAGCTTTCGTGTATCTGTACTGTGATAGACACATGAATGACGCCATTTCAACAGGAAAAATGCCAGAAAGCACTCGGCTACTTCAGAATCATCCTCACTGAGAGATACACATGAACAGAAACTTTTCACGAGAATCTGCCACTGCCGAAGTAAACTGAAAAATGTTGACTCGAGCGGGATTTGAACTCGCACCTTCGGGATACCGGTCCGCTGCTCTACCTGTTGAGCTATCGAGTCCACGTAAACAGAAACTTTTCATATGTATCTCTGACGATGATTCTGAAATAGAATTGAAACACTGCACATCCTCTCATGGATAAGTGTTAAGTTGTCGCGAGAATATCTCGTGCACTTAAATTGGATAAAACTCGCCACCAATCCCTGTGGACTCGATAGCTCAACAGGTAGAGCGGCGGACCGAAAATCCCGCTCGAGTCACCGTTTTTCAGTTGACTTCGGCAGTGTCAGATTATCATAAAAACCTTCTGCACTCGGCTTCGTCTCGTGTTTTCACTGGGGATTTACCTGGTTAAAATGACGTCATTCATGTTTCTATTACAGCACAGAGACACTTAAGCAATTTTCTATTTGTTAAATATAAACTGAATTCTTCACTTAGCTCTCCGCAGTGGCCTCCGTTGCTCAGTTGGCAGGGTATTGCACTAGATTCGCGAGGTCGTGAGTTCGATTCCCAGCCAGAAGGCCCAAAGTTGTATTTTTTGCAGCAGGTCCCGGTCGGATCTTAAAAATGTATCCTTACGCTCGAAATCTTCCTCTATCAATAATGCCATTCTCTCCCTGCCTGAACTAGAGGTGTCCTTGTGGTTTATCGAGTAATGAAGACGAGATTATGTCTGTAATTCAGGCTTTTGAAAATCACCTGGCGATCACTAAACGTTCTGCTGGTACTTCAAGGTACATGGGCTGATATTCTCTGAACAACCTGAATCAAGAAATCAGTTTGAACTTTTATCAAGTTTTATTTTTTTGCCTTATAACTGTGCCGATGTTGTTTGAATGCTAATATCTAGCTCAATGCAACCCTTCTATATTATGGCAACTGTTTTGTTAATGGTTAAATTGCGAAGGAATGAATTTTGACCTGATTTGATCCAAAGTAATGTAGAAAAACGTACTATATTTGCTATATTGAAAATATTGCGGCCTTTCATCTTTTGTTTCATCACGGACGCCTACTTGTTTCCTTTCAGTACGTATGTCAAAAGAGTGACCAAGCTAACTAAACTAAACGATGTTTAAACTGGAATTGCACTTGACTTGATAACATTGAAGTATTGTGTACAAAATGTAACCACTGTAGTTTGTAAAAAATGGGACCAACTTACCATCTCTTTTGCTTAGTCAATGTTTTATTAACTGCGATTTGAGTCCGTTGCTGTGAGCTGTTGCCTTAACCCAGATAGGTCGCATGGAAAAGTCACATAGTGAAGGCTCATTTTAACTATTACAAATTGTTTAATTGGCAATGGTTCGTGTCATGTAATATATTTTAGAAAAAGTGATATGATTACAGAATTAATTATCGAAGCAGCCATAAGTACCGAGAAATATTGTGAATGTACCGACAAAACTCAGCACGAAAATTCGGGGCAACAGCTTCCCCTGTCCCCTTCCGGCTACGCTACTGATTATTAGCCTCCCAAAATGGGTGGTGGAAAATGAAACTACCCATGGCATGTATTTCAATTCGCGATCGGCCCCGTTATTACACAGGTGAACCTGAACCTCAAATATCAACTTGTTTTACACCCTTCTATAAGTAATGTGCTGTCAGGCGCGCCAGAAGACACTGTACAAATTGTTGGCCTTTCGTGGAAAGGCTTTTCGTTGGAGTGAAAAATGACGTTTCACGTGGGCTTTCGCACGAAAGATCAGTTATTTCTATTCTAAGTTTTGACGGTTCCTGCATCATTTGGCTCTTTACTTGTCTGCTAACACTGCCTTCGGAGCACTCTACTTTTCTATAAAATATAGAAATCTGTCTTGTTAGCTCTGTAGTTATGTTCGAATTTTGACATACACTGAACTAAGCCCATTACAGCCAATATAACTGCAGTAAATACGAGTAAGTTAAGGTTGAGAAGTAGTAAAAAATGTGCTACTCGCCAGTTATTTGATGCCGCTCCCAACATTGTGAAATCTACCATTCTGACTTTCATCGCTGGAAAATTCGAAAATCAAGTGGTAATTTAGAATTCTCCGTATTTTTTACTAGTAATTATTAGTGTAGTATCTCTTACATGGCGAGGAAGCGAACCGTGGTTCAGGTGCAGTCGTCCAAACATTCTAACACTTAGCAAAGTTGTAGTTGAGACTGACAGGATGTTTTTCTTGGGCCATGTGAAGAACTTTCATATTAAACCAACCAAATATTGTGAAACAGTGACGTAGTTACATGCGGGCCTAACGAGCGTTGGCCCGCATGAAATATTGCAGGCAGATGTGGGCAGGCAGTCAGTAACATTTCTTGTGGACTGCAGTTCAAAAAAAAATAAAAAACAACAACTAAGGTTTTAGAACAGTACATAAATAAATATGTAATCCGACTTTCAAATTGAGTTACATCGATCGACATGCTGTTCCAGATCATCCTGGAGTGCAACCAATGATAGAACGTCCCGCCATGATTATCGAGGGCAAGCAAAATTTTATGGGAGATGCTGCATCTTGCAAATTCAACGTTGAACCGATTAAATAATTTGGAACATGGGCCATTGCTGTGCCCACATGACGCCACTGTGGTGAAATATGCAAGAGATAGTAATTCCAGAATGATCTCTATTATCCTTAGAAAGGGGGCTTCGTCGGTAGCAAGACATTCAGACGAACCTTGATTATACCTTCTCAGGCGCTAGCCAGGAATTTTTCTTGGGAGAGGGGGGTTCAATGTCGAGCGGCTTTTGCCAGCACATTTTTTGGAGTGTTAAAAAACGAAATTCAGCACTCTAAAAAATGTACTGCCTTCATATATACATTTGCTGGTGTATCACATGACAGGGTTTTCTGAGCGTAATAGCATACGAGTTAGGCTCGCCACCATGCCTTTTAAAACCACTGGTCAGCCAATCTCACTTTTATTTACCGACTTTTTTATTTACAAGAAGACACGGATAGATAACGATTACGTCGCATTTGTTTTGTTTCACTCCAGTTTTGTTTTTTTTTTTTGTCGAACTAACGTCAATTTGGGGGGCTCAAGCTCCAAGTATTCTACTAAACTATAAAAAGCAGGTCTAATTTGGGTTTAAGGGGGCGCTTCACCTCAATTTTTTGTCAGTTAGAGATGAGATGATGTTTCCATGACAACCAAAGTGAATATCAAAAAAAATGATTCATAAAGGCATAGTTTGATATTTAACCTTTTACCTGGGAAATTTTTGCTTAAATTCATATAATTGTTTGTGAGATATTGTGGTGGGGCATTTATAGTCAGTGAAATAAAACTTTTCGTGCACAGTGGTTTATTTGATCTCACAATACAAACCAGGTATTCAAATTGTGTAAAATATTATTTTAACTGGTAGCTGACAGTCCATATTTTCCAAAAAGTACAGGCTTTGCATATTTTGCATGGCGCTTAAAACTGTTAATTATCGATGGTCAAAGTTTAGTCAATTTTAATGCCAAATAAAGGTGAAGAGTCCCTTAGCAGGGTTCAACTTAAAAGTCTAGATGTTCATGAAGATTAACTTCAGTATTTCGTATTTGATATTTTAATCGATGAGAGGTATGAAAATATCTCGCTTTAAATGTTCGTGTAATTTAAGTGCCACGTTTAGGCCCAGTAAAGCAGAACTGGATGGATGATTCTCTTGGGGGCGTTTACGAGTAAATGTAATCGACGGTAACGCCATGAAACACCACCAGGGAAAATGTTTCGTTGCAGAAAAAGAATGGTAATTTTGGCTGCCGACAACTGCCCAAACATACACATCCTCACTTGAGCACTTCAGATAGAACGTATTGGGAATTCATCCCGATGCCGAGAGCGGTTTCAAGCTCGCAAATCAAAGCTGGCTAGATTGTGGTACTCTCTTATGACTCACTATTGAACTGGAAACTCAAGCTCGTTGTAGCTGTGGGAGGGGTTTGAAACCCCCGACCCCCCATTGGGTTTGCCATTGTACATTCTTGACTGTGTTTCTTCTGCCATGTTATTTTAGTTTAACCCATGGCTTTATGACTGATAAGAAGAGGATATCGGCCACTTCAATTTATTTCGAATCGATGCCATATCGTTTAAATGTAAGTAACTGTGATTACAGTTTGGGGAAAGTTTACATCCGTTCGTGAGGTAATCCAATTTATGGGATTTTTTTTCGAGAAATATAAACTGAGAAAATAAACCTTAGAAACTTCTCCTAATCTAGTCTTGAATGATTAGAATAAACCGTTAAAAAATTTCGTATTGATGAAACTGTTTTAAATGTTGAACTTGGTAGAAGGTGGTTTTATAATCGAGTTTCATGATAAATATATGTATATTGCATTTATAAATACATGTATAATATGTGTACGTGTGCATGCATTCATGTTTGTATGTGTGTATGTAATATATGTATATATTTTCCCATAGTGCTGATCTTTTACCTTGAGAGAATGTTGATAAAAACATCAAACCTTTCAACTTCTCAAAGATTCCACATCATGAAATTTCTCGAGTTAATTAACTGGTTGATCTACTATTAACAAACATTTTCATTGTCGTAAATCACTGGCTTCAAACAGTCATCTTCTATGGATAATTCAGACGTAGTATAAATCCTGGACTATAATAACAACTTGAGGTAGTCATAGCTGACTCTCAGTGGCCACAAAATCTATCTGCAACAAAATAATGAAGACTTTCCGATCATTTCGGAATTTTATGATCTTTGAAAATTTTTTTTTGACCGGTAGCTTAACTAGTATTTCGAAAAAGCTGGAGCAAAAAGGGGAAAAAATTGAAAAAAAAAAACATCCAAATAATTGTAAAGAAATACTGAATAAATTGTGATCCGTCTGATATAAATTATGGAAAGATATCCATTAATTTCAGTTAATTTCATTGTTAATAACCGATAACATCATCTTTGTAATGGTATACATACAGCGTAGCGAGCTTTTGTAAATCATTTGGTCTGATGATGACTCTGAAATAGGGCGGACATATTGCCGTTTCCAACTTGTCTGATTCTTGTTTTAACTTGAATATCAAGTCTCAAGATTGCATTTTTCGGTTTGTGTATTGTCCTTCATTATCCAGTTATTACTTTACGTTTCTATCATTTATTTCATTACTAATAGTAGTGAACCGACCAGCTAAAGGAATATAGCGACACAGCATTCCGGGGCACAAAAACGTGAGAGGTTGCCTCTCCATAAGTGAACTTAGAGGTCTTGACAGTCACGAAGGCTCTTTTTATTTGCGCCATTTATAAAATTTTTTGGCTTTTTTAAAGCAGAAATAAAGTGAGGCGCAAAACGACAAAATCGACTACTCACTTTTCAAGGGGTTTGGTTAAATACACTTTATTTGTTTCTATCTTTCAGATAGAAACCGGATATATTGATTATGACAAACTTGAAGAAACAGCAAAACTGTTTCGTCCAAAAGTTATCATTGCTGGTGCAAGTGCTTATGCCAGACTTATTGATTACAAAAGAATGCGTGAGGTAGGTTCAACACGTTGTTTCAATTTTTAATTGTGCTGTTCGGAGTACCATTCCAAATTTTTGTTAAAACTGATACAAATAATAAAAAAGGCTTTTTATCTTCTGACAGATTTGTGATCAAGTGAATGCCGTTCTCCTTGCAGATATTGCTCACATCAGTGGACTTATTGCTGCAAAGGTTAGATGACCTGGACAGTTCTCAACCTTACTTAGTCTAGATTACTTTACTCATTGCATGGGACGTACGTTAATTATTTCCCCAGCAAACGCAGCATCTCCGGGTCCTTGTACATCCTGGTCGTTGAGTTTGGTGAAAAAGTTGTTGGGAGGGCAAATTGAAAACTAGGTGTGGTTTACATATAAGCGCAGAAGTTGGTTTCCGAATTTTGATTCTTTGCCAATGATTTTGTTAGCGCAGGTTATCAGATGGCGAAAAACAGAACAATATAGTTGAGTTTTATGACAGAGGAAAATTTCGAGTGTTAGGACATTTTTTAAGACCCTTTAAGATATACCCTTCTGCTCTTCGGTATTACCACCATATACAAAGTGAATTCGTGACCATGCTCTCGGCAGCTGCCTCCGAAGCTCAGTTGGCAGAGCATCGCACTAGGATCGCGAGGTCGCGGGTTCGATTTCCAGCCGGAAGGCCCAAAGTTGCATTTTTTGCGACAGTTGCCGATCGGGTCTTAAAAATGTCCTAGCATCGAAATTTTCCTCTATCATAAAACTTAAGAGAAAAATATACGCGATTGGTGTAACTGGAACTTAGTGTAGTATATATATAATTTCTCTGGTATATATAATTTCTCTGAGCTTAGTATAATACATATATGTAATATGTCCGTAGCAGTCGAACGTTTTCTTCCCAAAAGTATTCTAACTGCTGCACGGATACATAAGAAAAATGCATGGGGAGTCAGGACCCCATTCTTGCAAAGCTTTGGACCCACGGTCCCTCAAACCTTTGGGTCTGCAGATTATAAAGCCCAATTGTTTGTGTGTCCGATTGCTGACATTAAACCTTTCTACCAAAGTTTTGCGGTTTTTGTTCCGCTTCAGTGGTCGCCAAGCACCTCCAAATTGTAATACACACCCTGTGGTTTGTTTAGGTTATCCCCAGTCCGTTTAATTACGCAGATGTTGTGTCCTCCACTACTCATAAAACATTACGTGGAGTTCGGTAAGTCATTCAGTTTCTTGTCTTGTTTGAGCTGTTGCGGATTTTTTTTGTCTGAGATTTTAAATTCCTTTACAGATCTGGAATTATCTTTTATCGCATCGGAGAGAAAAGCGTCGACAAGAAAACTGGTAAAAGTATCCTTACTAAAGCTGTTATAGTTACTGTAGCAATGATGAATGGTGTATTGGTTATTGGAGGAAAGGTACAACTGGCTCTTATTTTTTCTGGACCGAAAATAATGACTCCCCGAAAGTAACAGCTTCTCGAAAGTCGCGGCCTTTAATGGCTACTGAATCCGAAAGTAATGGGGGTAGTTACTTTCGGAATTCTACGGTAGAATGCTACATCGGCAGCGTAAAACAAAGTGTAAAAACTTGAAAGGTTGCTGAACTGCCAAAACTGAAATTGAAAAAAACAAAAAAAACACAAAAAAGCAAACGTTTTGAGTGAAGGTTCTCCGTCCGAATGTGAAACTGAAGTAAAAACTTGACATAAAAATATTAGGGCCCACTTTCCACGTGTGATTTTGCACATTGCGATTTTCATCCTGGTGTATGTAATAAACTCATGACAGTCTATGTAGCAAGACATCCGCTTATGATTGGCTCCAGTTTGTCCTCGACACTCTTGTCAGTTAAACACATACTCCAAGGTATCAATCACAAGGCACAAAATCGCACGTGTAAACAGCCCTTTAAAGCCCCGCCTAGTTTCGTTGTTCTGCTTTACTCTCGGGTGCATGAAGGGTATTTGTACGAAATATTGAGGTTTTCTTACTTAAGTTTCGACTTTTATCAACCTTTTAACGTTTTACTTCTGGGTATTTTATATTTTTGTGCCGCTATGGAAAGTCCTGCGGCCTGCAGTGATTATGTTCGCCTTCGTCAGTAATGCATCTCAGTCCGTTCCTAAAATCAAAACAAACTTTTTTCGATATTCGAAGGTACTAATTTGTGTTTTATATAAACGAACTGACCCACTCTTGATCATTGAAGGACTAGTAAGAAATAGCTAGTTCCTCTTTTATTACGTCAGCTGAATACAGCTACCAGAATACTTTGCGGTTTTTTTCATTTCCATGCAAACGTTGAATTCCCAAAGCGAATGGAAAGATAATTGCTCTAACGTTACAAGGAAGATTTCGAAAGGCATTCTGATAGTGGTACTCAGCAGATGTAGTAAGGGACCGGCCATTTATTACGAAAGAAACAGTGAGAAAAACTCTTCCCGTAGCGCTATTTCAAATGCTAGCTTACTTTTTGTTTTTAGCTTTTACTCAATAGATCTCTGCATTGTGAAACTGTTCAGTTTATTCTCTTAACGCAAAATATAGAAATAATGTACGATTTCCAAGAAAAGATTGATTTTGCAATATTCCCGTCACTGCAAGGTGGTCCCCACAATCACGCCATTGCAGGAGTTGGTGTTGCACTGAAGCAGGTACGTTAAGTTTTCTGAACAAAAGGATCAATCTATTTCAGAATCATATACAGGGTAACATGAGGAGTAACTTACATTCGAAGCCTAAAGAATGTTTTCGACTTGCGAAATTTTTGCACGAAGCGATATCTCTTCTGTTAAAATTGAATGGACTTCGTATTAGTTCTGACACGAAAACCTCGCAAGACAAAAGAAAAAAGAAGTCGCTTCTGGCGAAAAATTTGCAAATTAAAGCCTGAATGGCTTAAAGTATAACGTTTATCTAACAACGTTGACGAAGTTCCTTTTTTACTTAACGTGGTAGTAACATGAAACTCTTCGAGATTCTGTACTTATTATTCATTTAATATATGAACAAATTTTTGGAATTAACTAAATGCTCAAAGTAGACCATCGCAGTCTCACCCCCAAAAAGATGAATTGCATCAACTTTGAAAATGTGCTTAAATAAATGAATATCATCTTTCTAGGGCAAACTTGGAAAAGGATTAAGGATAGGATTAGGGTTTGGATTAGGATTAGGATTAGGATTAGGGTTAAATCATACCCCGGCCACGGTAAACTTACGTTTCACCTCGTTTTAGATTTTTTTTAAGAAACTCAAATGTATCTCTTCAGGAACAACCTACCGCATGTGGGAGCCTTCATTCCCCTTAAAAGGGGCGCCGGAACGGCATCTTGCCCCCTCCTCCTACGAGACATCGGCACGCCACTGTCCTGCGGGCCTGAAATTCTTTTGGGGATAACTTCTACCGGTTAAAAATGGCGGAATTTGGTAATACGATCACCTAATTTGAATGATTTTTCGCTTGGGAACTACTCGAAAATAGTTTTAAATAGCAAATATTTTGACGTAATGCTGACTTGAACCAAGCTTTCGCTGGTAGTCAACCGACGTGTTTTGTGTTGGTCAATTTTGAGCAAAAACCTTACAGTCAGAATTAATAATTTCGCTCTACCTATAAAGGCCTTTCCGTCCAGTCGTCTTATTCTGTAGCTAGTGAAAACTCAGACATAAAAGAGTTAAATTCTTGAAAAACTTGTGGTAACAGGAGAAGCTGATTGGAAATTGGAAATATTCCTGGTAAAAGGCGGTTTATACTTGCGATTGACATGTTGGAGTATGTGTTAAACTGAAAAGAGCATCGAGGACAAACTGCAGCGAATCATAAGCGCATATTTTGCTGCATAGACTGTTATGGGTTTATTGCATACAGCAGGATAACGATCGCAACGCACAAAATCACACGTTCGAATAAACGTAGTCGAACTGTAAGTGCATGTCGTCAGCGTTCATTTCTCGTTTACTTTCATTATTAAATATTTAGGCATTGGAACCCTCATTCTGTGAGTACCAGTCTCAAGTTTTGAAAAATGCCAAAGCCATGGCTCAAGCACTCTTGGATCGCGGATATGATTTGGTTTCGGGTATGTGTTATTTGACGACTACGTCATTGTGAACGCTTCCAATTCCTTTCTAATAGGCTTTATATAAACGAGACATGTTGACCTTTTTTGTTTTTACTGACATCTGCAATAATATTTGTAGAATAACATTTCGAAAACGTACTTGGTGATTAAAGTAAATTGTTTGAACCCGGGAGGATCAGAACATGTTGGTGATGGTAGATCGTCCAGGTTAGTGTAGTCCTGAAAAAGACTGTTGGTGACTGACGTTTTGACGGCCTCAGCGGTGGTCATCTTCAGGATCGAAAAAGATGAACAACTGAAGATGACCGCCGCTGAGGCCGTCGAAACGTCAGTCACCAACAGTCGTTCTCAAGACTACACTAACCTGGACGATCTACCATCACCAGCATGTCCTTCATGATTAGCTGAAAGCTGTGTGTCTGTGCCTGCATGGAAACTTAGAAAAGCTCTCGCCATCACGTATGCAGTTCGTAACTGTACGTAGAGTTTACGCTTTTGTGACAGTAAAAAGGTTACAATTTTTGCTAGTCTACAGTTAAAACACTTGTAACGTAAAGGTTTGATAGAACAGGATATGGTGGAAACAATTACCCTACTTCTGGTACTCCTACCGCCAGTTTTGTTCTCTTAAACTTCCTCACTCGTACTTTGATAATCCAATGGGACGCAGGAAATGTTTTATGTTTCTAAATTTTGTGTTTTCTGATGGCACTTGTCACGCATATGACTAAAGGACTCAACTTCATTAGAAGCACCGTGAACAATTTTTTGCATTTATATATAAAGTTATAGATAACTTGGAGTCATCTGCAAACATCATAACTGGGGATGTTGTGGTCATGGTTAAATATTTAAATAATAATATTTATATTAAAAATTTCGATAATGATAATAATGATGATTACAGTTAATGTTTTGAATGTTAAATTCCTTTCGTTGTTATTTCTGTGTATTTTAAATGCTATTTATACAAAACGAACAGTACAGCTATATTAGATTTGAACACGAAGCAACAGACAGGTGCTTTAGACCCAATAAACCCAAGTACTGGGATTTTTTATATGCTATTTTATATGCTCACTGGCGAAGGAGGTTTTAAAATAAATGTTCACATAGACGTGTTGACCAACAAGTTTAACCAACAGTGAACATGACTTTATCACAGTTAAATACACGTCATTGTTATGATTTTCTTTGGTGTTTGCTTCATGAATTACTGATACCTTCTTTAAACTTTGTTTCATATCACTCCATAGGTGGCACCGACAATCATCTTGTTCTTGTTGACTTAAAATCGAAGGTAATTTACAAAATTTTTGAACTAAAATTTATGAAATTGCTCCTTTTTACGTTTTTAAATAAAATAGAAGTAAATTAGATCAGTGACTCTTGAAACATCTTGCCCTACATTCGTGAACAGACATAGTCTACGAAATAGTTCTTAACTCCAGAATAACTGACTTTTTAACTCTATATAAACAAGGTACAAAACCCATTGTGTATTTGTTACGAAAGTTTTTGCGTGTTGAACTTAATGTATACTTTGGTGAAGAAAACTGCTTGTCAGAAAACCTGCGTACATTTTATTATTTTGTTCAGGAATGACCCATTTAATTTCAGTTCACTTTGTAATATTTAATAGACGAGCTAGAGTTCTTTATCGGAATTTGAAACACGACGAGATAGCCAAGTGTTTTAGATCCGATGAAGCACGTACATGCGATTTTTTTAAATGGATGAAAAAACGAACCCCTTAACACGTTGATTTGCGTAGAAAGTTTGAAAATTAATGTTTTCTAAGCCGGGAAAATTTGAGGAGAAAAGTAAACGTGTTTTTATCACATTTAAACTCACGATTTGGTTATGATTTTCCTTTCTATTTTCTTAATAAATTGTTAAAGTGTTTTTTAAATTTTTATTGTAAATTAGAATTATAGAAGTGATATTTTGCTGAACTTTTTAGTTTTGGTAATGTTAATGGTGCGGCTGGTGCAACTGCCTCTAGTATTGCTACAGATTCAGGTGTTGCTGTTATTGACCAATACTTCCATGTTTAACTTTTCTAATCCCGAAGCAATCTTGGTTAATGTAATGAGCTCGCGACTGCCGGCAATGTTGGAGCCGTTGGATTTAACTACTGTTTACAAGGCTAGAAGAGCTTCTTTGTCTCATTTTGAAGTATATGAGCCCAGGTTGTCAACGGGTGTACTGTTGGAATAACCCTTTCTCGTAGTAAATATGACCTCACAAGTATGACCTGACTTTCTGGATATGTTTACTGTTTAGGGCATTGACGGAGCACGGGTAGAGCGGGTGTTAGAACTGGCTTCAATCACCACAAATAAGAACACGTGTCCTGGCGACAAGAGTGCATTAAAACCTGGAGGATTACGTCTAGGTAAATAGTGCAGTGACCGTATGATTATTATATACTGTATATAATAACTCCTAATGGTTAATATTATGATGATATTGATGATGATTATAATAATAGGAATAATAAGCTAACAGATATATAAATTACAGGAGGAACCAGGTTCGAACCTTCGAGCCCTTTGAAGGTGTTTTTAAGTTTTGAAGGCTTTTTAACTGTTCAAAGTTTGGTAGTACGCCTAATAAAAATGTTGCCACACCCAAGTTCTTGACTTACAACAATGAAAGTAAGTAGAAGAAGTCGTGGGTGTTTCATATCGAAGGCTTCAACCTTCAAAGGTTTTGTAATGAAGATTCGAGGGCTTAGTTTTCGTCAATACAACAATGGTACTAGTATTTGAAGTAGTCATAGGTAAGGAATTGTCACGAGTGTTGTAAACGATTAAGAAAGAAACCAAATGAAAGAAACATTGGGTGGAAGAAATCAGTATTTATGACACCTTTTTGAATGGCTGTCATACTATGCATGTTAGTCAGTTGAACAAAGGCTATAACTCTCTCCAGTGCATTGTATGATGAAAAAAATGGTAGCTAACTTTTACACGACTGGTAAGGAAAGTGTTAAAGTGATGAAGAACATTGCTATCACAATAATTATAACGCTTTTTTTATTTGACGTCATAACCGGCATGTTGGTGTTCCTTATCAAAAGAATTTTGATCAACTTCTTTTGTTTGGTTCACCAACGTGGCCGCCATGCCCGTTGTTATTTGAATTTCAGGGGATAGGAGGTGAGTGAAAACGGTCTATACAGTTAACAAAAAGTTTTGTAACCTTTGTTATTATCATAACTGTTATAGAAGCAATTTCTATCGTAATGGTAGCAATATCATTAGTAAACACTTTATAGTAAGCCATTATTTTGAAGACTTATTGTAGATATTTTGTTCATCTGAGTATTACCACAAATTTTAAATTTCGCCATTCCCATTTCTTAATACTAAAGTCACAGTCTCGTAGTATAATTTTCCCAGGTTCTTCCGAATTAAGGTCCGTAAACACTTTTTATTAACATGATACGCGCTTTTCTACGATGTATCTACCTGGAAATTGTACGAATATTTTGTTCCTTTAAAATATAACTCAAGAAAGAAGTTTTCTTTTACAGGTGCCCCAGCTCTGACATCACGAGATTTTAAAGAAGCTGATTTTGTTAAAGTTGTTGATTTCTTGGATCAAGGTGTACAGATTGCTGTTGAAGCTCAAGAAAAAACCGGTGAGAACTAGCTGAGAGCATGGTTTGCAATCGGCAATAAACTTCTATAATTTTTAAGGCACAACAGGACTATTTATACGAGAGAAAATAAATTGCGGCTAGAGTAAGCTGCGAGTACTCTTATAAATAATCCTCGTGTGAATTTGTTCGCGCACAAAATAATTGGTATAAAAATACGGTCTTCGTGACTTATTTTAGGCGTGGTTATTATTCCTCTATGAACGGCCCTTAAGCGTGTTTATACAAAACAAATACCGATAAGGAGAGTCATCTTGAAAGCTCAAAAATTTTAAAGGTTCATGAAAACTCAAATCTTTGAGTTTTCAAGATGACTTTCCTTTTGGGAACTTGTTTTGTTTTGTACTTTTCAAGGTTGTCGCCGGGTCATGGTATGTTTCTTCTTGAAACAAACATCTTTCGTAAATCGAAGAATAAAGATTAGAGCCCAGCTCAAAATTCTAAAGTGCAACATGGTAAGATGAAATTTCAGTTTAATTCTATCGTTTCGTCACTGTTCGTGCAACATCTTCAGATTTAAAGATCACAGGTATTAACAGTAACGAAACGTTAGAATTAAAGTGAAATTTCATCTTAACATGTTGCACTTTAGAATTTTGAGCTGGGCTTTAATTTTTATTCTTCGATTACGTTTTCTGCAGGAAAATCCATAGCCACGATATCTTTCATATATATGTAGGAATGGAGAGAGGCAAGCGTAGCCATATTTCGGGTGTATTTGCTACTATCTTCAGAGTTGAGTAAATTTAACCCAGGTGGAGCCCTGTGCTGATGTAGAGCAAGTTCATGGAGAAAAGTTCGAGAGTTTTCATCCGGCATGAAAGTCTATTGCTATTACAGCTATTACTTCTGTTAAATTTTTGTTTTAATGTGCCCGTATTTGTGCACGTATATAAACATGAATGCGCGTGGTTTTTAAACATGATCAATATAAAATTGGGCCGGTTTCATAGATTAGTAGAATATTGCTTTTAGAGTTCAGTAGTCATTTCAGAATTTACTTAAAATACCGCTGAGACAAAAACAAAACCCTAAAAAACAAAAAAAAAAAAAATCCGTCCAATATTGATCTCATTTAGGAATACATTTAGTGAGGAAAAATGGCGTTCTTAGTTTTTATATATCTCATCTTGCTTCAAAAATATTCAGCTTTTTTGAAATGTGCAAATTAAATACCTTATGACGTTATATACCCTAAACTGACTTAATAAAATTCAGGGTGTTCCTCGAAATAACCGGAAGGATGATGAGTATTTCTTGGAATAACTGGAACAAAGTTGTGAAACTTTGCGCATGTATTGTATTGAAAAAAGTTCAACCTTTTGTTTACATTACATTTTTCAGAAGTTTCGGTGACCACTCTGAGTAATTTAATAAAATACAAAACAACAGAAACCCCGAAAAGTGAACACATTTGTACTATCGACGTTTCGACTACGTTGCAATCATCATCAGGATTACTCTAAGTGCTGTGTGGCCTAATATATATACAAAGAAAACT
The DNA here is from genome assembly GCA_030142905.1 of Heliopora coerulea. Taxonomy (NCBI): domain Eukaryota; kingdom Metazoa; phylum Cnidaria; class Anthozoa; order Scleralcyonacea; family Helioporidae; genus Heliopora; species Heliopora coerulea. The sequence continues at coordinate 1,781,702 of JASJOG010000033.1, forward strand.
ATTAATAACTCGCTTAACGTCTCTAGTTTTCTTTGTATATATATTAGGCCACGCAGCACTCAGAGTATTCCTGATGATGACTGCAAGGTAGTCGAAACGTCGATATAAAAAATGTGTTCACTTTTTGGAGTTACCGTTGTATTGTATTTTGTTACACTTTTCCCACGGCAGCTATTTAAACGATGGCTTAACCTCATCACAGACTGTGGCGACTTCTTAGTAGTTTACTCTGGCTTCAATTTGGACTGAAATTCTGCATGTATCGTTCTCAGCTCAGTAACTCTCACCAGATGGTCACACCTTAGACGACTTTAAAGTAAAAAAGTAAATGGTTTGAACCCGGAAGAATCGGTACATGTTGGTGATGGTAGATCGTTCAGGTGAGTGTAGTCTTGAAAAAGACTGTTGGTGACTGACGTTTTGACGGCCTCAGCGGTGGTCATCTTCAGAGTCGAAAAAGGTGAGCAACTGAAGATGACCGTTGCTGAGGCCGTCGAAACGTCAGTCACCAACAGTCTTTCTCAAGACTACACGGACCTGGACGATCTGCCATCCCCAACATGTACTTAGACGATTTTACTCGTTAATAGGAGACCCAGGATCGTGAAAGAACTAATCATAGCCAGTTCATCACGAGGCCTTAGTGAGTGTGTATTTGCCGTGTCCGCCTTCCAGCTTGCGAAATCAGGACTCCAATAGATAACAGTCTTGACACTGAACAAGCTGCTCGAATGAGCTGACTTTGACAAGATGTATCCAGGGCGAAACCACTAAGGTTATGGGATATGCCACGCAGCCCAATCCCAAAAATGATATTTCCTTCCCTTGGGTAATCTGTGAGAAAAATTTTAAATGTCACTCCAGTGCCCCCTACCCCCCGAGGTTTCGTCCCAGTTTATCGGGAGTTTCTTAGGGTGAAACTTCAGGGTATAGTGGTAACACTAGAAAGTGGTTTTTACGCTCGGGTGGTCACCGGAAAGGTCTCAGAATTGGGATACTCCTGGCGTGAAATCGAAAGACTTAATACATATTTTACAGAGTGTACCGAACTGTAGCTACGATATACAAGATGAGCGGTGGTGTTGCATCGGATATTCAAGCAGGAGCTGACGGCCAGTGATTGTATGTCCGATACAACACCGACGTGAATACTGTAAAGTCCTCGTGATACGATTACATGTAAACTCTCACGTTCTTCAAATATGATGAAGATTCCGACGATTATATCAGAGAAAATAGCATGAAAAGTACAGGTAAATCAGGAGTGTGTTGTATCGCATTTACAACAACTCACTAAACTTTGAATTATTTTGCTTTTTCTTCATGAACTATTGATAGGACGTTTTAAAAGTAGGTTAATTTTACTACTCACATTTTAGGAACTTCGCTTAAAGAATTCAGAGCACATGTTTTGGAGGATCGTCATACTACTCGAAAAATAAATGAACTGAGAGACGCAGTGGAAAAGTTTGCGACGGCGTTCCCGTTGCCTGGTTTTGATGAGCGATAAATGCAGTAAATGACAATGAACAACAATATTTTTTTTTTAATTTTTTTTATATATATGTTCGAAGTTATAAGCAAATAAATAAGCAGAGTCTCATTCCACGATTCGCGTATTACGTGAATTATGTCTTGAAAAACAAAAAGCGATACGTTTTACCGGGTTTCTTTCAACTTTCCTCATTTTTATGAAGCCATTGGATGAGTGTCTTATTACATTGTTATGGCTGATGACACGTCTTGCCCAGAAAATTAAATATTTACGCTGAGCTTGACCTCTAGTGAGGGTAGCACTGCGCCAGTTGAGGTAGAAATTAAACATGGCATTTCGAGAATACATGGGTTTTATTCTTTGCGCAGTGCATGGGAACTACTGATCTCTGTAAAAACTGGTGCTAGCAACGCGGTCTGAAAAATGAAGCTCATCAAATATGCCGCACTATCTTTCTGGGATCACTTTCTGGGACCACGCTGTGCAATTTTGCGACTGGCAAAAAAAAAGAGTTTTCATTCGTCAATGTAATTTTCTATTCACATGAAAAGCCGAAGATATTTCAAGGCTTCTGGGTTTAGCATATTGGCTTTAAGACGAAAAACATCGGCAAAAAGTGTTTGCAAACTCCAACTTTTGAGACTTTAGTCGGCAAATCGACAAGTTATAAATTGGTTCCGCGAAGTGGTTTCGATGGAAACTGCAAGACGTTCCCTTGCACGTACTGTATTTGATAAATGTAAACATTTTGGCTGGCCATTTTTCCCTGTTTCTAATTTATTGTGGCAGTTTTTTTAGTGCTCCAACTCTAACTGTGTCAAACAACTTTTCGTTTTCCATAAGAATTCGAAATAACTGGATTCTGCTGTTGTGGATCACAACTATGATTCTCATGGTGATAATTAATGTAATTTTTTATACAGTAGAACCTTCTTTCAGAGGTACCTCCATGCAACTAATAATAAATTCTGATCCGGATCTAAGTTACATTTAAATTCCTGTGCTAACTCCATTGTTCAATCCTCACCTCCAAATAACTAAAGGTGCATTATTGATTTTTATTGGTGCTTCGAGTCCTAAAATTCCAGAAAATCAGAAACAATGAAATGATATAAAAATCTCTAGACAACGGACACCTTATACAACAAAATTCGGTTTCGACGGTTTCCATTTATGTCATTGTACATGTCATATTTCATGCATTGTTAGTATAGTTAATACCGTACTTTCACATCGTGTGTTGGAAATGCAGCGACTGAACGGGAGGCCTTAGTTCCAAAATGCTCGGTCGTTTAGGTCAGACCAAAAAATTCTGTTTGAAACCAGCTTTCTCGTGGTTTTAAAGTTTCTGGAAGGCGTACACAAAATAATTTACGATTTTGGGAGTGGAGGGGTGTTCGTCACAAGTCACAAGAAATCAGTACCCAAATAACGCAGTTACAAAAATTTCTTACGTTTTGCCCGAATTTCAAAATAATTGAGCTAAAAGTTGCCGAAATGACCATTATTGCCAGGCTTTAATGGACGCCGTGTTCCCCATACATCACCAGTTTCATTCACTTCAGATTATTACGACCATAATGAATTAAACATGTGAAGAGTGAATGAATTCGATCTAATTTCTATCAGTAAGCTGAGAGGATTGGCTTCAGACAGTAAATAAAAAGAGTTGTCTTCATCTTAATACGCGGTGTTCACTTGAACTTGAACGATTCTCGAGTATTGCTGGTGAACTTTTTCAAAATTCTGCTAAACTGCTGGGCTTTTACATCAAGACCTAGAATTTCTCATTACGGCGAGCAGATTTGTTTAATTTTTCCGTGCAGTCCTAGAAAACGTTCTAGGATTGCCTGCTGAGTTGCTGCCTGCGTGATGATTAGTAGTTTACACTAGCGATTTAAAATCACGTTCGGGTCGGTGGTAAAAACTGCAACAAAAAACGCGAAAGTAGGAGGCCTTCAGACTGAATACCAGTGGCGGGTCCAGGGTGGGGCCTGGGCCCCCTCTTTCAGTAAGATAAAAACAAGTATAATTTATGATAAATTCGCTTACTAACTGAAGAATCAAGAAAAGAAAACAGCTACAAGTGTTCATCTTCCAAGTAGTTCATAAAACGTAATTTAAAAGGTTCTATCATATGTGTATATTTATGGTTTTATCATAGGTAAAGGTTTTATTATTTATATATATATATATATATATATTTCAAATATATATCAAATAAGGCCAATGACTGCTGTGGCTATAACTGTATAAAAAGGTTGAATTAATTAATTTGATAATTAACAATAAAAGATGAATTAATTTGTTAAAGACAATATCAAAAAACATCAGCACTTAGCAGCTGAAAAACCAAGTTTCTAGCTTATGAGTCAACTTAGTCAGTTTTCGTATGCTGAAGACAAGGAACTGATGAAATACCAACAACACAACCATGCACAAAACTATAAGTATCCTATTTATACAGTAAACTGACCACTTCGGACTTATCATATCCCCATCTTTAACACGCTCTAGTTCTGCCATTTTCATATGAAAATTAGTTCTTATTCACATCGACAAGAAAGAAACCATTTTTATATGAAAGGTTCAGAGCAAGGTCTCGTAATAAAGAAGAGTATGGGTAACAGAAATGGCCTATTTTTTTGTAATGATTATGATGAACAAAGTGTTAAAATATTTCTTTTGAAATTCGTTACTATAGTTTCTTAAGACGTTCCTAAACATTTAGATTCCCTTAAATTATCCCTTAAAGTGCCCAAATTTATGTTTTTTCTGCTGTTTTACCTCCATGATTTTTCACCTTCCTTGGCAGCCAATAATCATATATTGTTTTAAACCGTGTAGTATTATCTAAGCTCAAACATTGTAAACCAATTCTTATCTGTCTAGAGATATTGCATGATCAGTAACGAAACGTCAGTTACTAAAGATTTCTCGGTGTAACTTGAGTTCTGTCTGAATTGTGTGAATGATGGTTCTGATCAAAATTAAACCATTTTCGAGGACCTAAAACAGAAAGTTTTTTTCCAGATGATCAATCCACCACTTTAAGTTCAGGAGAGGAAAAATATTTTTCAGTTTTGCTTCGACCTTTCGGAAATCCTTGTTGCGCCCCTAAAATAGGTTAAAATTTCCAAACAAATTTGTGGGAACAGAATGTAACAACTGACGAAACCTAGATGAAAGATAAATCTTTAGTAAAAGAATGATATTCCTGTCATGATACAGCCCGATCTCACACCTTGAAAAGATGAATGGTATCAATTGTCAAAACGTGGCAAAAAATGAATATGGTGGTCTTACACTCAAAATGTCGATTTTTTCCGGAAAATTTCTCCTGGCTATGTTTGTCTAGATTTTGCTTAGAATGCATGTTGGCGTGATCTTGAATGACCTTGCCACGATGACCTGGAATGACCTTCATAACTTTTACGTTGACCTTGTCCTTGACCTTGACCTTGGCGCAAGAATTTTATGAAAACATTGAGCACGTGAATAGCATCTCTTGATTCTTCTTCAAGGTGTTGTAAGACTGCAAACTACACCCAACATATTCAGTATTAAACTTTGAATCTGCTTTTCTCGAGTTGTTGAAGTTGTTCAAAAGCACTTTTTTCAAACGTAAAATCAAATTTTCCTGTATACCGATTCTTACCAAATTTTCAACACAGATAGCGAAAATAACAGCCTAGGAGCTGAACCTATAAAATTGAATTCCATCTTGAAACACTTTCTAAAATTGTACATTGTAAAAAGCTGGGAAAACGTGGTGTTTTTTAGGTTAAGAACCTAGAATAACTTTGTGCTAATTTACTAAAACCTACAATAAAATTTCCCTGACCATTTGGTTTTACAATATCAAGTTTGAAAATGGGTACACTATTTCACTGTTTGCGCTCCATTATTTTGGTTATCATGGCAACTAACCAATTAATTAAACAAAATGATTTTCATGGTAAATATTTGACTTACTACTATGCAAAGAGAGGCCTTTGCCTTAATATTTAAGCATACAAAGATCCATTTTTGAATTTGCAGGACACGTGGCCAACAGCGGACGGTGGGGCATTCCTCTAAAAAGTTTTTAAAACGAGATGAGATGTAGGTTTACGGTCGCCGGGGATGATTGAAACCTAATTCAAAGTCTGACCCTAATCCTTTTCCGAGTTTCCCTTAGAAGAATATTCACCTATTTAAGCACATTTTCAAAATTGATGCTATTCATCTTTTCGGGGCTGAGACTGTGTTGCATGACGAGTTAATTGGTCACCCGAGTTGGGATTTGAGTTAGCGTTAGTAACAACAAAGTAACATGTTTGTTACAGCTGAAAATGTATATAATCGCTTTGTACCCGCCTCTGGAGCTAACCCTAACCGTAGCCCTAAACCCTAACCCTAACCCTAAAACTTAACCTTAAAACCTAACCCTAAAACCTAGTCTTAAACCCCAACTTGGCTGACTCTTATCTCAACTCGAATCCGAATTCGAATCGGGATTCGAATCTCAACTCAAATTCTAACTGGGGTTCTTGCCGTCGTCGTTGCACGACAACGCCGCACCAATTTGGCATACGCATCCGCTGACAAGTTTCTGAAGTTTCATACCATTTTTTGCAAAGTGGCCTATGGTATCACGTATGAAAACTACCTTTTCTAGCCGTGCGATGTTAGGGTTTTTCTTGTCATCTTTTTCATTTTAATCTTAAAGCTTTGATACTTATCTGAGTGTCATTAAACTTTAAAGAAACAATTATCTTGAGTAACTTCTGGTTCACATGGTCTAAATTGAGTGAAGAAATTGAAGGGGGGAAGACTTATGGTTATTGTTAGAGAAGACTGTATAAATAAGACTCAAGTATTCATCGATCAAACTCAGAGTGTTGTAGAATGCCATCGGTAAAGTCTTTTACTGATAACCTACTTCATATTTAGAAAAATCATTGGGGAAGGTAATCCGAGAGCGTGGACCCAGCTCAGCTGAAAGATCGGAAGGCATGTCCCCCCGGAAAGTTTTGTAAATTTAAGGTCTTTGAAGTATCATTTACCGCATTTTCAGACATCTTAGGATGAATTTTATATTTTATATCTTTAGGGCGAGCTGAACTTTACAACTTCTTGAAAATAAAGTTTTCCCCAACCCCTCTGCCTGAAGTCTGTTATTTGTTTAGACGTGTCTATTATTAAATTCAGACGAAAATAGACGCGCGCCCACTATTTTTGACGACGTTTCCGTGAATTCTTAAATAATTCATTATTGTTAAGTGTTTTTCAATTTTATTTCTGAGATCCTTCGTGGCTCGCAAGCCCCCCCCCCCCTAATTGCTACGGCTCTGGGCTTTTTTGGGTTTTTTTATGATTTGGGAAAAATAGGGAAAATGTTGTCACCTGTCTGATCGTATTAAGACACAGTAGAGTTCCCACAGCCCCTTTTCTGTGCCATGGCCCAGCTACCCATGCATGCTTACGGCGTTTTACTTACGGCAGTGAGCTCATCCGTAACAATTTGAAGCAAAATCGACCCCCTCAGAAAAATCGTGTGTACGCCCCTAGTGAGAAGTTTTCCCGAATATAATCGTGATTGTTCTCATTTCTGTCTGTCCAGACAGTCGAACACATCATTCTATCTAAGCAGATCATTGGACAACCATGTTGTTCTGTCCACTTACAATGGGATTTTGGTAAAGGGTCGTAGCCATTCGCAAGTGGAATTGAACTTGTAGTTCCAAAGGAAATTTTCAAATACCGTCTGGGAGTCTCGATATTATAATTTTTAGCGATCAGGTGATTATGTGAAAGATATTAGGCTCGTGTAATGTTACTGGTAATAAGAAGTGCCCGTTTTGATAGATTTATGACTTCCGCTTGTTAGTGGTCACTTAGAAGTGCCATATTGCCCAAAATTCTCCCAACAGAATGGCTTCTTTTTCCAACATTTTACTTGTATTATGGAAAGAGAAACCGGAGCCCCCCATTAAACCTTTGGGTGGCCCTAGGCATCAGTGTTAGGCGCTCCCTCGCTACTGAAGCACACACTAGACACTGAGGGCTCCGTGACGGTCCATTAAGGCTACCCAAAGTGAATATAACTTCTTTGTGTGTGTAATAGATGATAATACAAATACACAAATAATGGGAGGTAAATTTTGAATATGCGTTTAAGTTGCACACATTACTGTTAATGGCCCTTGATGACCCTTTGAAAACCGGAAGTTGGATAGTATACGCGTTTCTTGAAATAAACCGGAAAGGCGGCAACATACACGTTTCTTGAAATAAACTGCAAAGGCAGTAACACACGTGTCTCGAAACGTACCGGAAAGGCAGTAACGTAAAACTAGTGAAGTGAAATAATAGCTTATCCTGGATAACCACTATCAGCTAGCTGAAGATGTTCTCTCAAGAGGTCCAGTAAGGGCCTACACTCCTGGGTCAGGTGTTACTACGCCAGGAAACCGGAGTACCATGAGAAAACCTGCTGTGCTTGATAGAGTCGAACTGGACAGCGCTCTTCTAATAAGTTGTCAAGGCGACTTATATCCGACAGCTGCATGGAGTCGGGATCGAATCCCAGTCACAATGGCGAGAGACTCGTGCGCTACCACTGTACCACCTGCACCCCTTCAGGCACTGTTTGGGGAGGACTACTCTCATTCGCGGGTTTGTTGCACCTGCCCAGTCGGCCTCCTTGTTAATCTGGCTTTGAAAGCAGCATAAACAAATACCAGGAGTTTTATCCTACTCGAAATATTTGATGAGTTTTTGGAAGTTTTCACTTTGACTTGTGCCACTAAATGCAACGGATATTCAACAATCGCTAAGAACACTTATCAGAAAACAGTGTAACTGTTGCATTGCTACAAATAATCAAACAGCAGTCGTAACGGCCAACTAAGCACTGTCGGCTCCCAGTGATAAACTTGACTTGGGGCGACGTCCACCCCATCGCTAACTTGAAAACTGATAAAAATAATGCCAACGTAGGCTTGACAGTATTCAGGGGAATAAACTTGTAATGGGCTTTGCAATGTTTTTATAAATTTTTAAAATATTTCTACAACAAAATTTTCCCCATCACAATTAAGTGCCCCCTTATTTTGGTAACCAGAGGCAGTTGCTACCCCTGTACACCCCTCGCTACGCCACCGTACAGTCACTCAGTAAAATAGCTTTAAACAAAATATCTCAAGGCAGCCTCCGTGTCCCACCAAGAAATCCATTGTACCCTGTAGCGGGTCATGTGGATTCACTGGTTGGGAACTCTCAAGCCTTTCAACCTTTGGAACATAAACATGTCCGCTAGGGGACGCTGCTCCTTCATACGGAGGTCAACAATGGTGATTCGGGCGAATTCTTTGCTTAATAAATCTGAAATCCGAGCAAAACTCACATATCATAAGGATTTTCTTGACATGTTCAGATTTAAGTATTTGAGTACAGTCAGTTTCACTAGGGCGAATTTTCTTTGACATTGCTCAACTGCAAAATTTTTTTCGTGCGTCTATGGTTTGGATAGTGATCCCGAAGAATTGGTGTGGGAAAGTGGGCTGGGAAAAGTGGGTTGTCTGCTTTAGTTGGGTATTGACATATACCTTAAATAACACCACATTTCAGTCAATTGCAGAAGAATTTAATTCCAATAAATCTGACAGACAGACTAGCTTCTGCACTGTCATTTTTTTACCATGAGGGGGAGCTTGAGGTAAGTCGAAGTCGCACATCGAGAAATTTCCGACGTTTGAAAGTACTAGACTTCTGATACTCCTAGTTAGTACAGCCAATATTGTCGGCAGATTTGTTTGATAATTGTTATTACTAGTCAGCTGGGTTGAGTCGTTTGATCAACATCAAAACATGGCAGGAAAATTCATTCAAAATGAACTTGCGAAGAACTGGTTCAATATAGCCGTAGTAATACCCCAAACATAGTTTAAATTTTCGTATACCATCGTAGAAAGATTTTCGTGACATGAACCAATCCCGGTTAGCCAGGTTTGCCTGGCTCTTATCAGGCCTGAGACAGTTCTTATGTATGGTACTTGAACTACAATGGGGCCGATTTTCAGTGACACTACTTCTTTTTCTTCCTTTAAAATGTTCACTCAGACGTTTAGGTGTACAAAGCTCTCTTGCGTAATCGCCGATAGAAATCATATTTCACAACACCGTATTGTCATTCAACATTAGCCCTGAATCCCTTGACGTTAAAAAAAAATGTAAAAGTGACTGACAGGATGTCGTTTTCGTTGAGAACGCTGCCTAGAAGTATAGAAACAGCAATAATGTGATTAAACCAATGGTAAAAAAGAAAACCAAGCGAATGCTAATTTTCAAACTGAAAAAATAGTGTAGATTTGGATTCAAGCTAGAGGGAGTCGCCCACAGAAGACCGGAAGCAACGTCATACAGACAAAGCTCCCCATGGATGCTGATGACAAGTCAAGGAAGGGTTGTGATTTGGATATGTGGCCAAATCTGGAATAATTTCTGGAATACCTTTTATCACTAATATTTATTGGTGAGCTTAAATTGGCAAATACATGTACAAAAATGGTTAACGCTTTATTTTACTAACTAAAGGCATAATTAAACAGAAGTTTTTCGAAATATCAAATGCGGCATCAATCTGGGGGCTAGAACGTATTTTAAGCACCCTGACTTTGATAAAGTGATTGACATGCTTTTATTTTCGTTTTAACTTGTGTGATACTCGCCAGAAAGACTACAGTCGCGACCTCGGTACGCACGAACTTCTTAGGTGAAGCCGGAAGGAAGCGGTAACCTCTGGATCGTAGGCGGAGCGAAGCCCGGTTGGCCATGGATTCTTCGCGGGTTTTCCCGACGTTTCTTCCACCAGAAGTAGAAACAGCAGCTGATCATTTGGTCTCTTGACGTCATTAGATCATTACTTGTCACCGAGGAAAGATATACAAACATGGCGGCTTTTTACAGGTATTCTTGTTTATGGAACAGTTGTGGAAAGAATTGTGCGTCGTTGCTTGATCTAATCGATCACATTGAGGCAGTACACATAGAAAAAGATCCTCGCATACTTGAGAAGCAAGAGGCCGCCCAGCCAGCCGCCGTCCCTTTGTCGTACGTGAACTGTTTCTTCTCTGAGGCCACCAGAACTGCTCATCGAAAGATGAAGGAATTGGGAACGGATGGTGACAGTCCTGTTGATCTTGACTATACACCGAAAAAAAAGAAAGCGATATCACCCTACGGTATGAGCTCGTGTTTGGCGACCCCAGAAGCTTCTGACAACGGCGATGATGAGGGAAATCTCAGTGATAACAGCGACGACTCGTGGACAACTGATGGGATCACTAGCGAACTAATTCTAAATTCTGTAACGATGGAGGACGGAGACGCGAAGAGGTATATTTGTCCGGTGAAGGGATGCGGGAAGCGGTACAAAAACGCAAACGGGATTAAATATCACGCGAAAAACGGTCATCGCAGGGAAGGCAAGACGAAGAAGCCTCATAAATGCCATTGCGGCAAGAGTTACAAGAGCCAAAGCGGACTCCGTCACCACATAGCGACTAGGCATTCCGCTTTCAGCTCCCAGAATCTCACAGAGACTGGAAGCGGGATTGAACTGCTTGTGTGAAACGTCCGAAAGAAATTGCAAGACGATTTTACGGCTAATCTTTGGAACTTGAGTTGTGTGTGTGTGATGATCTGTGCGGAGTTGCCCCCATATCACTGCAGCTGCAAGACCCGATATGGCGATATCATTGTTGAATAATTTAACATTTGACAGCTGCAGCTGTTTTCGTGCTAAAATGCGATTGTCTGTACACTACTGTACAGACAGATGTGTTGCTGTGCTCTTTTATGATTGTTGAAGGAAATCGACCAAGTCTATCTTCCATGGAGAGAATGTGTATGAGCGCATACCATTAGAAAATGTTCGTTGCGTTATTGTCGCCGCCAAGGCAAATATCGGCCTTTTTTGTGGCCAGAAAGAAAATCCCATTACGCTTGTTCTTGTCAATAGTATCGTGTTATCAAAGCAGCAGTTCTTAAAATGGAATCAAATACCCCCCACGCAATATACAGGTAAATAAAGGATTGATGGCGTCAATAACATATGGAGCGCGGTTTTATGAAGAGGAAAGGTGACCTTGGCAGAAGGAATCATTTAAATGGTAATTGGTGCCAGCCCGTGGTTTTTCCTTAATTAAATCCATCTCTCTTTTTTGCATGATTTTCAGTCGCTTCAGGCGTTTACGATTTATGCACAGACTGGTTGTGGGAGCTTGGGTGGTTGTAGTGTTACCATGGTGAAAAATTCGCATGGTAAGTGGAGGAGAACTTCGATTCAATTTCAAGTTCAACCGGAGTTTTAGCTGCAGTAACATTTTGAAATTGCATGGATGAAATGGAAACGATTCTTTGGAAACATCACATTGACTGAGAATGCAAAATCACTAAAAATCAAATTTTAAAGGGCAATGAGTATATAAATTTGAATATTAGAACTGAATGCTCTTTATTTTGGAGTGCTTGATTATACTGAAGCACTTGACTACATCTTAAAACATCAAAGAACTAAGCTTTAGACATCTTCCACAAACGGAAATGTGTCAAGCAATACATGAAATATTTGATTAATGCATATACTTTTTGCAGTTCTGAAATCCTGAAGCAGAGTTAAATGATACAACTACTGAGAAAGCAGAGCTGGGAGAGCCCAGCTATTCATTCCTGTATGCTGTCATTAACTTTGTTCATAGTTGTTGAAAACTTGAAATAAACAGTTTTAGAACTCTTATTTTAACTATTTCCTGAGGGAGCTATCCTAACCTCCCAAGATTTTTAGCCTCCTTGAAATTTATTTTTAAAGTTCATTGAGCTAAGAAAGTTAGAAAGGATGCTAGTCAATGTTTCAATGAAGTACATTTTCATTGTAATTTGACCTTGACTAATGCCATAGTAAAATTGCAACAAGTTTATTTTACTTGTCAAAGGGAGAAATTGTGACTGGCCTGAGGTTTAAATGGTTTAACATAACTTTATTGCTCATGTAATTTGCCATTCATAAATGATTAAAAAGAATCAAATTGAGTCATGGAAATACCATGCATGTTGATTTCAAAGAATGAGGGTTTTTTGCAAGGACTTTCAAGGCCTTGAATTTTTATTAATTCTATGATTTTCAAGGTGTGTATCACCCTATATTGCAATAGATGTCATGCAAAGTTGATGTCATTTATGTTGGCAAAAGCCGAGAGATTACTTTAGCACTTGGGTAACATTGCATATTATACACCATGGTACAATAAATTCACAGCAGCCTTCAAGAAATAAAAGAGATTTTAATTTATATTATGTGGGCAATATCCAGTTGTGTGTTGGACTGTTTAAGAGCACAGTTGAATGTTCAACATGTGGCCAGTGTTAGCACTATAAAAACTTTGGTTTATGTAAATTATATAACATGTATTACTAAGAAAGATATAATGAAAAAGAGTGTAGCATATTATTTTATAGTTTATAAAAACAAGTTATTTATTGTAAAAAAATGCAGAGCATGTTTATTTCACACAGTATTCAGTAACATGTAATGATAATGTGTGTGTATGTTACAAACTTTAGGACTGCAGTAATTTATCAGCAAATACTTGCTTTTCTGGACAAATTTAGTGTGTAAATAGATGAAATATACAAATGAACATTTTTGGACTCAATGTCTGTGAAGAATCTGGAATTGTATTTCTAATATATGGCTCTACAAATTCTTTCACATTCATTGTTAGTTGTGCAATACAGGAAATATAAACTGTCTTATGTTGGAGCAAATATTTGAAATTGGTTGCATGTTATAAAAAGGTAATGGAGAAGGACAAAGAATTTAATTATACATTCTACCACAAAGTCACCATTACTGGTAAGCCACATTGTTTGAAATGCCCTTTTATTATCTGCCCCTTTCTTGGAAACAGAAATCAAGCCTCTCTTCCCCCTGACAATTGTGTTGTAAAATCTTCACATGCAAAAGTACCGTATTATTTCTTTTTCCACCTTTCTTTTTATTTATATTATTCTTGGTTCCTAATTCCCTCACAGAATTGAAATAATAAATTGAATACAAGCATAGTATCAAAAATACTGTTAGTGTCACTAATCTTATTGTTACTTAAATGTGAAAAAAAAAAACAAGGAATCTTTGTCAACCACAAGTCAGTAGCAAGAGGGATCAGATATGACCATTGAAATATATTTTAATGTCATATTTAAAAATTTAAATGGTGATAAATAAAAATCGAACGTGCATGCATACCTAATAAGCCCCCTCTAAATTAAGCCCCTTTCAAAGATGCTTAAAGAACATAATCCTCTGAAAGAACATAATCCCCTAAAAGAACATAATGCACTAAAGAACTGATGAGTGTAATAAAAATCACTCAACTTTTCTAATTGATCACAATTACAATTACATTTTTACTTGTTATGGGATGTACATATACAAAGCAGTACTGAGGCTACAGGGGTCTGATGGGGGTACGGACCTCCCACTTTTCAGAAGCATAGTCAACTACATTTGCTCAAATATGAAGAGACTACCTCCTGGTTGGGGGCGGACTGCAGACTTCCTTGTACAGTAGAGTCCGACCATTGCCTGGAAGTGGCTATAAAGCTCATTAGAGATACATTAGAGGCAAATTAAAGAGTGTACAATAAGTATGATAAATTTTCTACACCTCGTAGTATCTACGTGTCTTTGACCAATATGGACCCCTCCCCCGCTTGTTTTACTCTACGAAGTTTGTTAAAAAAAAGAAAGAAAAGACAACAGCCGAGTTTACTAACCCTCTCTGAGATGTTTGGATTGAGGTGTGATATTACAAACAAATCCATATTTCAATAGAAAATCAGGTTTAAATTTTCTGTACCGCGTAGCTGAGAGATTGGGGTGGGTGAGGTGCAATCGATCCACACTTTTTGTATTCGTTACTTTTTTTCTCCGCTTAGTAAGCGCTTATCAAACTGGTGAACAGACGTATTCGTTGTGCGAAGAGAAGTTTGACCTATCCCCCACGCTGATTTTACTCCAGGAAGTTTTGCTCCCTCACTTTGAAAAACGCTGCTCGGTCCGGAATTAAGGTCTGATATCCCAAGGCCGTCTCGTGATTAACTTTCTTTATGTTTTGCTCTTGAATTATCAATGAGTTTGAGGTATCACTTTCCTTATTGCCTTGCAAAAAGTAATTATTTGGACAAAATTACATGGTGAAGAACGTAGTTGTTGTCACCTATAACAAATTACTTTTTTGTGGAATAAGACAAAGACAAAGTGAAACAACTAAATATGTTTCAATAAGATTAGGACATCAGACATATCACGTGGAAAAGCAGTCACAGGAGCAGTGTTGGATGCCATGTTGGTTGGCAAATCAGTGAATTTGCGGAAAAATACAACCAGTGACATGATAATTATTTTTGTCCCTGTATTGACTAGGACAGCTAGCATAATCATTCCCGTCAGTTACAAAAAATTTCACAATATATATCGCTTTGTTCAATTTCCAACGACGGAGGTTCAGACGCCCCGCAAATTAATAACTAATTTGAGAGCAAATTTGTTTTGGACTGTAAAGGAACCGGTAAAGGCCTATTTAGAGGACACTTTCGTCGCGTACGACCGTTCTTCTGGGGTATGCAATTGTGTTTAAAGGGCAGAATTCCCGCTCATGATTCCTTGGCGAGTGTAGCTGTTCGTCCTGGTATGCGTCAGAAGGAACAATTATATGCGGCAATCGTATCGTGTTAATGGGCCTTAACGTGTTTGAGCGAGTTTATTACTCGACATGAATAAGGGGCACTGGTGCTACGGGGACCAAGTGGGGGGGGGGGGGGGAGTGTTGCAGCGTAGTGCAGTTAAAGTGCCTTTTCCAGGCAGGAAGCGAACTTTTGTGATAAAAAAATTATAGCTCAGCAGATAACTTTAAAGAGACCCACTCTGATGATGTTACTTGTGTAGTAACGAAACGCTAAAAATAAAATTACCTTTACGTGTTTATCAAATTTGCATTTCTAGGTGTCTCTTTAAAGTTATATTTTTTAGGCAATAAATTTTAATTGCAAGAATTTTACTTATCCCGAATCAGAAATGATGGTTCGCTTTTTGTTCTCTGATTGTGAAATCAGTGATAAGGAACCAGCAGGTGATGCAGGGAATTGTAAATGAGTGTAAACACACTGGACTGATCATGGAAATATGACTTAATTATTGAGATCTGGAGTGTTCTTACCGAATGAAAGAATATACAGTGAAAAGACGTCAACCTCAAACTCCCTGGACATTTCCACGCTGGTTTTTAATAATGCCTTCCTAATCACAGACCACTGTTGAGCCTTAGATGGAAGGTAAATTAGAACTATTCATAATTATTTTGTATTACACTGTAAATGGAAATTGAGAGCAGAAGGTTTGCACTGAGAACTGAAGGTGTTCAAGGTGTTGGGCAAAATTTAGCCAGCGTGCCCCAAAGTAAGAAAGGTTGAAACACCGTAAGTATTGAAGATGGTTAATCTGGGCAAATAAAGAAATTGAAACTTGGCACATGTTAAGGTACATAACACTCTACGACTATCGTGGTTGTTACTACTAGCCACCACTAAGGCCATACCCCTTTTACTCTCCTTAACAATAATTACTTATTGACTAAAGTATAAGGTCTGTAAAAGAAAGTGTTAGCCTGTGGTTTTCGTACAGATCTAGAGACAAACTCGTGAGGTTTAACCGGATTAAACCAAAGACAAATGCTTTCCTGTACAGATTGAACAAATGTGAGTAATAAAGAATTTATTAAATGGTTTTTGCTTCCTTTGTTCATCGCTTTTAATGAACTTATTAATTGTTTTGCAGGGTAGTGGCTTAGATTTACTTGCTTGTTTTTTTCTATCACTTTGTGTTTCTAGGATCTATTCATTTAGTTTTCCACAGAAAATCATTTGTTGAGATCAAAAACTACGTCGTTAGCAGTTTGTTATTGTAAATCTTTTGTAAAATGTACCTGAATTTGGTTTGTCAGTCTACAAATCAACACCGAAATGTTCCTGAGAAAACTTGCTGTCTGTACGAAGAACTTACTGCATGGCTTGACAGCCAATTAGTGCACATCATTTTGCATACATGGCGGATAACGAGCTCAGCCGTATAATAAAGTACAGCATTATACATTTCTTCAATTGTACTAAACGAACTGTGCTGGTATGACACGTCAGTCCCACTTGACTAGAGCAATCTTGTCCAACGTCGACCACATATGAAACAAACCAAACGTAGCTTATACCAGCAGAGCATTAAACAAACTCGGGCGCAGGAACTCATAAATTGGGAAAGAGGCGCTAACTGGAGAGTGGGAAGGTGAGGGATTTCATTTGTACTTAATCCCCACGACGTGTACAAGCTCTACTGGCCACAAAGCATACGCACTAGAAGTCATTTACAATGTCATGTCAAAACCACCAGCAAGAATACAGATGTGCCCATGTAAACTAGAACAGTTCGATATTGATATTTTCTATCGTAAACAAGACGGCAATCTGACCGATGCATTACCAAGGCAAACCTTGCCCGAAACTGCAAACAACAACACGCAGTTACATCATGCCAGCACATAAAACTTTGGAGCCTGTCAAACGTAATTTCTGGCTTTCGAAGAAATTGCATGACTTGACATGCTTTGTTTTCTTTTTTTTTTTCAGCCAGATATTCCATTTCTGGAATGCATGCTATTTTTCAAAAAGATCGAAACTTTAAAACACAATACTCATTTAAAAACAAGGAATTTGAAAGTGAAATCTTCTTCGTCATGCCATTTTACACTAACATTGTAGCAGACCATGAAATTTATGAAGGTTATGAACTTATGATGTGACTGATTAGCATATACCTCGCAGGTGAATAGTGTTTTTATTGCAAAGTGATTGGTTCCTTCATCTCGGAATATTCTGCACAGTTCACCTCCGAGCAAAACAAGATGGCTTCCAGTTTTGTTTACATTACGGAAAAAGGGTTATTTTTAATTAACGAAGTCGCTGTGCCAGACAATACAAAAAGGCAAAGAAATTCGGCAATAAATTATTCAAAGGTGTGTACTTCTTTTACTTTTTAGCAATAAATGAGTGCATGGGCGACAAACCGACGTTCCTTAGAATTATTTTGAAAAAGTAAAAAAGATATATCAGAAAACAATTTTGCGAGGTATATGCTACCACTATTCACCTCCATTTTGGTGAAAATGTTTTCATGATTTTATAAACTTTAGTGTGATACAACGTTTTCGGCCATACTGAGAGAAAAATGCTATTTTATCACACGTAAAACATCCGATATTTTTACACGTAAAGATATTGGTTCCATGATACAATAAGAAGCCGCGTAAGATATTTTATTAGATCTATCAGATCCAATTTTTATGATTCGTATCTCGGTGGCGGTTTGTTGATTTCAGTTTGTTTGCTGGCAGGGGTGGCGCCAGAGGGGGGGGCAGAGGGGGCTACAGCCCCCGCGTCAGGAAACTTTAGCCCCCTGTCGGGGAAAAATTAACAATCCGTCAGGGAATTTTCACTGATGAACTCATTTATATACTGTACAAACTATGAGCAGTTGTTATTGATTTTGCTAAGACAGATGATGGACCCTTCTCTTCATGTGAAATCTAAAAGTAAATTGTTTCTAGTCAGTTGTTTCGATTATTCTTACGAAAAATAACGTGATGTTTTCGACCTTCAAATAACGAAATTATAAAGGGGGCGTGGTCATGGCCCCTATGGTTTAGCCCTC